>JANVCC010000018.1:26792859-26891524 GCA_025345505.1 Todiramphus chloris collaris
GCTATCTTTCGCTTTCGCCCCCCCCCCGCCCGTCAGTGAGCGACCCTCCGCCACCGGCGGCCTTAACTAGGGAGGCGGGGCGAGGTGCGCCCCGCCCCTCGCCGCTCCCATTGGTGGCTACGCCCCGCCAGGTGGGGGCGCAGGCGGAAGACTCGCCGGGCCATTGGCTGCCGCCAGGCGGGCGGCCCCGGATGGCGGGCGGAGGGCGCCCGGAAAGGGGGGGCGGGGGGGGAATGACGGCGTGTGTGTTTCTGTCTGTCTGGCTGCCTGTGTGTCTGTGTGTGTGCGTGCCCGCCCGCGGGCGTCTCTGCGTGTCTGTGTGCACCTCTGTATGTGCGCCTTGGTGTGTCAGCGGGAGCGTGAGCACGTGCGATATATGGGTGTGCGCGCACCTGCGGTTTCCTGTCGGAAAGGGTGTGCATGTGTGTCTGTGTGCCAGCGTGTCTCCCTCTGTCTGTCTGTCTGCGTGACCATTGTCGCTGTGCCCGGCCGGGGTGTCCGCGGGAGCGCGAGCACGTGTCTTGCGGTGTATGTGAAAGTGCGCGTGCAAGTGTGTGAGTGGGGCGTGCGTAAAGCGTGCCGTGTCTGCGTGCGTTCTGGGGGTGCGCGAGTTTGTGTGTTGCGGCTGTGCATGAGGCTGTGCGCGCGGGTCGTCTCAGCGTGCGTCTGTGCGTGTGCACGCCTGTGCCCCTGCGCGGGGTCTCTGTGCCCCTGCGCGGGTGTTGTGTCGCTGTGCCTCCGTCGGTGCGCGAGTGCCTGTGTCTGCGCGTGTCAGCGGGGTGTGTTGGGGCTGTGTCTGCGCTGCGGCCCTGCCCCTGTATGTGCCCGGCGTGACTCGTGTGCCCGCGTCTGTGTCTGCTGCGTGTATACCGTCCCGTCCCGCCTCGCCCCACCCGCCTCCTGCCGCTCGCTGCGCCGGCCCGGCCGCTGGCCTCTCTCCGTGGTGCTGAAGTCGCGGGCGAGGCCGTGGCGGTGGCGCTGCCCCGGCGCTGCCCCGGCGCTGCCCCGGCGCTGCCCCGGCGCTGCCCGCTCCCCTTCCATCCCGGCGGCTCCGCGAAGCACAGCGTGCCTTCCCCGAGCTCCGACCCTCTCCCCGTGCTCCTCGGCCCGCCAACTCTCCGCGGCGGCCGGGAAGATGCCCTGCTAACAGGGTGCCGCATCGGCGAAGTAGCTGCGCTGGATGAAGCAGCATGTCCCCTGAGGGTGTGATCAGAGCATCATCAATCAGGCACGGCTGCTTAAGCAGGGCGCTGAGAATGTCTGCCCGTGGCTGCTGTGCGCAGCTGGAGAGAGCGCAGGAGGTGCCTGGCCGTCGTGAGGGGAAGGGGTGATCTCTGCCAGGCTGCACGTCTACGAGCGCGGCTCTCTGCAGCTCCCACGACCCCACATCACAGAACTAAAGCTATTATGCAATTAAAGTGTCTACAGCTGGAGTAAATAAAATTGATTTTAAATAGAATTTAGCTTTAAGTATTCATTTACTATAGGTTATATTTATCCAGGCTTTCCCCCCAGCTGACAATTTAGGAACATATTTTGATCCTGAGGGTAAACCAAAGACGCTTAATTCATCTTAAGCTGTTAAAACTTCATTTGTGGGACCTCAAGAGTAAACAGTTTACTACATAACATGGTGTGTTACACTCAATCCTTATGTGAGATTCTTTCTTAGTACTTAAAACTAAGACTACTAATGACATTTATTCTAATGAAACAGTTGCTGCAATAATACACTTGTATATCGTCTACTATTGTCTCAAGAATTTTTTGTTGTAGTGTTTGGAATTTTAATATATTTTCCCTTGGGTTTGGTTTTTTTTGTTTTTTTTTTGTTTTGTTTTTTGGTTTTTTTGGTTTTTTGGTTTTTTTCCTTGGCAGAGGATGAAGGAATGAAGAAAGGTAAAAGTCAAGACAAAAACTCTGTAAGGACATCCAGAAGGATTTGAAGACACCATACAGCCATTGCATAAAAATTTTCCGTGATATTTTCAAAATCTTAAGGTACACACAGGCAAGCTTTATGCAGTTTCCACTCAGCATGCAGGTAATTGAGGAACTGCAGGTGTTTACAAGAATATGTAGAGAATGTCAGTGTCCAATGTGCTATTATTCTATAGCATTTCCAGAGGGGGGGAAATAAAATACCTGAGAATTTACTTCCCTGCAGAGAAAGAGTAGAAGCAGGAAAACAGTGTAATTTCAGCAAAGTTGTGAAACACTTGAGAAGCAGAGGTCTGAATGCAGAACTGAAAGGTTTAATTTGCAATCATTGGTTGTGGGGATAAAGGGAAGGCTTAAGTCCTACTTTCAAATAAATAAATAGGACAAAGAAAAGGCATATAACTAAGATATTTTACTAGCAATTTACCCTGATTCAATTTACTGCATTAGTAGTTCTTCTTTCCCGCTTAGTAGTGTAGCCAGAAATGGCATACTGTTTGCAACACAGCTCAGGACTGTCTTGCCTGAGACATCACCTCTCTTCAGATCATACTTCTGTAGCTCTGCTTATCAAAATAATTCAGGCTGGTGCCCCTCGATTCAAAAAGAGAGAAGACTGATGATAGGTGTATTCTCTTAAAGCACCTTCAAGATGAATCTAAGCTATCCTCACTCAGAAGCAATCCTGGTCTGGTAACTTTCAAAACACACCATATGGTCATGTATATGGAAAATGAGTTTCGGGGGCTTTCCATCTGGAGTGTTAGAAGAATAGTGTTACTTTAGTCTGTTTAATTGTACTTAACCTACTTAGATCATGGGAAGCTTTGATTTCAACATCTTTAAGTTTATTAAACAGTGGGAAGTACTACAGTCATCAAACTCATTTTTTCTGGTTGAAGGAGTAGAGAACAGGTTTACTTATACATCTTTTTACAGCAAAGTAGATAGAGACAAGTTCCCTGTCAGTTCATTTTTCAAAAGTTATAAAGTTAAATTGATGTTCAGTGATACTTAGGCTGCAAAGCTATTGAGATGCACTTCTGAATTTTACTTTATACTTCATTAATAATAATAATAATTAAAAAAAAAAGCATTAAAATCTGCCACACAGGAAATATAGACCTCTAATGACATCAAGCATGACTTCATTGCTAGTTGGAGATCTTTTTTTTTTTTTCATAGCTACTAAAAACCAAAGACACATTTTACAACTTTTTAGTTTGAAGTGTCAAGTCAAATTACAGTTTATCTGTATTATATTTTATTACTAAGTCTGATATTGAAATGGATCACAGCATGACAGATTATAGCTTATTCAAAGATAGAACAGGTAACAATCATTATGTATTTTTGCCAGTGCCAACTAAATATATATGTATTATGATGTAGTACTGAAGTCAAAAGGCAGTGATGCTTATTTAAAAATTATGAAATCTTTTGAGAATATGCAATAGAAAGAAGGGTCACTGTGAGCACAATGACAATGAATTACCCTTCTGACACATCACATTAAAGTCAATATAATAATTTAAATCAACAGTTATCTGTGTGTGTGTGAGTACACCTAGGACCTCATACACCAAAGATCAGAATTGTCAGGTTTTCAATTTCAAAAATTCCATTTGCTTTCCAATTTCTTCTGTTTCACTTGCTTTAGCTATGGGTAAGAGGTATCTGGTTCCTGAACTGACTACAGATCAGGATAAAAAAACCAAAGAGTTTCTCCTACCATCTATGTTAACCACATCTTTCCCTAAAGAAGCAGCAATACGTGTGCAAAGAAAAAGAAATGTCCCCACTTCATTCACTTAAATTTACTTAATTCCTTCTTGGGATACTATCTGTGTCCAGACTCTATCTGAGGATCTCTGCACTCTGTCCTGTGGATACTAGGTCTCGGACCATGTGGCTTTACTATTTGATAATTGGTCACTTGAACATGCACAAGATGTCAATGCAAAGCTTGTCTGCACATAACATTGGGATGATACAGTGGATTCTGGCCAGTGGTGGGTCTGACTGGAACTGGCTGTGCCCTCTCTTCATAGAGGCCACCCCTGCAGTCACCTGAGATCTTTCAGAAAGGTTGCACTTTGCCTACACTGCTGACACCTTGCCACATAATTCAGAAGGGAAGTGTGCATCAGCAAGTACAGAAGTCACTGTAGATCACCTTCACACTACCCCGGGCACAGTAAAAGACTCAGCCACACAGTCCAACCCACAGCCAATTCACCTCTGTGGCAAATCCCTGATTTCAGTAGTTTTAGCTCTCCACTCATACAAATGAATAAACACTGATTTTCTTAAATGGAGACAAGTCATACAGATTAGTATTTAATCTATATAAATCACATAGATCACCTTCAGTTAAAAAACCCAAAAGTATCAGTACTTATTTCCATCCAAGACACTGAGTAGTTTTATACACTTGGTGAGCCTGGAATTCTAGAACTAGAGTTCAGTGAGAGTTCCAGGTGTGCAACAATTGCTGTCATATGCTATAACTTGGTTTATGATACCAGCAGTACAAGTTCTTAGTTCATCAAACACACATTAAATAAAATTATGTCTATTGTGGCTTTATTTTGTATTTAGTATTCTTGAGGTGTTGTAAAGAAGAAGTAATGGAGAAGGTGACCCAGGGTAAATGTCATGGAAGGAAGTATAACCTTCCTGAAAGATCTCCTTTATCTCTAAATTAATGAATTCAGGATGATTTTAAACAAACAAAAAAAAAAGACCCAAGAAATCAAAAAACTATATACCAGCAGTTGAAGACAGAAAAAATACTTAAATAGAAATGAACAACAAAGAATATCTATTATTTTCTTTCTTCCCTGTGATGCTACCAGAACTGTCAAATTGTGAGCCTGTGACTTAATTTTCTCCTCTCCACATGTAGGTAAATGCTAGATCTTATATTTTGCTTGTCTGTGTTTGAAGTTCTATCTCTGCTGTTCCTTCTGACCTTTATATTACAGTTTATCCATTGCAGGTAGCTCAAACACTTTCACAAAAGTCTTCTCTGTGATCATAGCACAGTCTCCACTTCACCTGTTTCCTCTAACCTTACTGCAGTCAATAAGTAATGGATGTCTGAATTCCTTTTCATCCTTTCGCCCAAGATTTAAAGCAGTTCGTTCTCACATGAAACCTCCGATTACGTTGCTTTTTCGTTTTCCTTTTCATATGATGCAAAATTATTCATTTTGTACCTTTCTTTTACTTTTTCCCTTTTTGCATGCTACCATCTTTTCCCAGTATGTAAATCTCTCTTTAATACAAATTTCTATCTTGGCAGATAACAACAACAATAATAACAAATAATGGGCAAACAAGTACAAAGAAGGTGATAGGAGATTTAGATTAATTGAGTTACAGTTTCCAGAGTCCTCGAGGATTCTTCCTTGAGCTAATCCTTCAGTTTATGGTTAAGCACTGATTATTCAGCCTAGCAAGTTACAGAAGTTGGTAGTCTTACCTAGCATTAAGCATGTAAAAATCTGATGTCTAAGTCTACTCCAGTCGCCACAAACACCCTTTATAGTCAGTAGGTTGAAATAGGTTCTTCCAGCAGTTTATTCATCTGACCTGCCGGTACCTATCTTTGGTTAAGATGAGTCATCCTATGAAAAATCTGCTTTCTCTCAACTGGATATGTAGTCAGCAACTAGATTAGATGTAAACATCAATCTTGTACATAACAATGTTAGTGCAAATGAATTCCAACAGATTTCTGTAGTATATGACAATAAAGAGGCCAGAGGAGTTTGTCATTACATAACAGATGATGGAACAGAAAAATAAGTCTTCCAAAAAGTGCATGTGATTTGCATGACAAAATGTATTCTACTTCAGGCATACAGAGGCAGAAAGGCAGATGATGTTCAAAATAAAATGATAGAATATATTTGAGAAAAAGCAGATGAGAGAGGCATATATGTATAGTTTATCTAAGATGTAAGTAAATCTACAAATATATGAAGAAAGTATTATACCACGTGAGAATAGAATTGTTTATAGGATGCAAAGGATATAAACTAGACATAAGGGGATTAAATTACATATGGGAAAATGTTGACTTGATATAACAATCTGCTTTTCTATTTCATTTAGGAAGTGAACTTTCATGAGAAGTAGAAAGCAAAGAAAGGGAAGCTTGTCAATATGGATGCAAGAAAACTGATAGTACAATGTAGCTGTGCTCTTTTATGGATTTTTTTTGTTTGTTTGGGGGATTAGGTGGGTCTTTTGTGGTTAGTTGGTTTAATTGGTTGGTTTTTGCCATGTATTCATATCTTTTTATCCAATTTGGTTTTAGTTTAAGTTTTGTTTAGACACTATTTATTTGTAATTGATTAATTAGCGGCTTGATTTTGTTAACTTTGATTCCTTAAGAAGGATACAATGGAGACAACTGTCTGAGCTCAATTAGTTTATTGATCACTTACAGAAAGCCCATAGCTAGAGAACAAGATATAATTATACTTTATTAATCCATTGGTCTATTGCAGTGTTTCAGCAACTGAAATGGAGCAAATACAGCATATAATTTAACATATGCCTATTTATCCATCTACAAAATATAGTTTTGCAGAATTTATCCAGTTCCAATTTACTCACCAGAACTGTAGAAGTACACAACGAAAATTCCAGACAAATTGCCTATATAATGGTATACCTCTAGCAACCCTAAAAACAAATACATAAAACTACAGGACACACAAACCATCAAATACAGTAACAAAAAAAAAAAAAAAAAAAAGAAAATTATTCACTAAACAAGTTTTGAGATACTTCAAAGTACTAAAAGGTCAGACAAAGTTCAACTAACTCAGCAAAACATAAAGAAACATTATGGATATTTTGTGAAAAATGAAGCCTGATGTGGGGAAGGTTTTGACACTATAGGGAATCTTTATCAATTTATATACTCCTAAGCATACATTTATATAATTGCTTATTATAAACCCATTTAAATAAAGTGTGTAATACTAGTAACTCAACAGCTAAACAAAAATACTACTTGCTAAATATGATTGGAAGCAACTACCCTCCAGGACCTTGAAAGAGAAGATTTGGAGCTTGAAAGGAGCCTAAATCTCTCCCTTTTCTGTGTAAAGAACTATTTTAGTAGGAACTTAAAACTTATGAGGCAGTCAAGTGTCTCATTTAGGATTAAATGCAGGTATTATCACCAGTATGAAATGAAAAACCCACAGAAAATATGTTCTTTTGACAATGTATGTTCTAGCTCAGCAGATGGCTGTGAAGTGGCACTTACTTCACTCATAAAGGTTTGTTTTTAAAGAAATCATAGAATCAATACTTCACATATATTTCCGTCTTACCAAATCACAGCTCAAACATTTTCTGAAAAAGTCACTGTATGATTATAAGGCCCATAGCAGTATATAAAAGAAGGTGTGTAGAAGAGAGAAAATTATTTGAAAATCATGTTAGCATTTTATTAACTGTAAACTATGGGAAAACATTATGAATTATTTCACAATTTCTGTGATCAAAACTAAGCATATCTGAATGCAGTTTTTTAATGGGTGATAGGAGATACAGACATTTCCAGTTCAGAAGAATAAAAAACTATACCAGCTTTATGTGTCAGTTTTCCTTAGAGAATAAGTCCTCTAATGAAAACACTTTTAAGTTCACAGTTTCTTTTTAGTTAAGAGCACTCTGACTCCTGAAATGCCCTTAGTCCACACTGAGCATTCTCATCTATAAGACTTAGAAAAATCAGTATGACCCCAAATTTTAAAACCTTCAGATCACAAGCAGTTGCAAAACTTTTAGCAAGTTTTCCCCTTCTCCTTGCTTCTTAACATTACTGAAGTCATTTAATGCTTCCAGCATTTTCTTTTTGTAGAAGTTGTCAGCATTTAGTTGTACTTGTAATAGGTCTCTTAGAGATGTGTATAATAAATGGACAAGGTCAGGACACATAAAAGAGAGGAAATTTAAAAAGCAGGCAATATTTAATAAGTTTGTGGGGGAAAAAAAAGTGTTTTCAATGTCCGACTAGATCCAGTTATAAAGCAATAAGAATGAAAATGTTAAAAGCTCAGCAAATGTAGTTAAACCTGCTCATAATGATGGAGTTTCTTTTCCATTTGTGCCAGAGAAAATAGGTTTGCTTTATTTCAGGAGCTGTGCTGTATTAGTCACAACTATTGCACAGCTCAGTTTACTCATAGAGCAAATGGATGATGAGTCATTCTTTTTCTGAATAGAGCATTAAGTGCAGTCTCATCTTGCAATTATTTTGTTTTCCAAATAAATAATTCCAAAGCTCTATGAATTCCATGATTATATACTTTATTGGAGGGGATGAGATTAAGAACAGTTTATAGCACTGTTACCTATGTTTAAGCATTGTGCCTGTTTGGTCAATATCATACTAATTTTATGTCATGACTGAACAGTAATATTGACTTTCAGTCTTAATTGTATAGGATTTTGGCTTGTTATTTTAAACTTTGACACCTTAAGGGCAATTCCAACTTACAAATTTACAAAAATTGTTGGCAATTGTTACACATTTATATAAATTTAGTGTACCATATATAAATGGGAAATCAGGAGCTATTAAAAACATGTTGGAAATCTATAATGTAGTGATACTTCCCAAACTATGTATATGTCAGCTACCAAAGAGTACCTAAAATGTAATTACATTCATTTTTTAGGAATATCAAAATACAAAGCCTGATGGGTTTGAAGAAATTTATTTAAAAATATTTTTTAAATTAATTATGAAAAACTATTTTTATCTGCTCCTGTATTTGCAATTTACTTTTTCATCCCCATATACTTTCTTTTAAACATAATATGTTCATGACAATACAACAAAACATTAATATGTTAAATGCAGAATAGACATTTATTGTGGGCCTTTGGAATCATTTCCCAGAACAGACAGCCCCACACCATAAAAGATCTGTGCAAGCACAAAGAGACTAAAGTATTTACAATGTTAACTGAGTCCTTTCATGTTTCCAAAAGTTTACGATGAATTCCACTAAAAAGAGAAAAATGCATTCAGTTTTTAAAAATATCTATTACTATTTGTTCTTCCTTTTTTGTCTTATTGCTTCCTTACCTGAATGACCATTGTTTTTAATATGAGTATTGTCATTGACAATGGGCTTTGGATTGGGCACAAGGGCACTGCAGCAGATGTACTCCAATCTGCTGGAACTGCTATCATGCTGTCCACCAGCACTGCCTTCCACCGACTCTAGGTGAAGGTCTAGTTTTGTGCTGTTCTTTAAAACTGAAGGAGAAGGAGTATTTCTCTGCTATAGTAAATGAAATACACTTTTTTTCTCTTCTGAGGGAGGACTTATTTGACACTTTCTTTTGGGAGCTTAAACCTTTCCCAAAAGAAAATGTTGATGCATCGGACTATATCAAATTGGTCATTTGATTTAAATTATTTGTTTTCCAAGTAATTCAGAGCAATTTCCATTCATCCATCCTTTTCCCTTTTCCATTATATAACTTTCAATTTATATATCAGATGACTGGGGTCATGCTATATGTCATCTTGACTAGTGACTTTTAAAAATAATCCCATCTCATCTAACTCTGCAGAATTACGAAGTCCTGCTTTGCTTTATGTTTTGTTTTGAGTTTTTTTATAAATTAAACAACTGGACTTCTCATGTTTAGTCTGTACACTGCTGTCTGCTGCTGAATCAAACTGCTTTTTATCCTCTTGTATAAACCTATATTCAGAGAGGTTTATAAAAAGCATGTGTGTAGCTGAGGGAAAGAGACTGCTGAATGTTGAATACATAATGGAAATGTATCTTTGTATCCACTTCTCTCTTAATTTCTGCTTATACATTTTTCTATCATAAACAGCAGGTTTTGCATTTAATTACAAGAAAAAAAAAATAGGAAGAGAGGCATAAGAAAAGGACAGGAAGGAGTTTCCTTAACAAACTCAGGGACACAAGCATAAGCTTGAAACTGTACTGAATAATGTACTCTTCATGAGAGGATAGATGTCTTACCAAACTAGGCAATTGTTCTCTGTTAGACACAGAGGACTTAATATCTGTTTGTTGACACTACGGTTTTCCTGAGTCACTAAAGCATCTAACAGAAAAAAAAAAGTTAATCTACTTTCTTCTATACTGAGGTTATGTGTTTCTGCTGAGCACAGATGTGTATACATTACCATACAAAACCTAGTATCTGATTACATATAGCTAGAAACAGCCACTCGTTTAGCAGAAAAACTGCACATATCCTCATAAAATAGGAACATTGGAAGAAAATCTGTAAATTTTGTCTTCATTACTTGTTTCTGGTTTATAAATTTCCTGGTTTAACCATAAAATAAGAACACTGGAAGAAAATCTGTAAATTTTGCCTCCTGCATTTGTTTCTGGTTTATAAACCTCCTGGTTTAACCAGAGAGAGTTTTGCTGGCTTACATACAGTATATTTAGTATAAGGAGCACATCATAAGGTTGGAAGTGGCATCTTCAAGAAAAAACAGGTGTCAGTTGTAGAATTTCTGCATTGGCTCACTTACCTCTGCTCCCTGTTCCCCCAAGGCTCATGGCTTTAGGCAAATGAATCAGACGGCTGCATCTGATGAGACAAAGAATTTTCTTTTTTTATAGCAATAGAATAAGTGATCTGCATTTCTTATTTAGGACTGTAGGCTATGTTGTGATTAGAAACCATGTAAATAATTTTATAAATAAGATTTTAATTGCTTAAGGAAGAGTCTTCTAATTGTTTATATTTTGGAGGTTTTTTCCCTCAAATTATACATACTACAAAAGAGATAACACTTCCTCCCTTCTCAAGAAAAAGTACTGTGTTACAATCATCAAATTGTTGTTACCTTTCTTAGTTAATTTCAAAGAAATTTCTCCCTTGGAAAAAAGTGGATTTTTTTCAAATCCTCTTAACCTTGTCAAGTTCCCTGTTCCTGTAAATTGATTTTATCTGGTTGCCTTCTGACCTTACACAAGAAATTTATTCTGGTTTGACACAAAGGGAAAGGATAAGTAACAATTGCAGTTATCAATTATCCAACACTGACTTCATCTGTTCATCAAAGTCCTTTGTAATTTTTCCATTCTCCTACAGGGTCTTTTCAGTATTGCAGGAATTCAGGTTGACGAAACTGGGTATTGGGCAAAGTTGGTGGTTTACATCAGTAACTTGGTAGAAGATAGAGTTGACACATGCTGTTATCAGACTCATTTTTAAAAAGCCCCTATAAGACTGATAAAGCCATGGCACTGTGTGCAAATGAAAGGAGAATTAGGTCAAGCCTGAGGTGAGAGAAGAGCTGAAACTCCTGGAGGTTTTTCACTACAGCTCCATATGAAATGCCCAGGTGTACCAGTGTTCTACTCTGTGCTTATACCCACTAAAGGCTGTTCAGAGACTGGAAATTCAGTTCTGGGAGAAGGAATAAATAATTCCAGTGTGGGAAACTTTACCTAAAATCTCTATATACATACTGGGGAAAAGGGAAGTAAATAACAGCCAAGCAAACAATAGGTGTCATTTTGTTTTTGTGGACATTCTTTTGAATGCATGACATTTTTTTCCTTACAGTTCTATGCTTTGCTCTAGGCTTAAGAAGAAATTGTTTCAATTTAAGAAGCAGCTGGTCTGACTGTGCTATACTTTTGGCTTCCTCAGATACTATTATTTTAGTAAATTGCTATATGAAGCTGATGTCCAGGTAAAAAGGAATTCAATAACTGTATTTATGCCAAAATAATTTATTGCAGCATCAGATAAAACCAATTCAATTAAAAATAAGAAGGAATTTTCTGGTAGCTCATGAGTCAAAACAGATAAACATAGATTTGTAGTTAAAAAGATGCCAAAAAAAAAAAGACAATGGTGTAGGCCATAGAATTACACTCCTCGGGAACTAAAGCAGTCCCTTCTTCACTGGTATGCTATAGATATTCAGGTCTATGCTGTGTACAAAATAGTTTAAACATATGTGTTGTTTCCCAGTTAAGCTCTACCTTGAGTTCTTTTATATTCATTTTTTTCAGTGTGTCACTTAGGAAAGTTGTATATGCTACCAAGACATAAGTATACATAGGGTCTCTTATGTTCTTTCCACGATTAAAGCTGTCACTGGCAGATATTCAGTGGCTTTGAAGCCTGCCAAAGACTGCCTTGGGTCTGTTCTTCTAAATATATTTTTCTTTATTCTTCCACTGGGTGCTGCAGGCACAAATTATTCCTATGCTATTTACTGCTTTTGTATTCAAATAGTTTTATAAGACCTTTCCATCTGCCAGTGCTTGTGGTAGCAGTGAGAGCTATCCCCATTTACCTGGCAGACATACATCTACTTAAGAGGAGGAAACAATGTACATATGTGCTATCAGTGAACTCAACATGATTTCAAAGCCCCTGTTTTCTGAAAACAAACCGTAGTTCCAAGAATGCTCCTAATGTAAGTAAGAAAGCAGAGTCACGCTGCAAACCTAGTACCACAGCAATTTGATGTCTAACTGTGCTGCCAGCTCTGAAGTACAGTTGAGAAGAATGACCCATTTCTGCACAAGCACACGTTCTTTGAACTGAAGATTTTCATCCCACATAGCCAGGGCTAGCCCCTCACACAGCTCTGTGACAGTCTATTTCCTCATTGAAATTCTGGAGTCATGGTTGATCACACATTCAAGATAAGAGTCTACCCTGTGGAGTGGAACTGCTTCACTCAGAAGTGTTTTTGTTACATCCTGTCAGTGAGATAGCATTTACATGTCCTAAGATACTCGTCAAGGCAAAAGCAGGCTTTTTCTGAAGAATACTGTGTTGATGAAGGTAAATTAAAGCCTAGCGGAAAACCATACTCCAGTCACTAAAACACGATTAAGGAGATTAGCTTACAGGTAAAAGCAATTTTTAATTGAATCTGTAGGTATTGAGACATTTTTAAGTGCTTGATCTTGAGACCAAGACAGTAGCTAAACAGTCTGTAAGAGATATTTCCAAAATATCAATTCTTTCAGTTTCTGAGAAATGTCTTGAACATCTGTTAAGAACAGAAGAGGCTATCAGCCTGTAAGGACTAGGAGAGAAGCAAAGGCTGCACCACATTTCTCATGAAAAAAAAAAAAATCAAACCCTGCTGCTGACTAAAAGGAAACATCTTCAAAATGATGAAAATTTGCTTCCTAAAATATAGAACCTTCCTGGGTTCTGGAACTTTGGAGTGATTTGTACCTACATTTCCATCTCATCTATACATCTTGGTTTCCTGGAAAACCATCATTCAGTAGGTGCATACCTTGGTTTTGATGTCATATAGATGCAGGACGCAGCAGGGGTAGATGACTGGACTCAGGAACTGTGAAACACTCACATGTGCCATAATCCAGTTATGGTTTATGAGTGTAAGTATTAAAGTAAGAGCAAGAAAAGTTATGTATTTCTCGTTATGTTGTAATCATTATTGTCACGGTTTAGGGTCAGGGTGGCCCCTTAGACCTATAACAGAAGCTCTCTGTTAAAACCCCTCCCTCCCCAAAGGAGAAGAGAAAGGGAACAAGGGAGAGAGACCAATTAGAAAAGGAAACATGAACAACTTTAATAAAGATGAAATTAATAACAATAAAAATGGAATATATACAAATATATACAAAACCAGTATTGAACTCAGCCCCTCTGATGGTAATTACATCACCAGCAGGCACTGGGGGAGTCCCAGACTGGGCCCTGCAGCAGATGGGAGCTGTGTTCAGGAGCTGGATTCTGGTACCGGATTCAGGAACACGCAGATCGGATCGAAGGCAGAACGGATAGAGTCCTCCTTGGGTGCTCTAATGAAGGAACTGAAAGACCTGAGCCAAGCCAAACAAAGCTGGCAAAGTGGTTCAAGAGGGGAGAAGAACCCAAAGACCCTTTGGCTCCTTCAGGTCTATGCTGAATATGACGTATATGGGATGGAATTGCTCATTGGTCAATTTAGGGTCACCTGTCCTGTCCACTCCTCCCTGCAGGTACAGCCTTTCACTTTTCTGCACCCCCCAGTGTGGTACACAAAATCTATCAGTGGCCTTGGTCTGCACATCAATCCTTGGTAGTAACTCTAATCATGGGGTGTTATCACTGCTAGAAGCAGACACTGCCTGTGAGAACAGGCTGCTAACTTCACAAAGTGCAGTTAGTTAAAAGAACTGAGCTGAAAAGTAAAATTACAGAACAGAATTAGTTCTGTTCTCACTCAAACCAGGATATTATTTAACATTATTTTAATAATATAAATATTATTGTAAACTTTCTTTTTCTTCCACAAAAATGTAGTAAGACTGGCCTGATTTAAAATCTAAACAAGACATCTCAGAGTCCTGCTTCTCTACCACATGGAAAATGCCCTCAGTGCATTGGAAAATTTAATAGTAAACTTCAGTGATATCTAATATTGTAATAAAGTAGAAGTTCACCAGATTAATTTGAGAAATATCACATGATCCAGCTCATTATCAAATGTATTCATTTGATTAGACTTGTGAGAAGTAACAAAAAAAGACCCCTGAAATGAATAAACTTACTTAATCAATTTACAATATATGACAAATTAAGAAGATTACTGCAGTGTCTCACAGGCATCTACAAAACTAAGTAAAATTAATGATAAACAAAAATGTACTCCCTTTGTGGTTTATTTTCACCCAGCTGTATCCAGCTATGAAAGAACTATCAAATAAAGCACTAATTAGTAGTCAGTTCAAGACGGTTTCAGAAAGTAATCCCTTGGCTTCCAGTATCCTTTTGATACTGTCACAATTTCAGAAAAGTGCCTGTAACTGCACAAACCCTGTTTCTGCTTAGGGGCAAGAGGTAATCTTGAAGTACATGGGCTTCCTACGCAGTACGTGAAAGATAAAACAGCTGACAATGGAATCCACATGGACTAGCAGTCTGAGTAAGAGTTGACTGCAAGGCTATGTCTTACCCCTTGTTGCCTTGTGGCCTTTCACAGCTAGTTTCCATGATGCAGGGAAGCCTCTCCAAAGTCTTAAAACCCCTTTCCTTGAACAGCATTTCTTTCCATGGAGTGTTAGTGGTGGTGTCAGCACTGTTTAGTTATTTCATCTTAGTTACTGCTATCTATCCTCCATGATGTGGAATACAGGGTCCACCTCCTCTTCCCTGTATATACAAATTTTTAGGAAATTCATCCAAACACTAGTCTAGACTTGCAAACACTTACTGAGTTTATCTTAGTCTATTCGTTGCCTCTTATGGCAAGACGTCCCTAGAATTTCTTCTGTTGAAGCTGTTTCACTGTTTGAAGTAATTACATATCTACCAGCCAGAAAGAGAGCACATGTGTGTGACTGTAGCCTCATGATTACGGCAATTCCAGAGAAGAAGACATTGCAGTTCCCACTCTCACATGAGCAAATGCTTAACATTTAATACAAAGAATGTCCTTAAAAGAAGAAATGCAAGCCAGGTCTCTTCTTTGAAGGGAATCCCCTTCCAGACTCCAGACTAGAGCCACTGGCCCAAGAAATACTGAAGATACTATACTGCTCTGGAATTTTTGACAAACCTTTCTTTATTTATAAGGGTTTACAGTCTACTGATTATGGTAGGTGCCAGGTGCATGTTCTTCAAATAAAGAATACTATAAAAACGTGTACTGATTTATTGTGTTAGCCACTCAACTACTGAAAAAAGGGCAGTGCTATCATGTCTTACAATTGCTTTTTAAAAGGTCTGATCTCTGTGTTCATTTTCAGGTGCCACCATGAAAATATCTGTGAAATGAACACTTCTGTTTTGTTCAGATGTATAAGAGTACTCGAGAAGGGGATAGGCTTTAAAGTATAACCTACACAGCCTTTAATGTTGGGTTTCTTTCCAATCATCATATTAGCTGACTTGGTTCCACTTACGAAGTGCTTACTCATGGATTGATTGTTTAAAAAATCTAGGTGTGCTGATAAGACTCAAAGACTCTCCTGACAAAATACAGAATGGACAAAATGGAAAATAGAAAATAGCTTTTGTAGGAATTGATTTTGTTTTAACATTCTGGGACTCATTTCAACAGAAAATACAATTCTCACAGTCAGCTACCTGACTTTAAGCTAGTTACTGCTACATTCCTTCATAGTTAATAGAGAAATTAGCACCTCTAGAAGGGGATTAATCTCATTTATTTTAGCTATCTGTTTATCTGCATTGACTTCAAAGTGAGCTTCACCTTACGAAAAAATATTTAGGCAACAAATTTTCATATACTACCTTAGGTTAAATGGATCCCAAGCTCTGAGTCTAAATTCAGTAAAAATTCTTAGATCATATGTGTTTCATATTCACAGAAAGATCTTTTCAGGCCACGGTAGGGTACAATTCATGTTAACTTCAGGAAGAACTGAGGTTGACTGATGATTGAGCCCAAGGCTATTTTACAAACACACTTTTCCTCAGTATGTCTTAACCTCGAATTTCAGCACACTTTCTCCTTTTCCTCCATAAATCCTATATATAGAGATTTCAACATATGAAACAAAAACCCAATCCTAATAGACTAGTAGCTCAAGGAAGAAGTATTCTGTTGTCCTACTCTTGAAATCCACAGCTCTTTTATCAACCTCTTCTACTATTCCTTTAGAGTTTTAGTGAGATCACTTAAGAGATTCCAGTGATATTGATCCTCTATCTACTAAAGTCTTTTATAAATGGATTTTTGCCAAGAAAAATAGTGTCCTTTACTTCAGTGTAAAAATGTAGATGTAAAAGTAGGTTGTTGGGTTTTTTAATTTCTTTTTTTAATTTTCTTTTCCTTAGCCTTCCATAATATTTCTCTAATGTTATATTCTGAAGCCAGACTAATCTTTAAAAACGCTGTTACACAAATGGAGTAAATAACAACACATGTTGGTTATAGATACTGTGGCTCACTTGAAAAGCAACAAAATTAGAGCTTTTACCCTACTTGTCTAGCTCATGCACCTACTCACTAACTTGCTTTGTTCACTAAGTCTCCACTTCCCATCTGAGCAGGCAGACCACAGCTGGTCTGGGAAGGTCAGGCAGGAAATTGTGTCTGTTTGTGTTGTGTTGCTGCTTGCAGTTCTTCACCTTCTTTCCTGGACCCCTTCTTCTTTCTGAGACCTCTTATTTCCATGAATTGCTAATTTTCAACATGAGTTCTTCTTCCAGGAATTCCAAGCCCCCAGTTTTCCCAGTCAAAATAGTCTATGTGCAAAAGCATAATGCATGATCAACCTCTTGACTAGTGGTTCTGCATCACGTCTTTTTATTAACTGAAGGATTTAGTATGTGCCATTTTTGTCTAGTTCAGATATTATAAAAATTTATATTTATCCTGTACCCATTGCAGCTGAGAAGTACTAGGCTTTTAACAGTTAAACAAATAACAAAACATATATAGCTATTTAAAAAGCTACATGACATAGTAGCTAATGCATCAAAAATTTCTTTAGAAAATATTAGTATATTTCTGCATTTTTAATATAATTTATTTTCACTTTTTTTTTTTAATAACAGAAATATTTCTCATTGCTCTTTTATGTGATAATATGGTACTTTGCATATGTAATATAACAAACTCTTTGTATAAATAATAGTTCTATCTTAATGGAAACAGAAAGAAATTTAAAAATTGTTTTGTCTTCCAGTTCCAAGGTGGCCCAGTATTACAGAATTAATAGTAAGACCTCATCCTTATCATGTGTATAGTGGTCTTTTGTTTTGGTTAACTAAGAAACACTTTCCATTATGAAACATTATTGGAGCCATTTTTGGGATTAGCTTGTATACCTGCATTATTTGTAGGAACTCTGACAGAGGAAAATTCTGGCGCCAGGAAAATACCAATGGCTGATGCCAGGAAATGATCTTCAGTTTTGACTGGGCAATAAACTACAGAGAATTACTGTTTTCCTGTTGGGGTTTCCATTATTGCTTTTTGACTGGCAGCATACCAAAGCCACAGATCTGCTAAGCATGGAATCTTACTCCTCCTGCAGCTACGTTAACATCCACTGCAGTGAAAAGTACTAGGAGCAAAAGGTAGTTATGAGAAAAAGAGATATCGACATGATTGTAGAGATCCAGGATGGATATCTAGAAAGTCCTACTTGCAACATCTTCACTACTAAAGATTGGGAGGAACATGACACTAACATACACAAATAAATGTCACAGTTAGGAAAGCATTAAGTTCCATTAGACAAGTGATACGAATGAACAAGGATCTTTCTAAACTTGGTTTTCACAAGGTATTTCATATTCCACTGAATTTTCACAAGCTGAAATTCAAACTTTATTTATGATTTTATATTATTTCTCAAAGAGAATACAATTTCTGTTTGTGCCACCTTTTACAAAAAATATAATTACATTTTCAAAACCCTTTTCTAGTGACTGATTGATATCAGATGCCAATCTTTCCCTCTACACACAATCTTTTCCCCCTAACACAGCTAATCCTGTGTCTTCAGTAGTAGTGATTGAGGTCAGTGGCAAGTGTCAAATCTGAACTGGTGTTGCATATGAAAGAGGGGGGAGTTATTACAGTTTCACATGATAATATCTGTCACAGTTACAAATTCTTACTTATCTGTCCTACTGAGATCCTGCATAGTCATTTATTCATTCAAAAGTTCATGCAGCACATGTATCATTGAAAGGACATAGGAATGCTTCTTACATTTTTTTGTAATGTTGTTATCTTGTCTAGAGTGTTTCATTGAGCTAGCTATAATAAGGCCAAACACAGTACTGATTAGCAGTAACAGGCTCAGCAGGAAATGAAACATTTGCCCCAGAGGGGAACAGAACAATGCCCTCTCCTTGACTTCTATTGATCATCCCCATTGAGGTCAACATTAGGGAGCTTTCAAATATTCAAACAGCTTGCATTCATTACATCTGTTCCAAATATGTTGTGACCTGAAACAATTTCTATATTTTAGCTTGTCCCTTCTATAATGTTTAACTGCTAGATACAGAGGTTTACTTCATTATGACCTTTTGCAAATTGAAGTCTACCTGTGGAGCAGTGGAACAAATTGTTGGTATTGCAGGAGTTGGTATTGTAGGATTTCACTGATTTGTATTTTATAGTGGATCTATTACAGATATCTAAGTAATTTCCACTATTTACCTTCCCTCTTTTTTGTAAGGAGAGACTATATAAAATGGCTACTGCAGACTGAAATATTGTTAATTTCTTTTTTTTCAAAAAAGTTGCAAACATACAAAAAGCAGGTTTTTTGAACTATTTTTCATAAACTCCTCTGAAGATCAAACGGAACATTTAAAGGGATAGACTGATTCCCAAGGCTAAAAAGTTTATTACTTTTACTGATCTGTTCCTTTACAGAGTCCAATAATTGTGGATGGCTACAACACAAATTTCAGAAAATCAAACAGTTTTGGTTCATCATTTCAAATAATAGAGAATCCACTGCTTATGTTAATATAAATTACCAGTTTTCATTTTACTTTTAATGGGCTAGTATCAACACCATGCTTTTTGTCTCTAAGTTATACTATTTATCCATGTAATATATGAAAAAAATAGAGAAAAACAGCTGGTACAAATCCATGTAATCCAAGCTGATCAGTTTATACCAAATGATAGGCAAATCTGAAATGTTACAAACAGAGTTCCTCTAAAGCTGTACTGAGAAGATGATATGCTGTGCTGCACTATGTTTGATTAAAGCCCCTTGTTCAGAAAGAGAATTAAATTTAAAAAGAAAAATAAAGTGGTATGATTGATTAAATTAGAAGATAACAAAGGAGAAGGATTTTTTCTTTTTGTTCAGAATAATAAAAAGAAGCGATGGCATGCATATTGTATGTGTTACAGTTGCCTCCTATATTTGATATTACTTATGTCTCTCATCTCCTGTTCTGAAATATTTGAATTGTAGAGTAATTAAATACTCTCTTACATGCAAATGAATGCATAGGGCTTTGTTAGAATGAAAGGCCTGCCTAGGCTATGGGCATGGTAGGAAGAATGAGTGTCTAAAAATGACCATGTTAAAATTCCCCTTGGGAGAAATAGCTGGAACTCATTCTAAGCATCAGGGAAGACTGGGATGAAAATAAGAGCAAATCCCCTTCAGTGTCAAGGCAGTGCATGCTCAGTCACATTGTAATTTCAAATATGAATGTTGGAATGCCAAGCAGTTAGAGTAGTTCAGTTTCTTGTCTCCAGTATATGTGTACTACAGCATGGACAAATAAGGTATATTAACAGTTAAACAGACATATCTTGTTAACATGTCTGGAAAACACTTGTGATGTCACAAGAAAGAGATGCTGGACCACTAAAAACTGTGAAAGATACTTGTGAAAGATAAATGCATCTCTAATTGCATTGCATCCTGTAAACATGAAATACATGTATTCAGTTATAGGGAATACTAAGGTTCTTAAAGCATATGTGGCAAATCAGGAAATGTGTATTTGAGGACTTAAAAAAGTATAGTTTTGATTCTGCTAATAATACATGCAAAGAAGCCTTTGTTGACTTTTATGCATATTCAACATGCAGAACTTCAAGAGCACTTACACATGTGCATAAATAAAAGAAGCCTCATATAGGTCTGAATGCTATATATCACAAGACATTTATAAAATATACTCTGGGTTGACTTTTGTTAAGTGTGAAAATAGTACTGCAGCATGTTACCCATCAATGACTAAATCTATGCATTTGATAATGAACCTTTTTCTTCTCATTTTTTGTTATGATGAGTCATTGTTTTGATGAAAACCTCAGCCAAAAAATTCAGGCACTCTCACCTAAAAAGCAAATTGCTGAGAATCCCTTACAAAGCAGTAAACCAACACAGCTCTTACTGGCTGTGATGATCGATGCATGCTGAGGATACTGAAAACCTGAGAGGACTGTAATCTGTGAGGAACCAGACCAGATAGTTCCATTTTAATGTGTGTTATGTACTTTTCTCTTTAGAAAAATCTCATTATTAACCTTAGCTTGAAACATAAGTTCTAACTCAATACTCTCCTTATGCATTACAGTGGTGGCTTTTATTGAATATACTGGATTCTTATTAGTCTTCACTTAATTATAGTTTAACAAATGTTCTTTTTCTTTAAAAGTTCATCAGCATTAAAAGTCAATGATTATGCTGCAGAAGATGTACAGCTTACTGTACATATAAATGCAGCGTGTGTACACTGGTGGGGGCTGCGGGCTCCCTAGGCTGGCTGCTGGTAGCAGTGGGGGCTCCCCATGGAGGGTCCGTCAGGGCAGGGCCTGGCAGATAGGACCTGTCCCACCACCACAGCCAGAAGCAGGGCAGCCGGGGGCACCAGGGCAGCCCCAGCCTTGGGCATCAGATATCTCCCTGGGGATGGGGACAGGTGTGATGTGGGCCAGTGGGTGGGCCTGGACCAGCAAAGCCCATGGCTGGGCATGGCTGGGCTGTGGGGAGCTGGAGGCTGGTGCAGATGCAGCATGTCTGGGGCTGAGGCTGATGGCCCTGGTGGTCTGATGGCCCTGAGGGTCTGCCATGGAGTCCTGGTTGTGTGTAGGGTGAGGGGAGGCCAGGCAGGGCAGGGGGTGAGGACAGGCTGCAACAGGGCTGATAGTGCCTTGGGACCCCAGGGTGCAGCTATAGAAGAAGCAGAAATGCACAGCTATAGGATTTATTCCTGAAAATTCTTATGGTTTCCTTGCAGGGATTACACATGCTTCACAGATAACTTCTACTGAGATGTAGGCCAAGAGTTTCCAGAAATGAAATACATATTGATCTGAAAGAGCAGTGAAAATGCTCTCATTTGTTTGACTTGTCAGAGACTGATAGTATAAATGTCCTGAGTCACTGCTTACGTACTCTGAATATCATCTCTGTCTTCTTAAAAAGCCTGCTAGTATCATAACTATTTTATGCCTAGGTAAACACTGCATTTAGAAATCTACAGGTTACCAGTACACTGTGCTTCCAGGCAGTTGTTTGCACTGTGAGACTGTGAGAAGGTTGGGGCAGAGCAGCGACCGTCAATCCCCTTGGGCCAGGGACCAGAAGTCTGCAGGGGTCAGAGGCTGGTCCAAGCTGCCAGTTAGTGTGAGATCAGCATCTGGAGCTACAGGTTTAGTAATGTGATCATAGGCTGTTCAATGCCAGATACACTCAGTGCCAAAGAACAGCCTTAATGATTTACTGGTAGGAGTGTAGCTGTACTGTCCATGAAACATATTTATCTCCCTCACTCTAAACTATGACCTCTTATACCCTTCATATAAATTCAACCCATCAAACATTTAGGATTTTCATGTGTTAATTAAGTTAAAATTGAGCAACTTTAGGAATTTGCTTTATGCAACAGCAGCATTGTATGTAATGCTTTCTTTGGCAATTTGAGGCAGAAGAGGTAGGGTCTGCCTTTGAAACTGCTGTGTAGTTGGTAAAGTGCTGCTAGAAATGTCCAAGAACAAGATGACTCTTTGCTGTAAGTCAAGAAATTAAGGGTAAGATTAATGAGCATGAACTAATTTCCTTTATGTGTTTGTTGAGAAAATATGTACCTGTTGCACATACCAGGCTAGTGTGGTTTGAATTTGCATTTGCATTGAACATGGCAGGAAAAAAACACAATCTATTTAACTACCAAAAAGGTATTTTTAAATTTCCAAAATTAAAATAAGTAGTCAAACACACAGCCTGACTCTTCTGTTTTCCAAGTTGCTTAAACCCATGCTTTAGAGACAAATAAATTGGTTTTATTAACTTAAGGTACAGTGTAAAAAATCTCAATTAATCAGTTGAGCTAAATTAGGAATGACATATGTAATAGTGTCATAAGTTTCTCCATGCATGTTGCTTTCAAATGAGGTACTGTGAAGACTAATCACAAATGTGTACAAAATGGAATAGTTGCATTAAGGAATCAGTATACCATAGCTTGGTATTTTCTTATTTGAATTCATGGTGAATAATAGACACAGTAAAATATATGGCAGCTGCCTGATAAATAATTTTACCTCCCTTAGCAATTATTATGCACAGGAATACAACAGAATTGTCTATCAGTGTTGAAATCTCTTCACTATTTGTATAAGAATGAATACAAATCAATAGTTCTGTTGTATCCTTTGAGTAACCAAGATAGATGGGAACATGGTGACAGTCTGTCTAGGCAATACAAGACAAATGTCTTCAGTGAGTAACAGGATACATATCACAATGTTTTCCTTTGTGGGGTTAATCAAGTACATTTCTTTATTGAGTTCAGTAATGCTATACATGTTTTTGACAAACTATTTTAACATGGTGTTAGTTTTCCTATCACTATTATTTAATTGAAAATGTAGAAGGTATTTATTTTATTATCACCTTAAAGTGTTGAGTCATTTACTTCAATATATATGCTTTTCTTTGGAAAAACCTCTCCTTCACAGTAATACCAAAACTGAATTGTTTCATATTGTGTATTCAAGTTCAGAAAATATAAACATCTGCAAGAATTTTAGTTTTTGAAGAGTAGATATTTTTAGTTTTAGGCTTGCAACTATGAAATCAAGTAGTATTTAGCCTCTTAACCTGCTGACCTACAGAGATAATTCTGAAGTTTCGAAAGCATATACACATGACAGCCCAAATGCTTTCTTCCTCTTTTGGATCTCTAAGTATGAAGAGACAGCCAAGCATCTTAATTATACAGGAATAATCAATTGTACAGAAAAAAAGCTGAGGGAACATTTTTATTTCCTTTAGAGCAGTTCTGAGAGTTTTATTGTACCCTCTGCTGAAGCTGATGTTGTGCTTTCCCAGAAGGGGTAATCAGAAGGTAAGCAGGAGGGTGGGCAGTGGGCTATCTGCCAAAAATGCCTTTATTGTAGTCCATAAAAGTTGACTTGCCCAGTTTATGCCTCAGGTGGACTGTGTATTGTGTTTTGAGGAAAAAAAAAAAAAAAAAAAAAGTCGTCTAGAGAGCACTGTGATTTATAAAACATGATTTCTGAGGAAAACAGTCTAGGACACAAGACTGGGGAGGGAGCAACTTACCAACTTTGGTTTTGGAGAGCAGTACCAGAACTAATGGACTCAAAATTTTCAGTATAAATATTTTAATTTGAAATTGAAAAAAGGAGCTGTATTGGTTGTAGATGCCCAGGTTTTGCTAGAAGGGGGGTGCAGGGGCAGTCTCTGTGAGGAGAGGCTGGGGCTGCCCTGTGCTGGATACAGATGGTTCCAGACAGCTCCAACCCACCCACCAGAGGGCACAGCTGAGCCCAGCAGCGGAGATGGTCGAGCCTCTGGGAAAATCTATTTAAGAAAGGGTGAAAATACCCTACAGGTAGAGGGGGGTAGAACAACGAGAGATAAGAGGCAGGTGGGGGCAACAACAAAGTTGGAGGAAGAAGTGGAAGAGGGGCTGCAGGAACCAGAATATGGATTCTTGTTCACTGGAGTAGGTGGTTAACTCTTGAAAGAACTGCAACTTGTGGAGACCCTGTGTCTAAGCAGGGGAAAAACGTGAGGAGGAAGTTGCAGAGAAACTACCATGTACTGATTAGAAATCTCCTCCCTCTGTGCTGCTTGGTGAAGCAAAGGTTGCATGAGGAGTCTGGAATGAAGGTGAACCTTGAAAAAGGGTGAGAAAAAGTGTTGTTTGTCTTTTTGTTTTTCCCTACCCAAATCTAACTTAATTGGCAATAAAATAAATTTTGCCCAAGGCAAGTCTGTTTTGTGGGTGACAGTAATTGGTAAGTGATCTCTCTGTCTAATCTCAACCCACAACCTTTTTCACCCTATTTTGTCCCTCCATCCTGCTGAGATAGCAGCTGGGTGGGCATTTTGCTTTTATTCAAGGCTAACTCACCACAGCAAGTAAACAAACTGTCTTTACTGCAAGAGTGAAAGTGGTGAAAGGGAATGCTCAGGGAGACTTTGGCAATCTCATTTAACATCTTTTTAAAAAAGGCTAAACCAACTTCTACCAGAATGAGCTGGGTAGATATGTCTTATAGAAGAGCAAACAAAATGTCTCAAAGTTCTGTCCCTTACTTTGCTATGATTTGGTAGGAATGAAATACTCAAAAAAATTTATATATTAAAAAATCTTTTTAGAATTGTTTTGGCTAAGGAAAAGAATGTTTGGGTTTGTTTTTTTTTTAATTTTCCTGTATGAAGCATAATATAGATCACCTTAGAAAAGACAGCTAAGCTAAACAGCAGCAGTTCCATGAGAATGTAATGAAGGTGAAATTGAAATCAGTCATGTTAAAGTACAGCATAGAAGTATACAGAAACACTGCCATTTTGCATTCGGCATCTTATTTCTTTAAATACCAGGAGGTTGCTGTCCAAATGAACAAAAACTTTAAACTTAGAATAATGTTGTTTTAGCAAATGTCACATTACCCTGCATTTTTATCCTTTCTATATAGCTTCAGAAATTTAAACTAGAAAACTGGAAGAACTACTGGAATAGTGATAGGAATAGAGCATTCACTGGGAGAAAAATTACCAAAAAGCCTGGGTTTTTCAATTTAACATGACAGCTGTAAGAGCTTATTAAGCTGATCACTCTTAATAAATATCATAGGTAGTTGAACATAAGGGTAAAAAAATGAGTCATTAAAAGTAAAATACAGCATTAATCTAGGAACTAGACAACAGTAACTTAAGGAAAGAGTATTGACAATACATTCCATCTGTGCTGGAAACGAGAAGAAAAGTTTTAACCATTGGAAGACTGACAATATTCAAATAACTCATTGTAGCCCTGAACAGATCCTATGGCCTCTGTCCATAAAAATTGATTTACTTTGCTTAGATATTTACAATAATTTACAACCAAAGTATCATTAAATACAAAAGATCCACAATCAATGCTTATCAGAAATATTGCAAATTAATTTTTTAAAACAAGTATGCAAAATGTGAAATCTGATATGCATGGTATGTAGAAGCTGAGGAAGTTCTATGTCCTAGATGATTAAGATAGACACCATGTCTGTTTTGTTGTCTACTGAGATGTTATGATCCAGTATGAAAGAGAAACAGCATCCCTTAAGAAGATGAAATGTACCTGCTGCATTTCTTCCAATTATTGCTTTGATTTAAGTATTTACAAAGCTGAACATTCTCCTGTATGAATCAGATGTAAATCATCAGTTATACTTTAACTGGAAAATAGACCTTTAAGATTTTTTTTTTATAAAGCAAGTGGAATTTCAAGTGAACTTTTAATAATTATTCTTCATTTTGTGTTTTGTCAGCTGTTCATGGCTGAACAGAAGATGTAGAGTGAAACAGTAAAATAATGTAATAACTTTGGGTGACATATATCTCAAAAGAATCTATTTTTTTTTTAATGGTAAAATAACAAATCCATCTGAGCCCACAAATAGGTTTCAGAAGAACTTAATTTGACTGTCTTTTATGTACACATAATTGCAAGTTGGTTGATAACTGGTTCCAGAAGAAATCTATCAGTTTAGCAGTTAGGGACAACGAAAACTAAATTTGTTAAGTTTGAATCATACAAATTTATTTGCATAGTTTAATTGAGATATAATATTTTCAGATTAATAACTCTTCCAAGATGATTGCTGAAATGTTGTTCTAATAAAAGCCATTCCAACCACATAGTCAGACTTGAAAAAGTCATAGACAAGTTACTTCTCATATTTGAAAGGGAAAAAAACCAACACCTTTACTTCACAATAATTATGCTGCTATTTTTGATGACTCAGAAGAGGCTGTTAAGTATACCAGAAATACTTGTGAAGGTATTTACCAAGCACATTTCAGTGCTGTCCTTTGGAACAATGCATGTTTACAAACCATGATCCTTGTCGAAGTGTGTATCACAGAGTAGTGTTGAAGAAATAGTAATAATTCAGAAGCACCATCATAGATGAGTTTATACTGTGGATGTCATAGCACTATGATAAGAGCACTACCTCTGAATTGCACCTTTTCCATGATATGCTGGCTTATGCGCACTCTTTCCATGCACATTTGCCAGCGACCTATCCAAACATCTGCTTGAAAGACAGATTCTTTGTTCAGATTAGAAGCTTAATTCATTTAGGCTATGCATTTAAATGAGACAGTTTGAGATGATAGTAAATAAGGATTCACAACCTTTATCAAAGAGCATTGAAAACTGTTGTGCTGTAGTACAATTTCACTGATATGGCTAAAAAAGTTGTACTGAACAGCTGAGCAACATGGTGTAACTTTAATCAAACTCCCATCATCTATACTTATGCAGGAGGATTGAATGACTGGGCAGATAATGAAGCCATGTTTAGAACACCTGTACAAAAAGGTAAGTACAAAGATGGCTTTAGACACATCTGTGTCCTATTGGAATGAGACTCTTCCAAAAATGCATCAATACGCCACATCACTTGTGTGTCTGTATTAAATTCTTGGTCATGGAATGGGAAAATAAGAGAAAATAGAAAAATCAGGTCATTGAGAGAAACTATAAAATAAAGATTTCTGTGTAAGCGAAGTCACTATGTTTAAAACTAAGAAATTATTGTTTTGAAGTAAATTATCTTGGACTGCCTTACAAGTAAGCAGATATTCATGTTATGTTACATGGACTATATATTGCAGACTGTGGACACAAAATCAATCATAATCACTGATGAAAACAGAGATATCTTGGTGGTTTGCCCTGTGTTCAACTATCATACGTTTTGACTGATGTGCGAGTGCAGGCATAAGCTGTGGATCTGTGATATTCATGAAACAGCACATTTGCTTGGCGCTGAGGTAAATCTAATACTGGCTAGTTTGTATGCCTTTTTGGAATATAATGTTGTTTTTGTGATAACCAAGAAAAAGCTGAAGGTTAAAAAGTGATGAAAAGGGAGCACTGTTACTACCACATGTTTTCTATGTGTCATGAAAGCTTCTGTTATCTATTCTAGAAAACTGCAGGAATCCACTTATTGTTTTCATATTTCTAAAAGTCAACTGATATCAATGTATTGAGTCAGTGAATTCTTCTAGGCCAAATGACATGAAACTGTAAAGTTTGTGCCAGGCAAAGTCTTTCTGTTTTAACAAGGAAGAAGAGACAATATCTACAGTGTAAGATGTGCTATATCCAGTAAATTACAGAATTGCACGCTATGTCAGGGACATTCAGCAGATGACTGGATCAACAGCATCTAAAGCATCTTATCCAAAGGTGGATCTTTAAGACAGGTCAGATTAATTACTTCTTGTTAAATAGTCTTCCAATTATAAGGAGATCTTAGGGCCCTACATAGCATCAATTAATCAAAGGAAGATAATGAGCTATTTGTTAATGGTACACTTATGCAATTAATATATATTTTGATTTCTAATATGTGCTAAAGATCTCATCAACAGATATGCAAAGCTTGAATGCTGTAACATGAAAACGTATGGAAGGTATTATAATTAAGAACATAATTATTAGTACTATATTACTACTACACTTTTGCAATGGTTATAATTTATAAATAAAATCTGCCTAAATCCTTTCTAAAAAATATTATTATCATTTGTTACCTCATGTGGTAACACTAGCTTAAATATCTAAGTCTTGATTCAGTGGTTACCAGTACAAAAAAGAAAGATTTTATGAGGGAAAATATTGTGCAGCATTGTCTCATTAGAAAATGGTAGAACTCACAATGCATATCTTACTGTACTCAACTTGAAAATTAAAGGTTTATTAATGAACTTTAAGATCAGAAGGGACCAGTATGACCATTTTTCTTTTTTTTAGTGAGAATTGAAATGTTTGTGTTGCACATTTCTACTCAAGAGATTTCTAAGGATGGTAATAGCCTGTTATTCATTTATTATTCACAGAATTCTGTTTCCAAATTATTGTAACATAATGTTTTGTTTTACAAGAGACAGTGGAAAGAAAAGGGGAGGAAGGGAGGGACAAATGACTTGGAAGATTGTTAGTGATATAGTTTCCCATTTACTTCCCTTTTAGTTTGGGTGGCCGAGACATCTCTGTGATCCTAAGCAAGGTAATAACTTGTGTTGTAATCTTCCCCACTGCAGAAAAAACTAACTCATCCTTAGGTGTGCACCAGCACATTTCCTGAAAACATTAAGTCAACAGAGAATATGGGTGGAAATTAAGGTTTTCTGTGTCTGAAAGTGAGGGAATAAAAGGAGTTCAAGCATCACGATGAAACTGCTCAAGCACCATTGAGCTGGAAACTGGTCACTGTTGAACTGACATGTAATGACAAATTCATGGAGTACTATTAGCCATTATTAAGACAGTTTTATTATAGGAAAAAGAGACAGTGCAGTCACAGAAAGAAAATGACTTACAAGGAAAGAGAAATTTTATCTCACAACTTTTTTCTTGAAAGGCTTCAAAGCATTCAGATACAGCCATCAAAAGCATTGTTATGTGGAAAAAATGGTTTTCCTGATTTTGAAATTCAGTTATGACATTTGTAAAGGTTTAGAAGCTATTTATTAAAGGTCACTTTCTGTGCTGAGTAGATTTTGTTGGATTCACAGGAAAAATACTAGAAACGAGTAGCTCTCTGCAAATGTAAAATGAAATTTCTCTGTAATCTCCCAGCACATATTTCTTAGACTCTAAGTGGCTGTGTCATTCTGTAAAATAAAACATTTGACATATTACACATCAAAATTCAGCAGTACTTGTAAACTGCATGGATATTTCATAATATAATAACTAATTCAGTTGTGTAGTGGGAGGGCAAGTTCTTGTAGAATTAAAGCAAATGCAAACAATTAAATACATCCATTGCAAGTTTTGAGAAATGCAGTCTTTAAAAGTATGAGATGGTCATACATATCTCCTATTCACAACTGAAAAATCGTGGCAAGATGTCTTAAAGGGACCTGATGAAAATAGTGATTTATGACAAATTTCTGGGTTTGTGGCATGTAAATCAACAACTGCAAAAATGTAGCTTTTAGCTATCTCTTCAGAAGACCTACCTGTGCCATTGAAGGGAATCTGTTTCAGTTTCTTAATATCTCCAAACTGTAGACATTAGAATGTTCTAGAGTGGACTTATATTAAGAGTCACCTAAGTCTCATAAGCTCAAGTGGAGTGGAAGTCCCATTTCTCCCACAATTTGAATTCTTCATGGCAAGATGGGCATGTTCCTTTGGGAACATCAAGCATCCTACGAAGTCTTTTTCTTTGTACCTCTTATTTGAACTAATCCCTTAATAACTTCGGTGTTTTCTGGGTTGTTTTTTTTTTCTTGACCGTTTTTCTTAGTATACACTTTTTTTAAATTAAATTGAAAAATCGGGACAAATAAAATGTGATTTCTGGTTAGTATAACTGTTCATAAATAATTTATTTTAAAGTCTTCAGATGTACTTGGTATGACTTACCTTTACTACTTTAGAGTTTAAAGATCCTAGTCCAACCTTCTAATCCTCAAGGTTAATCTTTATTAATCAAATCCAAGAAAAAGAACTTAAATGGCATTTAAATGAAAGTTTTTTTCACAAATACAGAATGTCTGATGCTTTAATTTCATGTGTCTCATGTTTTGAATATAAAGTTTGAACTGAAAGGCAACTTCTGTACATCTCAGCACCTAAACCCATTTAAGATTCAGAAAACAGATTTGCTCTACTTAGTAGGTTTTCTCAGAGCTTACTTAACAGAATTTACAGGAGCAGATTTTGTGCTCAATGATAACATCCCAGTTTTTAAAAATAAAGTAATTTAGTGGCTAACATTCATCTAAAGGAGACTTAGCCATATGAAAGCATTCAACCTGTGCCTGCTGTTTCTTAGTGATGCACCTTGAAACTATTCTACAAGCTGTTCTGTTGCAAAGGCAATTGTTTGCTGTTGTTGAAATTTGACTGAGGTGTAGCAGGGAGTTCAAGATCTACTGGAGAAGGAGACAATGTGAAAGTTAGTAGGGCTGAAGTCTGTTCACAAAGGTCCATGCCTGAGAGATAAGGCCCTTGGTCACATCTTTTCCTAAGAAAGTTATAAGTAAAATACAGAAGTAGCATTGGTAACAGGGACAAGAGATTTCTCAGGTAATATGTCCACTACACTATAAACTGATGTTCTCATTGCTGTTCTCACATTAGACACTAAAGAAGAGATTTCATACGATCACACTAATTGTAAACATCTGGTTTTCCTGTGGTTCACATAAGACATCAACACTAATATTCCATATTCCTGTTTTCCACATCCCACACAGGAGGTCAGAGGCAGATGGAAAAAGGCAGTAAGCACTGTAATTCACATCAAAAAGTCTAGCAGATAAGCATCCAGATTCAGAAATAGAATACAAATTCTTAGCTGTGAAATAAAGCCACTTCCGTAGGGAATTTGAGAAACCACCAAGCAGTTTTCAACTGTACAAGAATGTCCTCAAAATTTATCTTAAAATTGTGATCTTACACTCTCACCCCAGAACAGGGACTTCACCCAGGGAATTTAAGAGATTAGGCAAGAAAGACAGGCTACTGATTGCCTTCCAGCCCAGTAATTTGTGTTGCTGATTCCATGGAGTTTTGACAGAGCTGCATTCCATGGAATGAGCAGTCAACAAATACTGTGAAATTGGGACACGCCATGAAAAACAGGAATTGTAGACTCATGTTGAAGCAGTTCTAGAACTAAATTTAGTCATTTTCTAAGTAAGGGTGTTTCAATGGCTAGATTATTATGCCAAACCTTAGGCATGACTGAACTAATTTTCACTGAAAAGTTGTATTGTGTGTAACACTGAAAGCTATTTCCTAATTATACTCAGAACATATCTACCAAATTCCTTAGAGGCGCCAAGAGCCAGAATTTATGAATCTCAGGTGGCCTTAGAAGGCAGATAGGAAAAAAACTTACACCGTTGGCATACATGGAACAGAATTTTAAATGTCTGAGGAAATTTAATGAGAAATACAGACATTAGAGACATTTAAATACTATTTTGGATTTTACTCCAGGTGCGTAAGTGGTGATTATGTCCTAAAGTGGATTTAGCTTTATGTTTGCTTTGACATATGAGTTGCAGGCTCTTCTGAAGATAAAATAAATTGTTTCTAACCTGAATATCCCAGTGCTGTAGAAGGTATAAATGAATACAAAATTATTAACTATTTTCTTGGCTGGGATCCATCTACAATTAGATATCTCTAGAGTTCAGATCCTATTCTATATATGAAAGAATGGCATCTATGATGCAGAGAATTTACTGATAAGAATAATTATTTTGATTCAGAGACTTACTGACTATGTTGTCAATTAATTTGTGAATTTATATTGTTAAATATACCATTATGAATTTTTCCTTTCTATAATACCTGCCAATATTATTTCATACTTACCAATGGAGGACACTAAAATAGTGCTTTATAACCTCCAAAGCAAAACACTGAATGGTGGAAAAGCTGTTTTGTGTAGAGTTACCATTTTGGCCAGTGCTTATTTCCCAATTAATTTATTCACTTGCTCTTCTGCTTTATTTAATCCTGACTCCTCTTTATAGTTTTACTTTGTATAAAATGAGTCCACTTCAGCTGCTTTACTTACATCCCTCAAATGAGCAAAGAATCCCTGCATAGAGTCTTATACAGACTATATCACCTTGCTGGCATTTGTATACTTGAAACAGTAATCATTAAAACACACCTAAGTTATGCTAAAGAAATGCAGGTGATGTTTCCTTGTAATCAGTAGTAAAACTTTAAACCTGGAGGGACATTTTCATAACTTTACCACGAAGAAAAATTATATGATGCTCCTAAGTACTGGTCACTTACTTTTTACATTAAATTTACATTTACAGAACATTACATTCTGATGTATTCAACTGAATGCCGTCCAGTTTTTTCAAAAGATTATTTCTAAAAGTAAGTGTTTGATACAAAAGAGTGAACACTGGTAAGTTACCATGGTTTTGACTGTTACATATCAATATGAATATACTCCTACAATTCAAGTAGGAATATAGGTTAGTAGTCATATTATACTCCCAGGTGTATCACAAAATCAGGATTAATCTGTTACTTGAAAGATTAACTTCACACAGTGAAATGCCTGCTTTATATTAGTTTATGACTCAAAGACTTATAATCTTTTCCCAAGCTTTTTGCATAAAATAGGAAACATCATAACGTGAGACTCTTGATACTAGTTGTCAACAGAACAGAAAAGAGAGAAAAGAGGTTCTATTCTTTCAATAATAAATCAAAAAAATACATCTTACTTTTAGTACTGAATTTAATGTATATAAAGAGTTTTGTATCTTGAAAGCTTTGTTTAAAAATAAATATGAGACTGGATTGAATTAAATTTTCATGCTACCACTCATCAACAGAAATCCAAATCTAAAATAATTTGATTTTTTTTTTTTCTTTTTAGATAAATAAGGTAATAGATATATCTGATGTTTTGCATCGATGAATTGACATACAGGAGTGATACCTGTGAAGCTACATATTTTTGGTGGACCTGTGACAAGAGGATGATATTCTCATCTCTCTAAGATAAGTAGTACTTGCCAAATTTATTTCCTACACTGATGCTTTGAGACAGAACTGCAAGCAAATTCCATTTTCAATTGAAGTCTGTGACAAAACTCCCAATGACAGGGTTTCATTCTTCACACTTAAGTGCATGAGCTACTATTAGTCACATAAGGTGGCAACAGCAAAGAAGTGGAAGCCTATTTTCAGCAACATTTTCTCAATATTCTAATTTCCTGTTTCCTCAAGCCTAGTAAATAGTTGAGAAATATAAAGCGAAGTCCAGCAGAAAATTTTATTTTCCATCCTGGTCTAGCTGGAACTTCAACATGTTCCTTCTAGTCACTTCAATGATGGTTTACTTCACAACACCTTTTTGACTCAGCATGAAAGAATGACTGACAGTGATGCAGAATCTAGTAGAGATGTACCAGGCTAGTGACATCACTTTGCAGTACCTAGACTGCAAAAACAGTCTTATTCTCCTTCTAGAACAAGTCAATAATGACAACTGCACAAACATGGAAATAGGCATGGCAACAAATGGAAAACATGAAAGCTATATCATGTTCTACAGGTGTTTTTCTCATGAGAAAGATGATAGAGAACTTGTCCTGGCCAACCTGAAGCCAATATGGAGAAAAGATTAAATATCCATAAGTATAAAGAATGAAACAAATAAAACATCTGCTTAGCTACAAATAGCTGTATGTGTAATTTTACTCTTTGTAGGCTACAGGATGTTGCTTGTGCATGGCTGCTAACATAACATTAGAGACAAAAAGATCAGTAAAGAGTCAAAAAAGATAGCAGCTGCCCTGAAGAGGTTCAGCCCTTTGGATGCAGAAGACAAAGAAGAGCTATCTGTAAATAAGCTAATAAACAAGGCAGCAGACTTGTGTAAGAATATTCTAAGTAAAACAGTAGAATAGGGAGATAAATATCCAAAACTTTTGCACAGTAAAGAAAGACCTAAAAAATATTTTATGGATAACTTTGCACTGACAGTTTGGCTTTTGCCTTATTTTTCTCAAATATCCTGGTCTTCTAATCATTCATTCTACAAAACACTACTTTACACCTGTGATTTGTAGAGAACCAACTAGTTTTTCTCCAGAAAAAAAGTGTACATTGACAATCTTTAACCAGAGAATAAAGGAAGAACTGTTGCTTTAATTCATCAGTCTGTTTTTAAAATATTGCATCATTAAATATTGGCTTTTTTTTTTTTTTTTTCCTATGAATTCTCTACATCTTGTGAACATTTTCCTGCTATGCTGATATGTACAGCTGAATGCAGTGTCCTCCAAATTGTTTTGACAGAAAAGCAAAGATAGTTCCTATTCAGTTGTTCTGGGATGGAATACTTCTGAATCCATACTGTGTAAAAGAATTACTCTGTAATTTTTTTTTCTTCTAAAAGTTTCAATCTGATTTTTGGAAAGTGGGGAAAAAAATAAAATCCCGTGAATTTTTTTTTTTTTTTCCCCCAAATCTTTGGTCTCAGTAATTTCTTTGGCTCGTGCTAGTTACTTAAAAAATCAAAACTAATGGAGCTTTAGATTTTTACAAGAAAATTTATTACTTTAATGTTCCACTCTCGGACTGTATCTGGAAGCTAAAATTTGACTGCTGTAAATGCTTGGTTCAAAAGGATGCATAATTAACCTTAGCTCTTTTAATAATAATTGTGTTATATTTTGACAACCAAGCAGTAAAACCTCAGCATGAACAACTCCTGTTTTTATTGAAATCAACAGACAGAAACCATAAATAATTGTTACATGCCCTGCTGGTAATACCAATTAGATAGCATCATACAGAAACTACTATAAACAAGTACTGTGTATTGTACCAGGAATTCAGAAGTTTGAGCTAAAACACAATATACGAGTTTGAATGTATCAATGAGATAAATTTTGCCATATGTGCTTTGCAGGGTTAGCAAAATTTGTAATGCTCAAAGGCCGTTCCATTAGACTACTTCATATTTTTATTCCTCTGTGCTCAATAGCAACAGTAGATAATGTGAAGAATGCATTTCAAGAATACTCATTATGGTATGGAAGGCAAAATAACATGGTAAACTCTGAGGTACTCTGTCATGGTGCAGCCCAGGTAAAACCGGGAAGTGTAAGTGAAATTTCGTCTGGAACAGCAGCTTAACATGAACACATCAGATAAACCCCATAGAGCAACTCAAAAAGAGATGTAAGTGTGAAATTAAAGCAAGAGATGGCAAGTGTGCTTGAAAGATATGTTCCACTTTTACACATGTTCTCTACTTCTTGTTCTACAAGCAAATTGAAAGATGCTCTAGGTGTCAGACCATCCGCTCAGTGCTTAGGAAGCCTGGATGTTATCCTTTTCTGTTTTTCAGATGGAAGGCAAATCACTTTCTTTGCACCTGCACAGCTCAAGACATTGTCCAGTGAGCATAGCTATTTGAACATGGGGCTTTCTTAAAAAAGAAACCAACAGCTTTAGCAGCTCCTTAGAGGTGACTTATTTTTGAATGCTTAAGCCATTTTTAAAATCAGTTGTTTATGTACACTGTTGTTTATGTGACCTCTACATCAATCTAAATGAACATTTTCAATGCTAGTTGTCCAGACCAACAGTCAAAGATACTGACTGCTCACAGTCATCACCAAAGTCCACACACTCAGTGAGCATTTCATAAAATAGAACTGCTTAAGATATTGAAAGTACTTGAAGCTCATGAAAAGCTCTACCATACAAGTTTGAATTTTTCCAGTATGAACACATTCTATGTCTGTGCAGGCTTCTTCTCAAATATGCCGCCCTTTTCTTTGGCACAGAAAAGATTGAGGAAGTTAAAATAGCTTCAAGCTATATCTAGTCTACTAGATGCATAGTGTAAGCATTGGACCAACATAATTTATGATTACCATCCAAAATTTCATGCCTCTTCTCAAAGACATTTCCATAGGCAAATTTCCAGTCAGTTGATGCTATGAGAGCATTTTAAAGTGACTTTATAATGTTAAATTGTAAAGATGTGGCACTGTCATGTCAAAATAGTACCACATTTATAGCTATCAGAAAGCCAATAACTGAATTCACTCTTACAGAAAAATGTTCACTGGGAATCTAATATCAGCTTTCACTGTCAGTATTACTCACTTTACTAAATTCAGCCGTGTCATAGGACTTTGTTGGGTATTTTTTGTTCAAAACCATGAAAATACAAGTAGGGTTGAGTTCAATGGGTTGGTCCTAACACTGTCACAATCCAGCACTACCAATACTCTGGATTAAATTGTGAAGGTCTATTTCTTCCAAATTGTTTGGTTTTGGGTTTTATTTAATCAATTCTATTTTGTTAAAGATTGGCTTCATAACCTTGCAGTGCTTCTTGAAAAACACAGTACACTTCAGAGTTCAGCTCTTTGAATGTTCAGTGATTCATTTTATGATCTTTTCAACTGCAAGAATTAAACTGTAAGGTACTGTTCAAGACCTTTGAGTCCAGACAATACAGAAGAGCAATGCTCACAATGAAGAGAGAAAATTCAAGGGAAACCTCATGGAACTGCTAAGAACTTAAAAGGTCTGTGTGTGGGCGGGGTGAAACAGCAGGACAAAAGCCTGATGCATGATAATAGAAACTTACCTTCATATTCTTAATCGGTAATATGTCTAAGCAAAACAAACTTATTGTGAATTTCTTAGAAGATCTACTGTTTAATTTCTAATAACTCAGTTTCATAAAAGCTTTGCTCTTTTGCTCTGCAGATCGATGTTTTATCACCTCCAGGTTTTTGCTGTTAGTAGATGTTCTGTTACCCTGGTCAAGGCTACAAAATCTTTTGATTCATTCCATACGCGTCTTTCTAAGAATCATCCTATGTATATAACTAAACAGGGAACACATCAACAACTCTCTTTTTTTTTGTCAGATTACCTCAGAAGATGGATTTCTACTTGCTGCTTTCTATCCATAAAATAACCAGCTAAAATTAACATGGATTAGAGGTAGCAATCAGCAGAACCCACACATTGCTGAATTTATAATCTGACTTCACCAGGAACAAAGCAAAAGGAGAACAGCTGTGCCACAACTGGAAATCAGTCACAGTGTCCTGTTGAAAATTGTTCTGCCTGTGGCCAGGCAAGTCACAGGTACTGGCTATGACTCTGTTCTTCAGATTTTAAAGAAGGTTCATAATAATCTTTCCCCTCTTATCTGTCTCTTCTACTTGCACTGCTATGGACAAGAACTGCTTCTTCTGTATTTCTGAAAATCACTTGTCATATTGGAGCTGATAATATGGGTGGGACCCCTGCAAGGCATTACATTATAAATAGTCAATAGAAATTTCTGGAATAGTACTTTTCCTTGGTTTGGTAGTCAATTATTTAACAGTTTTCATCTTCAGTTTTAGACTGAAGCTTCTCCTTTTTTTTCCTGTCTTCTTTCTTTTGCTCTACTGAATTAATTTTTAACTAGGATTTTAAACATGATATATTTGTATGGATATTTAATTTTATGTATTTGAGAAACATCAGCAAAATTGCTGTACATTCAAGTGATCAAGTACAGGTTCAGATTCTTGCCATAGACTGAAGGGAAACACTATTGCAATAAGAGTGCAAGAGGCATAATTGCATACATTTCAGGAAAAAATTCTCCACTGCTGGTTGTTGCCTATAATGAATGCCTATAATATCTGTTTAAATAGTAATCAAACTTAAAACTAAGTGAACAATAAAGTCTGGGATATGAAACAGATTAGGCATTTTTAGGCATTTAAAATGTTATAAATCAGTATGTATTTTGACAAAGATTCAGGAAGACAGCACCATGAAATTAATTCAATTAATTATTCCCTAACCAGTAATGGCATTTCAAGCAACTAAATATTTTACAGCTGATAGACACTAGAGAACAATTTCTCTGGGGCTGGCAGCTGATTCATACTTGTTTTTATCTCCTCACTGGTATTTTCTCTGAGCATATTTGGCCACCCTTTGTTGCATTTGCACATTAATGAAGTGTGTGGCAATGCAATTACAAGGCTGAGAGCCATAATCATCCCTGCTCTGGTGTGGGCTCAGGGACAGTACTCAGATATACTCATCCCTTGTGGGGTGTGCTTCTCAGAACAATTTAGAGACTTTGAGATGCTTTGTTGGCAGCAGCTGCTGCTCTCCCTTCTGGCACCTTTCTGCCCTTCTTTGTTCCCAAGAAAACGCTCTAGCTGGACCCACTGAGCAGGCAGCAGTGGCATCAAGCTGCTTTCCTGACTTTTGCTAGAAGCACTGCTCCACAAGCCAATGAAAAGGAATTGTCTGCTGACACTAGAGAAGCACTCAGATGTCCAAAAAAAAAAAAAAGACAGAGTATTCCTTTGTGAACAGTCACATCCTCTGTGAGGGTGACTCAGTGATTACCATGAAATAAATGATGCAGTGCAGTCACTTCTACATGTAGTTCATAGAATGGTAGGGGTTGGAAGGGACCTCTGGAGATAATTGAGTCCAACCCCCCTGCCAGCGCAGGAACACCTAGGTCATGCCACACAGGAACAGATCCAGGAAGGTCTTGAAAATCTCTAGAAAAGGAGACTTCACAGCCTCTCTGGGCAGCCTGTTCCAGGGTTCTGTCACTCTCACAGTGAGGAAGTTTTTCCTCGTGTTGAGGTGGAATTTCCTGTGTTTCACCTTGCTACCATGTTGGACATGGAAAGAGCAATGCACATTTGCCCTGTCTCAGATCTGGCATATGGCAGGGTTGTAGGAACCACTGTCACTAATTGCAGTTTCTCTGGTGGGTCTTACTTATGTGGCATCAGAATCAGACACTAGTACCCAAGATCACTAGTTTAAGACCAGCAGAATATTGTATATGCACCCTTCATATGTCATTCCTTCACTGCAGTATGGACATAGGCTGAAAGACAGGATGACTATAAAAAGGACCAAGACTAATTTGCATTCAAGTCAAGAAACTCTCATTCAGTCTCATCACTGTAAATCCTAAGTATGAAATCCATGACTGAGACAACAAACATTTCATTGGCTAGGTTACAATTGTGTATGCAAAACCATATTTTATTTAAATTCAACATTATGACTGTGAAATAAATTCCTCTATATTTTTTTATTTTAAGAAGCTTCATAGGAAAACACAACTCTAAACTATTGAGGCATTAGCAAGAGGGATTTTAACAAAATTTTTAAAGTACAAGCTGCTAAAATTAGGCCTATATTAGAAAGATGATTTCAACAGTATTTCTGTGTTAATTACTACCACCTCAAAATAAAGTTTGTAGCTTATCTATCTTTTAATTAGGCTTTTGTTTTAATTATTTTTGTCTACAGTTTTAAAAACCTTTATGTTAATCTGGTCCTGAACATTTCACTGGAATTCAGCAGGCCTATGCATGAAGAAAATATTTACAGGATCAGATATATCTTTTGTAAAAAGTTTGCTCTGTTTTTAATGGCATGGGACTAAAACTAAATCCTTATTAATAAAATGTTACACAATACAGAACATAATAATGAGTCATTTTTGTAGTGTTGGTTGCAAGAATAGATTAGAGGAATTGTAAAATAATTTTCAAATTCAGCCAAATTCTACCTTTTTTTATAAACAATGTGATTTTACTTTCTTTTTGACTCTACTTGTGATGCAAAAATACTGTAATCTGTTTTTATCTTTATTGAACAAAATACTTCTAGAAAAGATTACCTTTTGCCATCACTTATAATAACATCTGTAAATGTTCAATAGTTACTGAATTATTCTAGGTGGCTTCTCATTTAGTGTTTCCTGTACTATCTGTCCTTAGTTTTTGTTTAGTATGTCCTGATTAGGAATTTGATGTCTTATTTACATATTTTTAATCTTACAAACTTCGTATCTTGTACTATGTGAGGGCATTTGTGTGACAAAAATAGAATAAACTTCATTTTATTTATACTTCTTGGAAAAATAATGCATTCTGATCCTACAAATACTACTGAGAGATGAAATCTTTCCCGTACTGTGTCATCATCACCAACATGTCTTCTATGAGATTACTGTACCACAAATAAATATTTAAGTGACTGCACTATAGGTCCCTTGTTTTCTCTGGAGCTTCTAAAAATATAGATGTTATTGTAGTAATGAACTGTCGCACCTCTGGTGCAATTTTCACACAACTCCAAAATGTGGTAATAAAAAAAAAAAATTAAATATACCTCTCCTGAAGGCTTTACTTTTGCTAAAGTAGTTATTTGGTTGGGCATTCTGGAATGGCCATTCAACAGGTGTGTTCACTCATACAAACTAAAGTAAATTAATTTGGGACACAACGCATTTTCCACTCTGTAAGCAATTGTAACTTGACAACTCATTGTGTATTTTGGATCTCAGAAACATGATGGCATTTTGACAGAGAACATAACCATCTCTTTCTTCAAAGATACTCTTCCTATAATTGTTTGGGGTGTTTTCTGTTTTAATAGTCAGAGATCAGCATTGCATCAAGGACTGCATCTTTCTAAGCTTAGTGCAAATACTGAACAAAGAGATTATCCTTGTCCCACAGATCAGCAATTATGAATTTGAACATAAGAAACACTGTACAGAGACAGACAGAGAATGAAAATCTAAGGAAACTAAGACACTTCAGAGTTTTACATAGTAGTATTGGTACCCAGCCACTGTAAGAATCCTGCAAGCATTATGCCAAAAAGAGAAATTTAAGGGACTTTTAAAGGAGATCAACAAAGTTTTATTGTAGGCATTGTTGGGGAGTTAATTTGAAACACTGGGGAAGGAGAAAGGAAGGTATTTTGAAAGAAAATTATTTGAAAAATGAGATGGGTGAGAAACTCAGGGACAAGATTGACATCTTCATGATGAATGTGAAATGATAGATAGGATAGGAGATATCATGGAAGACCCTGAAAATGAAAAAGCCTATTATGTGTTACATTATAAAGCAGAAAGAATGAGTGAAGCTATACACTGTAAGAGGTGATGTGGTCAAAAGAAGTAACAAAAAACCAAAGACTACTTTGCACCACTGTTCTAAATAGATATGAAAAATATTTGTTGGGCTTTCATCTTCATGTTTTAGCAGGGCCAAGTACTCTTCAGTTTCTAGGTGAACCCTTACTTAAGAGATAGATGTCACAATCATTTGTTTAACACAAATAAAAGCAATACATACTAAAATAACACAAAGGTTAATAACAATTAATGTTTGCAACAAGCCAGTAATCCATACAGAAGATATGCATCCTATTTTACCAAATATATTTCCCAACCAAGTGTCCTTTGTTTGGTTCTGCAGCTCATTCATAACTTTGGCTATCTTCTTCATCTTCTGGAGGTTTTCCCAAAGAGGTAGTGACATTAGGAGTCATAACATGGCATTCTTCTTGTTTGTGGTGTGCCTTCATGTGTCCACATACTCCTTGTTCCTAAAGTAATATCATGTCTAACACAAGATGATTTTGAATTGCAACTTTCAAGACAGTTTGTACTTGTGTATTGAGCAATTCAAAATTTTCATTAGTAAGGGTGGTCAAAGCTTTCATTTGTACAGTTAAATTGGACAGCATAACTCTAGTTCTGAAGTGTCTTATTCCCAATCCAAAGAATCCTTCAGCCCATACCAATAATTTCTGGAATACAGTCCAATCAGTAACATCTGTATTTCATTTGATATGGGGATGCCATATCCTTTTCCTGTGTCCTAACAGCGCCAGTACATACTGTAGCTTTGTCAGTAGGTCACAACACCAGGTTTACGAATACTCTCTGTGTGCTGCCCATGTACCACTGTTCAGGGTATTCCTAATGATAATGACTGTTTCCATAGTACATTATGCTGAGAGTCTACACAAAGAATAGTTTGTCAAGAAGAATGGGGATTATTCTTCTTGACAAACCATGCCTGGCAGACCCGGACCCATGAATTTGAGCCTTTGTCTAACCAGCCCTTTTCTCTGCCATAAATCACTATTTCATGTAATAGTTCCCCCCATGTTAAAACAGGCTGTGTTGCTGGTTGGGGTGGCAAGCGTTATGGTCAATTGTCCATATGATCTTTTCCTTTAGGTTTTGTACATACATTTTTATGAAGACAGGGAGACCTCTGATCGGTGGCTTAAGGTGGACCAGGTCAGCTGGAGCAGACAGGGGAATATCCTGTCCCACATGTTTGCACATGGCTTGTAGGCAAGCACTGTTTCAGCCAGCCTAGACAGTCCAGCAGTTCTGACTGATTCAGCCAGCCTAGACAGTCCAGCAGTTCTGACAGTCAGACACTCACCTCTCTCTCTAAAATCTAGTCCCCCTGCCCAATACGCAACTCTGAGCGTCAAGAGTTGGTTCCTCACAGGACCCTGATCAATAAACAAACCAGGACACCAATGTCCTCTGGCTTCCTCCGCATTCACCAAGACTTGATCTCCTCCATTCAGTGAAACATGACATAGATATTCAGTTTCACTTTCCACAGCTTTGGTGAAAATTTCTCTTGCATTTGTGCAAGCTTGGATCTGGACCATGGAGCAATTTGTGTTGTGGTTATATCTCCGATAATTTCTACCATTCAGCTGTATCTCTGGTCAAATTTCTATGTCATTTACCCTATCAGGGTCATCATCTGGGTCACCCCAGCTATCCCCATCCCACACATCAGGACCAGCACACATAATTAGATTCCTGATCTGGGTAAGAGAGGGAGCATTTGACAACAACAAATCTAATTTTTCCTGTAACCTGCAGTTCCTCTTCTGTTCATCATCTAATTCAGTTCTCAGTAACACCATTGCATATTCAAATTGTCTGTTCTGAGCCCTTAAGGCCTAACTTATCTTTCATTCTGTGTCTAGAACATCTTTGGTAGTTTCAGGTTCAGTTTGTAGCTCAGAAAATTTGTTAGTAGCTGAAATGAATGTGGCTTCAGCAGAAACATTTTCCTTTGTGGATTTTAGTGTCTCCTCCTGTGTGTAGGTTAGACATACATTGAAAATAGCACACAAAATACCGTTATCTTTCCCAGATTTTGTCTTTTGTTCTTTCTTATGATGCTCCACCCATTCCAATAGTTTCTTCCTACTCTCCCATGACCTTTTAGCCACCTCCCTATCCATGGGAGACAGTTTACAACCATTTTGCTGTAATAGTTCTTCCAGCTGACTACACCAATAAATGTGGCAAAGGAGGCTGGACTGTGAGGTTCAAGCAAATGACTTTTTTGAACTCACAGATTTAACTGTAAAGTCCAATCAAACCATGTATTTGAAATTTAATACGCCACTAATGCAGGTTTTTATAGATACCACGGAAGAATGCATTATTACAACTTAAAAGCAAGAATACACTGTAACAAACTAGAAAGTGCACTAAATACTATACATGTGTTAGTTAATCACCTGTGTTTGCAAACTTACAGCATGCTAAATATTCGCTTACCGCTTCAGGTAAGTGCTCTCAATCTTAGAAAAGCCACCTTGGACGATGTCCTGAAAAAGGTGGAAAGGTCTCCACACAGGCGAGCATTGGAGAGGCAACTCCTAATTCCTAAGCTAAACCTTAGCACTTTTATTCCATGTTTTATGTGACCGATTATACCATTTGAATACACAAGGCTGTAGCTGAAACCCTCCTGGTGGTTGTGGCAAAACTATGCCTGCTTGGATTATGCACAAAAGTTGTCTCTGAACTACTGAAGCCCTCCAAGTTCTCTTTGTCTTACTTTATCAGAAAGATGAATAGTTGTATGAATTGAGACTGAGGACATACCATTTGTTGAGGAACTGCAAGGCTCAGCTCAGGTTTTGGTTCTTTGTGTAGTGCAGCATTGACCTGTTTGGCCTGGGGCTTATGGACAACTCAGGGCTGAGCTATGTACACAGCTCTCCACAGTTTTGTCTCTGCATAGATAGGTCCACAAATAGGTAAACAAAGGCTGAGCCGCTCACACAACCCCCACGAGCTGCCTGCATGCACAAGATGTTACTGAAAACTGCTTATGAATTATGAGCAAGAAAGTCTAAATGTGCAGTAGAAGGAAGACTTTGAGGTGCTGGAGCAGGTCCAGAGAAGGACAATGAAGCTGGTGGAGGGTCTAGAGAACAAGTCTTATGAGGAATGGATGAAGCAACTGCATGTATTTAGTCTGAAGAAAAGGAGGATGAAGGGAGAATTTATCATTCTCTACAACTATCTGAAAGGAGGCTGTAGCGAGGTGGATGCCAAGTCACAAGTGATAGGACAAAAGGAAATGCCCTCAAGTTGCGCCAGGGGAGATTTAAGTTGGACGTTAGGAAGAATTTTTTCACTGAAAGGGTTGTCAGGCATTGGAACAAGCTGCCCTTGGACGTGGTTGAATCACCATCCCTGTCTGTGTTTAAAAGTAGAGTAGATATGGTGATCAGGGATATGGTTTAGCAGTGAACATAAAGAGTAAGGTTAGTGGTTGGAGTCGATCATCTTGAAGATCTTTTCTAACCTAGATCATAGAACCCAAGAAATCATAAAATAGTTTTGGCTGGAAGAGACCTTCAAGATCATCAAGTTCAACCTTTCTCCTAGCCCTATCAAAACCCACTAAACCACAGCCCTAAGCACATCTACCCAGCTGTTAAACACCTCCAGGGATGGTGACTCCACGACCTCCCCGGGTAGGCCATTCCAATGCCTAACAACCGTTTCTGTAAAGAAATGTTTCCTAATATCCAGCCTGAACCTCCCCTGGTTCAACTTCAGGCCATTTCCTCTTGTTCTGTCACTTGTTACCAGAGAGAACAGACCAACTCCCGCCTTGCTAAAACTTCCCTTCAGGTAGTTGTAGAGGGCAATATAAGGTCTCCCCTCAGCCTTCTTTTCTCAAGGCTAAACAGCCTCAGCTCCTTCAGCCTTTCCTCATAAGACACATGCTCCAAACCCTTTACTAGCTTCATTGCCCACCTCTGTACCCTCTCCAGCACCTCAATGTCCTTTGTGTAGAGAAGGGCCCAAAACTGGACACAGTATTTGAGGTGCGGCCTCACCAAACCTGAGTACAGAGGAATGATCACCTGCCTGCTCCTGCTGACTACTGTGATTCAACTGAATATGAGTGCTAACAAATGCAACTTTGTCCCTAAAGAATTGTCTGCACTTAGTTGCAGACCACCAAGAATTTCTCAACACTCTTTTCCTGATCTTTGGTTCCTGTTCCTTCTCCATCTCCACAAAAGAGTCTTAAATATGGTAACATAGGTTGCTTACAGTTCCTTCAGCAACTGCCTACTACTGCACCCGGCGTGAAATTCATTTCTGTGTGAAATGGCAGACAATTTAAGCCACTTGGGGAAATTAGGAGTTTACAAAGTGCTTGGACTTTCAACAACCCTAGATTACAAGGGAAAAAACCCAACTTTTTTATTCTGAACAAACCCTTCTGATATTTTTTGAAATGTAACAAATGCAGTGTTTGTGTTAATCAGAGTAACATCAATGGAGTCCTAAATGCATATAGACAAGACTTTGTCACTCTTTGTCGTGAAAGTCAAAATCTCATAAAATTTTAAACAACAATCTTATCAGTGCACTGATTCCAAGCTTATAATAACCTATAAGAATAACCTAGGATTAAAATCCTAGTCCTAGTTTTTCTTCATAGAATCATAGAATGTTAGGGGTTGGAGGGGACCTCTGGAGATTATTGAGTCCAACCCCTCTGCCAGCGCAGGAACACCCAGGGCAGGCTACACAGGAACAGATCTAGGTAGGTCTTGAAAGTCACTAGAGAAGGACTTGTCATTATGCCTTCACATTCTGGACTCAGCATTATCTACAAAAAAGGTAGAGAAGAGATCGAAGTTAATCACACTCCTCACAACAGGTACAGCACAGTAAGGTAAACTCACTACTGGAAAACTGGAAAAGTTAGATTGATTTATTTGGACACTAGTTGTCTTGAAAGAGATCAAACCAGCACTTAAAGCTGAACAAAGCCATATGGTGTTGATTTAAGAAGTTTTACAACAGAAGAATATTACCGAGCATCAAACTTTGCCAACTCCCAGTGAAACTTCTGTGAAATGTAAGTCATTGTGTACCTCTTGGCTCAAATGTAGACTTTTCAAAGTTTAAAAACTCCAGTGTGGTTGAATGGCTGCCTTGCTTCCTGAAAATTACACAGTAATCTCATTTGTGATAACCTGAGAGTACCTTCTGCTGAGAAGTTTTCCTAGCCAACCTAAACCATAAATATTTGACACCATACATTTCAGTGTGCCACGCTGCACAGAACATGACCCAGACTGGAAACAAGGGTGCTGGGCCCTTTTCAGCTCTGTCCCTTCAAAGTGCTCCACAGAGCAGGACTGCCTTGGCTAGACTACTTTGTCTTCACAGCTGTGCATGAGGCTATTAAGAGATCCTAATATGCCAATATTAGGTTTGTAGATTCTCCCTGCTCCCTCCTTAGGACATGGAACATTTCTATTTCACTTTCCCCTCCCTCAGCACAATCATTGATGATTATATTCTGCATTAAAATATGAAACCACTTGAAATCCACCACTGAATCAGTCAATAGGCTGGCATGTACTTGAATGAAAAAAGAATTTGGCATTCTGGTTATACTTTCTGAGCCAACCTGTTCTCATATGTTTCCATGGATTAATTCCACACCGATGATTAGGTAAATCTTTGTTAATCGATGTGTTTGAGGTAGCCTGAGATCTGTGGTTTTTCAGAAATTTTGATACTTGGTCTTTTGAGTTTACCATGCAAGATCAGTATAAAAGTGGAAAAGAAGATTGTAAGATTGATAAAAGACTTAGAAATATGATTAGAAATTTCTGGCACATCATGACATTTAAAAGATATATTAAACATCAAACACTTTAAAACCACATCCTTCATTAACTTTACAGTGGTTTGACACTGCCAATTTAGGACAGAGGGTGTGAAATGGAAAGGAATTTAGTACAAACTAAAGGAGGAAGGTAAAATAAACTCTGTCCTTCTCTGCTTATCATTGAAATGCCTTTCTCCTTCCTTCCACTCTCCTTTTCCCCTGTGTGATCAGAAAAAGCATGTTTGTGTGTCAAATCATTCTGGTTTCGCTTTTCTTTGCCTGTTCTTGTCCTCTGTCCATTTTACTGGTCGTCATAGCTACAGTGACCTCAGTCCTCATCTTTCAGGGTCTTACAAAGATTTTATTTTTAAGGTTTCTCTTGTAGCAGTGCTTTGCAATGCCAGCTTGTCCAATTCTTTAACTGTTACTGCATTTCTTAATCTATTTGTCCCCACAGTCTCCCCCTTTCCAGTGCTGTGCACTGACAGACTTCTTAGAGCAAACTGGAAGTGCTCAGTTTTCATCTTCACTCCAGTACCAGTTTCTGTCTGACAAGACTTCCCGACTTTAATCTTTCCTTTTCTAACCTTTGAGTAATATTTTAGCCTTGTCTTCACGTATCTTTAAAGTCATATTTTTATAGCTCTTTTAGACTGAGTTAAACCAGACAGTCAGAACTGTAGTATCTCAAACCGCTGTTGCTGGTTTGTTGGTTTTTTTTTTAACTTCAGTCACTTCCTCTGACTTGTGGCTATGAAGGAGTTTGACCAAGAGGCTTTTGCTGTACAGAGCCAAGGTCAACCTTTAAACCACAGAAACATGAGATGGCACTTGGCTTCTCCTCAACACTTAATAGGCTCTAGTAGAGGGTCTTGTATTGTCTCTTCCGTTCAGGATACTACTCTTACGACTGCTTTGGTAAAGGGACTAATCACTGGCAGGGAGGAACAAGTACGGTATTAAGTCAGAGGTGAATGGCTCTTACTGGATTCAGGGCTTATGTCAGGGAATGCGAGCATATGCCTTTTGGCATAGAAAACTGGACTCCTTGCTGGACTGGTTCTGCTTGACAGATCTGACTAAAACTTTGAGTAAGGAGTGATGATTTTCATATTAACACTCAAAAAAGTTTCATCTGTATCTTCTGTTGGTATTAATTCAGAAATTCACTAGACCTGAGGGTAACTAATTATTTATACAAGCACACTTATTATATTTATATCAGTAATACTATAGACATCTTGACCATGAAAATGGGTATTTAACAATGTGTATTTGGTAGCCCTTTAAGAGGCAACAGTATATAATGTAACCATCTGTCCTCTAAACCATTATCCCGTTGTAGACTACCTAGTAAGCAGTCATACCCTTCTTTTCTATACATACAAAAATATCAGATCTGAGCTTGCTTATACACATAGCTATACTAAGAGATTTTGTAGTTAGCACTAAAATCTAATAAAAAAAAAAAAAACACAACATATTTTATATATATATTAAAACCACATTTGAAACTTAAATACTGATAGTAAATATACAAAACTGCAGTTTCAATGGATACCTGCAGCACTCTAGTGGCCATTCTTCATAAATGCAACATCACAAGCTGGAAGATATTTTGGACAGTAGAGATTTAAAGGAAAAAAACCCTAAACCTAACAACAAAAATTAAATACCTACAGAGTTAGACATGAAAGTTCTGAAAATGAGCAATAACATACTGTGTGCACACTGATTAAATTTATTCAAGCAAACCTGTTTTAATTTAACAGCATTCTTGCTGAGCATTGTGAATATAATGAAAGTAGTTTGGAGCAGAATGCACTATAGTTTCTGGTCATTTTATCTTTTGATGTACTAGCTCACCAGTTCAAGACAACCTAATTACTGGGAGCTTTACATAACTCACTTTTCCTTCATCCCACTGACTGTAGGAGTGAAATAATAGGCAGTATAAATGGGGAAAAGACTCTCTCCAGTGCTCATCAGGTCCTTTCAAAAGAGAAAGATTTTTTTTTTCCTTTCAGTGCTTTTTCTATCATTGCAGGATGTCTATTCTTAGTGCTGGAAGCAATATATTTTACATATTTTTTTAATGGAACAGTAATAAAGATAATTTATACATCTCTCAATAAGAAAAAGGAGTTTTGCTTGTTTTACTTGAATGTTCAACTTTGTTTTACTACATTATTCACCTCATTTGTTTAATTAGCATCCAGAAACTGCAAAACAGGAAAGCATGGAAGTGTTTCTACGTAAGGAGTTGTGGTGTCAAAGTGATGATATACATTATCATATATAATCATATATAATGATTATACATTATTATTAAAGATGTAGTGAAGCAATGCAGGGAGAAGATTAGGAGGGCCAAAGCGCAGCTACAGCTCAACCTAGATATGGCTGTTAAGGATAATAAAAAATGTTTCTATAAATTCATTAACAACAAAAGGAGAATTAGGGAAAATCTCCATCCTGTATGGGATGCAGAGGGAAACTTTAGTAAACAAAGGATGAGGAGAAGGTTGAGGTGCTTAGCGCCTACTTTGCCTCAGTCTTCGGTAGTGGAACGAGCTATCCCCTGGACATCCAGCCTCATAAGCTGGGAGACAGGGAGGGAAAGCAGAATGAAGTTATCATGATTAACGAGGAGGTGGTCAGGGACCTTCTACGCCACTTGGATACACACAAATCTATGGGACCGGATGGGTTACACCCAAGGGTGCAGAAAGAGCTGGCAGATGTGCTTGCCAAGCCACTTTCCATTATTTATCTGAAGTCCTGGCTAACTGGGGAGGTCCCAATGGACTGGAGGTTAGCAAATGTGGCACCCCTCTACAAGAAAGGGAGAAAGGAGGATCCAAGTAACTATAGACCTGTTAGTCTGACCTTGGTACCAGGGAAGGTCATGGAGCAGATCATCTTGAGTACTCTTACAAGCTATGCAGAGGACAACCAGCAGATCAGGCCCAGTCAGCATAAATTTAGGAAAAGCAGATCTTGCCTGACGAACCTGATCTCCTTCTATGACAAGATGAACAGACTACTGGACAAGGGAAAGGCTGTGGATGTGGTCTACCTGGACTTCCAGAAGGCATTTGACACTGTTCCCCATAGATTTCTAATGGAAAAACTGGCTGCTCATGGCCTGGATGAGAATATGATCTTCTGGATCAAGCACTGGCTGGATGGATGGGCCCAGAGAGTAGTGGCCAATGGTACTAAATCCAGCTGGCAGCAGGTCACAAGTGGCATTCCTCAGGGCTCAGTGCTGGAACCGTTTCTATTTAACATCTTTATTGATGAACTTGATCAGTAAATTCACAGATGACACCAAGTTAGGCAGGTGTGTCAATCTGTGTGAGGATAGAGAGGCTCTCCAGAGAGACTTAGACTGGATGGCTGTGCCACTGCTAATGGTATGAGTTTCAACAAGGCCAAGTGCCAGGTCCTGCACTTGGGCCGCAGGAACCCCATGCAATGCTACAGGCTTGGGGCAGTGTGGGTGGAGAGCTGTCTGGTGGAGAGGGACCTGGGGGTTCTAAGTGACAAGTGAATGAATATGAGCCAGCAGTGTGCCCAGGTGGCAAGGAAGGCCAACGGCATCCTGGCCTGTATTAGAAACAGTGTGACCAGCAGAGGTAGGGAAGTGATTGTCCCCCTGTACTCAGCACTGGTGAGGCCTCACCTCGAGTGCGGTGTCCAGTTTTGGGCACCTCAGTACAAGAGAGATACTGAGGTGCTGGAGCGGGGGCAGAGGAGGGCAGTGCAACTGGTCAGGGGACTGGAGAATAGATCATATGAGGACTGTTTGAAGGAGCTGGGCCTGTTTAGTTTGAGGTAGAGGAGGCTGAGGGGAGACCTCATCACTCTCTACAGCTACCTGAAAGGACATTGCAGAGAGGCTGGTGCTGGTCTCTTCTCTCAGGTAATTAGTGACAGAACCAGAGGGAATGGCCTCAAGCTGAAACAAGGTAGGTTTAGAGTAGACACTAGGAAAAAATTCTTCACTGAAAGACTGGTGAGATATTGGAACAGGCTGCCCAGGGAGGCGGTTGAGTTGCTATCCCTGGATGTGTTTAAGCATCGCTTAGATGTGGTGTTGGGGGATATTGTCTAGGGATGAACTTGTAGAATAGGGCTAATGGTTGGACACAATGATCCCAAGGGTCTTTTCCAACCTAAATGATTCTGTGATTCTGTGATTTTTTTTGTGTTTAAATTCTCTTCTATTTGGATATTCATATATTTTCTTTCACAACAGTGTCTCAGTATCAAACACAAGAATTCATTTTTGCATATTATTCCCACTTGCATCATATTTATATGTGTTTTACCACCTGGTACTCATCTAGGACAAGGAAAAGCACATACAGACATTTTATTCATATGATCCTTTTCTTCAAGAAATATTGTACACAAAAAATGTGTCAGTAATTTTGTGTTAGGAAAGACATGCCAAAATCCTGGATATGGAGAAGAGCCATAATGATTTAGAATGAGAAGGCAAGACACAAATATTAATCAAATACGGCATCAGGGATAATGGAGTTGGGTCTCTGCACTCTAACCAGAAGCAGGTCCTGAAAGCAAAGATGAAGGGTAGGGCATAAACTACTGACATATTCTCCTACAGAAGTGGAGAGATAATTGATGCTAGAACATTAACATTTCCCAAAATACCTTGTTTTAATAACTGCAACGTTGTGATATGATGCAACAAACAACTACTGTGATGCGTGTATTTGTCTCCAGTAACAGAAGGCACAATTTCTTTACTATAGAAAGCATCAGAGAAATGTGACCACTACTGATCTGTGACATTTCAAAAGAAGAGGAACAAATCAGAGTTCTGAGATTTATCATCACTTTCACAATTCAGAATGCTAATTGGAGGGATCTTTGCTTCCCTCCATGGACAGGTTTTGCTCAGACTTTCCAGCTTTACTCAGTAGCTGCTTTCTTTCAGCTGTGATTCTTTTCAGGCAGGCTAGAGAGTGCAGAGAGAACAACATTTAGTTACAGAAAGAAACAAACTTAGCATCCATCCACCTGCATTGAAATTTTAATAACTCAGCAAAGCTGTCCTTCTCAAGAAAGCATCCACACTTACTTACTGTCAGGAACTGAGACACATTGACTTTAAGTTCTCAAAGAAAGATCTTGTTTGCCCAAGACATACTTTAACTCCTAACTAAAATGAAGCACCCACTCTGAAGACATTCAAAGTTTCCTCCTCCTCCTTCACTGAGTATTTGGGGAACTGAAATAATGTTTCCCTTACTTCAGTAGAACATCAGCTTATTTTTTTGATCCCTTATTCCTATCATAGTGCCACCACTGAAGCTGCACGACACAGCTGGGTCAGATGGGTTCAATCCCACTAACAGTTGCAACCATGGAAGATGAGAATACCTTAAGACACACCTTATCAAACTCTGACTTTTAGCATTATAGTTGAATAGAAGCTGAAATTTTGAATAGCTTGAAGTTAGATAGTCAGGACATTGCTTCAAACAGACATTAGGAATCATATGAAATGCGTATCATTAACATTTCAATGTCAATAAGTTTTTCACTTCTCTGTGGCTGCCAACCATATATTAGGTACAAGAGAAAACAGTATCAAAACTCAGTTTTTGCAAAAGCTTTATCAGAAAAAATGATCAGTTGCTCATCATGATACTTTGGGCATTACGCTAAATAAACAGGAAAACAACTGTATTGTAATTCCCAGGATGGGCCAGGAGCCTCTAATGGGAAGTATGCTGAAAGCACTGTAATCAAATGGGCCAATCACAGCTTTCTGTCCATAATCTACAGCTGAGGAAATATAACACCAGAGCAATTAATTCCTTCCCTTTGTCTGAAGCTTAAACCAATCACATTCAGGAAATCAGTGCAGCTCAAATGTTGTCAGAGTTAGATGCTATTTGTTCATATATATATATATATAACTAAACAACACCAGCTAATGTCTTTCAATAGTAGTGCTGCTACCTTTTGGTGGCCAAAACTGCACAGTGATACTTGGATATAACAATGAATAAGAATAATGGAGATTAATTTCTCACTGGAGAGATTCAAAAAAAGAATTTGATTGGGACAAAATGCTTAATAATATATCTTGGGTTTTTTTTTGTGTGGTTGTTTTTTTTTTCTTCTTCTTGTGTGAAACTGTATGAACACCACAGGGTCTATCACCAATCATAGCAACAGAGAACTTCAGCAGCACAGTCTGAGGCCAACATACAGGCGGGACTATTGCAGCTGGTCAAGAATGTATGAACAGAGATGACAAGAGGAAAAATAAGGCAGTAGGCATGAGAAGGAGTCCAGTTTAAGTATGGTGCTTCTGATCAAGAGAATAAATAGGAAATTCATGTCTGTCTGTCATTACAGCACACAAGGTAATACCACATAACATTATAAAGACTCTGGAGAGGTGAGCAGAAAGAAAAGCAAAGGAATTGACAATGGTCAGGGTTTAACTAAAATTCTAGAACTTTAGAATATTTGAGATGTGCATTAGTGAGTATCAGCTTAGATTCTTTGGCTTTGATGGACTTAGATCTGTTTACATTATCTGAAGAAATTATATTTCACAGGTATGTCTTTATTCATTCAATACTTTTTTTTGTCAATTTGGATGTCTAATGAATGATAACTTCATTTGAAAAGTAAACCTTTAATAAAGTTCTACAACACAGTGCATATCCATTAGGTAATAGGTACGTGATGAGGAGAATGTATAATATCTAACTCTGTTCAACAGAGTTACTGCATGTGAATATGCTACTGCTTCTTTGTCAGAAAGATGCTACTGTGCTAATACAAAGTAAAATATGTGTCACATGAGGGAATTTATTGTAATGATTTCAGAGATCCTATCCAATTTAAATTTCTTAATTCAGCTATAGGTACAGCAGTAGTCTTCAAATTTGTCTGCATGTTTAAAAGTGTACTTGCTTCCCCCTTCCATTCCTTCTCTCTCTCCTACAAACTATGGACAATATTAAGTAAACTGTAATCAGGGCTTGAAAAAAACATGTTAAGAAAAAAAGCATCTTCCCCTTGGCAAATGTCATCACCTCTGCAAAGGTCAGGCTTTCATTTCAAAACATACTTTTCACCCCTCACAGTTGTGAAGATAGTTGTCTAAATGTGAATTAAGTGGGAAGAAAACTGTCTTCCTAATACCTCAGACAGAAAACTCTGCAGCCTTTGCAGTTGCTTCATGTGTCGTCTTTTGCTGCTGCTACTGCAGACCCTCAGGTCAGCCCTGTAACTGAGCCGGATCAGCTTGTTTCCTCTCTGCTGCTGCTTGGTAGGTGCTGAACATTGTGTATGCAGGCAGAGACAGACATCCCTCCTGGGAGCAGCACACAAACATTGTTGCTTACCAGGCAAGCACACACTAGCAAAAAGCCTGGGCCACTACTCTGTCAGCTGCCAGGAAGAGAGAGAAGAACAGAGAGGGATTTCTTCAATATTTTTAGCAGGTAGAGGAAAGGCTTGTGTATGGGAAAGCACTTCAGGATCATAGGGACTTGCAGAAGTCAGCTTTCTTACATCTTCACAACACAGATGTCTTGCCTGTATCCATTTTCTCACTATCCACAGCAAGAGCTCAGAAAAGACTGCTGCTGCATAGGCCCTTCTAGCACATTTTGTTACAAATCTCTCTACTTCCAAAAAAAAAAAAAAAATCTGAGATCAATAACAATGAAAAAGTTTTCCACCATTTAAAATGACATATCAGATATGAAAGAAGGAACAAATGAAACTCTGAAAAGCATATACTTCTTGTGTGATGACCTGTCATTTTGTTGAAGCAGAAGACAGGACCTACCAAGGAAAAAATCCAGTACAAAGGTAAATAGGTTATATTTTATTTACATGTTCTTGTTGTTTGTCTTCAAAAAATCCCTGAAGTATAAACTTACTCTGTAGTGGCAGGAAGTGCAATGCCATCTATATCCATACCAATATTTCATCCCTCTGTAGCAGGAAGGCATGCTCCTGAAATGTATTTTTTCTCTTGAGTTATATCTTGTCTCATACATTTTGGTTCTGTTCACTCAGTGGTAGTAATCCTTTGGGCTGTAATTTCTACAAAAAGAAAATAATCTGTATTATTCACCTTGTACTGGAATTCAATCCCACCCAATGTAAATCTCATATCACAATATTTTCCTATACTATATGTTATACTATACTATATTTTCCTCTAATCACACCCAGAGTACAGTCTTGATATCAGAAAGACTTTTCCCTTGCATTACAAAGGCTTATTTTATGAACTTATCTGCAAGGTGGATTTAAGTTTCTGTTCCTATCCACAAATCTGCCATGTGACACAAGCCATATGTCTTGCTGAATGTCTCATTTGAGCTAAAGCATGGCTTGTTTCTGCAATTTCCATACCTGCTTCCACAGGGCTGAAGAACGTTCCAATGAAGGCAGTGGGTGACAAGCCAAGATATTGCCTCTCCTTATCCCACCCTATCTGTACCTGGTGCATGCTCCACAACCATGAAATGATCACAAACATGGAATAACCAAAGGACTGTGAGCAGTGACCCTTATTGCAGGGTGAGATGCGAAACAGCTTCACCCAGATTGTCTCTCTTAATATTTATTCTAAGAATATTATCCCAAACTGCAGTATTGCTGTGTTAGAAGAAAACAATAAGGCCATATGTCACTTTTTAGTGTGAGACTTTAATCTCTAAACAGATCTGATTTTAAAAGAGGAATATTCTTCTAAGGTTCAAGTCTCTACCCTGCAGAACTATCACTCCATGATAAACTCACAACATCCATTTCACAGCACAAAACCTAAAGAGTACAGCTTGCTGACCAAACGTATTGCTTTAAGAAATCTGGTCTATGTGAAATAAAATTTAACTTGTGGTCCAATGCTTAAGTTTAGTGTTGTGGGGTGGTTTTTTTGTTTGTTTGGTTGGTTTTTTGTCATTGTTTTGTTGGGTTTGGGGTTTTTTTTTTGTTTGTTTGCTTGTTTGTTTTAATCTGATTGTTTGTTTGCTGTGTTTTTTTAATAAATAAATGATATAGTTTAAATGAGCAAAATACATGCCATTTTAGGTACTACAGTGACTGCTTCAGCTATAAAGTTGAGTGCAATGAATTCTTTTCCTTATAGTCTGTTTTCAATATAGAGATGGAAACTGACATTTGTTTCAGAGCTGACTGAGATGTTCTATAGACAGAGAGCTTTGGAAATGTAGCTGCAGTGTTGACAAGGTCAGTGGTTAGTGGTGATGCTGGTCGATGGTCCTCAAAGTTCCTAGTTCCTAGATGATGGAAATGCTAACTAGTTCCTGTCAAAGGTGGGAAAAAAAGATGGAATATTATCTACTGCGTCTATTATCCCAACATCCTGGTCACTGAGTTAGGCACCTACATGAAAGTGTTTATTGTTTCATCAAAGATTTCAGCAATCATGTTAATGGAGGCATTCAAACAGAAATTAAGTTTTTGAGAGACTTGCTTAAATGGTCTGTTAGTTGCTAAAGCTGACATAGACATTCCTATATTAGGTATTGGTCTTGGTCATAAAAGTGAAATTATGGTATATATTCATATAAAGAAGAGATTGATATCTTTAATGAAAATAATACAAGACAATTATTTTTGAAAAATATTCGTTAATAATGGAGTAAACAATTAATTGGAATCCATTATCAAGAAGGAGTTTTCAGGATACTTGCAACTTTATGGTTTGGATTGATCTAATTAAATATAAAGCTGGAGAGTGTAGATGTCCTATACATTCCTAAACACCCTCTAATGGTAAGAAATAATCACTTTTAGCATTACAGTAATTTCATAGCTAAATATTTGCATGCTATATTATAGGACAAAAATATTTTATTGAACATTATTTGATAAATAGGAGGAGAGGGTTGGTTTTACTTAAATTTAATTGTATTATACGTCTATATGTAATTTATTCTCTTTCTACTTTGAAAAACTAGCAGGTATACCTGGACTGCAAGTATGCCTCCTGATTGTTGGAAATTGTTTATACATGTGCAGCTGAGGCTTGAGGGGATGATACATCTAATCAAATATCAACATTTACATTGAGAACATCTACATCTGAACCAGTCACCTTTTGCATGTATAAAATCAACTGGACAAATGAGTAGGTTTTGGGTGCAATTTATCTCATACTAAAGCAGTCACTAAAAACAGATCAAGATGACTGGCACTCTAGAAGTGCTGACTTCTCTCCACTGCTGTAATAAGAGTCAAGGGTGAATGGCTCTCACACACATACATATAAAGCTTGACAAATAAATCTATCCAGTGTGAGAGTGGTATTCTGAGTAATGGTGGTGTAATGTTAACCAATAGAGTATGTTGTATTAAATAAGATATAAAGCACACAGCAATAGAAATAGTTCAGAAACAATGGTATACCTTAAATTACTTTAAAACTTAAAATTAAAAAAAATGTCCACTTGTGTATTTATGAAAGATTTCAAAAATCTATTAATTGTTTTAGTAATACAAAGGTATGTGACTAAAATGGCTGTTAGTATTTGGTTTTGACGGAATATTAGTTGTGAAGAGTATTAATCAACTGTTATTACTGTGCAAAGATACAATATTTTCTATAGTAACCTTCAAACCCCATATTCAGCTATTTAGAAGGATGAACTAAGCTTAAAAATGCATCTGATTAGCCTGTCTTTAGCTACCCTGAGTCCTTAGTCCCAAAGACAATACGTATGCAATAGGTTGTATAAAAGACTGCAGTTTATTCATATAATTTTGAAGTCAGCAAGGATGTGATGTTTAAATCTTCTTTGTGTAAGAATGTGTATTACATGGTGATCTGAAAATACATTTTCCTAATCGTAGCTTTCTTTATGCCAGACAGGTCAAACAGTCTATACCATAGTCTGTTCTCACAGCTCTCTAATTCTGATAGTGGACATATAGAGAAACAAAACTAGTCTATGCTGAACAAACTTAAGAGTCTTATCTCCTTGTTGCAAATATCATCATCTTGATATATAATTTTTCTGCGAAATATCACTACCTCATTTTGAATATATATCTCCAAAGAACTTTCTTCTTGGTAGGCACAGTGAAGTGAGGTTTCTCCAACAAAAAAATCTTTGTGATGGATGCAGCATTCCTTACAGAATGAGTGGAGTAAGTGCTCTTTGTCCCTTTGTTATAGAGGAGATAAACTGTTGCATTATGCAAAAAATGATCTTGCTTTTCAGAGCTGACACATTCAAGCCTAAATGTGTTGTGTTGCAATGATCTCTCCTGAAAGCATGTAGGTTTTGAACTCCAGCATACATTACTAATATACGTATCCTTGCTACTTGAAGATAAAAGATCCTTACAGACTGTGGCAACATTTGTGGAATTTATAATTGTGATATAAGGATGAAAGACAAGATTTAAAAAAAAAAATACAGCTTTAGTGCAGCCACTTTTTAAGGGTTTGTGACACTGTGCATACCCACACTGTGAACTGGTAATTCCCCATCTAATCTCTGCATAGACGAGGCAGTGGACTGATTTAAGGTACTGAGCATTGCACCATTCAAAATCCCAGAATTTAATTTTTTTTTAAAACAATCTTTATGTGAATGTCTGTGCAACAAGATGTCATGGTTTAGGGTCAGGGCATTTTGCTAGATATATAACAGGCACTCTCTCTCAACCCCTTTCTCACCCCAAAGGGGAAGAGAGAGAGAATAAGGGAAAGAGACTTAATGATGAGGAAACTAGAACAGCTTTAATGAAAACAATAATAATAATAAAATGGAATATATACATACATATACAAACCCAGTATTGAACCCAACACCACTGATGACAATTACATCACTGTCACCACTGATGATGTGGAGCAGGCACTGGGGCAGTCCCAGACTGGACTCAGTGGAATACTGTAACTGGATTCAGGAGCTGGGTTCTGGAATTGGATGCAGGAATACATGGATTTGGATTGAGGGCAGAATGATCAGAATCCTCCTCAGATGCTGGCCATTGAAGAAGAGCTTGACCCTTGTGATCCCTCAGCTTTATACTGAGTATGATGTATATGGGATGGAACACCTCATTGGTCAGTTTGGGTCACCTGTTCTGTCCACTCCTTCCCACCAGTGTGGCCTTTTCCTTTCTGCACCCCCTAACATGGCACACAAGATCCAGCAGTGGCCTTGGTCTGTGCACCAATTCTTGGTAGTAACTCTAAACACTGAGCATTATCACTGCTAGAAGCAGAGACTGCCTGTGAAAACTATGCCATTGGCTTCAGACAGTGCAGTTAGTTAGAAGAGACTGAGCTAAAAAATAAAATCACTGAACAGAATTATTTCTGTTCTAACTCAAATCAGGACACAAGACCAAAATGCTGGAAACCCAGCACCAATGGAGAAATTTGCACCATTGCAAATTGCAAATAGGCTTGACACTCACAAGGTCATAGGATAATTCTGACTGAGAGAGACCTTAGGATCTCTCTGGCACAACCTCTTTTCAAAACAGGGACAACTATAGGGTCAGGACAGTTTGCTCAGGGCTTTTTCCAGTCAGGTCTTGGAAAGCTCCAATGATGGAGTTTGCACAACCTGCTCTTTGGGCAAACTGCTCCACTTTTGGGCTGCTCTTGTGAAAGATTTTCCTTATATCTGTCATAATGCACACCTTCAATCAGTGGAGGCAGTGTCACCCCACCAAACTTCAAGATGTGTGTTATCAGAGTGCTTGTTTTATGGCAGTTATTTCCAGATGTTTTTTTTCTGATCAGGTATTTTGAATCTCAAACGTACATTTGGATACGTGGAAGATAATATCACAGGCTGTGAACACAGAGTATTGTATTGAATCCCACAAGTCAAATACAGGCCCATTCAGGCTTAGCAAAATTTAGAAGCCACACTGTCATGGAAGCATCTATTTCAGGTTTCAGTGGCAATTAACAAATTTTATTTAATTGCTATAGTTTTTCTTAGTAGATAGTCTGGAGCAATGATTTCTTTAACAGTTTTGGAAAGCAAACAAATACAGTATGACATTTGTGAAACTCAGGAACTAGATGGTCAAAAATTTATTGTGGAAAGGTAACATTTTGACAGCTATGTGAAGGTATTTTTAATTTTCTTTTTTTTTTTTTTAAGAATAGATAAACCTGCCCCTGAGAAATAAATATGCCATTCCTTTCCTTTCCTTGAGAAGATGAAACTTTAAACATACATGTTGCTTAATGGAGACAGGGAAACATTTTACTTTTGGATAATTGCACCAGGTTTCCCCATGTGTCTGAAGAGAAGTATGGTTCTGTCGCTGTTTATACCAGGAGCGGAGAGATGCAGCAACACACAAATTCAGCAAGAGCAGGCAAAAGAAGCAACTTTATTAATTTCTAACCCCGTTTTATATACCCTCGCCCCATAGGGTGATTGGTCAGTGATCACCCATCTCCTAGGGTGATTGGCTGAATTCCTACAACACCTATTTCAAAATATTTTTCCAATGTACCATAAACAGAACTTAGCAAAACACCAGGTGTTAGTCTAGCTTACAAAAAACATCCTACTGTTTTTTATAACATGCATGAGAAAGGCAGGATTCTCAACAAATATTGTGAGAACCTGAGAAAATCCCTCTGCTATCAGCTTTTCAGCATCCACATGGTTCCATTCCTCTGCTTTCCTTTCCCTGATTTTAGGAGAAGAAAGAACACTCAGAAATTCTCATCAGAGATAGAAACAAAGCAGCAAAGAGAAGTGAATTTTTTCCTATTGGACTCTAGATGTTGCAGCTTTTGAAAATTTGAAAGTGCAATTTCATTTTACACAAAGTGTCAGGGACTACAGAATACCCATTTATTATGATTTAATAATAAATGAAATGCCTCCTCATAGCCACCATTTTTGGAGACTAGGTGAACATTTTGGGGAATTAAGGGGATGTTAATGTGAGCTTTCAGAAGATAACATTTCTACTTTACTGAGATAAAGTGTTATTAAAATCTGTCACGACTAGTAAGAATTACAAAAGGAAAAAAAAAAACAAAACAAAAAAACCCCTAAACCTCACCATCTTGCTATTTTTCAGTAAATAGCTGAAAGGGAATCTTGTACTAATAAATGATTAAGATCATTGTTAGTGGGTGTGGTGTTTTCTAGTTCAAGGTCTTTCTCTGCTAGATTCTTTCAAATCTCTATTGATTTCAGTAATCTGATCCAAAGAAATAGTGGATATCCTATGTAGAATGGAGAAAGTCAAGAGAAAAGAATGAGAGAAAATCCTCCTATAACATTCAGTAGTCCCGTAATAAGATAATCGATGTAGAAAATACTGTGCTGACTCTATTAGGGGATTTGAAACTCCATCACTGATTTCCAGGACTTTATTTTAAAACTTGAGGCATTTCTCTCTTTCATATTCACCAACAGTTCACCCTTATCCATAGGAATCTCATCAGAGAAAGATATTTTCCCATTAATAATATGATCACCAAAAAAAAAAAAAAAAAAAAAAAAAGAAGTCCCTGTTGAGGTAATTTTGTTGAAAGTATATCCACCAGATCTGCTTTTATTATTGACGGGGAATTTCACTTAACTGCTTGCAAAGAGACAAATGACCCCTCCACATACACCAAACTTATTTTTCCTACTTTTAAACTACATGTTTAGAACAAGGAGATTTTAATTTAATGATCAGCAAAATATCCCTTGATTTTGGTTTTATGGTTATATGCACCCATATAACCAAATCTATTACATGATTTTCATAGATTTGGTTGAAATACCAGCTGTCTCCAAGGTGGAACTGCCACAAGCCACAAACAAGCACATCAGCAACAGTGGTAGTGCCTCTATAATAACATATTTAAGAAGGGGTGAAAAAAAAACCCCTGTGCAAAGGCAACTGCAGAAGGAGACAGCAGTGAGAACATGCAAGAGACACCAAAGTCAGTGAAGAAAGAGGGGATGGAGGTGCTAGAGCAGAGATTCCCCTACAGCCTGTGGGGAAGACCATGTTGAGTCAGACTGTGCCCCTGCTGCCCATAGTGGAGCAGATACCCACCTGAAGCCCACAAAGGATGTCACTTCATGTCAGAGCAGGTGGATGCACCCAAAGGAGGATGTGACACCCTGGGAAGCCTGCCTTGAAGCAGGCTCCTGGCATGAACGGTGGCCCAGTAGACAGAAGAGCCCACACAGGGGCAGGTTTGCGGGCAGGACTAGTGACCCCTGGGAGACCTGCACTGGAGCAATCTCTTCCTGAGGGACTATATCACATGGAAGGTACCCACCCCGGAGCTGTTTGTGAAGAACCACAGCCTGTGGGAAGCACTCCTGTTGGAGAACTTCATGGAGGACTGTCTACCGTGGGAGGGAACCCAAGCTGAATCCAGGGAAGAATCTGAGGAGTCCTCCACCTGAGGAGGAAGGAGCAACAGAGACAACATGTGATGAGCTAACAACAGCCCCCATTCCCTGTCCCCTGTGCTGATGTGGGAGAGGAGATAGAGAGTTCAGGAGTGAAGCTGAGCCCAGGAAGAAGAGAAGAGTAGGAAGAAGACATGTGAAGATTTGTGGTTTATTTCTCATTATCCTGCTCTGATTTGATTTGTAATACATAAAACTAATATCCCCAAGTTGAGTCTGTTTTGCCCATACCAATAACTGGTGAATGTTCTCTCTGTCCTTGTCTCGACCCACAAGCTTTTTGTTGTATTTTCCGTCCCCTGTCCAGCTGAGGAGGGGACTGATAAAGCTGCTCTGGTGGGCACCTGCTGTGCATCCAGGGTCAACCCACAACAATTAAGGTTTTCTTCCCAAAATGTCACAAATTAACTATTTCCAAAATAAACCATGTTTTCTTTACTATGCATTGTTCAATGTCGTACAGTCTATCATTCAGAAAATTGATGGTTTCAGAATATATGATATAAAAGCCACTATGAAAAATAAATTGCACAGAATCACATTAATGCATATGAAGATCCTCACTGCACTGCTACACAAACAGCAAAGCAATCTGAATCAGAGATATAAACAACGAAATAAATAAAGTTTCAAGAGGTATTCACATTTATTAAATTTAAGATTAAGTAAACATCCTTATTTTTCTTCTAGAGCATATAAAGCTCAGATTTTGTGTTTGGGTTGCTAAAAATGCAAATATCCACCCAGTGAGATTTTCAAAAGCACCTGACTATTAAATTCCTGATTAGTGTCTATGAGTTTTGACAATCCTACTACAGTACTGTCTGCATCTTGGAGTGTCTGAATACCTTTAGAAATCTTGCCTGAACTAGTACTTGCATTAATCACAGAATAGAAAAGATAAAAGCATTAAGTCTAAGTTTTTAATTAAAGTGTCAGAATGAGATATAACCAAGATACCATAAACTCTAGGAGAATACTTCTCTAACCAAACACTCTTGTCTCAAGTGTGGGATTTTTTTTTTTTTTATATGGGACACAGATGCTGGGTCTTTTTGTGAATAAATACAGTCAATTCAAAGTACCTGCAGTCATCTTATTGCTGGTAATATGCAGTTTTCTGAGGGGCTTCTGGGATGCTGAGATTTTTTTTTGTGATTCCAGTAGTCTGTGATTGCTTATTTCTCTGTGAACAAAAATATGACGGCATTACAAAAGACCCCTTTGGGGTAATATACAGTAAAAAATGTGTTACCTCATATCAGCTAATGGATCTGTGAAATATGAAATACCTATAGAGGTGCAATATAAACCAAAAATGCTTTATGTCATTACTGTTGCTTTTTTGGTTGTGCTATACTAATTTGCTGAACAGCCAACAGCTAGCTTTTTGGCATAGTAGAGAGATGATAAAATGACTATCAAACTATCCATGTATCAATTGTATAAATATTAATTAAAAGAAAAGCAATTTGTTATTTCAAGTTGGTTTTATAATAATTAAATGTTATATTATCCTCTCAAAGTAACTAATATTTTATGTTAATTTGCCAAATATTTTAATGTAGATCTTTGCTTTTCAAAACATTGATTCTTTGAGCAGTTTTACTGACAATTTGGAAGAGATGGTCTTTGTATTGTTGAAAATTTTCAGGGTATATTAACCAGAATTCCTGTGAATGGTAACATTATGAGACATTATAAATTATGACAATAAATTTAGGCAAACTTATTTTACAGTGTTTTTCAAGTACTGTTGCACATCTTGGCAAAACAGACTTCACATTTATCTTATTTTTTTTAATAATGTATGTCCAGATGGCTTAGCTTGAATTTTTTTCATCTTTGTGTACTGGCAACAAACTACCTCAGGATGAAGTCCAATTGTACGGTCTGTCCTTACACAAAAGTTCCAATAACCACAGAAGTAATTGCAGAATTTGGATTGTAATCTGAAGCTTAATCATACTTATTAGGTTGGCAGTCATTTGCTTAATTTGTAGTTCACTGAACAATTATTGTGGTTGTGGTGGTTTGACCTTGGCTGGATGCCAGGTGCCTACCAAGCCACTTTATCACTCCCCATCCCTCCTTCTCTCAGCTTGACCAGGGGGGTGAGAAAATAAGATTAAACTCATGGGTTAAAACAAAGGCAGTTTAATGAAATGCAAAGCAAGGCCGAGAGTGGAAGCATGAGAAAACAAAGATATATTCTCTACTTCCTATCAGAACGCAATGTCTGGCCCCTTTTCATTGTATGGTATGGTATGGAATATTCCTTTGGTCAGTTTGGGTCAGCTGTCCCAGTTGTGTGGCATCCCAAGATGTTGTCCATCCCATCTGACTTCAGGGGGAATGTTAAAAACCAGCCTTGGTGCTGTGCAAGCCCTGCCCAGCAGTAGCCACAACAGGGGTGTGTTATCATCACCTTTCCTTTGCTCTCAATGCAAAGCACAGAACTGGGAGGACTGCTATGATGAAAATAAACTCCATCTCAGTCAGACCCACTGCAATGGTAAAAGTTAAGTTTTTCTGAAGAAGATACTAGAAAGATCACCAAATGATTTAAATGAAAGTACATTACTACCAATCTGTTTCTCTCCTCTTGAGGATGCTTAGAGGTCTAATGTGTTCTTTATTACCAAAGTCTTTAGAAGTGTCATCTCTGAAAAATATGGGGCACCTCTGCTGAAGCTAAACCTGATACTGGAATCATTTAATGTGATCTGTGACCTAGGTACTATTAGATCAGCTGCATGCAATTCTACCTTCTGGCTGTATTATCCGCAAACATACCAGAATATCAAAGCCATATCGCTGACTACAGCTGGTAAACAGTTTATGGGATTTCACTGTATTTGTCAATTCCATTTCATGTAGCTGGTCTGAAGATACCTTCTACACAAATGTCTGATCTATTTTGAATCATAAGAATGAAAAGATCCCCTGCCAAAGAGTTCCATCTGTCAAATTTATGTTTATTGGACCATGAAATTTCTCTAAAATCTTGAGCTTTTTGCAGCGATTATGTTGAAAACAATCAGATTACTATTGACAAAATAAACCATTTCTACAAAACAATAGACATGCTTTAAGCAGCTTACTTAAACTAAAAGAATGCCCACTTATGAAGAAAATATCACTACTAATACAACTACTATATACAATGTGTGAAATATATAAATAATCTTATAACCTTTATCTATACTTGCAAATTCCTTTTGTTAATGGGTACTTATGTGCATCCAATATACACTTATGTGACTGGATGGACCAGGACCTAATATCAAACAGTTCAGATTGAAAAAACCATTATTATTTATACTTTACTATATTGCAGCATAAACTGTAATAATTTTCCAACAGACCTGCAAAAATACAGTGTTACACTTCATATACATATACCTTTCCTTTTTGACATCATGGAAACGTGATTTGCAAGTTTTATTACATTTTAATTATATCTTTAAAGATCAAAGTACAAAAGAGTATATCCAAATTCCTTTTTTTTCTAAAATTACAACCCAGATGAAATGAATTAATATGCCAGATCAGGATCACCTAGAACAGGTCACATAGGAACATGTTCAGAGGGCATTTACATGTCTTCAGAGAAGGAGACTCCACAACCCTTCTGGACAGCCTGTTCCAGTGCTCTGTCACCCACACAGTGAAGATGTCTTTCCTTGTGTTTCTGCAGAAGCTCTTATGCTCAGCTTGCAACTGTTGCCCCTTGTCCTGTCATTGGATGTCACTGAGAAGATCCTGGATCCATCCTCCTGACACTCACCCTTTATGTATTTATAAACATTAATGAGATCACCCCTCAGTCTCCTCTTCTCCAAGATAAAGAGGCCCAACTCCCACAGCCTTTCATCATCTTTGTGGCTCTGTGCTGGACTCTTTCGAGCAGTTCCCTGTCCTTCTTGAATTGAGGGGCCCAGAACTGAACACAATATTCCAGATGAGGTCTCACCAGTACAGAGTAGAGGGAGAGGAGAACGTCTCTCAACCTACTAACCACACCCCTTCCAATACACCCCAGGATGCCTTTGGCCTTCTTGGCCATGAGGGCACATTGCTGGCTCATGGTCATCCTGCTGTCCACTGCGAGCCCCAGGTATCTTTCCCCTATGCTACTCTCTGACGAGTCAATCCCCAACCTATACTGGCACATGGGGTTATTCTTGCCCAGGTGCAGGACTCTACACTTGCTCTTGTTGTATTTCATTCAATTTCTTCCTACCCAACTCTCCAGCCTGTCCAGGTCTTGCTGATGTGCAACACAGCCTTCTGGTGTGTCAGCCACTCCTCCCAGTTTTGTGTCAACAGCAAACTTGCTGTCAGTGCACTCTGTGCCCTCATCCAGGACATTGATGGATATATTGAACAGTACTGGCCCCAGTACTGACCCCTGAGGGACTCCAATAGATACAGGCCTCCAGCTAGACCCTGCCCCATTGATCACAACTCTCTGACTTCTTTCCTTCAACCAGTTCACAATCCACCTCACTACCTGATCATCCAGACCACACTTTCTCAGTTTAGCTGCCAGGATGCTGTGGGTGACGTTGTCAAATGCTTTACTGAAATCAAGATAGACCACTGCACTACCATCATCTATCCACCTGGTTATTTCTTCATAGAAGGCTATCTTGGTCAAACATGACGTCCCCTTGGTAAAACCATGTTGACTGCTCCTGATGACACCCTTGTCCTTGATATGCCTAAAGACAGCACCAAGGATAAGTTGTTCCATCACCTTTCTGGGGATGGATGTGAGGCTGACTGGACTGTAGTTACCTGGGTCCCACTTCTTGCCCTTTTTGAAGACTAGAATGAGATTCTTATGAATATGTATATTACCCTGTATTAATAACAGCTATATATTGTAGATTTAACTGTTAGAAAACAACAAAGGAAATAAGACCAAATCAGGTCTTAGTAATTTACACTCTTATAGTTCTTGCTAAAGCAATCTAGAATTGACTTTTACTACCAAGAGAGGGCATAAGATAGTATATAAAAAAGTACTTACTACACTTGGTTTAGACTTTGTTTTCAAACATGTGTCTTTCTGAAAAATAGTTAAAGAAACACAGAATATTCAATAGCCACAGTGGAAAAACAAACAAAGAAACAACTCCTGTTCAACTGAGAAGGAAGTTCAGAAACAGTTGTAATATTGCTGAAATTAAATCCACTGTAACAGATACCTGGTGGAGAAGGAAACACACAATGGATAAGGGAACAAAAGTCTGCAGAAAATTCCTCATTATAAGCTAGCGTAGGATAATTGATGTATATATATCATTCTATCTCTTTTTGTCAGATTTTCTAGCACAGAGAGGAAGAAGAAATATATTTATATTCCTAGCAAGTGACATGGATTTTCTTATATTACAAAGGATTTAAAAACCCTTAAGTACAGAAAATATGTATTAGTTGTACAGGTTTCTTTAGTGGGGCAGTTTTATTTCCACCTACTACAGTGATATCCAAGACAAAAACTTTAGTATTGCAAACTGTGCAGATGAAAAGGTTTATATGATTTAAAGTAAACAAATTCTGAATGCTTCATATAGCTTTGGTATAAGCGGAGTCCAACAACTGATGGCAATGTGGCATTTATGTGCATCCACCAAAGATTTGTACGTGGTTTATAGCAGACATAAAAGTTACAAGCTGAAGTCTAGATGTTCCTATCTAATGTGTCTATCCTATATTAGGATAGACTATAAAAAACAATTTTGTGTTTCAATCTCCTGAAAAATAATGTTAGATCTATACAAGACTATAATCTGTCAATTCCATAGTATTTTTTGGATTGGACAGATTATTGAAAAGAGCAGGTTTGTGTGATTTAGTGACATTTAAAAGGCATTTTTAAATTTTCCAAAAAGAAATAGATGTCCAGGTGATGTGCAGAAAGACAATATACTCAAATTGTCGTCTTTAAAAAGCAACTCAGCCATTTCCTACAGAAGAAAGAATGGTGTAGCTGACTCCAAAACTATTTAGTTTATATCATAACTTACATTTTATGTCAAACTTTACCCTCAGATAAGTGCATGGAAGTCTCACTGAAGACTTTGGATTATAAACATTGAATGGCAAGAGACAGACATGGAAACACTTGCTCATCATGAACAGTGATACTGATTTTTATTCTGGAAAGTTTTTTCCTGTGTCCTTATAAGCTCTTACATCATGAAAGTCCAGGTTTATACACCACACAGATGAACGTTCCTCATATAACTGATGTTCCTAATAGCTAGAAAAACTGCAAACATTAATGCTTTTTTAGCTCATGGTTATCTTAAAAAAAATGTCATAATAGATGTATGCGTGGGTGCATGTGCAGAACACAGCAGAGGTTCAGAAGCATGGTATCATACTAAACAAGAGAAAAGTATGTTATTTATTGTCAACATAAAATTAACAAGATGAGAATATTTGATTGTTATGCACGAGAAAATAAAAATAAATACTCATAACCTTGCAAAGGCCTTGTTAGTATCTCCTATGTGCCGTTCTTTCTGCTAAGCTTGTTCTGACACATACCCATCCCTCCAAGCTAGATGACAGTCAGCAAAATCCACACTGAGGACTACTGTGCAGGTGCATTAGAGTTCTGTAACTCATTTACTGAAAATGGTTTTATTCAAAAAAAGGTTATTTTTTTCCACTTCACCATAGAAATGAGAGTCCAAGCACATGATTATAGTGATGACAGTCAAATCACAAGGGACATCTCAGAACAGTCAGGATGTCTGGAACTTCCAACATTCTCCTACCTCCCACAATTTCATTCTCCAGATGAGTTGTCATACACACATCTCTGTGTGTGTGAAGAATATACTTCAGCCTACAGCCTTTATGTCTGCTATAAATCCTATGAAAACCCCTCTGAGGGCAGCTGACCAGGTGTAGTGTGCTTTCTGCAGCAACACCTATGGGTCCCATGTCCTGCAGTGCCAGGCTTGGTGCTAGTTTGTGCCCTGTCCATGCTTAATAACACTCTAAGATGTTGTCTAAAGGTAAAAAGATAAATGCCAAGTCTGAAAATCCCAGTTCTGCCAGATTCCTCATAAACCATGTTTCCTAGACCTCTGATCATTTCCATTGCTCTTTTCTTGATTTTCCATGCTAAACCTACATCTCTCTTTAAATGTCATGCCCAAAACCAGACAGGGGTTTCTGGCTGTGATCAGAGGCTTATGACACCTATAAATTAAAAGGATCTTAATTAGGATATAAAGAATATTAGCTTATCTTAAATTGAAATGTACATGTACTAAAATAATGTAAACTGAAGCTGTTTCTAAATACTTTGTAAAACTGTGCTGGCATAGATAAATACAATGTATGGGCATTTTACTGAAGAGTGAACAATTTGACCACTAACCCCTCAAACAGAGATCTGTACAGTTGCAAATAGCAGGCATTAACAAAGAAAAATATAAGGAGCAAGCTAGCAGGCTCTGCAAATAAGACTGGAGACTGAGAACCATCCAGATCGATAGCTATCACTGCTAAATATGCAGTATCAGCACCCTGGTACTGTCTATTCACAGCTAATGTAAGGTGAAAGTATGAAGAACTAACAATTTTATACCAGTAAAGATAAGTACTGATAACATAGAAGAACTGTCAGCACACAATATATTGTTAATTAATTTCAGTTTGGTAAAACTTTATTTTAAAATTGGTTTGAATCACAGAATCAGATAACGTCTGTGGTTGGAAGAAACCTTCAAGACCATCTAGTCCAACCTTTGACCCAACACTGCTAACTCACCACTAAACCATGTCCCTAAGCACCAGGTCCACACATGATTTAAATGCGTCCAGGAATGGCGACTCCACCACTGCCCTTGGCAGACTATTCCATCAGTGAAGAAAACTTTTCAGGCTTCTGATAATCTAGTCAAAACAATCTCAAATTCCTGATATTTACATACATTTTTATATATGCTCATTTGGAACATAGCTGAGGCCTTTACCAACAGTAGAAAGAGTTTGTTTCACACATCCTATGGATTACGTATAAATGTTGATGATGATTGCCTCCTTTGCAACATGACAATGCACAGCTCTCACCTTTTTCTTAAGAGCTGCTTAAGAATCTGTTGGGTCCCATCATGAATGTACATAATTAAGTATTCCTGTTTACAGCTGTTATCCTGAAATTACTTTCCCTGAATTTCATTCTGTTCTTTCAAGATACTTTCAGATAATTAATTACAAGATGCCATTAACAAAGTAATTCTACAATATTATTCTATAACATTCATATCGATCCCTCCAAAATATTTGGGTCTATGAGGGTTTTTTTAAAATTTTTAATAGAAATATTGGAGACTAAATCCTCAACAAAGGCCAAAGTACTTAATTTAGACTAATTTGCACAGGGAAGTGTACAAGACAGAAAAAGTTTAATATGAATGTGTAAACTGGTATGTTGCATGGCTAGACAAATTGTAGGTAAATGTTAACTTTTTTATCGATTTACCATTCTGACAGAAGCATACTCTGGCTTGACAGGTTTTTCTTCCAGTGCAGCTGTTGGTATGTGTGATTATCAAGAATTATAAAAGTATATTATATTTGCAAAGAAGCAATTACTCTAATGTCCATGGTTATTTCAATCTAAGACTGGTGCACTGTTTGTAAACTTCACCATACTATTGCAGGTACTACCCACTTGTACCAGCCACCTCAAGATCCTCCATTGAAGCACATTATCCAATTAATGTATATTCCTACTATTAAAGCAGTCAAATATTATACTCCATTTTCTCATCATTGTTGGTCATGTGAAAAATGTTTCAGAGCACTATTATGGCACAAAGTAAAGTAGTGGCAACATTAATGCAGGAAAAAAGGGCAATGTTAAATATATTCATATGCTGCCACCTGTTAGAAAGTGCCAGGGGCTTGAGAGATCAGAACAAAGCAGACATTTCCCTTTAGTTGCTACAGGCAATTGCATTGTGCCATCCTACTTTGCAATGTTTTGCATGTTAACTAGTTTTTTTTTTCTGCTATATCTTTGGAAATCCATATACAGGTATTCTCCAGTCTGAGAGAATGATGTAAATGCAGTCAAAGTTTATTACAATAAAAGTAAAAAATCCAAATTCACATCATCAAAATTTATATATTTGCAATAAAGACATCTTAAGTGTTTTCAAAAAGAACTTAAAAAAAGCAGGTGATTGCTTTCGTTGTTATTAACTGCAGTGCAAAATGAAAGTCCCTGGGTGCCTTTTAGTTAGCTTCAGTAGGTTTTAGTTTGGATCCCTTCGTAGTGTCCCGTTAACATTAACCTTGGAGGCCTGTCTCCTTAGAGTCAGTATGACCAGAAAAATCAGCATGATCAAGACTGTTGTACCAGATACCTGAGCCCCATACAACATAAACTCAATGACTCTGCTGTCTACTTTGCCCTTTTCCTAAAACTTGTGATGTAATGTACACTAACTCTTGAGAGGGTCTTGCTATTAGCTTCAGATTGTGCCCAGATGTAATGGGACTATTTCCAGAGGAACTAGAGTGGAAGAAATTTCCTGGAAACCTTAAGGTTGCTTAATATTTAAAAGGAGTTAAAAAAATACCACATTTTGCCCTCGTTGGAATCAGAGAATGCTTCATTTCTGTAACAAACATAGAGCCCATGTATATTATAGAACTGATTCAGACTTTGGAGCTTTTATATGTTCCCTGCTTAATAAATTATTAATATTTCATGTCATTAATTTAGTGAAAAAGACTGGAGAGAAAAGGTTTTTAATCATGAGAAGCCAGCAGTATAGCAACTTGTTTATGTGAAAATTCCAGGACAGGAGAGAGGAAAGAGATGCTCCCTTTTAAGGCGAAAAATTCTGTCATTCATAAATAAGATACAAAAAGCCCTTATAGCTCTATTCCTTGAATATTCTTTATGCTGATATTTTATGCCAAAGTTTCATAAGGTCACAAACAGTAGTGATAGGATTTATGTACTCATCTATAATACTGAGTACAGTCAGAAATAAAGCCACCACCAATAATAATACAACTCTCTAGTAAAGGTGCTTTAAAAATAGACCTTTTTTTAACATCCCCAGACATTTTTGTTTGGGGTTGTTTTTTTTTTTGTTTGTTTGTTTGGATGGTTTTTTTGTTTTTTTTTTTTTTGTCTGTTAGTAAAAGAATACAAAATCTTAATCCCCTGTGCTGAAGTTTCTTAACCCTGCTTATGAGAAACAAATGTGAAATTGGCCTAAAGACACATCTCTGGTTTACAAGTCAGGATATTCATTTGAGAGGTCAGAGAAGCTCCTAGGGCTGTTCTGTTTTGGGTTTGGTTTGCTGCTTTGCAGAAAATACAGAAACAAAAATAACCCAGAAGGAAGATACAACACTGGAAAGTATTGTGAAATATAAATTTCTAAATTATTTGGGTTTTACAAAATACATTCCATGTATAAATTAGCATAATTGTGTGCAAGCTTTGTCATAAATGTTTTCTAAACTATTAAGCCACAATTAGGTCATGCCAGTGTGTAAGTACAGTACAGGTTTGATTTGAAGGTTTTAAATTTTGCACCAGTTTGGCTGAGTTTCTTACTGTTTATAACTGGCTGTTTATTACAGTGATGTGATATTTAGAAGATACGGAAGTTCATAACACTGTGTTTAATATTTGGCAGAAATATTACCAAACTTCTGCTGTAATGATGAGCCTAGTATCAGCATGAAGGACTTTGCTTGTCAAACAAGAGCTAGAAATCTAACAAAAATTGAAAAAATGGTGTGTAAAGAGCTAGAAACTCTTAAACGTACCCAGAGTAGATGGTCTACACAGTGCATCATTTGTCATGGTGACACCCATAGTTAATACATAAATGACGTTCTACAAATACGTTTTGCCTTTCAACATAATTCCTGTGAAAGCAGAAAAAAAATCAGTCTCACTGTCTTATCCAAGTACCTTGACAAGAACGTATCATGAGTTTAGTGACAATTAGAAAACTATTTTTCACATAGAAGTTGAAGTGTAAAGTAATGATACTGTTATTTAACACAGACACAGTCAGCTGTGGAAAGAGATTGTACATGTGCTGCAATCACCTACCAGCCTCAATGTCATTATTGTCACTAAATACTCATACTGCCTGAATGAGACCAAAGCTCCAACATGTGATATACTGGCAGGGACAGCTGTGGCTTTCACATCTGTCAGTTAACACAGCTTTTTAAATAGTGTCTCAGAAGTGTGTGGCTTACTTCTCACTCCTATAGTGTCAACAGAACTAATAGAAACTACCAGAATACATCTGAAAGCTCAGTATCAATTTAGTTTGAAGTATGGCAAACATTTCTGAGTTCCCTGAAAAGTAACAATGCTTGTTCAATTTCAGATGAGTGGAAAAAATGATAAATGTCTCAAAAGGTGTGTTTACACTTCTCTACTTGTACTTGCATTCTTAGCATAGTGCAAAAGAGAGAAAAGATTTAGGGAATCTAATCATCTACACCAAAAAAAAAACCCAACACCGCCCCCCCCAAAAAAAAGAAAAAAAAAAGAAAAAAAAAGAAAAGAAATTGGGCCCTCCCAATACTATACTTTTCTTTTTCTAATGCAAGAACAATCTGTGAATTCCGTAACTATTTCCATATCAAAATGATGACTGAATAGAAACCCACAGCTTTTATACAAGACACATTTGAAAATTTCTTTGGAAATCTGCCAATTTTAATTGAAGAGGTTTATTCTAAAAATCATAGGAGACATGAATAATATCCATTGTGACAAGAAATGTAATGATCTCATGCATAACAGTTAAATTATAGCTGACAAAATAACAATATAAAACATATTTTAGCTAAATCTGCACTCTAAAGTGATCTTAAAGGAGTGAAAACCAAAACTAAAATATTAAATAACAATACCAGAGGTCAGGTTTGTTGCAAAATCTTTCTTTTTCATGAAAATAAAAAATGTGATTTATTTCCTTTAACAGTAGATGACTAACACACTAAAACCTAAGAATTCTTTTCTTCCTTATTTTTCCTTTTGGTTATGCAGAAGTTGCCTGAATCAATAAATAATAATTATCAGAAATATGTAATTCACTGTAATCCCACTGAGACACTGTTCACTAAATAACAAAGCCCACTAATTATTGTAAGTCTTTTTAAAATACCCCCATTTCTTTCCTACTTTCAGCTTTCATTTTTTTTTAAAGTAACCACTGCATTTTAAGTGCCAAAACATAAATTATTCTGATGCTAAAAACAGCTCATTTATCCATCCAGTCAAACATAGCAAATAGATATCCTAGAGCAATTTTCATAACATCAGTTTTGTTTTAAAGTTGGAGGGGAAAAAAGCTTAAATATAATAATATAATACTTCTATGAGAAAATCTGCGAAGTATACCAGGCTGACTTGACCCCTTAGCACCCTTAAAATATGTCAGTGTTTTATATTCTATGTTGTTCTGTGTTGTACTTTGCTGCTTTTTCTTTTTCTTTTTTTTTTTTTTTTTTTCTGTAAACTTTGCATGCAATGAATAACACACAGTTATGGTTGTGAGACATCATCTTAACCATATAGAATATTAATGATTTTGATGAGTTTGCTGTATTTAAAAGTAGACTTTAGACAGGTCAAACACACCAGAAGAATAAAACAACCTGTAAAACTAATTTCTGTGGTGTTGTCTTTGACTGTCCCAAAATACCTGTACTTTGTTGCACTGCTGAAGTGAGGGACAGAAATATGACAAAGAGGATGGAGATGGAGGAGGAGGAGTCAGCAACATTTTGTTGCACTCTGACTGTGTGCAGACTCAAGAGGCAGAGCACAACATTTTCCAGGCATGTAATTTATGTGATGGAGACCTTACCAGAGATGATCTTACTGCTGGTCACCTGCAAAAGATAATTCCCAAGTGAATGTATTAGAAAAAGTGTATGATATATATTAGAAAAATGTAAAAGATCTTTTAGCAATACAACTAATTCAATTTTCACATCCCATGTGAGCCAGTATCTTAAATCTGGTGCTAATATTCTTCACAACATTAGCTTACAAATTATATAAAAAAATTAATATGGTCTGGGAAAAAATATTCAACACTGAATAGTCTATAAAGATTATTCAGTAATTACTAGCATTTTTAATTGTTTGTAACTCACTGTGGACTTTAAAGGCAACAGGATTAAAGATATAGTAATGAATTTTCTAGTCTATTTTCCATCATCATTGGTGCTTATGTGAGCTCATTCCATGCCCCTGGATGAGCTGTTAGAAAGATCTTCTCTCCTACCCTGAAAAGGTTTATCCATATTACACAAAATTTCAATGTACCAGAATCAAAGCTGGTAACAATTTCTTTATCCTATTGCGGCTTTTGGCAGAGTACAGCATATTCTATGAGATACCAGCTGTCAAAGTTCAACATGCTTTTGCTTCATTTTCAACCAAGAATATTTCCACATCTGAATAATCAGACAGTTGTTTGCAATATCATCACTCATTTCTGTGCTATGCATTACTAATGCATTCACCTTGGGCAGCTATTTGTTTAGAAAAGAGAAATGGGAAGTTAGAGAAGCCCCTGTTATAGGGAAAAATTCCTCAGTTCTGATGTCAGTGATGTAACACCTCTGATTTTCTAAAGCCATTAGTAATAAAAGATATTTCTCATGCCTCTAGTATTGCATAGTTCTTTAAAGTTCAGTTAATGACTTCATTTGATTTTGGCTTCTGTCATTTACCAAAAATTGAATAGCCATGAGAACAAAATGACAAGTCATGTATTCCTAAAACAATGAATCTGAATTATTCCATTGCTGCAAAAATTACTAAGCATGGAAACTGCTGATGCTGAGAGCCAAGTACCAGGGTACAGACGGCCGTCAATGAACACAGCATACATCTAATGCATGGAATACAGAGCAGTACTAGGAAATACCATTTCCCACTTTGTGATCAGTTTCATTAAATACATTGGTAAGAAAATATACACTGGGATCTACCATTACCTGTTCTCACAGACAACTGATGTTTAAAAGATAGGTTTCACTTAAAACAAGGAAAAATCCTCCCAAGTTTGTTTAAACAACTAGTGGTTTACTGATTTTCATTTTTTTTTAATGCTGTCGTTGCTATGGTGATTTGCCACTAGCTGCAAGCAGGTGCTTTCAGCACTGGTTATATTCCTACATCTTACCTGTCAAAGGGGTGCTAGGCCAGCATGTTTGCTGTGATACACTGCTATTTTTCTACTGTGAGACACAATTCTCAGGTAATGCAATGCTGGCAATACTGTCACTGCTTTTGTGATATGCCTTCTCTCTCGCACTGACCAATAACAATGATACACTAAACTTATGTGCTCCAGAACAAAGGTTACAGTATACCCAAATTCTTGTGGGGTTATTGTTACTGTTCAATTTTTATGAATTTTTATGTCAATCACATAGCCTTTTCTTTGTAAGCTAGTAAACTATTAAGCAAGCATTTTGGGTACTTTCCTGTATTTTAGAGAAAAAAAATTCTGTGGTAGATTTTTGACCAGAGAATCCAAAGAAAAGTTTCTGATTTACAGAAGGGTTTCTGTAATTGCCAGGGTTACATCGAAAAGCTATTCAGGCATACTTTTACTGAAGTAAAAAGGGAGTTGATATGAATGAGATTTTCTTGACTTGTCAGTTGCAAAAAATTTCATATAGGCAGCCACCTTAGCAATGAGGTAGGGGAGATATTTAAAGATTTTACACTGCACTGTTGATTAATATAAACCAAAGTAGGAGAAGACAATTTCAGGAAGCTGTACTAAACTCATTCAATTCAGTACCTTTTCATCTTGTCTGGTTGCCTACACCAAGAAAGCTTTTAGAAGATAGAGTAAATATTTAACATATAAAAAGTGAGTTGGCTTTCAGAAAACTTTTTGTTTGTAATAGACTTTAAATGCTATAAAACTTCGTGGTTGAAGTGGAAAAATGTGCTCATTTATTAAGTATTCATTTGTATACACATAGATACAGAATACATATGAAAGCAGAACATTAGCATAAAATTTTCTTACATAAAGAAATGATGGAGACTCAAGTTCTCCTTGCCTTTATATTGTTCCTTTTAAAGTGTTAAGGATTAAATGCCACCTGTGAAGTGCAGAAGTAGTCTTTTCAGCAGTTACTCCATCTCTGGCCTCGCTGAAGCTATTCACCATCATCCTTTCTGGGCATGTACTTTCAACGAAAAAGAAGAGAAAAAATAGAATCAAAAAAGACTTGCTTACAAGCAGAAGGGAAGCAAAATGAAATTATATAATTCTACTTTTTTTGTAAAGAACATCTAGTACTGTGCAATTGAAATTTCTTAGACTATCTCTTAGGGCTCCATGAAAGAAGACTAAGAAAGAAAAATGCAGTTATGAGAGGTATACACAGATAATAAACTGTTCATCCTTTAATCAAAGAAGCTAGAAATTTGCTGGCCAAGTGGGAAGAAACAGGAACATGCAATCACAAACCTCCAGGCAGGTTGCAGAGTCAGAGAGTCTTTCTGCTTGCAGGGAAAAACCAAGACTTCGCATAATGAGGACAGAAAGATGGGAAACAAAAAACTGAAAAATGCACACAGAAAAGCAGTTCAGCAGAAACCAGAAATATTCAGAACATCTGTGCCCTGTAGCATTCTTCCAACCTACAGTTGTTCAGGAGAAGACACCTGTAATATTACCACAATATCAGTCACAGGAGCTAACTTCAGATCAGAAGTCCAAGTATACAGGCATGCACCAACATTAAATGTTATATAAAACGTACAAGATACACTTGAAAAACTGTGCTTATGAAATAAGAAGATTCTTTGTGCATAATTAGCAGCCATAGTTGGACAAAACTGCAGAGTGTGAATTAGTTTTATCATGAGAAGAGTTAATCAGATTTCTTCTGTGCAGACAGAAACTTGTCAGAATTTTTTAAATTTCACTGAGCTGCTCATTTCCTCTACTGGTTAAAACAAGCCAGTATCAACATTAACAAAATTAGAAAATCCATGATAATTAAGCTGTGGAGTGTATCCACTTAGAGCATTTTGATTAACCACGTAAGAAACCTTTCTTGTCAAAACCTGTTCCTCTTTAACTGAATTAAGGAATGTTGCCCTTTTAATGAAGGATTATTATTTTAATGCAAGATTAATAAGGGACAACTATTGCTGTGAGAGACTGCATTTGCAAACTTCACTTGTAACAGATAATACAAAGCATGTAAAAAACAGCTGATCTTGACCTCTAACATCACTGTTCTTAAAAAGCAGTAGGTTGAGGTATGGATCTATAAAATCAAAATCATTTTGCAAGGCCACATTTTTCTTCCTCACTCTAATAACATCTTGGTGTCTATACGATTACCTATAGCTAGTATAAGAACTTCAGCTTTTCTTGGTTCCATGTTTCAGTAAATTCTACCTTGGAATACTGTCTTATCCAGACACAATTTTTGATGTCAAGAGTATGGCTAAAACTGGTTTTCATAAATCTGTGGTTTACGATGTTGTGGGTACAATTTAAGAATGATTTGTTATTTCTGTTGCATTATGATTATGTCAGTAACTGGATGTCAGAGAATTTCTTTTTACTGCTTGATGTCGTTGTTTGAGCTGCAAGAGCTGAAAGAAGACTGAAGTGCAAAAAGCCGATGGTTTTGACTTAACTCCTTGCTTATAGCTAGAATTAGTCTTTAACTGACCTTCACAAAACTGTCATATACTAACCAAAGAGATTTACAGCCTTGGAAATACAGTTGCTCAACTACGCATTGTGCAGACCTGACAAGTAACAGGATTTCTTTTTTTCCTACACTCTGTTTTAGATATTTACTATAGGATTACATAAACCTGTGTTATGCTATTTCATAAATATAAATATTTTGTCTGGGCTAACTTAGAATCCTGCTGGTGCATATTTTGCTGAGCTATTGTAAGTCATGTCCTGTTATTCCCAAATTAGTCATCACAAGATTACTTTCAAAGTTTAGCATTAAAAGTAGATGAATATAGACTATAAAATAGTATGGCAAGAGTCCTCATTGGTATTGGCTGAATGAATCATATTCTAAAGCCAATAGTTTGTTGCTTATAAGCTATGCTGTTTTGCTGATAGGATTAGCAAACAAATTGATAAATAAATCACCCTTGACATAAGAATGTATAAATTTACAGTAGTGTTTTATTGGTTTACTTCTTCACTATTTAAATTTCTGAAATTTCTTCATAAGAACCTTCTCTATGTAAAGAGAGCTTTGGTTTGGATATTTTTTTTTTTCAGCGTAACAAAAAGCTTTTTAATATAATGTATATTCAATTCAAAGGCAAGGGAATAGATTTTATGTATGCATCTGTTCCAGTGAGTGAACTAGAGATAAACCCATTATTTTCACAGGGGTTGGGCATTCATTCGACCTATAGAATACCAATGCATAGGAATTATAAGAAACGTTTAAGTGGTAGGCACGGTGTTAATATCAATATAACCCATTTCTGGACCTGTGAAGTGTAGGCTTAATGATCTTGACAAGAGCGTGTTGAAAATGGATTGGGCCTTCATTGGCTTGGAGGACTTCCTTGTATAGCGGCAACAGTTCACAGCAGATTTAGCACTTTTAATAGTAAGAAAAATGGCCCTCCAGACACATCTTTCCTTGCCTGCATCAAGCTTTCTTATTTACCATATTGTGTTAACTCTCAGTGCAAGAAGTGAAGCAAATAGAGACAACTGGGTGAAGGAAAATGGCCAGGAAATTTTCTTGTCTATGTAGAGACAACAGAACAGAAAAGCAGCACTTGTCCTTTGGGGAATGTGGCTCAAACTCTGCAGTCAGAATTACTTAGCTTCTTTGATGAAAAGTGCATTCATAATAATTTCTTTGTTATCTGTTAGAGAGAATGGGCTACATAGTACCTAGCAAGGCAAGATTTTGTAAGTCATAAATAGGAAAGGAATTAAGTACATGAAAAAAATTGAAAGAGATCCCTGGAGGTCATCTGGTGCAACCACCCTGCTAAAGCAGTTCCATCCTAAACAGGTTGTCCAGGACTATGTGACTCACAGCAAAAAGTGTTTCCTTATGTTCAGAATCTCCTGCATTTAATAAAAATATATTCACCAAGTACAAAATATATCAGGTTCACTTATATATCAAGTTGGCTAAACCATATAGAATTGACAGATCTGATGATTTGGTGAGAGTCCTTTATTGCAGAATGTCAGTGTTAAAAAGGTTCAGAAAAGTAGAAAGGTTCAGAAAAGTCTAGGTTCTTTCCTGTATTCCTGCACAATAGGGTTAAGTGTTTCCAATATCCTCAAATGAAAAATAGCTAGCATGTGTAAGTGTTAATTAAAAGTCTTCTTCAAGTACAGAAAGTAAAGCTGAAGAAGTTTGAACAACTGTGAGTAGAATAGAGATTAGAATGAAAAATTATATGCAACTCTGTTTGCAGTACTTAATAATACACTTCCTGATGATTAATACTATTCATCAGATAAGTCACACAGAGAATAACAAGGAGATTTTCCTCTCAACAAGAAATTTACACATGAAAACAATCCCATTCAACATTCAGCTTTGACTAGTATCAGATAACTTAAAGCTCCATCATTTCAAACCCCTTTGCATGCCAAATTTAGGATGGGTGGGAAGTGTTCAGGATGAAATCCAGATATTTATTTTGTCATTTCACATATATTTTGTATTTATTTGTATCAAACATAATGGAAGAGAGCAAGGGAGGGAAAAATGTTAAAAGAATGAGGTAAGAGTGATTATGATAAAGAAATTAATCTAGGTTTCCTCACTGACTCATAAGTCCTGAATGTATCTTCATTTCAGTGGATTAGTTACTCAAATCAAATTGAATGATAAATGCAATAGAATATAAAACTGCAGAGAATAATAAGGTTTTTCTTTATTTCAGTCTTTAACAGATCTTTGTCCTAAAATAGACCTACTTCTTTTTCCTGTTTATGAGAATGTGAACTAGTCTGGGGAATAAATAAATAACAGTAGCAACTGTTGCTGGATGAAGTGTCATGATCCACTTTGCAACTAATCTCCAATATCAAAATTTCTGAAAGAATTAGAATACAGTTTAAACACAGGCTTCAGTGACTTTGACTCTGGAATTTAAAAACAAATATAAGTGATTGCTGATTCTTTGTAAATGTCTGTCATGTTAAATTATTCTTTCATACAGGGTACATAATAGTGCAGTCTCATATTTAAAGTCCACATGACCTTTCTGACAATTAGAGACATTAAATCCTTTTCATGGATAAATAACTGCTACAGTATGTATTTGTAAAAGTATACACTACGTATGAACTTCGTATAGTTTAAAGCCCTGCAAACAATGAGTAGTCCATATGGATACTGACTTACACATATCACTAACACTTCAATATCATTATAAGTCACCCCAAAATGCTTTTTCGAGCACTATCTTTTCACCCCTTGCATGACATCTCACTTCACAGTACAGCTCAGGAAAGGCTTTTTACTTAAAATCCAGCAAGTCCCTGTGATGACCTAGTTCTGACAAGTTACCTGAGTTACTGAACTGACCTTTCAACAAAGCCAGAAAATGAGAAGTACCAGATAAGACCAGTGTTCTTATGTTCTGCACACTGTTCAAAAGGCCTTGTAAGACTCATCTGAACATGTCTCGGACATAGCATACCTATATGAATGAACCAATGAAACAACAGGGGAAAAAATTAAATAGAGTCATAGAATGTTAGGGGTTAGAAGGAACCTCTAGAGATCATTGAGTCCAACCCCCCTGCCAAAGCAGGGTCATCTAGGGCATGCCACACAGGAAAAGGTCCAGGTGGGTTTATATTTACTCTATTTACAGTTTCTTGACAAGAACTGCTTCATTGAGACATGAACAATAGCTATTCTGCAGCTTGTCCTAGCTGCAGATAGGCCATGGGACAATAGGATATTAGAAAAGGGGAAAGAAAAGGGGAAGAGTTTCTTTATCCCATCTCTAAACTCACTTTTACCATCTGTGGCCACAGGTATTTCCTTCAGTTGGAAAGACCATCTGCTATAAATAAATAAATAAATAAATACATCTTAAAAGAAATTTCAGAACATGAATGATCAAAAGATGCAGGAGTATTTCTGCTTATTCAATTTTTTTTGATAGCTTGTTGCATGCAAATACATGGGATAATTCTTGTTTAGGAATTTTGCCTGCCTGTCACCAAACTGCTGTTACTAGAAAAGTAGTCCTCATTATGGGACACAGTGTATTAAGTTATTATTTTTGTTAATTGAATATTCCCAAATGGTACTGGGCAACTGGTTCTAGGTAGCCCTGCTTGAGTGGGGGGATTGGACAAGACAACTTCCAAAAGCATGTTCCAACCTAAACTATTCTGTGAAATTCCAGTGTCTTTCCCATGCTGAGCAACCTGCAGCTTGTTGGCTACACAGGTATTTCTTCACACAAGTGCAGGGTTATTTTGTCAAGTGCCTTCTAAGAGCAGATGCTCTTTTGTATACTCTCTTACCAGCTATTCACTCTCAAGAAACAAATTGCTTTTCTTCTGTCTTACTCAAAGAGAAATGAAATCCCTCCTTTGATTCTGCTTGTGCCATTTCCCCATTGCTTGTCAATAGGACAAATAGCTTTGTTTTTCTCTCTTTCTCCCCTTCATTCCAGTCCTTGAGGTCTTTGAAATCCTTTTCTCTTACTGAAGTAACATACCAAATATTGTCAGTAATGCAACAACCTCTGTTTGAACTCTCTTTTCAGTTCCCTTGCATGGTAAGAAATTCTCACTTATCACGTGAAAGGAAGACTTTGCAGTGTTGGCTGCATTTATTTTAAATGTTCCAAAGAACTGTTAGTTGTCTTTTTTGCACTTTTTTCTCCTTGCAAGTCTGCTTACACTTTTTTTTTTTTTTTTTTACTTAATTTTACATGTTTTTATGCCTAACTCCACTCCTGATACCAAGACAGACCTGGAAATATACCTTTGCTTTAGACATTACCAGTAGGGTGAAGTATGCAGCTTTAGCTGTTTTGCTGGAGCAAATCCAAGATCCATTTGATGGCACATACAACTGCAGAAGCATGGGCAACAGACAAAACTCACAAGCTGTCTGCAATGCTGAGACGAACTGAGATGTTTGACAGAGAAGAACAGGTGTTAGCAAAAATTGCTTGATCTGCATTTTAAAGTGAAAATTGAAATAATACTTTCATAAACTTGAGGTATTAATCAACAAAGGGATGTTACTGTGTACTGGAGTCACTCTTTCCTTCAGTAACTCCTTTGTCTAAGAATCAGAGACAGTTCTTAAAATAACCTAGTTTGGACATGGTCTGAAGAAATAAGCTTTTATTTTTCCTTTTCTTCTTGAAATTTGATTGTCCTGTATTAATTCTCGTTAAAAAAGCCCCAAAAAATAACAACTTAAACATATTAGTTGTCTTCCCCAAATAACCATGTTCAACAGCTATAACACTGGTGTTAGCATCAAAATTAATTTTTTTTTAAAAAAACCTAGATAAAACTAAAAAAAGGAGAGGAAGTCCCTGTTGTAGGGACTTCATGTAGTCAAGAGGCATGAACTGCACACAAGCCCTACTCCTGCAAGATTGTTGTGTGGTTTCTTTCACCTCCTAATACAATCTGAATAAGAGGCCAAAGAGAAAGAATGACAGCCTTGCAGGTGGAGACTGTCACCCAACTTCAGAGAAAGTCACAAGTTTTAGTCCTCAATATATGGTCTATTCCAGTACCATGCACCCTTAATCCTAGACTTGTTCAAAGTACAAAAATATAAAACCAATCCAAGTCACACAGCCACTGTTTCAGCTTACCAGCCACCCACACATTTTGTAAGAAAGGCCTTGAAGAAAAGTTTAAGACCTTTAAATCCTGAGTGGAGAAAATTACCCGCTCAGAGCTTTTTATAAAACTCTGAAATGCTAGAAAAACAAAAGGAAGTATTCAGCTGGCAAGGCTGCAAGTTACGGTTATGTTTAGCTGTACTACAACACCTAAATCAGTAAAAGTTCTTTCTTTGGGAAACACTGTTCATGATATTCTGTATTCAAGAAAGAACACGTTCATTTGGGCTGCTGGCTGGCAGCTTGAGCTATCTAAATGGGCCTTGAGTATTTCAGACAATGACTGTGCCTATATCCAGACTGTGCCTATATGTTGCGACCTTTATAACAGCAAGAGAGTAAGTCATTCTACGACCAAACTTAACCTAAATTCTATTTGTTGTTTGACTACCAAGTCCTCACTTTTTCTCCCTAAATTCTCTCACTTTTGCCCCTTTTATTTAGTGCAATTAACTAGATATGATTGCTAATGAAAGTCTAAGAACTTTCTCAGCAACCTTGTAGAAATCCTGTCTAGCAGGAGAGATCAGTGAAAACCGCCTAGTTTCTCTGGGTGAACTCATTCACTTTCCACCATATTTCAAGTAATTTCAAAATTGCAGAATGCTCATGTTCAAAATAAACATTAAGAAAAACTCAACATCCCCTGAATGATCAAACAAATCCCAGCCAGATAAACGTGCTCATTCAGAAGAGTCTCTAGGTAGTTATCATGGAGATAAACCTATATTTAGGCAATTTATTAAAAAATAATGAATTATCTTAAATACTTCCTTAGATACTATTTTGTAGTTTTCTACCTATGGAGTTCAAAACTCAATCACTAGTGAAGAAAAAAGTGGAAGAGTTAACATCCCTTCTATATTTATATATTGATTTTTTAAATAATCTGTCAAGAATATTAACAGCAATATGGAATAGATATGTGGTTTTAAGTAAGAAGAGATGTTGTTGACAATATTGTTAATTCTGAGGCACTTCTATAGTAACTGAGAGAAACAGTGAGAGGTGCAAAGCAAACAAGGCTTGGTAATTTCCCTATCGGGGCAGTAGCATTGTGCCCAACATATGCACCCATTAATCTTGGTCCAGTCTAGACTTTTCTTCTAAATGATGGGGTTTCTATGCTTCTTTCAGAAAACTTTCACTGCTAAATAAATCACAATATCAGGAAGATTATCCAATATTAAGAGTAACTGGTAACGCAAGAGAAGACCCAATATGCCTAATCTTGAAGTTTCTTTTACAATGCTACTATTCATTGACTCTTTACACACTACTAAATAATTTCTTCTTTTGTAGATGTCAATACAACTGAAATGACCTTGGCCTTTCTACCACTCTTAGCCAAATTTTATGCTTGTAAATAAATGGGGTTTTGTTCCTTAACCCAACAAAGACTTTCATGTTGTTTTAATCTTTGTATTCTGGGACATCAGCAGTTCCTAGATACCAAAGATTTAAAAGCAAGTATCTAGTGACGCATACAATAAATTAAAGATTTAGTATTTCCTACAAAGCTACATAATTCCTATTAAGTAGAACACTAACAAATATTTTAATTATTATATTCTCTGGCCTTTCTTATGACTTTCATCCAAACCTCTCTCAGATTATAAACTTTTAAAGGCTGAACTTCAATTTGCACTGAAGGAAGACACCCAGCTTTGATTTCATCGTAACTGAATGAAAAGGTGTTTTACCTCCATGTTGACAGGTAGCTTTAATTTTCCTAGGAAAACATAGTGAGAAATAACTACAGATTTTGAAAAAAACATTGAACTGACTACTTCTGAAATAAAGATGGTGAAATGTCATTGGCTTCCTTTTTTTTTCTTCTTGGCTTTATTACATTGTTATACTCTTACATTTTTATTGTGGTTTATGTTCTGATTTGTCCATTCCATACATCAGCACTGGTTTAGTTTGTTTTGTTTTTTTTTTATTGTAATAGTATATTTCTAAAATGATTCTCTTTTTAATTATAAAATGCAACTTTCCAAATACCTTTTCCTAATACAAGCTTCAATAATTTTTGCTCTCTTTCAAGCAGTTAAATTGCATATCATACTGCCTACACATTTCACTATAAGGTTGATTCTATTTGTTTTTGTTTAGTGCTCTACTTACCACTTAGAATGTGTTGCATGACAATGGTTCAAAAGTTTGCATAAGCAATTTCTTGAGCTCAATGTGTTAAACATTACTTAAAATGTACCAGACTATAATATAATCTTCAAAATCTTAACCTTGATTTTGCATATATAGTTTCAAATTATTGTCATCTTTGTCACTTTTTTGTTCTAAGAAAACAGTCTAGTAGCCATTCGCTACCTAGCAATGCTGTCACAAATTTCTCCACTCCTTCCTTCGAAACTCACACTTCTGTTTCCAGATTTATTTTCAAGACACTCCTATTTTGTCTCTTTCTGACAAATACTCTGCTGAACTAACCCTGTTTGCCTTGGTAGAACTGCTTTTTTTTTGATCTTTCTAGATTTGCCTCATTTAAGTTCTCAAACACAAATAGAGTAGAAATTGAAAGATGAGTTGGTATGAAAAGAGAAAATAGCTTAGCAGTTTTTTACAGGGATAATAATGGAAAAAACCATTATTTTATAAAAGCTGTGAAATTTTTTTTGTCTTTCAAAAATATTATTGAAAAATAAAAAAAGGAGTAGCAGGTGGGGTGCAACTGGTAACTATCTAATACTTACACCAGTTGCAGCAAATCCCTAAGCAGTCCATGAATGTCTAATCTTTACAAGCACAAAATTCTCCTAAGTATTTTGGATTCTTCTCTTCTGTTGTAATAAGCTAATTGTCATTAAATTAATGTAATCTGTAACTTGGATACAGCTGATCCACTACAACTGCAGAACCTAGCAGAACAGTGATTTGATACATTAGCACACCAGGGAGTTAAGCGTCTTGTCCTGTCACCCACTCACCACCTTGTAGCAAGAGATTTATTTTGCCCCTTTTGTGTCCTTTACAAAATCATGACTTTAGAGTAAGTTATGATCTTGAAAAAAACAGTTAGTTATGGACTGATGCTCAGCTTGTCAAAACAACTCAAGGCAAATGAAGCCTAACCATGGTGAAATATTGGTCTGCTTCATCACAGTACAAGCCTATATATAACCACAGATGAAAATTGAAAAATGATAATTGCATGCCAGAGGTTTGTGCTGCTATACAAAGATCAGAGATGGTGTCTCCAACACAGATTTGAATATTTTTAGCAGAGCAAGACCTTGATTAATACCTTGTCAAGATATTCAGTACTTTTCAGCCGTCATTGGAAGAACCCCTGTCCTCTACATGACTCAGAAGAAGGGATCTGAACACAGATTTCTGTGTCTGAAACTTAAATGCATATATTCCATTAAGCCACCACCTAATACAGACCTGCTTCAGAAGGTCTAAAGCTGCTCTAGAAGCAGTTCAGTTGTGTTGCTATTTTATGCTTCTGCTGTGTTGGATTCACAAATTGGCAGATGTTTCTTTAGCTATAATCATATCTGGAGTATACTTAAGAATTATTCTTAGAATATAAATTCCACAGAACTTGGTCAGAACCTACATAACTAAATGCTGTTTAGTATAAATTTGTAGCATTTTCTTCTCTCTGCTGAGGTTTAGGTAAAGGAGTTTGCCCCAAGAATATACCAGTGGTTATTTGTTGCTAATTCCTTGTTACAAAAATAATAGTAATAATAAAATAATTGCTGTACTGGACTTCAAACTTTTCCTTACCCTTTGAGTTTAAGGAGTGGAAAACATTTCTTGACTTGTGAAGGCACTGAGAGCTAGAGGCACAAAGACTTCTTGAAATTAAATTCTCTCATACTTGAAGAATTCCCTCAGTCCATGTTAGGTTCTCCAGCCCTTTGCACACATGTGAATCTGTCTGTGAATGACAGGCAGATCTTTTACATATTCCACATTTTTTTCTTCTATAAGAGTATTTCAGTAAAACAGCACAACAAATAGCAAACTAGTATCAGTATCAGTTGCTCTTTTTTTTTATTAAACTCAAAAAAAGGAAAAGCCAGATGAGCTCTGCTAAGATTGTGTTTTGATACCACTGTGTATCCTGGTCTGCTAGATGAGGACAACATAGTCTACAATGTCTTTAAGATTGAAAGAGAAACAGGGGTTTCAGAAAAGCTACAAGTTCTTTCAAAAATATTAAATAAAGGTGTAAGAACAGTTTATTTCTTCACTGTCTTATAGCTTACCTCCTTGCATCTCTTATCTTCCAGTCAGATGTCAGAGTGGGAGATAAATATTTAAAAGATCTAGTGAACATACTAAATATCTATATGAGAAAATAGCTAAAGTGAGAAGGTGTTTGGATGGAAATAAGTGCAGCTGCATTTTGGAGTCAAAGCCCATGATGGGTGTGGGACCATACCAGAGTTCAGTCATACCAGCTATAGAAATAACATTCCACACTGGTGTGTCTTAGATCATTTCATACCTGTTTGTTTAGCTCATATGCAAAGTAAAGCAATAATGAATATTGATTCAGTGAAACCTCTGGGACTAGTGCCTATATTCTTGTAACTATATGAAGCTGAACTGTATTAGAACAAAATTCATGCTCTTTGCCTGCTCTGTGGTGCAAAATTGCAGCTTTCAAAAACCAAAACATCCTTTGAAAGCAACATAGCATTCCTCCACGCACACACATTTGATGCTCAGGTCTCATGGTTTGAGCCTACCCAGCTGACACTAAACACCAGGCAGCCTCTCACTCACTCCTGCTCCACTCGGGGTGATGGGGAGGAGAAAATACAACAAAAGGCTTGAGGGTCAAGACAAAGAACATGGCAAGATCTCTCATCAATTATGGTCACAGGTAAAAGACAGACTCCACTTGGAGAAACAAATTCAATTTAATTTAAACAAAACCACCACCAATTTACCAATTGAATTGAGGTAGAACAGTTATGAGTACAACTGGATCATTATAAAAACCCACTTTCTTCCTACCCCTCCCTTCTTTCTGGGCCCAGCTCTGCTACCTCCTCCCCACCTCAGGTGGCACAGGGAATGCAGATTGTGGTCAGTCTCAGTCTGTTCCACTTTGTTTCTGACACTTCTTCCTCCTCAGGAGGAAAACTCCTCACAGTTCTCCTCTGCTGCGACGCAGCACCCCTCCTACAGGAGACAGTCCTCCACAAACTTCCCCTAGTAGCCTGGCTCCATTCCCCAGGCTTCAATCCTCCCAGTGATGGACCACTCCAGTGTGGGCTTCTCTCAGCATCATGTCCTCCTTTGGGATTGGTCCCCTACTCCAGTGTGGGGTCCTTCATGGTCTTCAAATGGGATTCTGCCCCACTGTTGCTCTTTAAGTGATGCAAGGGCTCAGTCTGCTATCTCACCATGGGCCAAACAGGAATGGATACTCCAGGGCACCCTTTCTTCCTTACTGACCTCAATGTCAGCATGGTTATCTTTCTCGCTCCACTCCCAAACAAAAGAAGCCCCAAAACAAAAGAACCTGCCCAACAGGACTTTCCCCTCTTGAATGTGTTATCACAGAATCACTGATCAGCTCTGCATTGGCCGTCAAAGCTTCTTACAGAAGCCACACCAGTAGCCCCCTCCCCTGCTACCAAACCTTTCCAGACACAAACCCAACACATCAAGGTACTTTCTTATCTTAGAAAAGGAGACAAAGGGAAGGGAAGAGGATATTTTATCTTTTAATACCCATGAGGAATCAGAGAAACAGAGAAAGATCTGAGTTGCAGCTGTTCTGCAAAAAATGCAGAGCCATAGCCTTCATACTTGCTGGAGGATGCTGTCCTCAGCAGTTGCACAAATGCAAAGCATAATATTTTTCCTAATACATACCAACTGTAGACACCAGAGATTTAGATTTCCAACAGCTTTTTATGCCAAATCAAGAAAATTTATAACAGGGAGTGATTATGTTAACAAACTGTTGTTTACTTTTTCACCATTGATTCTGGCAGTAAGGAAATTTATTTATGCTCTGAAAGGACTGTGCAGCAATCTAACTGAAATGCAACCAGTGACAGCAAATAGCAGCACCAAATAATCCTGTGTTAAAGTTGAGGTGTTCAGCCACAGAGCACCAGCTTCATAGACCATGATGTTGACATTTTAGGCCCTGAACATTCAGTGGGTATATTCAATTAATTTCAGGAGTGCCAAGATATTAGACAAAATCTGTACCTTCACACAAAACTCTCATCTCTTTCCCAAGGTACAACACGTCTTGAATAAAGTACTGTTAACTCACAGAAAAATAGTTGGAAGGGGCTTTTGGGGGTCATCTAAGCAAATCCTCACTCAGAGCAGACCTAAATAAATCAGGTTGACCCGAGTCTTGTCCAGTAAAACTTTGAATGCTTTCAAAGGCGGACAATTCCCAACCCGTCTTGACAACCTGTTCCAGAGTGTATCTAGCCTCAGAGTAAAAAAAATAATTTCCAAGTTGTCAAATCAACATTTTCAGTCTCCAGAAGCTATTGCTCACCAGCAGCACCAGACCACCAGAAGCTCCCACAAGAGCGTTTCTAGAAGATGCCACTTGATTTTCAAGCCTGGAAACCACTGTGACAACTGATAATTGATTTTCTGGGATATAAACCTCCAAATCACTCCATTAATAATGAGAATTAGGAAAATAAAGTTGATATTCATGATGCTGGAAAAAAATTTCAGGTTCATTCTCATAGTACTTTTTTATTACCTATGGTAAAGTTAGAGCAAAACTCTTGCAAATTAATGAAAAGAAAGCTACATCTGCTTTTGAAAACTACTTTTTTCCTCCTTCATTTTATAATAGCCATGTTTTTTGGTGGAAATTCAGGGAATCAGATAACTTTAGAATTATATTCGTTTAAATATTTATAGCAAACTATCTGTGGTTTCTAAGTACCTACCAGAACATGAATGCAGTCCCTGCGTAAAGAACCATTTTTATCATGTTTCTCAGTTGATACCTTAGTTTTGACATTTGGGGAAAATCCATTCTGTCTGACACTGATTGGACAAAATGTCTTGTGAAATCATTAGGTAAAGATATGTGTGTAGATGTTTGTATTTAAAGGTAAACTCTTGGGTGCAGGCAAGACTATTCAAACAGAATTTAAAGGATTTGCAAAGCCAGGAATATTTGTATGTACTCAGTGACAGGCCAAAAAGGGTGATTTTGTGCTGAAACATGGCTTGATGCAGAACAGCTCTGAAGCCATTTATCTATCTTACTTTGACATTGTGCCGAACTAAAAATGTCTGTTGAGAAACTAAACTTCCTTAGCTGAATCACCATTCTCTATTAATACATGTTAACAGTGTCTGCAGCAGTGCCTATACCCATCCAGTCATCTTAGATTATGAGAAGCACGAGCTAGATTTTCTCTGCAACAAACGATGAAAACAAACCTTAAGAAAATTCTTTTTTATGTCACACTGAAATCTGTGGGACTGTGGTTATGGAAAGTAGAGATGATGGCTTGCAGGAGACCCCATGGACCACTGTGTCTGTCGCTATCATAAAATTAGAGAAGCAGTGAGCACTTTGCAGAGTTTGTTAATTCCCTTGGTAATGTTTTATTACTCCAAAATAAACGAGAACTGTACTTGGTGCACTACTGAACTGTTAACAGCATTTGAAGGGTGAAAAGAAAAAAAACACCACAGTCCTAAATCACTATATGGAAAGTTGCTTATTAGGATTCTCTGAAATATGGGGAGATGGGAACATCAAGAACATTTTATTTTCCCACTGAAGCAACACCTCTGCTGTTTGAATGCACAAAATTCTTATAGAATGTCTTCAAGACATGTATTAGGAAACCGTGCCATTACAGCTCATTAGTGAATGGAACAAGGAAGTCAGTATTGTAATTTGGCCAGCTTTTAGTGAATTATTGTCATATGATTACAGTACCATCTCCCACAGTTATGACCCCATTGCACCCTTTGCTGGGAGAACAATGACACCAGAATTTTTAAACACTTTTGCCAGCATATGATCTAGTTGCTGTAGGACAAGGAATTTATGTATTCTAGTGTTACAAAAGCTGAATTCCACTTCATGTGTACAGTATTGTTGTCTAATTTGCAATTCCTGCATGGATGAAAGCACTTGGCCTTCAGTCTCTGACCTCCCAGTCTACCAATGAGTGCACACAGGGAGCAGCTATGAAAGCCCTGAAGCATCTTGTTGCTGTAGCACATGATTAGGTAGAAATCAAGTAATATCTGACAGTCTATTTTTTATCATTTTGACAGATAGGGGAAACACTTTAACACTGAGGTAAAAATGCTACCTTAGTTTCAGAATAATGCAATTCCTCCTGAGTTGTCAATTCTCTGCCTTTCAGTAACTCTGGACAAAAGCATAATAAAGTTTCAAGGACTCAATGTACAAAAAATATATTAACAACAGAATGGTATATAACATTGGTGTAACTTGATGACATCAACACAGTAGCAAGAATCAATGACAATAGAGCAAGGCTCAGTGTTGATTACATCAAATGTACTGACTTGCAAAGAAGAAAAAAAATACTCTCAGTGGTTAGAAAGTGCTTGGAGACTATTCTATAATTCAAAGAAAAGAATTTTTTTTTTAATAAGTTTAAAGTGCTATAGAGACCTTAGCATAGATTTACAACTATTGATTAAGACATAGTTCTTTCTGAAGTCAAGTAACTGGTAATTTATGCATAGTACATGTCAAAATAAAAAATTTAGGTTTAGAAAGAGTGAATATTTTGTAACAATCAATAACACAGACTGTCCATATGGATAAGAAGCTAAGGAAAAAATAACATATTTTTATCTACTACAGATGTGTCTACTCTAATTAAGCATGAAGAAATGATAGTCTCTGAAAAAAAAAAAAAAAAAAAGAATCAGTACCTACAAAAATTAAAACATTTAAATCTTGAACCCCAAAAGAGATTTTTTTCTATGTATCTGCTTCTGGCCAAAATAAAATGGCATTCAATTTTTTAAATTATTATTTATTTATTTGTTTTAATAATTACTCTTGTGATATCTTTACATTACCTTGGAATTGCATAATTATGCACAGCATGAACCACAGACATGGACTGGGCAGAATTTTTCTGTGCTTCTTCATGCAGGATAGCCAGGTTCCTCTTGAACTGTGAGTCTACGCAAGCCTAAATTTACAAGAGGAGCTAGAAATTTCCTCCTCCTTTTCCTCTGACTCCACCTTTAAAAGAAAAGTGAAGATTCTACCTGTATTCTTGAGAATGAAACATTGATGATAAAATTACCATTTTGCAATGGTTTCCCCACAAATGAATTTTTGCATCACATGCAATGAAACCTAAATTTCAAGTGGGCACAAAAGTGTCCAAAATGACTGCATACACATGAAAGTAAGATGTGGTATTATGCATGTTTTTCTTAATGATGGAGATGGTTGCTGGAAAAAGGATGAAAAGGTTTAAGTTCATTTTTTCACCTTCAATTCTGCAACCAGTGTCACTGTTTAAGTTAGGTTCTTTTAAGTTCAGAGCCTATGAGATAAGACCTCATTCACCTTAATGGTGAAAACTAGGTGCAGAACAACGGATATCTTTTGAAGGGTCTGTTTCTTACATAAGTATAAACATGAACAAGTCCTCAAACTTTTGTTGGTGGAGCAAAAATTGCATCCTAATAAAGATCAGATAGGTATATCCTTTACACTGCCAAGTTGCATGAGTGTAATGAAGCTGAATAAAAAACTATCTAACAATCTTCGTAATTTTTTGAGATAAATCCAATACAGACAGAATAATTCAACACCTGCTGAAAGTAGGACTATGTCTTCCTAATGTAGTCATGGTTAAAAATGAACCAATTCTGTTTATAAAGAAATCTTTTCACATCCAAACTGGAACTCTGAGCCTAAACTAGTTCTTCTATTAATAGAAGGTGACAGCTGTCAGTGATGTTTATGAACAGGAAACATACTTTGGGACATTTTTTGTTCTTACTTGAAGAGTTTCCTCTTAACCTACAAAACTGTCAAGACTGAAGGATGAGATAAGGTGATAAATTATGTTTGGCAGCAAAGGCATAAAGAAGGCAAATAACCACGTAGCACGTTGTTATTATTATTATATATATATTTTAGAAATAATCATATGCACTTTCTAGTAACTCATTTGTGTGGCTCCAAATTCAACAACTTATTTTTTGTGTAAGCCATGTCTTCATCTTACTGTGGTTGAAAATTCTCATTTTTCTGACCTGCACAGGGCAGTTTGTAATGATACATCAATCTGCCACAAATTGATGTGAGAACATCACAGAGAACAAGAAGAGGTAGTATAATACAAAACAGTGCTGTGCAATGCTCTCTGAGGACAGGCATAGTCACTCCAACAATAATGATGAATAGCAGAACATTGTATTAAATGGACGCATTTTACCCATTTCTGCTGAATCATGCTACAAAGAACAATGTAATTATATTTCTTCTTCAGCTGCTCTAGGAGGATAACTGTGCAAAAAAACCCCAACCCCAAACAAAGAGGAAAAAAACTGCATGGTATTTACAAATAATACACTGAGGGTAAACCATCACTCTGCTAATTATGAATGCATTAGGGATCAATAAAGCAGAGAAAGGGTTTTACATTTGAACCATGGACATATGTCTGAGTTCCCCCAGCTCTGACCACTGCCAAGTGCTCCTGAAACTAAATCCTCAGTAAATTGTCCATCTGGGCTACTTAGGCAAGCACAAAAAAATAACCTTATGACAATGTAAGTTTTTCTAGCCCATTACCTATGTTGATTTTTTGAGAGAGATCATCATCAACAACACAGGAGAGAAAATTAACTGGTTACTGCTGAAAGATGTGTTATCTCTAGTAACTAAAGGATTTACCTCTAGTGACAAAAGGACTAAATATTAATTATGATCCATGTTTGGATGAATACACATGTGCTGATGTGGTTGAATAGATGCAGAGAGCCGCTGAGCTCTCAGTCTCTGGAAATGCTCGAGACTCTCTAAACTTGCTCATTGTTGCTGCTGCTCCCCAGCCATTCATCTGTTTCATGAGCATGGAAGTGAAGGTCTGAGGGGCTTGCTGGAGAATACTGCCTGACAAGCATATTGTGCTAGTCTCTCATTCTCCTTTACATTTTCCTTTTCATATTCCAGTAAAAATTTAAAAATATTACCAAAAAAAGAAAAAAAAGGTAGCTTGGTGTTCTGTAATACTGGGATTTATGAATAAACTGATCTAACATGAAGAATTAATACATTTCTCTTTTGTTTATGGGTACTGGACTATAGCTCATGGCCATCAGCTACCAGAACTGTCAGCATGTTGCTGTGCATGATCAGTCTGTGGGAGACAGAGATGAACTGCCATTTATGCTTTTTACTGCATTGACTGTTTTTGATTCAGTGTGGTGTTCTAAGGAAGCCTGAACGCACTACTTGGTTTTGTTTGACATTGCTCTGTATATAAAATCAGTAGGAATTTTATTTTCATATGCATTCATCATCGTTTTTAATGTAAGTAGATATTAGAGAAGAGAGAACAGTCAAGCCTAAATGCATGTTTGAAATAATATCTGTTAAAGTTGTATAACCAGTCACACTCTGAAGTTATGCTACTCTGAAGTATACAGTATAGTGTATTTTATCTTATGAAAGAATACTGCATTCATATAATTAGCTATATAGCTGAAGTAACGGTTGGAAGGAAAAGTTTATTTCTGTGTAATATTTAAAGGACCTTTTTGCTAGAGTCTGTACAAAGATTCCGTGCTGCTGTAGTGTTGTGATAATGAGGGACCATGTTTCTACATAAACCTACATACATAGGCACAAGTTAAATGAAACACAGGATAAAGAAATATAAATCCTTTGACTTTCTCACAATCCATAGTTTTCTGAATGAGAAAAAATGAGTAAATGTTGCTGAAAATTCTTATTCTAGGTACTGCAATGTTGTCTATGAAAGATACTGCTGACAGAAATACACATACCTTGCTTTTGAGCCAATAGCATCCACAGGGAATAATTCTTTATAACCAGTGCTCCTGCAAGTTTGTATGACCTTGCTACTGACCCTGTGTAACAACTAACATGAGGATCCCAGGAAACCCTAGTGAGCCCTCTGGACAGTGGTCAGTCTGCGGTGGAAATCAGAGGGACACAGCAGTGCATGGGAAGGATGCTGCCTGTCTGACCTGCACCCAGTGCTCCCCACTCCCTGCTTCAGCATGTTTTCTACAAGATGTGGAGGTCTAGGCTCCACCCATACCCTGACACCTGCATGCAGCGTGTGAGTCTTCCCATTTGCCACGTATGGGGAGCATATGGCTTGCACATACAGCGGGAAGTCATGATTCTGACAGAGAATGATAGAACAATAAGGGTTGGAAGGAACCTCTGGAGATCGTCAGGTCCAACCCCACTGCCAGAGCAGGATCATCTAGGGCAGGCTACACAGGAACAGATCCAGGTGGGTTTTGAAAGTCTCTAGAGAAGGAGACTCCACAGCCTCTCTGGGCAGCCTGTTCCAGGGCTCTGTCACCCTCACAGGAAAGAGGTTTTTCCTCATGCTTAGCTGGAACTTCCTGTGTTCCAGTTTGTGACCATTGCCCCTCCTCCTACCACAGGGTACCACTGAAAAGAGACTGTTCCCTTCTACTTGACACCCATTCTTCAGATATTTATAAACATTAATAAGATCCCCTCTCAGTCTTCTTGTCCCCAGACTAAACAGCCCCAGGGCTCTCAGCCTTTCCTCATGGCATATTCCAGTCCCTTAATCATCCTTTCAGCTCTCTGTTGGACTCTATCCAGTATTTCCTTGTCCTTCTTGAACTAGAGAGCCCAGAATTGGACACAACACTCCAGAGGTGGTCTCACTAGTGCAGAGCAGAGGTGGAGGGGAACCTCCCTCTACCTGCTGTGCACACTCTTGTGTCCAGACAAGCTCCAGACCTTCACTTTTAGGCTGCAAGGTCATGTGAAGATGGAATAATTATACAGCATGCCTCCTCAGCTCAACAGATAGTTTTGGAAAGATTATCCACATAACTGCATCTCTCCAGAAAAATTTGGCCAGAGAAGGCAGCTGTGAAATGGGCAGAACGGAGACTGTTGTGGGGATAGATGGTAGTTGCCTGTATCCCCTTAAGACAGACCTAGGTAGAGCCACAGTGATTTCTGCCACAGCCATGCACCACAACTGTGGAGGGATGAGTCCTAGGAGGATGGAAAAGAATAGCAGAGACACAATGCACTGAGAAAGCAAAGAAAGTAATTCTTGCTGGGCATAGGCTCACATGTTGCAGTGTTCCAGATACCTATGCACCTTGAAAAATGATTTTTAGTACATATGGGAAAAAAAAAAATTGCCAACATACAGTTTGAAAACAACATGTATTTCTGAAAAATATATATAAGAAGAAAAATATGAGAAACACTGAAGAAAGGGCAAGTCAGTTCCCCTCCTTTTCACACTAACAAAGTAACTTTAATGAGGCAAAGCAGTGAATTCACAGGTAAAAATAAACTTTCCATTGAAACTTGTTATGAAGAATAAATGCATTCTATTTCAAAAAACAGTTCAGATGTGGATAAAATTATACATCTTCTGGATGCAGTTGTCCAAAGTGAGGCCATCTCTCCCCAACTCTCTCATTGCTCTGTCAGAGCTGTCTCCCCCAGATTGTCAGTCACTTTTGGTCAGAATGGACAGTGTGGGAAAGACATGTTATTTAAAATGCTTGAATTATCCTGGGCAGTTTCAAGCCAAACAGAGCAAACTTCTCCCTATTATTTTGGCACTACTATATCACGTTGCATTCCTTAGTGCAAGCCTCCTTCCTAGTTTCTGTAGCTGATCCCTCTTTCTCAAACACCTTTAATCATAGGAATGTGTACCAGGAGGTGTGCAATCCCTTTCTTTTTTTTTTTTTTTTTTTTCTTTTCTTAAAAAAAAAAACCCAAAAAA
>JANVCC010000018.1:26898266-26971110 GCA_025345505.1 Todiramphus chloris collaris
TCTTTTTTTTTTTTTTTTTTTTTTATTTTCTTCTCAAAATCACTGGACAGCAATGATTATACAATGGATCTGTGAAATTTTCAGTGTCAACACCCAATGCCAATTTTGTAACTTCCAAAATAATTTCCTGTTACTTTTCTCACCACCTAAATATTATCTCATAATTTACTTAAATTGATAAATAAACCCACTTTACTAAAATATGCTGTTTTACTCATAGTTAAAATTTTATGTTATTTGATACCTTATAAAATGAATCACCATTTTTTAACTCTTAGATACACTTTTAAGTAATCAACTGGCCTAAAGTTATATGTGTTCTATTATATAATACCTATAGCATTCAACATTCTAAATAGCAATCAGTTCGAGTAACATGCAAAATCACTTCTGTGTTCACTGAAAATAATAGTTCAATATTTGCCTATTTGTATACAAGAAGAAATATATTACCATTTCATTTTAGCAGCATGATAGATTAGAAATCTTTCCCATCTTGAAATGCTAAATAGCAATGTGATTGCTGAGCACTTTTATCTCATTTCTTTTTGTGCTATGGATGATTTTTGTGCATATTTATTTAAATTTTTGACAGAATGCTATAATATTTCAAAATGCAATTCCATTCCTATAGGATCTAAATTAAAAAAAAAAAAAAAAAATCCCTGTGATTGGGGTACCATTGATTTTTTTACTGACTATAGACTTCAATGAAATTTGAAAAATCAGAATTATTCAGTTATTGATGTGATGATGTATTAATGCTTAGATGAACCTGTCAGGAAAAGTTAAGGATTGGCCACAAAATAAGTTTAACTCTTCTGCTCCTTCAGGCTTCTGTGCTTGCACAGCTGCAAGCTCTGCTCACGAGGAAATATCTCCAGGTCTGTTTCTTCTATTCTTTAATATTAAATATAGGGACACGTATAATTTTATAATTCTGCTTCACCTCAGTAGCTTTTAATTTTGCCAGACATCAATTTTACCAACAAAAACTTTGAATACATTCCATTACCCTTACCAGAACACCAGATGTAACACCTAATGTTAAGTAAGTGATTTCTTCTCAGTGTTTTCAAATAGGAAAATTGATTTTGGGAGTCCAAAAGGAAATGACCAAAGTTTTATGTCTGGCTTTTGATTTTCTCCTGGAGTGCATTAGGAAGAGCATGTCCAGCAGATCAAGGGAGGTTCTTCTCCCTCTCTACTTCAGGCAAGAGCTCACCTGAAGTATTATGTCCAGTTCTGGGCTCCCCAGTTCAAGAGAGACAGAGATGTAATTGAGAGAGTCCAATGGAGGGCTACAAGGATGATTAAGGGACTGGAACACCTGCTTTACAAGGAATGTCTGAGAGACCTGGGGCTTTTTAATCTGGAGAGGAGAAGACCAAGAAATGATCTAATTAAATGTCTATAAATATGTGAGGGCTGGGTGTCACAAGGCAGGGATAACCTCTTCTCATTGTGCCCTGTGATAGGACGAGGGGCAATGAATTCAAGTCTGAGTACAGGAAGTTCCACCTCAACATGAGGAAGAACTTTACTGTAAGGGTTACAGAGCACTGAAACAGACTCCACAGAGAGGTTGTGGAGTCTCCTTCTCAGGAGACTTTCAAGACCTGTCTGGATGCATTTCTGAGTGATATCCCTTAGTTTTGGTCCTGCTCTGGCAGGGGGATTGGACTCGATGATCTTTGGAGGTCCCTTCCAACCCCTAACATTCCATGATTCTGTGATTCAGCTGATCTTCCCCACACCTAAACAAAAGGTTGTAATGCCTGAATAAATATTTTCAAGTCCTTTTCAAATCCTTTCAGACTTATATACAGGAAGATGTTTGATAATGAGAACATCATTACAAGACAGGCTATCATCTGTGCAATACATATGAGTTGCCTCCACAAGATGTTTTGAAAGGACGTACCCAAATTTCTGTGTAATTGCAATGTTCTGCTCCCTGTCATTCCCAGGAAACAGAAATAGAAAAAGCATAGGTTGTCTTATTATGTTCCAAACAGCTTACTATTTACTTCCCACAGACAGGTGCTGCTTAAAGAATTACAGATATCATGGTATACACACATGATAAACAAAATCATGCAGTGATCTTACAGCCACATAATCAGATTCTTGACCTGTTGGGACACTTCACCACAAAATCAAAAAATTTCTGACCATATTGACAAGCTTTTCCAAGCCACCCAGTGCACCAGAGGAAGCGGGAACACATTATGAGGGCAGAAAAGAGTGAAGGTCACATCCTTGTCAGCAGGCTGTAGGCAGATTATCTCACAGAATTTTTATGTACAAATCAACCAAGGAAAGTCTGCAAGGACACAGACCTCCTGCCATAGATTATACCCTGTGTTCTTGGTAAAAATGGTAAAAATTGAATTCCTGAGATGTAGGGAAACCAAGAAAATTGGTGTATTCTTCTCAGTAAAGGGAGATTTGTATTCTAAGCCTTTTATAACGTCAGTCAGTTCCTATTCAATAAGGGGCAGGAAATAATTTCTAACAGCACAGAAAATTTTTGAAATAGTAACTTGTGTGCTTGCTGGACCAAAGCTGCATGATGAGTTATCAGATAAACCTCCACAACCATATTATCACAAGATTTGGATTAAATTTTTTTTTTTTTTACTTTAGCTTGATGCCACTTTGATCAAGAGCATGCTGTTAAATTGTTAAATTGATTGTTAAATTACTGACAAATCTTGGTCTGTGCAAGGTAAAACCTTGTACACTAATCAACTTGAAATTCAAAGAAAATGAATATTTGTTTTTGTTTAGAAACATGAAAAAAATATATGCTAATACAGAAAACTCTTAAAGTATGGTTCACCCATGCAAAATGATTCAGTAGATATAGCTCTATGGAGTCTCAGGTTTTTTATGGTTAATAGAATTCATAATACATGAGCAAATCCACAAGTAGAAATCTGGTTTTTACTTCTGATAATCCTCTAACACAATCTTTCAGAGTCAAACCAGACTCTGTAACTTGTCTATAATCCTCATCAATATAGTAACAGTAAACCAAATTTTGCTCTTAGACACACTCTAAAACTTTACATAAGTCAATCAAGTTGCAGCCAACAGCTGACGTCAACAAGTTACACTCTACTGTAAAAGGTAGCATATAGCTACACTGACACAGAAGGAAGCCAAAGGAGAAATTAGTGCCCTTTTCCTCAAGTATTTATAGGCTGTATCACTCCTTTTCACACATCGCGTTATTCATAGACAGCTTTTGGATAGTTAGAGTAAGGAGGAGTAATTCATGTCCCTTCTCCAATCTAAACTGGACAATTGCATGCAATGACAAGCTAAGAGTGTTTCCTGCTTGACTGGCTAGTGCTTGAGTTGCAGCTCAATAACACTAAGTAGTGAAGAGAGTGGTCTCACTTCTCCTTTACAACCTCCAAAGCTGAAAAGAGTACTGTAATGATAGCAGTTTTGAAAACACTCAGATTCACACAAACAAAGCCACTTAGGCACGTTTGCTCTTCACATCTAAGCAACACAGGAAGAAACACAGTGCTTTCAATCAATCATGTTAATGAGACACAAGAAAGTAATCTAGAGAGTAAGAATATGACAGCTTTACAAAGTCACATTTCAGTGTGTAGAATTTTATATCATGAAGAATGAGGAAAAAAAGGTCCAGAAAAACAATCTGCTGTGGTAACTGAGGAATCTTAACTTATTTTTTAAAGAAGTCTACCTTTTGTATATCATTGTTCATCTATATATTTCTGGTTGGTTTTTTTAATATCATTTTTTTTTGCTATTTTTACCTTGCTGTTTACACAGCATTTTCCCATGCACACATCCAGATCTAGATATTTGTCTGTGCCTAAAAAGATTAAATACTGATAGGATTATATAATTTCAGGCAAAATGTAAATTGTTTAGAAATCTGGTTACTGAATAACAATGAACAGAATTGGATTTTTATTTTAAAAAAAATCATAGGAAACAAGGCAATTTCTCAAAGCACTAATACCAGTTCTTTGCACCATATACTGATTCTACTCTGCATAGAAAACTGTTGAAATTAATTGCTTCTGTAGAATAAGGACAGTGTATGGCTTTTAATAACCTGTTGACAGTAGATGGAGGTTGTGCAATGTCACTGCTCTCAAACATCTAAACAGATTAAAAGACATTGGTTTGAGAGTTATATTGCGGACATTTTTGTATTTCTTTTTCAGCAGTGCTCATTTTTGTACCATGACTGACTTCAGATTTTCTAGTTAGGTTGGTAGATTTCATAAGGAGTTTTAAAATAAAGATTTACAACCATCTTACCTTTCAAAGGCAGAGGAAATTTGATAACTTTTGTAATTTAATACATAGCCTCATCACATTCTGTAATTTCCTCCTTTCCCTGTGCTTCCTTTGAAAAGCATTATTCAGCATGCTGCTAGAGTGGATCACAGCTAACCTATGGATCAGTGAACTGCTGTTTGAACAGAGAAGACATTCTCTCTTTGAAAGAAATTTCAAATTATCACTCAGATTTGAAAACATTTCAGCACATTAATAGTTTAGATTTAATGATACCAATTGCATAGGATATGGATTACATGGGATCCTGTCCCATAGGTTAACAGATAACCATTAACAGAAAATTCTGTCAGTGTCTTGCAGCTGATGACACCATCCCCAAATGAAACCTCCAGAGTCTGAGAGAAACAAACATCAAGTCTCAGATTCCCAGGCCCATCTTTGGGTACAATTGCTCTGAGTTACTTGTTTGCAAAACTGCTTTGACTGCACTTACTCTTTCAATACAAATACGACACTAGTTCTGTGCTGACAAGACAAAAGACTAAATTGCTTATTAGACAATTGAAAACAGTATGTTGCATTTATATAGTCACTTTGGAGCCAGAAGAACACTTGGACCTGTAGGTGATATAAATGAAGAGTTGATATAAATGTAGTCAATGCATCTAATTTACAGTGGATGAGTTGAAATGAGTGGTTATGGCTTTCATAGCTGTAGCTGTCTGGGGACATCCTTCCAAGTCATGAACACCAGCAGAGCACGAGGAAGCAGTTCAGTTGAAGCAGTGTCCTCCATTTCTGGTACACATCTACTTTCACTCAAAGGATTTTTCCTGGTGTCCATGACCGAAGTGTGGCTCAGAGAGGAACTTGGTACCGCAGAGTGTCAATAAAACTGGTGCTATATCTTATGTTTTGTTTTACCATAGAAGGCAGAGAAAAATTCAATATTTCATTTCAAAGTACAAGCCGAGAGAAAACATTCAAAACAACTCCTTCCCCTCCTGCCACATGCTTCATTCACTCTGGGAAGCTGGGGGATGAGGTGTGGCTGTGTTCAGTTTAGGTTTTATCTGAGTTGAAAATGAACTTCTACATTTTTGATTCTTTATTTAAAAAAAACCTCTATTTTTTTCCTTCTTTTTTAACCTATCAGGAAATGAGATTTCTATGCTAGAGATAAATATGGCTTTTGACACTCTGAACTTTCCTTCTCCCTGTTCTCAGGTGTTGGTTTGTAAACAAAACACATCCAGTCAGACCATTCCCCGCTTAGCAGAGTTTTTCAGTGCTAGCTACAGTTTTCCTTAATTTCTGCAGTCATTCAAGCCTGAACACATTTCCTTCTTGTCACTACATTTTCAATACTGTTTCAACTCTTCACAAAAATATACATGAGAATTTTTTCACTATAAATTTATCTCTCATAGTTTTTAAGTCACTGTTTCCTGTTTTTGTTTGTTTGTTTTGTTTGGGTTTTTGTTTGTTTTTGTCTTTGTTTTTGATGTTTTGTTTTTAATTTTGGGTTTATTTTGTGTGCTTTTGTTTTTGTTTTATAATGAGTCATTCCTGATATATCAGAGATGTAGAAGTTAGAGTATTACTTCAAGGTGCTATTTCCGTGTTGTCACCTTAATCCCTCTTTCCTTTGGGGACTTCAGTTAAATTAATGAATCAGGAATACACAAATGCTACATAGTAATCACAAATTAATTCTTGCATTTGACCACATATTTGGTTTTCTTGCTGCAAACTTTAAACAGCTCTCTACTGTCACATGGATTTTAAAGGTCCTCATAGCTACTTCACAGATGAAGAACAAAGTTACAGTTTTCAACTTCTTTAAATAATGAGACAACAATTTTTCAAGTGTCAAAAAGACTGAAGAACTTAAATGTAGTGTAAAAGAGGCAGTTAGAAGAGCAAGAAACTAAATTTGAATGTTTAATATGAACATTTTATTTTCTGGTATGTTAACATTTGCATTTTTAAAAGATAAATTTGGATAGACAATTGTAGTTTGATTTAGACTCTGATCCAGACTGCACAGAGATATCTTTACAGTCCGATCATATTGTGCTACCTGTTTTTAAAAATTCTATGAACTGACTTTTCATTTTAAGAGAAAAGCCCAATACTTTCACAATTTCAACTGAATCTTAATAATCAGTATTTAGACTCTTTAAATTACCTTGGGAAGATGTAGAATTAAATACTAGTAAAAAAACCAAACCAAAACAAAATGGTTCAATACCTGCTTTTAAAGTCTGATAAAAATGCAGTTTCTTTTAATGCAAAAAGTATCAAGCCACAATGATTTTCGTCTTTCCTTTAATGACACTAAAATTTACTTTAACATTGAATTCTATTGCTCACCACGCATTACAGTTCTTGCTTTCGAAACATATACATAACATTTCAGAATAAATACTCATATTAACTAGTTAATTAACGTTGATTTACAGTATGTCTTTGTGTTTGCTGAGAGCAATTCCTCAATTCCTTTCAGTTTTCAGATTCATATTCTTGATGAATTGTGAAAGTGTATAAAATGATGTTTTCTGATCTGATGTGTGTCCATCCTTAACCTATACATAATATTTCCATCTAGGTCTTGTCATAAGTAAGATTTTTCATTTGAATTTCAGGCCCCTATTCTGTAGAAGAGCTCAACTGCAACATTTGGACATTTGAAATACATCTCAAGAGAAGAAATGCAGGATGGTGTCTCTAAATGATAAAAAGCTGAAACATCTAACATTTTAATTTATTGGTAAGTCTCCCAGCTTTTAAATTTCTGTAAAATTGGAGTGAAATATTAAAGACTCAAAGAGAAATGCTGTGCAGAGGGACTTGTTAGTGAAGAGCAAGCCCTGGAGTGCTACCTTTCTGATTAAGATAACACTCAGTAGGGAATCTGTTTTGAAGTCCTTAGGCTGAAGGAATAAATGCCATGGGAAGGATAAAATAAATTCTTGCTAAACAAACGTACAGCAAGTGTAGGAGTTAAAGACCAGCATAATAAGCACAAGAACTAAGTGAGGATCATGAAGGGAAAGATTTGAAGAAGTGTGGGAGGTAAAGAGAATAAGAAATGAGTATCACATTAAAACATCCAAGCCAAGCCACAGATTAACTGTGGAGTTGCAGCGAAAATGGAAAGCATTTCTGAAAAAGCACAAGAAAAGTACTTAAGTAGAAGATATAAAAGCATTGAGAGTAAAATAATAAGCAATGGCTAGAGATGATCAAAGAACCAAAAGTTCATATCAAGAAAGAGTCATTACAGATGACTGATTAAAACTGAAATGAAAGGCTCGTATGTGAGAATTAAAAAGAGGAATATGTCCACAGATACATAATGTAAATAGTTGTACATGGAATATTATTTTTCATAGCAGGACATAAAATTGCCACTGCTGTTATATTTTGAAGTTTACCATCTGTAATTATCTTTCATTTCTATATGTATGACCGTGTATGTGTGCTTAGATATTTAGGAACTCACAGTTACCTGTGTCTGTTTACATAGAGTGTTCTGCACCAAACTATTAACTTTGTATTATCAGTAGTTTTTCTAGATTATTCCTGTTGGTTCTGTGTTTGGACTGACAATGTAAAGGAAACTACCAAAACAGAAGCTTCATTGGCTGATTTCATCACTTGAAAACAGACATCCATTTTATAACACTTTTCTTTTCAAAGAAAAGTCTGAAAGATTGTTAAAACTACTGTTACACTGATTTGTACCTTTTCAGGTTTTGTCTGTCTGTCTGTCTACCTACCTACCTTTATGATAACTCAAATCAAAACCTCACACTAAGGTTACCTTTGCTTTCATGGAAAAAGCTCAGAATTTATTTTATTTTTCTCTTCCACTCCTGGGCAAGAGAATGGAGGAGTCATCAGCATTTTTGTGAGGTTGTTCTCATCTACCCCACACTGGAATGGGGTAAGAGTCACTTTAAAGGTTTAAGTGTCTTTGGGGTATACCTGAGTATATTGGGAGATACTTTATGAAATTGTTCAACTTCTTCCACACTTCCTTTTCAAAACCACCAACACAGAGCTACAACTGTGCTGACTGAATTCTGTATTGATTCCAAAAAGGACAATTCTCCAATTTCTTAAGCAGCAGATATTCTTTATTGACGGCACCGGATGCATGGGGGATCGTTCCTCCTAACATGCATACCTGCCCCTGCACCTTACAGTCATTGAAAGCATTGATACATATGCATTAACAAGGGAGGGATTAGTACAATTAGTTCTTAGAATTGGTGTGGCTATTATAATTATTTCCGAGAAGTCTCCTCCTGCAGCTGGCGCATGTGTATTCCAGACAGGTGGTCGCGGCCGGGGTCTTTGGGAGGAAGTAAGTAGTCTTCCTCGGTTGTTCGATATTTGACCCCACGATCGACGCAGCCTCAGTTGATGGCTGGTATCTTTCCAGATCTTCTACCGACTCTAACCGGTTTCTAGGTGGCCTTCACACAATGGGTTATTCTTAACGCCAGGTGCAGGAAGACAAGCTTGAAATATACCAAAATTAATAGATTCTGTGCCCCGCTCCCCCCCCGTGCCGTGTACACTGCCTGACTCTTTTTTCAGTATGTTATTTTGTGAAATTTCATGGAGACACAAGTGCTTCACACAGGTCTAGTCAAATGTTTGCCCTGAGAGACAGAGAAGTTTCTTAGTGATAATAAATGCTGTATTTTCCTTAAAACATTGGGAAAAGTAAATTTTTGTCATGTAGGATTATACTAACTTTCTTCCTTACCCCATGGAAATTATCATTAGAGGCAGTGGTGTGAGAATCCCTTTCACATGAGTTGATACTAATTGTAAGAGCTGCTAAACCATACTGCCAAGCAGACAGATTAAGGATGCATTTCTTTTTCTTCCCACAGTTTTCTTGTTTTTTTTCTCTACATTCCAAGAACGAAGCACTTCTCCCAGTTACAGACAACAAAATTGGTCTTTATGGTCAAATTTCTTTTAGTTTACTAAGTACACTTGGAAAGTAAACAGGAGCTTTCTTTGCTTGCATTCTCCAAGGCTTTTCATACTTTTCTCCTCAGAAGGACCCCATGTCTTCTTTCTTCTCTAGTCTATCTTCATTACTAGCAGTGTCACCCTGTCTTATTCTCCTCAAATGCTTTCTATAAGAATGTTATAACTTAAAAATGTCTTTCAAGCATTACCAGACTGTGAAGGTGTATGCTTTCCTTCCTGCCTTCTCCTTAATCAGTTATTGAAAAGACACAGTGCCTAACTTTCTTTCATTCTAACAGGAACTTTACTACCACTGCTAATAATACAGTGCTCTATTCTGGGTGTCTGATCTCCACCAAGTGCTGAACTGTGCTGCAAGAAAGTGACTGTTCTTTCTCCTGCAGTGATGGCTACATAAATCCTGCCCCCATTTAAGAGAAGCCTAGTCTATGTACAGACTTTCAAGAGTCTGGAAGGGACTCTCTCTGGTCCATCCTCAGTCACGGTCACATGCAAAAAAGATTATTGATAGAGTTAATACTTTTTTTTCCCCATTTTGAAAATTAATATAGCTTATCTCGTGACAAACTTCTGAAGCTCATCAAAGTTTCCCTGAGGTCAATTTAAAGTTTACTGAAGTCAGTGAAATACTATACTTGTGGCTAGCAGTGGGATAAACAAAAATTAAGTGTGTGACAAGTAAATGAATGATAACAATAATGAAAAATTTCTCAGAGTGGACATGAGTGCCACATGTGAAAAGGGAACAGAAATAGCTGAAGAAGTGGAGGGATTCAAGGCAAAAATCAGACCCCTGGGCTGTAACAGAACTGAACAAGAAGCACTTGGAATTTGGTGGTGATAAAGCAGATGCATGAGATTAGTATAAAAATAGCAACATATATAAAGAATGGAGTTAAAAATGTCAACAGATAAAGAAAACCCATGCTCTGCATTGCAGAATAAGGGCTGAGATAAAGTATTGCTTTTCCTTAGAAACTCTCTCTAAGAAAATAGATTCTAAAACCAAGCATGTAGAATAGTGAATATAGAGTATAAATTGACAGGGTTACACATTTAGACATAATTTAAGTGTATACTTAAATGGAATTTAAATCAATGTTCATGTGAAAAATTAAGTAGCTTTTTCCTTCATTTCTATTGTAAAATGAATTTATGAATAATAGCTGACAAACCAGAGACCTCCAGTTTAACACAAGTATTTTGTGAAATGGAAGCAAATATATCTCTCTTTGTGCTAATTATCCAGACAAACTGGAAGTGAATATCTCTTTAATTTAACATGAAGACAGTATAGGAGTCATAGAGTTTCCTAATCTTTACAAAGTTGGTTCAATATCACTGCTTCAATAGAATGTCCACTGAAATAGCTGGAGAAGAACCTGCCTGCAGGCCCAATTTCACAGGATGCTTTAAGCCACAGCAATAACCCAAACTGATGAGTTTATATTCACTGTGAGCTTTAGCAAATGCGTTGACAAAACAAGTAAAAAGTTGCTACTTCATTTGGCTATTCACACCATAAGGTCGTCATGGATTCAGGGAATAAAGCTATGGTTCTGATCTGAGGCACGTCTCAAAGAGACCTCCAAACCACAAAGTTTACTGAAGTCAGTGAAATACTATACTCGTGGCTAGCAGTGGGATAAACAACAAATAATTGTTTTTAAAAGTACTTGTAAAAATTTCATTACCTATGCTAAAAATCAGTATCAGATGTCTCGGTCAAAAGTATAAAAAACAGTATCAAAAGGCAAGATCCCATCTACTTATTTCATAAAGAACACATAATGACAGTCTTTGAAATTCAATATGTCTGTCTCTATCTAATTTTCTCTATCAAATATAATTTATACACTTGATAAATCAATATATGCATATACTTAATTACATTTCAAAATACAAATATATGCACTGAATCTAGAAAGAAAGGGGAAATAAAAATTTGAAAATATTGGAAAACTATGTCTGTGGATACGCAGCGCAAAATAAACATTACCAAAGAAAATTTGGGCTACCTGTGATCTTTTGAAAGGAATGCATAGTAGAAGTAATTTATACATCCCATTTTGTCCTTGACTGTCTATCAGTTAAATCTGTAAGGAGTTAGGTGTCTGTGCTGCCTCTGAGGTTCAGATGTGAGGGTACAGTGAAGCTGGGTGGCTCTTGTTCCCTCTATAGAAACCTGCTTTTTCTTTTCCCTTTGATAAAGCTGGTTGGATCTGCTGACTGTTGTGTGAGGCCACTGATCACCACCTGCCCATGCTTTCATAGTCTTTTGATATTCATGTTTCTCAAGAAAGAAGAAAAAAGAGCAATCTCCAGGCAGCATGCAATGCAAGAGCTCAATTTGCTGAAGGTTTATAGTGGCCATTCTCAGTACTTAGTATGCTTTCAGATGGAGGCAAGCAAAATTTCTGCCTGGTTTAGGTAAAGATGGGGCCTCCGATACTGCAGTGTATGAATGCTTCATGATTGTAATGTACCTAGATGCCTGTGCAATGCATTCATATAGAGTCCGTAAATACATGTAATAAAACATATCTTTTTTATTTCTTCAGATTTCCATTTTTGCCAATGCCATTTTCACTGAATTAAAACCTTTCTGCAGAGTAAGTTACAGAGTGGTGTAAATGGATGGTGTCCTGACCAGGAAGTCAATTCCTTCTCATAATTCAAAAGAACACAAAATGTCAGCTACTCCTTGATTGATTTGCATATGCCTCCAAGTGAAGCCAGTAGGAATTGTCTCTTCAGGGGGAATGAACAATGTGAAAGTAACAGAATTTGAGAAATACAAATGTATTTATTTACTTAATGCATATAGTTCTTTTCTTTCAAAAAAAATTCAAAGTAAAGGTAATTTTACTTTCTACAAGGAAAGATAAAACAGGAAAAGGGTTTCATGCACTTTTATTGTACTTTATTTATGTAGAATTGTGTATAATACTTTTGTGTAATGAAAGTGAAAGGCATCTTTATGACTCTGTTAGTGTTGTATTTTCAAAGTTCTATTCTGGAAACAGTCTTAAGCACAGTTTTAATAAGATTTGCTTTACTCCTGCCAATTCAGTCACAATGCACACAAAGCATGAGACAGTCAGCTGAGGAATGATCATAATTCTTTCCCTCCACAGGAGCCCAGAATACTCAGCCCAGTGCCAGTAACAGCTCCCAGAATGACACCTTTCAAAGGAGGACAGATGAATCTAGATTACTTCCCGTTTAAATCACTCATAACTGGTGTGTGTTGTGAGATGGCAGTATTTTCAACTATAGCGTTCATTGTCATGCAAAGAATGTATTTCTGTGTTTCTGCTTTTTTGCCTGTTTTGCTCTGCATGTAATTAGCTGTTAAGTTAGATTTTTTTTTTTTCCCCTTTCATTTTTTTCCAATGGAATTTTGCTTCCTTTTGTAAATGACTGAAAACAATGTAGCTGTAAAAGACTCAGAGCAACACATTGACATGATATTATGTGGGCAGATGGCATGGTAGCCTGACCTTGTTTATCACTGGACCACATCCTGTGACAAGGTTTTTCTGTAATGACTCCAACAGTACCAGGCTTTCCATGTATCATATTCCTCCCTCCTTATTCAGATAACACAACTGTAAGATCAGAGTGGCATTTCTCATTGTAGAACTGTAGTATCTAACTGTACTGGAGACCTCTGAGATTTTAAAATACAAATTTCAAGCAGTGTAACAAGAGATTTTTTTTTCTAAAAAAAACAGTCTAATTAATTATATTGCGACTACTGATATATACATTTGACACAGCAAAACTTCTATTAAAATGATGATAAGGTTTTTTTTACTTCTTTCAGACTGATAAATAATTTGTTTAAACCACCTACTTATTTGGTTTGTATTTAAAATTAATTTGGAAGTTACTCTCCCATAAGTTTCAAGCCAACTATATCTATATCAGGTGCAAACACACCATTTTTATCCATTAAAAATACAAAAATTATCTTTTGCATCACACACAAACTTTTTTCCCTAAAAAAATTAAGTAGAAGCATTATATACTGCCTGTTACAATTTTTATTTGTACAAGGATTTTCAACTAAAACCAGACATATATTTTAAATTCAAATGATACATATATTAATGTTTCCATCATTCTTGTCTCACAGTTTTCTGAGTTTCAGTCTCCTTCAAAATTCTATCAATTAAGTAGGAGTTCCAACAGAAAGTAATTTCAATTCATAAATCATAAATCATAAATCTAAAGGAGAAGAACATTTATACTTCTTTCTGTGAAAACCTCCTCTACAATTTGGCTAGTCCAGATGCTGCCCTTTAAGGAGAGAGAAAGCTGAAGCTCAAAATCTGGCAGATCTTTGCACATAGGAAGGTCAGCAGAAATTTCAGCAGACTATACTCTTTATTTTGGCAGTGCCTTACATTTAGATATAGCTTCAGCTGAAGTTTACACATCTGCACTTTTAACACAGTGCCTTTTTTCATTGAAACAGTAGTCCACATAGTAGATTTTAAGCTTTGTGTCAATCTATAGTATTTTAATTTGGCTTCAGAATATAGATCTAACTTCCTAGCAACTGGGATACATGAAGACTCACTCATGAACTATTAGGCTAGGAATAATATGTAGACTATATTTGTTTAACAACAAAGAATGAGTCTCGAAAGATGACCCTAAGAGACTATTTTGAACAAATTTTGTCAGAAATGTTTCATATCTAATAGTTATACCAAATGCATATAATGACAAATTATATATGTAAAGCAGAGACCTCTGAGTTAACATGGTAGGGTGAGAGGGTGTTCAAATGCTTTTTCTAGAAGATTTTGGACTTTTGGGCTCCATCCTGCAGCTTCTAATTTTCATCAGGCACTCAGACTTCCTGTATCCTAGCAAACTGCAGTCCCAAATCCCTTCTTCAATCCCGTGCCCCTGTCCCACTGTGGTTATCTTGCTTGTACTATGAAACTGTCTTGGCCTCCATCAGAAGCTTCCTACACCCTCCCTGGCCCTGGAGGGGGTCCCTGGCCTCTGTTAGAGCCTGAAGGGCATCAAAGAATTACTTGGGGAGAGCATGAGGTAGCTGGTGCTAAAGCCACAACAGAGACACTAGCAATTTAACATTCTGCATGGTCAAGTCTTAGTGCTCATGCACATGTGCACTGTTTTATTACAAATATAGATGTTGTCTCAGAGCTTAACTGCAGGAGGCTCTATGTAATTTTTTTTTCTGAAAGTTCTTTATTTATACAGTCATAGACTCTTCATCTAACAACAGTCTTCAGCATGCTTCCAAACTAAGGTTTGATTGAATGATCAACTTTGCATAGCACAATCTCCTGCCCAGTTCAGGAACCGGTTTTGTATGACTTGTATGAATAGTTCATCAGGATATGAAATACATATGGAGAAAAATAAACTCAGAATGCTTAATCTTTATTATTCTGGTAGATCTATAGCCTCCAAGATGCCACTTGAGCCACCCTAGTATCTGCCCCCTGTCTATATTCTGATATTAGCTTGCTATCTACTTTTGTGATTTAATTTAATACAGAATTCACCTGAAGAGTTGTTCCATATTTCAGGGAATTTCAACAGCACAGAAGATAATGATACAAACCAACCCAATCTGAGCAAGCTCTCTAGCAAGTTAAAAGGAATAATGCATATGCTGGAGAAAAGAAAAAATTCTTTCCTCATAAGAAGGCAGAAGATAAAGCTGCACAAGCAGAACTCCTCACTTTCATCTGCGCAACTGAAGTTTGACATGTTATTATCTATTTATGCAATGCTACTTCTATTTTTTTCCACTTAGTTCTTCCTTTTCTAGCATACTGCTTTCATTGGTACTTTACTTAGCTAATCCTTAGCTGCTCAGGCTAAAATATTCTGTGCTGGGTATCTGTCTCAAAATGGAAAGTTTTAGGAAAAGAGATTTAACAGTTTCTAGACTGATAGTAGTAAAATGTATTAACAAATTATTTTGCAATAATTATACTTAAGAACCTCTAATTCCTCCAGATTTTTCAACACAAACCTGGTTTTGTTCTCCATTATATCTTGATATCTAATGCTCTAAGTGAAAGTCACTCTTACATGGCAATTGTTTTTTCCTCTGTAAAGAACCATATTCCTCATATAATTCACTGAGATGATCTAGAACAGATGTTAAATTATCCAGTGGTTGCATCGCTACTGAATGCATTTTGTACCAAAAGGCACCTGCTCCGGCATCTGGACTGTATATGTAGTATCCTACAGACTAGCTGTGCAGAATTTTACTGGACACATTGTCTTATGTTTTGCATGTTTTTAATGTGATGTTTAATTATGTGATCCATATGGTGTTTTTTAAGGAGTGGGAGCTGGACAGTATATCAGGACTATTACATATGGCACCTGGGGAATCGCCAGTATTGTGCAGTAAAGGAAGATGCCGTGTGGGGAAACATTGCCTTGGTAACAGACTGTGATTATGAATGAAACAAAATTTTGTGAGAGAAGAAAGACAGTTAAGAGAATTCTACCCCATCTCTATTTCAGACTTCTTGTATGATACATGGAACATTCTTCAAACTGAATGTTTCATAGATGATTATTAACTGTTACTTAACTCTGATTGTCCTGAAAATACCTTAGGCTGTGATTTGCAAAACAGATGACCATTTGTACCTGCAAATAATGTCAGGAAGAAAGTTTATTTTAAGGTCTCAAGGTGGTCAACCCTGAGTCATAAAAAACCCTAATTATTTGATCCGCAGTCCTGTCTTGTGTCTAACACCATTTCAAGGAAATGAATGTTTATAGAGAATACTTAGTAGAGCTGGTTGAAAACTTCCCTAGGAAATTTTAATTACAAAATATGAATTGCACATGACCAAAATAGTTTATGAGAAAATGCCAATTCCATCACAACTTTAAATTCATCACCTGAATTTCACTGTTTTTCCTACCTGCAATGACATGTAATAATAAATTACTTTACTTAACCAACACTTTGATAAGGTATACTGGAAACGAGTCTTTTGCTAAAAGTTTATTTATGTTATGGTAAGCCACACAGTAATTTGGGTTAGAACTATAAAAACCCCAAAACTTTAAAAAATAACTTTAAAGGTGTTGATATTGCTCATCATTACCATGATAGATATCTATGTCTGACTGAAAAAAAGAAAAAAAGAAAAAAACCACTGTAGTTTTATAAAGGTTTTAATTAGCAGATATTCACCTTTGCTTATATTTACATTTATATATATATATGAAACCCACGTAGTCTAGAATACTCTTTCTTAAAATTTTGAGGTGTATCCTTCATGTGAACGTGTACATAACTATCCTTGGTCTGCACTGAGAAAATTTTAAGGGAAATATACATGCTTTTTCCAGTGGGTAGAATGAATATTACAGTAGTCAGTGATGTGAAGAAGGTGACAGTTCCCTAACTATACACCTGACAGTATTTACGACTAAGTGAGTTCTGTTAAATGGTTCAGCCTGTCATAAACAACAGATTATCAGTCTGAAGAGGTGGTATGAAGTGGTTTATTAAACTGAAATGCAAAAAAATGCATATTGTTCATTACATTGAACAGCAAAAATATGAGTTATATAGACATTACAGCAAGCTTATATACATTTGGATGAAGCCATAGTTTTAAAAAGACAGATTTTTTACTTTTTTTTTTTTTTTACCTTGCTTTATGATGTGGCTGTATATAGATCTACCAATTACCACAGCATGCTTTCGAACTGTATTTTATAATAAATGAACACCCAGTTGAGAATCCTACAATAAACTATCGTATACTCCTTTCTAAATGCAAGTATTGGAACATAGGATAATTTTGTTAGGATAACCTACCTGTGGAACTGCAAATTGAAATTACTTTAACAATATACCTTTAATGTACTATTTTATAATCTGTGTATCTGTATATTATTCTAGCCAGCATGGATTTAAAGAAGATAAATTTGTAGTTGTATAAACTTTTGTATGCAACACAAAAAGATTGATTTAAAGATTATTTGGGTGTATTACTTAATCTATGTGACTAAAGAACAGACTAGCATTTTGCTAATCTAAAATGTGTTTTGTCAGTTGTAAGACTTCATAGAGGAACTCTGAGTATTCAGCTAAGCTCATTAACTGAGAGCTTTCACTAGATGCTTCTCTTACAGAACAGCTCAAAACCTTCTTTTTGCATAGTCTTCTTCAAAGTTCCCTTCAGAACAACTGTACTGCCACACATGCCCATCTTACACCTCAGGATATCTGTGAACATAAAGCACTGCATTTATCTTTCCTAAAATTTCATGCCTACAGCACTCATCTGCAGCTAATCTAATCACTCTGAGCTCTGTTTGTATCCAAGGATAGCAACAGGCACTTATGGACCATAATTTGTCACACCATAGAGGGAAGATGAAATAGGCCAAATTTGCTGAGATTAGTTTTGTTCACCAGAAAGTGTGGTATGACTTAGAAGGCAGGCAACAGAAGATGTAAAGACAGGACTGAAAGAGGAGAGTTTATAAAAGCCTGTGGCAGGTTAGCCTTGGGCAAATGCCAAGAGCCCACCCAGCTGCTCACTCACAATCACCCCCTCCACAGCAGGAGAAGGTGCAAAGAAAATATGAAGAACAGGAATGGGGAAGCTTGTGGGTCAAGATAAAGGCAGGGAGATCACTTAGTAATTACTCTTTTAGGCAAAATGAAAATTTAATTTATTGCCAATTAAAATAGACTTTGATAGTGAGACACAAAAAGCCAAACATAGACGCAACACTTTTCCAGGCTCCACTCCTTCACTCCACATGTCTCTGGAGAAGGGATGGGGTTGTGTTCAGTGCATAACAGCTCATCTCTACTTCTCCTTCATTCTCACACTTTTCCCCTTCTCCAGTGTGGGCTTTCTACAGGCCACAGTTACTTCAGGCCATATCCACCTACTCCAGCATGGGGTTGTCTATAAGCTGCAGTGTGGATGTTTGCTCCATCGTGGACTTCTCTACAGGCTGCAACAGAATCTCTGCTCTGGCACCCGGAGCACCAACTCCCTCTTCTCCTTATCTCCTTATCACAGTGTTCACAATGCTGTTTTTTACATCTTTTTCCTCACTTCCCACTGCCTGTGCAGTGTTTTGACTTTTTTTACATATGGTTTCCCCAGGGCACCACTACCTTGGCTGCTGAACTTATATGTGCTCTGCAGTGGTTCATCTGGAGCCGAGTGGTTCTGTCTGTGTCCAGCACAGGGAAGCCCTGGCCTTTCCTCATGGAGGCCAACACTGAAGGCCCAGATACTAACACCTTAAAGAATGCCCAACCCAAAGATGAATAGACAACTTGCATTACTGAAGTATGAGAAATCTAAGAAATAATAATTCAAACACTTAAACTTACTGTTTTATATCAGAATTCAGTAGTATATTCCACATCCCAATGTCTCTTGTACTAGACTGATCTGGTATATTTTTATAATCAAATAAAATTAAATTCATGATTTCACTACAACATTTTTTTTTTCCCCAGTACTTAATAGAGCTCTAGGACTGTATAAAATTATGGTCTCTCCTAAGAACTGTAACCTCTATTACAAGTCAACAGATAATTGTTGTCATATTTTGTTCATTGTCATTTTATTCAGTCTAAACTCAGACTGTCTTTGGAGAGGACTGCCCTTCTCCACTGACTGACCAGGGAGAAAAAAATTAGGTGCCATTAACATGAGCTCCTTGAGCTGCCCTTCTGGCTAAAGCTGAATTTGCTTGAAAGCAATCTCCTTTTGCATGTATTCTTTATACATTTTCACTGACTAATAAAGACCTTTGGGCTTTGAATCTAAGTAAAATAGCATTGAAGAGGAGCAGGGGGACACCCAGACTCCACATGAATTCTTTCTCTCTCCAGAGCATTTTGGTTCCAACTTGTGATTGTGCCCAGACTGCCAGCTCAGGGCATGAAGATTGTCACCTTCACTTCTCTGGGGGTCAGAAAAAGCAATGGATTCAATAAAACAGGTTAGATCTTCTTTGCTATGTTGCCAGGTCACTTAAATTCTCAAATCTGCAGCAGTAGAAATCTAGTCTACTCCTGATCATCTCTCATACTTTGGTCCATTATGTTGGCTTTCAGTCTTTTAAGGCTCTTCAATTTCAAGGCCTTGGGAATATATTGAGATCAAGAGTGTGTGGGATAGATAACCTATGTGTTTTGTTTTTTTTTTTTAAATTACAGACACCTGCAGTTGAAATGGCTTGAAACCAGAGACACAGGTGATTTTTTTTTCCTGCTGTGGAAGAAATATGTAATCAGTAGAGTAGGACTGGAGTCAGTTTATCATTTATCCCTCTTGCCAGCGATGTTTTCCAAAACGAGGTGCAAAATTGTTATCATTCTGTTCTTCTATGGCTATTTTAATACATAATTATTGATGATTATATGTTAAGAATGCTGTCATTCTCATATAAATTTTGTCATGTTAATGGTCCAAAGAGTTTAGGTAGTCTTGCAATGAAACTTCCCTCTGCACAGTGTAAGCAAGATAAATAATGAATATGATGATGGACCTCTTAAGACTTGGTATAGAAAAAGTAAAGTTACTTTTAGTTGTTTACCTTTTAACTGAGCATTTACACAGGCCTTGGACTTGTGCAGGTATCTACTATTAGAACAGTATCCTCAGGAGGATTTAGATTTTCATGTATAGGATTGCTACTCTTTATTTTCATATTTTCATACTATTTGCACTGTAAGACCCTAATGGACTACACTGCATAGCATTCCATCTTTCATTTGAAAGAGGTATGCCTTTCCAGACTATTGGTAAATTTTACAGCATAGTGAAACAAGTCTTACATATTATTGACTCAGTCTCTCCTTGTAGCTTGTACTTTCAATTTGTTTGATGTGTTATCTCTCAAAGACAAATGGGAAATGCATGTGGAGAAAATAACAATAGTGAATAAGCACAAGGAAGCTTTTAAGTAGTATTCATGTGGTTTGACAAATTGTATAGCCACAGAAACACCATGAGTTGCAATAACATACGTACTTTCAGTGCACTCATCACTGGTCTCTTTCCAGTAAATATAGGCATGCTGTGGATTTCCTAATATCAAAGTAAAATGTTGGAGAATTTTTGAAAGCTCAGTTGTAAAATTGATGTATTTCCCAGTATGGCAAGCAGTCTCTTCAGGAATTATTAGAATGGCTTAAATAATGAAAATATAAAAATAATTTGTGAGTTCTTTTCCTTTATTTCTGACCTCTTAAGTCTTCCTGGTTTTTATGTTAGAAATTCACTTTTAATGTACAGGAAAACTGAAATTTTCATTTTAATAATTGGTAGTAATACTTTGGCTTTTGTGAAAACAGTGTTCTAAGAGCTGTGATAAAACTGGGCTAAATGTGAACACTGGTTTCAAACAAGTATACATTTGCATGTACTTCTACTAGTAACTAGGTATTAGTAAGAATCATGAAGGAAGAAAAGTTGAGGAACAAAAATTGTTGTAATTAATCCTTTGTTTCATTGTACTTTATACACAGTACGAATATAATCTATGATTCTATAATAGTAATAATTAGCCATAATGTGTTATATATAAGAAAATATTGCCTTTGCCTTATAGGTTTGGTGCTAGAATTTCCATTCAAGACTCTTTCTTTAGTGGGGAGAGATAACGTGGTTCACAAGCATAACATCACATATTCTCCTCATCTTTTCTCTTCCCCGGTGTTTTCCTAGATAGGACTATTTGCACCAACAATCATGGGGTACTTTTTTGTTCAGTAACTGTGCTCTTCACCACAGGTCACCAATCCTATTATAATTTATTTCTTTGTTTATATGTGACAGCTTTCACATGTGGATCTTCCAAGTCTTCTGCAGGGTGGGAAGTCTCCTTTCTGGCCTGCACCTCATGGACTTCCTGCCAGATTCACTGAGGAACACTTCCAGGCTCACAGCCTTTCTGTAGCCTGTACAGTGGCTATATCATATGTAGTCTGAGCCCAGACTGACTACTCCCATCAGCTGAGATGAAGGATTTGACAAATGGAAAACTTGTGGTGTTCTTAAAGACATCCAAAGTGGAGGTTGTGCCACTTGTTACATGCGTGGGAAAGCTGGATGGAGCATTTACTGCTTCTTCAGATATGGTACTTCATATCTTCCAAAGATTTGTAGGGATTTAACAGGTTTAATTCTGAAACAATTAAGTAGTTGACCTGCTTCTTAGGAAGATTCCATGACTTTTGTCACAAGAGTATGAGATTTTAGGCAGTTAAGCCAAAAGTACTTTTTGGTATGGAAGATATCTGGAGTGCAGATGGTGGTGATTGTGGCTTCTATAACCTCTAGGATACAAAGGATGACTTCATATCCAGATGGCAGTATCTACCAGCATACACCTCAGAATGAATTTTGTCAATTTGAAGAATGCTTTGTTTGTTTTACTTACTACTTACTGCTTTTACCTGATTCTCCACACACATTGTACTTTCCTGGTGTCAGTTTCTGTACCTTATGTTCAATCTCAGAGATCATTGGTGGGATCTAACCTGCCTTGCAGTGGCTCTTGTATTGCCCTTTCCCAGTCAAACCCGCTCTTTTGGACCCTGTTTTTCAGTTCTCAGAAGCTCAGTGGATCCACACCCTCACATACTGCTTCACCTTAATTTACTATGGATGCCAGTTAGATCATGTAATTTCTATTTGTGTCTCAAATCCATGAGAGGCAGCCATAACTAGAAAGCATTTTCTGTTTGCTTCCCCACTGCTGCTACTCAGCAGCTGCCCCAACACTGACTAGGTATTCAGAGGTTCAGGAACTAGGTAAGAGAGAAAGCAAAATTGTCTCGCTTGTTCTAAGTGCACAATCCCAAGAACAGTAAAATTTTGAAGGTAAATAAAAAGAAAAGGCTTTCTATTGGCTTCAATGGGGGCCACAATTTTATATTCTTTGCTTCCAGTCAGCTCTTCAGGATGATTGTCATACACCATTTTGAAAATAACATGTATAATGCACTTACAACTCTTGTTGGAATGGTTAAGGGATGTTTTCCTCTTAAGCCACTATTTTGAGTCTTATATAAACTGACAATTATTGCTTGCTTGGATGACCTTTCTCCAGGCATATTTTCAATGCCAAGGTTATTCCTTTTCTTTGACTGAAGGAGGGGTTTGATAAAATAAAATGTTTCTGGTTTTGAGCTGAGTGGGAAAAAATGACAGATTTATGCTTTGCAAAAAAAAAAAAATTGAGACGCCTATTTGCACTGAGTACTGCAAAATTACTTAATTTTATCTTCAAATTTGTCACTCACAGAAAAGCAATTATATTTTATAGAAAAGCTGTTTAAGAAAAAACCTTTTTGCTTGAAAATGGCATAAAGGGCAAGATGGAACAAGTCCCTCAGTTTCCAAAAGAAACCAGATATGCTTTCAGTGACATTTAAATGCTTGTGTATGTATATGCCTGCAGATAAGTTCTTTACCTTGTGTACTGGTTTGTTGTCAATCACCCTGCTGTATAACTTTGCAGCAATTCAATGTATCTAGAAAGCAGTTGTAATAGGAAAAAAAATATATATTTGAGGTTTTTTTTTTTTTTAATAACTTGTCCTTTGTTGTGTGTAACTATACTATGCCTAAAATACTCAGTCTGAAAGTGGCTGACCCATTCCCAGAGCACAATCTAGCTCCTGTCCCAAATGACTTAAGAATCCAGTTACAATTATGATCACATAATTATATAGTACAACATCTTATAAAGATTATTATAGCAAATTATTAAGATTTTTAATTATAATAGCTATTTCTGTTCTAGCATTTCCTAATTTGTGAGTTTTCTGGTTTGTAGTTCTATCATTCTTTTACCACTCTGTTACAATCTCTTGTGTTTAATCTGACTATACAGAAGTGATTGTAATAAAGTGGTAAAAGAATGCAAAAGATGGAAATAGATTACAAAGCTGATATAAATCTTCTTTAGATTGATTTTCTACATACAATTTTTTTAGCTTATAGTAGTCCTTCAGGTATGGAAAACTTGAAAAAATTGCACGGAACCATGACAGTCAGTTCACCTAAAATTTCTCTTACAATACTGTTTTAAGCACATAATAAAAATAACAGTAAGACTAGAAATAGTTTGGATAATTCTCAGCTTTGCACTACTTATATGTGTCACTAAGCTTCTGATTTCCCCATCTGACGTTCCTAATTTTGCTTTCTAAGACCTATCTACATCACACTTTTTTAAAAGGCTTCTATTTTTACTGGAATAATATATTAATCCTGCCTGAATTTTCCAAGTTCCTTCTTCTCCTTAAAATTCCTTTCAAATGATGCATTTTTCCATCTCTGCCACAGTGACATGTCTTCCTATCTGAAACTTACTTTCAAGTGATAAAAACATGGCATTGAAATTCCACCCCATTGAAGTCAATGCAAGATTTGCCACTGCCTTCAGTGACTACATGAGATTCATCTGTAATGCATATAAATGAAAAAATAAGCAACTTCATGATACTTTTGGAAATGTTCTCCCATCTTGCCCAATGTCATCTATCTCCATGCCAAGTCAGGTCTAGTTTACCAAGCTAAGACTAACACAATTTAAGTGCTATGTATATAATGGATTTTAATTTCCCGAGAAGCACTGTTGCTTAATTCCTTCAGTAAAGTACCTTATCCATATGCTGTACATGAGTTTTATAAAGATATGAAATGACTGTTCTGTACATACCACATGTTCCTAACAAATATAAAACTCCACATTTAAATGCAAAACTTCACTGAGACAAAAACAAGTTCTGACTTCAGTTTTGATCACTCAGATTTTTCTACCTAAATGAATTTGATAAGAGTGAATTGCTTTTCTCTGAGGGAAGTATAATTTTATGCAGTATGCTTTGACTTGGAAATAGTGAAAAAACCAAAGGACCAAATAAAAAAGAATCATTTTAATCTTCCAAAGGACCATATGCATCAAAGCAACTAATTGCAAGCTAACATTAAAGAAAAAAATGGGCAAAGATGCGTAAAGTTTGGTAGGCTCTGAAATACTCTGGTGAATCAGGGGCACAGTGAGGTTGCCTGTATTAATTTATACACTGAAGTTATTATGGCCAGATAAAATATCACATGATGGGAGTTATTAGTACACTGCTGTTGCAAGAGAAAGTTAGCAATGAACTTACAGCTGTAATAATAACCATGAAGCATGCAGTTAAGATTCCAGTTGTGTTAAAACAAAGTAACACTAGAGAAAGTTTTAAGTATTTTTTTTCTCTGGTACCCATCTGTCAAAAGTACTACTGCACTGTTCAGAAAAAGATGATCATTTTTATGTAAATGACAGTAGCCACTTTATGATCACTTACTTTCTTATCTCCTTTTTTTTTTTTTTTTTTTTTTTTTCAACAAATACATACAAAATATTATGGTAGCTGTTTTAAGTTTCTTATTTTCTACATGATCATTATCTGTGCTTTTTAATTGTCCCCAGGCTTTATTGTATCAAAGTGTTTTGATAGATGTAATTCAATTAGGACTCACTATAACAAAGTGTTTAAAGGGAATAAACCTAATACCAGGTTTAGGTGTTTCTTGTACTCAGCAGAATTTTCTCTAATGAATAAACTATATTGTGGAGGTATTTTGTTGGTAGGATTCTCACCTTATTTTCCCTGGCAAACTTACGCTTTTTCTTTACAAAGAGTTTATTAGTCAAGAGAAACTCTCATTAAAGCCAACAAATCAATAGTTTTTAAGAAACACTGAATAGGTTCTTTAAAAGCCTTAATAAAACATAGGTCTGCTTCAGATAACTGCTTTCCCTCCAGCTGAGCCTAAAGGCTCAAGAAATACAGCTTCTTTAGTTCCTATGAAGCCCTCTGATACTGCCAACCTGGATACTGTTGAAATGCTTGAATGCATAGGAGGACCACTAGAAGAGTTTTGGTTTAGTGAACTGACATTAGCAAAGTCTGAGGTGAAGCAAAGCACAATCAACTTCAGTCACAGCCAAGAAAAATGTGCCAGTAAATGTACCACATAATCACCAGCATGGAAGTGTCATTGCATTAAACAGTAGTTTTTCAGTTAGTATTGTTGAGCTTTAACTCAAGCTTTGGAGGAGTAAGAAGGGTAATTAAAATCATAGAAATTCAAGACTATGACCAATTTTTGTGTAATTTTAATAAAAAAGTCTATGTGACTGCTTTAGACAGTTCATTTAAATTCAGGAACTACTATATCTTTCTGTATTTCATCAGATAAATTGTCTTTAAATACAATGAATTAAACTGTAGATCTTCTTTCACTTACCCTTCTTCCTGAGTAAAGTCTGTGTATAGTTTAAGGTGCCCAGCATTTCAGAGCCTCTCAGCCTGAGATAGAAGGAAGCTGAGGATCAAAACCACAAGAACTATGATTAAATTATGACAAAGCTCTACTAAGAATATGAGTTTAAAGCAGGTTAAGGTGAGGAGTTAGTATTCATACCACATAATATTTAGGCATCTAATCTAGCAGTCTGGATTCTGTGAATAGTCAGAATACAAGGCAGGATGGAAACTACTGCCTCCTGTCTGTTAGTGGCCTAGACTTCTAACTGTAGCTGTGTAACATAGGTGATAACACCCTCACAGCATTAAGTAATCTTAACTGCAAGTACTACTGACACACCCACAAGTAATATTTTGGAGATATGAGAATTAGCAGTGTTAAAGGTATGAGAATCGTACCCCCGGTGGATAGCCCACTAAATTTTGCACACAAGTTATTAGGGGTGCTAGAGCTTTTAAAAACTATGTTATTACTGCTCTTGGATTTTGCTTTTCTGAGTCAATTCTCAAATCTACTAAACTAATGCAAAACTTGCCATTTGACTTTTCAAATGCCTTTTTTTTTTTTTCCCCAGTCCTTCTAAAGACAACCATGCCACTGTTAAACAATGAGGTTAGCCAAATATGGCAAGCATATCTACAAAAGGAAAAAGATTCACTTAGCTATTTCACGTAAGATCTATGTAATCAGATGAAAACAGAAAAAGCAGGAAAAAAGTCCCTGATCTTGGAACTCGATACCTAGAGTACCAGGAAATTCTTTGGCAATTGTAATTTAGATTTGAGAGTAATGGGATACTCAACAGCTGCATAAAAATGCAGACCTGAGGACTAAGTAGTTTTCAACATTTTCTCATGCTGTATATTAAGTGCAGATAAAATAAAACTACACTGGTTTTACTGCCATGTCAAGTATTATAGGAGTTCTGGTAAGATAAACAGAAAAATATATATTCTAGTATATGATATAAGCTATATGAATAACATTTTTGATGTAGATGTTTAGGACTGACAGATGCATTTAGGATAAGATGATCAACATTAAAAATACATAGAAGTTCAATGAAGACTAAGGGATTTGTGAGTTTTAGAAGATAATGCTGAGCTTTGTGGAACTTGTAATGGCATTTTAAATTGGAATCTGTTAAACATTCCCAATCATCTTAGTTTTCAGATTTCTGTAACAGTATGTCTCTGAAGTTATCTGCATTTTGTGATGAATTTATAACTTTCTTTTTAAGGGTTCCTGCATCTACACACAAAGATATTTATTTATGCATTCCCCAGGGAGCTGGGTCAGTGTTGTGTGTTATGCCTCTTCTGGGCATGAAAAGCCCATAGATAAGGGTTATTTTTTAGGCGATATTCCCTTGTTTTATAGCAAGGATAATAATTTTTTTGTGCCATTTTCCAATGCCATCCCAATATTTTGCAAGTAAATTAAAAGGTTTTTTGTTTGAACTATAATCCTTACCAACTTCAATCTACAAAATAACAGTAAAAAAATCTGACTGCTAAATTCATAATACAGCAGTGCCTGCTTTAATGGATCTGGATAACAGGATCATCCATTTGGAAATGCGTTTGAGCAGGAACTGATGCTAGCTGGCGGTAAGTTATGTTTTTGTCTCTAAAAAGTAGGTATAGGGCTTAGAAGAACTGTATTCCAGTCATTTCTACAGACTTTGTAATGTAACGGGAGAGTCATATGTATGTCTGTTATTAGACACAAGTTAAGCAGTTGCAATTTAACCTGCCTGTCCACCTGATTTAAGTAAGAACTATGTGCCAGAACACACAACAAAATGAAAACTGAGACACAAGTGAGTTCTAGTTACATAATCATCGTACCAGACCAAATAAAGCAATAGACCTGGGAGGATATATTTTGGACCTTAGTGCAAAACCTTCCTGTTGAGCCTTTCTAGGACACAGCAAAAGAAACACCTTATCTCATTATGGTGTACATCATCTTCAGCTTCAGTTTGTTGTCTGTGCTGAAGTGTACATAGACTGAAGCTGCTCAGAGGGACCACTCATGTTAGCATTAACAGGTTTGTTACTGTGGAATATGGAAACTGGAAGAGAGTAAGCAGGAATGCATGCACTGAGAAAATGCATACTGCTCTTTGAAAAACAGGATCCACATGAAAAATTCAGACTATTATATTCACAGAATTACTGAGGCTGGAAAAGACCTCCAAGATCAAGTCCAGCCTATCTTGGTCTGTATGGAGTAGCTTTTTTAAATACACCTGAGCTTATTATATTTTATTCACCAGGAGAACAAATGTACTCTAGCAGGACAAAGAAGTAAATACTTTGTGATAAAATTAGAAGCCAGTTATAAAGTAGAACCATAAAAACAAGAAAATACTATTGAGATCTCAGTGAGTTTGAGATCAGGTATGTTCTAGTCCCAGTTTTTTCTGAGCACTTCTCAGGCACTTCTCAGTTATGAGCATCAAGGACCAAACCAGTAACACTGAAAGTACTGTCATTCATAAAAAACCCCAGCCTGGGTCCCTTTTCCTCCAGTTTAATTGGGGATAATTGTATGTCCATGAGCCCAAACAGTTTTTTAAACAAATTTTCAAGGTATGTTCCCTTTTCCTTTCTCCTCTAAATTATTTGGGAAGAGCCCTGTTTTATTGAGACTTCGGTTATTTGAAAGATTAAAATAAAATATTGTTTAAACATTTCAGGGATGGTTTGTCTTTTGACATCTAAAGATTCTTTGACATGTTAATTTTTTAAGCTAGGTTTATATTCACGTGTACAAATGATATTGAACGACAATACTTTCCTTTTTTTATCCCTAGACAGTGTGATTTGCATTTATTATTCTTAAAATTAACTATAATTAAAAATAACCTGCATAACTTTGTGATAGTCTCATATTATTTAACCTCCTGCTGTCTTTCTAATGAAGATTGTGGAGGACCACTGATAACTGATGTGGCATTTGGAGTGGTTTCTTTTAAACTATTTTCTAAGCTAACTTCCCCAACTACCTCCTGTCAGATTCAAAGGTTCAAGCTGCCACAGCCAGGTAGCTATTTAATTATGTGATGACTGACAGGTGAAGTAATTACAGAAAGAAACCAGAAGTCCGTTGGGGAATATGCAGGAAATTTGCTCTGTGGATTTACCTCACAAACCCATTGAAGTTGCTGCTACATGGTATGTTCTCCTGTATCATTTAACAAGACTAAAATTTAGTCTAAAATGAGCCAGAAACTGAAGCAGGATGCAGTAGCATAGAACCATAACAGATGTGTCTTTGTAGCTTTCCCTGCAGTTTACATGTGACTGGAAAACAGTATATTTCTGAGAGATGTTGCAAATGGTCTGGATTCCATGTAGTCACAGGCTGTGGGGTTGTTCTTTAATTTTTTTTGTTTGTTTGTTTTTGTTGTTTTTTTTTGTTTTTGTTTTTTTTTTTGTCTTTGAGACCTTAGAAATGCTTGGACAATGGTTATAGACATAAATATGAAAATGTTATCTTTTTTACAACATTTGGCTTAAGTACAGGTATTCAATTTTTACAGAGTGTCTCTAATAGCTGAATTTAGTTGAACTACAAATAATTGTGATTACATATTCTCTTGTACTCTCATGCCCAATGACTCTGTAAGCAGACAACAGTTTCGCTTAACACAAGACAGGTACCCTTTGACAGGCAATTGTGTGTGTGAGAAACTGTGTACCTCTTGTAGCTTTCACCTGTCCCACATTTTTCAGTGTAATAGATTGACAGTAACCTTATTTTTGCATCCATTAAAAATTCTTTTCTTCACATCTCATGCACCAGTTTTACATCTTCTTTGTCTTCATTCCTCCACAGACTGCCATCTTACTATCGTCTTTACACTTTTTCCTTCTCCTTCTAAAGCTATTCTTTTTTTTTTCACTGTTTGTCCTTGATATAACACAATACTATTTCTTTTTTCTTAAGCTGTGAATTATACTTTAATGTGAAAGTTATTCTATTTTTTTAAAGAGGACATTGCTGTCTGGAAAGCACTGAAATGTGAATTCAATGATCTCAAAACCCACATGCCATATTAAAGAATATTTTCTTTGTTATATTGCAAATCTTTGAAACCAGAAGACTATTCTTGATTTACTCAGAGGATAATTTCCTGAGCTTATTATTGCTTCTTTCTCTTGATTTTCATATTTCATCCATTATTTCTAATCAGTATAATCTTTTTTATATTTCCATCCTCTGTTACCTGATGTTTCTTCCTTTCAGACTTCGTCTCTTACCTCTTGTTCTCTGTCTGTAATACATTCCTTCCATTATTCAGTGTTCCATTTTCTGTCTCCTAAATATTGTCCTTTTTTTTTCTGGTTTTGTGTGTTTGTTTTCCTGGTTTTTTTTTTGTGTGTGTGTGTTTGCATTTTGTTTTGTTTTAATTTTTTTATTTGTTTATTTGGTGGGGGTTTTTTTTCAAATTAAGCTTCTCATCTTTTACTTCAAAGTTGTTTTGACATTTTAGAGACACCTGTTCTCTGAGAAGCTTGATTTTTTTAAAATATTGATTCAGCTCAGGTGGTATATGGTAGCCTTGACAAATACTTTACATAAAAATTGGCTTAAGGGTTGAACTGCTGAGGACTGTAGATCTGACGCTCAACAGGATATCTTACTGGAAGTCTGTTAAAATAATTATTTTTTTGAGTGTCTCCTTTCAGCCCTTATGCATTAGTTTGAATTATTTGGAAGTTTTGTAGGAAATGAGTACAATAAATGAATTAATGAGTACCATTAAATGAAGTACAATATGAATTTGGTAGTAGGTTTTCAGATGGATATGATTTAGGGCCTTAAAAATGCAACAGCACATGAGTTTATTGTGAAATATTTAAAATACGCAATGACTTTTAAAGAGTATATACCCTGAATAATAAAGATCTAATGTTTTAGAAGCATTTACCTAGAATTAACACTTCTTTGTCTATTGGATGCATTGGCTTGAAAACTGCAACACAGGAAATGATACCATTAAAATAACCAAATCCCACAAAATCAAATTAAATAATGTGTTGACAGGCAACTAAAGTCAAGATTGGAATTTGCTCCGTTATGCTGACATGGACATTATCTCAAAATCACAAAAAGGCTGAGGTTGAAAGGAGCCTCTGGAGACTGTCTAGTCGAACCTCTCTGCTTAAGCAGGGACACCTAGAGTAGGCTACTCAGGGATGTGTACAGGCAGGTTTTAAATATCGCTAAAGATGGAGACTCCACAGCCTTTCTGGGCAACCTGTGCCAGTGCTCTGTCACCCTCACAGTGAAAAAGTATTTCTTGATGTTTAGATGGCACCTGCCTCCACGTTCTTTATACAGTCCTGTCAGATATTTATACATTTTCATAAGATCCTCCTGGAGACTTCTCTATTATAAACAGTTCCAGTTCTCTCAGTCTCTTCCTGTGACAGATGATTCAATACCTTAATCACCATTATGGCTTCATTTTCTTACTGGACTTGCTTCACTTTGCTTACGTGTCTTCTGTACTGGGAAGCCCGGATCTGTACACAGCACTCTAGATGTATCTCATCAGGGAGTAGCAGAGTGGAAGGATCACCTCTTTTTATCTGTTGGCAATGCTTTTCCTAATGTGTACCAAGATGTTTTTGGCTTTCTCTGACATCAGGACACATTGCTTCTTCATGGTCAACTTTTTGTCCAGTAGAACTGGCAAAGCTTATTCTGCAAAGCTACTTTTCAGCCAGTCACACCCCAGCATGTAATGGTACCTGGAGTTATTTTTCCCCAGGTGTAGAATTTAACATTTCCCTTTCTTGAACTTCACGAGATTTCTGATGACTGAATTTTCCAGACTGTCAAAGTCCTTCTGAACAGTAGCACACCCACCTAGTGTATCAACCACTCATCCTAGCTTTGTATCATCTACAAACTTGGTGAGGGAGCACTTTGTCCTATCATCCAGGTCATCAAGGAAGATTTTAACCATATTGGCTCTAGTATCAACCCTGGAGTGCTCCACTAGTGACTCACTGCCAGATGGATTTCATGTCACCGATCACAGCTCTTTAAGCCTGTCAGTTTAGCCAGTTGTCAGTCCACCTCACTATCCACTTACCTAGCCCATGCTTCCCAGTTTGTCTACTTTTTAAAGTACAAGTTAGATACACTGTCATATGAAATGCTACTGTTAAGGTTTTGGATTTCAAAGTCTATGTAATATATGGGGACCAAATTATATTAGATTAATAAAAATATTAATTTCCTCTAAATGTGATCACGTTTCCTCACTTGATATATAATTTGTATGATACATATACAGTTTGTCTTAAACTATGATGTATACTGAAGTGGCAACAAAGGTAGATCTAGGCAGGATATGGCTGCCTGAGCAGTCAGACTGCAATGAAATTCTTTGACCTTCAGAATTTTAGATGAAAAGAGATGCAAAGTGACTATGTGACCAGAGACAACAATCATAAAGTCAGTACATAGATTTGAAATTATGTTTTTCACATCACAAAAAATAGAAAGATGAAAACAAACCTCCAAGAATATTTAAAGATATGTATTAGATTTAAAACCAAACTAATCGATCAGCTAAACAGTGTCAATAGCTGTAGAGGCATAATGCATTTCTCGATTTTCTGAAGGTTCACACTGTCCAAGAATGAAATGTTTGTCATTCAGTAGGAACAATCTAATGACCTTGGATGTATCCTGAAACACAAATGCATTTCCCCATCTGATTTTTGTCTTTAACATCTGACCTCAATTATTACTAGCTTTTGAATAAATCAGTCCCTATGTAGTCCATGTGATTCTCTGACCCCTGATTAACTGACTACACAGAAGTATCACACTTTAAAAAACCAGCATATATTAACTCAAAATTGTCTCTTTTCTGTTGGTTTAGTTTCACAAGTTATACCTATTTTCAAGCATAATAAGCTGTGTTACTCCTTCACAAACAAATTTCAGTAGGAATTTAGATCTTTACTTGTAAATGCTGTCAAATATTTTGAAAGCAAATGGTGAACCTGTCAGTTAAGCACACTGTGGAATCCTTTGTTGTGCCAGAAATGTACTTGAATACTTCAGGAATTTGAATAATAGATGTAGCTGAAGTATTCAATATGCAGAAAAATTGTCACAAATTCAGATAATTACAGCTGCAAGTTTCTATACACTTTTGCCTTAGATAACTAAAAAATGACAGTATCCAAATTTGGCTTTTCATTGTAAGTACAGGGAAGTTTAAAAATAAATGTTATGAATGCCACAGTAAATGAAGGCACAAAGCATTCACATGTTAAAGGTCCACCCTTCTCTGTATAAAGCTACACAGGAATTATTCTATTTTCTCAATGTGAATGTGGAGGCTTAGCTTGTGCCAGGGATTAAAGTTTCTGCAGAATTAAAACTGATCAAACGTATAATGGAGGTCTCATGTGAGCTAAACGAAAATAATATACTAGAAGAACTCAGTGATGTGTTTGATTAAATTGGTTGCATTAAGGACACACTTCACATTTGTTTAAACCCTGAGGTAACCCCATTCATTACCCTAGCTGGGAAAATTCTGTTAGTAGTGAAAGAATGTGTTCTGCAGAAACTGTAATGCAAGCCGAATTTATAAGTTGTTAAGTCAGTTAGTGAACAACCTGGCTGGATTCAGTCAAAGGTGGCTGATGTGGGTAGGAAAGGGGAAGGGGAGATTGTTTGAGAGTATGCTGAGAAATAAATGAAATTTGGTAATGATTCAGTGAGTGAGAATACCTTCATATACCAGCTGTGGAAGAAACACGTAGAGCACTAGCACTAAAATCTGTCTCTTCTAAATGCATATGTTTTAGCCAATACATATTCTCAGAAAAAAATAACTTTGACATCATATATCCTTTAATAAATGCTATTCCTTATGGTTATCTTAAATCCATTAGGGATATTTCATGAGCACATACAAGATGAAAGGAAACAGGAGCCAGACACAAAACCAAGCCTGGAGAGCTAAAGAAAGAAGACACCTCAGTCCAAGAACACAATCCCCAAACCCTTTGACCGGCTCATATCCAGTTTTTTAAGTACTTTAGTTTTAAAGTGACCACTTTTCAGAGGTTTTCAATGATACATTGTTACTTTTATTAGTACTAGTTTATTAGCCACTGATTACAACCTATTTCGGGAGCAGGGATAGGAGCCACAACACGGAGATCTAACCATTTGCCTACAGATTCATTTAAACTTTTCTTTCTTCACTGCATCCACATTGCCCAGACCATTGTCCTACTGGAGTGTCGGTCACATATCAGTAGAATAGTAATAGTTTTGTGTGCTCAGTGCCAGGATCTTGAAAGAAGAATGTGGTGCTACTACGCCTTTCTCCTACACTGTATATGAGAAATGTCTTTTACATGCATTTCAAGTTAGCTTTCACAGTTAGTATGACTACGTCTTGATAGCCCTGAGAAAGATAAACTTAGAACTTCACTGAAAACTGTAACAAAAACAAATTAAAAAAACCCACAAAAACAAGCACCTACATCATCAGGTAATTCTGCTTTTGGTCTGCATCTGGTTTGGAGTACATTTTGAAATTTGTATTACATTTGGTAAGTTAGTCTTTTTCTAAATTCTCTCCTGTAACTTGAGCAAGCTCTTGGGTGATTTTAGGGCAAAATTAAAAGTAATCTGAGAGTGTGATAAGGAACATTAAGAAAGTTTTTAAAGGTACTGCTGGTTGGATTTAGCTGTTATTGCAGAATGAGAGGTGAGATTTGAGAACTGTTTGAGTGAAATTCTCCTCTCCAGGAATCTAGGTTAGAGCTTCACTAGTTATCCTTCCATCTACATAGCATAAGGAGGCAATCTTAGTGTCTTGGAAAAGCTTTCTAAAAATGCTAGAAATCTTAGACTTCAATACTTTTAATGGTAGAGCACTGAAGTTAATGAATAAAGCTTTTTTTTAGACATGAGACTGAACTTGAAACAATATTAAACTTTCTGTGTAGAATTACCCAGTGTTCCCTAGGCAATGTATTCTTGTTGACTAGCTGTAGGTGCATATGCACAGAGCTTCATGATTTTCAGCAGCATCTTGATCCATGGGTTGGTACTTTAAGGTACCAATTCTCCCCATGGTAGGATACAGTATAGAATATGCATCGTGTAGTACATAGTCAATGGACAGTCATCAATCAAAGTGCTGATGTGTATTTAGGTCACCTGAGTCACCCCAGGAGAAGAACACACAATGTGAGGTTTAGCACAGTACAGAGGGAGAACTGCTACAGTTACTAGCAATGCTGTGCCTTGTAGAAATTCCCAGTTGACACTGGGCATGATAAAGCTGTGTTAGCACAATTCCCATGTTAATAAACTCTAGTAATGAAACATAGAATCATAGAATTATTTTGGTTGGAAGTGTCTTTAAAGGCCATCTAGTTCCAACCACCCTACTATGGACAGGGTTACCTTCCATTACACCAGGTTATTCGAAGCCCCATATAACCTGGCCTTGAACATTTCCAGTGGCTGGACACCCACAACTTCTCTGGGAAATTTGTTCCAGTTCTTCACCACCTTCACAGTGAAGAACTTCTTCCTTACTTCTAATCGAAATCTGCAAATGCACATTGCCAGGTCATGAGCTTTTTCTCAACTAACATCCCCCAAGTCCTTCTTCACAGGGCTGCTCTCAATCCACTCATCTCCCACCCTGTATTTTTGCTTGGCATTGACACATGAGAAATAGATTAAGCCAAACAAAACATAAAACAAGGAGAGAATGTTGTGTCAGTGCCATGGCCTTAATATATCCAAGCAATAAAAATTTCTTACATAAAGGTAATGGTTCAGGCTGCAGAAATCACATGTACCTGGCAACACATGATGAAAGACAGATGAGATTACAACACAATTTAACTACGCTGTAACATTATCAACATGGCTGAGACCTATACCATGTAGGTTGTGCAGTCCAACTCATTGTTCAATCCAGACTTCAGGAGAGCTGCTCTCTATCCTTTCGTGAGATTTTTTTTTATGTTTTGAGGAAAATATTTTCAGCCATTTAAAATCTACTAGAAAAATCAGAACTATATTTCTGATTTTGCTCATTTCCATCTGTTCAGACACCAGACAGGAAGTGACTTGATAACATAATCAGTTAAACTCTTTTCCTTTTCATCCAGCAAATCCAGATAATGTATTTTCTGGATACCACAACCTACTTTTTTCCCAGACAGCTTCTGAATCCTTCCTTTTACTGAAATCCCTATGAATCCTCTCTTCATATACATACAACTCCTGCACTTACCGCATTATAATAAGTAGAAAATATGATAGGCTTTGTGTGTGATGAAAGGGTATAGACAGAATTTGAACAGGTTTTTGTGGGAAAAAAATGGGGAAATACTGTAAACTCTAATATTACATGAGGAATCAATGCATAATTGTTTAACTGTGCACTTATATGCAAAGCACTCATCTACTTAAATATCAGTCCACCTCCACTGAGTGGCAAACTCATTTGTTTCAATAAAAGCAAGAAAAAGTCAGTGGAGCATAGCCTAAAAAAAAAAAAAAAACAAAACAACAAACCAACAGTAAAAAACAAAAAACAACAAAGATAAGAAAAAGAAAAATGGTGCACACTTCATAATAACAACTCAGACAATTCAAACCAATTATGTCTGTAAAAAGCTTGTGCACAGTTCTCCTGCATTACATTTTCTATGGCAAATTACACAGTACAATTTTTGGTCTTCTATTATTCAGACTATTGCCTTTTCAAAAGATTCCCTTCATAAGATAATTAAAAAGGGCCAAAGATTTACTCTGCTTGCTGTATGTTTGCAAATAAAATTTACCTCATGCAGAGACTAAGAATTTGGTTGGAAAATTGAAAGCTTCAGATAGTTTGAATAATTAAAAAGAGAGAATTATACTATAAATTGTTTCCAAGCTAGTGTTAGCTGTTTGAAACAAAGAGGAGAAAACAGAAAGCAATAATTAGGGGCATGAAGGAGAATTTTTCTTTCTCTGTGCTCTTGGGATACAGAGCAAAAGCAAGTTAACATTAATCAGAAAACAATTCTGTTCTAATGCCAACATTTTGATAGGGCCTCCATTACTATGACTGCCTCATGGTCTTATTTTGTCTGCATAATCAAATGGAAGCAGAAGTATGGTACAAAATCAACATACTTACCAGAGAGAAAATTTGGTACTGGGGGGAGGAGGTGTGTCTGAGGTTGACTCAGTAATGGCACAGATGGAGTTTTTAAAAACAAAACCAAACAGCAATAAGGGAGATTCTTGTAAAATTAGTTTTAAACACAAATGGGCAAGCAGCCTTTAAATCATAAGGAAGACAACTGAACTTTTATTCTGTTGACCAGAACAAAATGCTTTTTGGCTGCTTACACATATTTACACATAGATGTCTATATGGACATGGAAACGCTAGTTATAAACAGCACTGGTATAAGTGCAGATGCAGCAACAGGAGACTAAAAACAAGTTCTAAACTACATCCACTTCCTTCACACCCTCAGAAAATGAAGTGCCAGCTCTCCAGCTGCTCCAGGACAGCTACATGACACAGGATAGCAGATCTTCTCCGTTCTGCCTTATGGTTGCCAGTGTGACCTCTATCTGCCTTATCACACTCTTCATGAACCTCATGGAAAGTTTGGCTGAACTCTTTGGAGCTGCAAGTTCAAAACTGAGTTTGGAGAATGATGATGAATATAATTGTAGTTTGGGGTTAATTATAATTTTTTGCAACCTTAGTTACTTCAAACATTTGTGACAGTATTGCCTTAGCACATAACTAATAAAGGAAGTTTTGGAATCATGTAAATAATTTAGCACATATTGGGCAAGTCCATGTAATGTTCTTAAATGAGCTTAACAGAGACAGTGACAGGGCAGTTATAAGAAACTCAAGAGGCTGTAGACACAACTCTGATATTAACCTGATTTACAAATGGACATGCAAGACAATGTTAGGAAAGTGGATTTTGTTGAGCATCCCTTTTAGCTAGGATATTACAGTAATAAAAAAACTTTGTGAAGAGTTATAGCATAGATACGTTCAGAAACCAGACTGTAAAAGTGGTGTTTTGGTAAGTTTAAATTTGCTCAAAATGTTTATTTACCATTAATAGTGACTTTAGAAAAATCAATCAGCAATAACCAAAGCTTCACAATCTCAATCTTTCTTGTGATGTAACTCCATCATAAAAGATATGAAGACAAATTATACCTTCTCCAGCAGTTGTATAACACCATTTTCTTCTGCACTTGGCCACAGCATGTCCTAAGCTACACTCTTGTTTCTGCTGTGTAACTGAATGGCCTTGTAAATTACAGTTTAGGTACAAATCTACTGATGATACAGGTAGTAGAAGAACTAGGATTTAACTAAATCCTTTCTAAATGTAAGGTAACAGCAATAAAAAGGCAGGAAAAAAGAGTTATTTATTTATTTATTTAAGCAAGGTACACAGATATAACTTCTAATACAAACCAAAAGCTGAACTGATGGGTAAGAAAGAATAATGGCCACTGCCATATCATGGCTCTCCACATATATAGATTTCGTTGGATGTATCTGTATGCTATATTTTAAGAAACATACTATTTTTTCTGTCAATCCTAGATATATTTTTTTAATTTATATTCCTCATTCTTTCTTCAAAAGATATAGAGCATCTGATTTATTATGAGATGAGACATTCTAGTTACTTTTTTAAAACTAAAGATTACTATTCTGTTGAACTATCTTGTGAAAAAAATTAGATTGTTCTACGTCTAATCTCATAATTACAATACCAGGATTTCAGTGGATATTCTAAGAAACTATTTCCATTGCTTAGCTTTTGCTGGGTTTGGCAAAAAATTTCTCCTAACACAAATGACAGTGCTGAAAACTGCAAGAAGGCTTCCTTACAAAAACAGTTAAGGATTTTTAACTCTGAACGTTTAATAAAGGATTCCCAGATTTTTCTTCCATTGAACCTCAGTCTCAGAATCAAAACATTTTCTCTTCTGATTCTGATAATGAACACATGCATACTGATAAATGCGGTGAGTCAACACTTCTACTCTGCCCCCATAGTGAGAGGTCTGGATGTGTGAATCTAATTTGTCATGTTTTACTGACCCTGGGCCAAGACGGTTACTGCCATGCAGGTGAAATGGAAGAAAAGGGTGAGAACAGTAGGGAAACAATCCATTTTCCCATCTGGAATTGAGGAGATTTAATGTCCCAGTAATGCAGCTGAACAGTTTCTAGACTGTGTCTGGCCAGTGTGCAGAAAGCTGCAGATAGATTTATGAAATATGAATTCAGTTTGAGACTAAGATAGCTAAATTTAGGAGTGGGATTCATCTGAAAGTTAACATACATAAATTTGTGCTAGGTGCCTACACTCCCATTAGAATGAAGAGTGGGGTCATGACTTGGTTGGATACATTTTATGCCCAGGACCATTTGAGATTACACAGGGTATTCAGGATAGAAAAAACAATGGTGTCACAAATGAGGCAGACATCCCTTTCTGAAGTAGTGGTCAGAGGCCAGATGCATTAACACAGGAGTAACTGGCGGCCTTGAATGACACCAGATGTTGAGCTTTAGGCAAGAGGATCCCACCCTGAGTCCACACAGCAAAGGGAGCCATAGCCAGCACCCTTGTCTTTTTATTTCTTCCTCACTCTTCCTTATTCCTGTTCTCCTTCTCACCTTCTCTTCCTCTCTATCTCAGAAGATCCAAATGGTTTCAGATATGGCAGTATGCAGTCATTTTTGAACCTCACTTGTGCTCTCTAAATGAGTCAGAGATGATAAAAATCAAACAGTTGTTTTAGTCAATGGCAAGATCCATGGAAGAGTCACACAATATCCTAGTTATCCAAGGTGTGTAAGCAATATATATTTTTTCAGGATAAACTTGATTGACTTGACTAGCTGCCAGTTAGCCACCCAGATGCTTTATCACTTCACCCTCCTCAACAGTACAGGGAAATAAGATGGAAAAGGCCCATCTGAATCAAGATAAAGATGAGGATATTGCTCATGAGTTAACTGTCATGGTAAAAATAGGCTTGAGTTGGGGAAAATTAACTTAATTTATTGTCAATTAAAAAAAAAAAAGAAAAATAGAGTAGGATGGTGAGAAACAAAGACAAAAAAACCTCCAAACTAGCTTCCCTCCACCCCATCCTTGTTCCCAAGGTCTACTTCACTCATCCATTCCCAACTTTTCTTCAGGATTCATTACTGCACCTTTCACAATTATATACTTTAATTTGCAATTTGAAAGGTTCTCAATATGCTACTGAGAGAAAGAAACATTGGAAGCAGTTAAGATGCTCTAGTTTCTTGAGTGCCTTATAGCAATTGTACATGTAATATGAAATATAACAAAAATATGGCATTCCTTGCAGAGCAGATTATATTTCTGTGTCTTTATAATCTGCATTGATTCAGGATTCTTCAGGGAGTTTTAGGAATTCACTTAAAGTCTTAGCCACTGAACTTGTCCTTTGGTGCCTGATTTAGCTTGCAGATTACACAAAAAAAAAATATTCAGAATCTCTAATGATCAAACACCTGCAGAAGGTCAAGCACATGCACCACTCCTGTAAGAAAAGTATTTGATTTACATTGTTAAAAATTTCCTGATACGGTGCTTTCTGGGAGAAACTATTATTCCATCTCTCCATCTCTTTTAAAATGTTTTTATTCAAGCTATGTTTCTTTTGTGGGATTTTACACTGTATTTATGGAACACCTGAAGATAATCATCCTTTCCAGGAGGAGACAAAGAGATCAATGGATCTTCAATTGAACCTTATCGTCTTAAAAACTTATAAAGGCATTTTGCAAAGATTTCTCATGCACATCAGATGGTATCTTATAGACATAAGATTTCATCTACTCCTCCTGATTATTCCTCACCTGAGGTCATAATCATGTTTCTTGATATGGTAAACATCTTCACAGTAAATAATTTTGCTTTGATGCCAGAGACAGACCATGACTTGTGTTAGAGGAAAAAGTATCATAAATAGTTGAATTTTTAAGAATTAACAGATAGAGTTTGTTTTCATGTAAAAACTTCTCTAATAAAAAGTGGAAAAAGAAAAGATTTTTACCTTAACCTAAAATGGAACCTACTATTCCTAACTACCATTCAACATCAATGAGCTTTTCAGGTTACACACTAGTCAAAAGCTAGTGTTCCTTTTTTGTCAAATAAATATTTGTAGAAAGTTATATTCTCATTAGAATTAATTGATTAAGTCCTTCAGCAAATGCAGATGAAAACAGACGTGTAATTACATGGAACAGCAGTAACAAGGATAATTTACATACACTAATGGATATAGATGATTTTAATCCTTTACACTGTACATAAATTTTCAAGTATGGGAAACATCTTTCTTTGTATGCCTATGGGACACTTTAAGAGGACACCATAAGTTTATAGTATATTTTCTCTACAATGACTTTAATTTTCAGGCAACTTGCATGTGTAGCAGTTGAGAAAGTAGAACTCTTACCTGGTAAGTGGTTCTGCTATACCACAGAATTGGGAGTTTTCACACCGTATGAAATAACAGAAATATATAATTTAAAGCAATAGAAAATAGAAAATATAGACATGGTTATGTTTGTCTTGCATATCAAATCATACTGGAATCTACAAGAATGAAAGAGTTGATGACATTGCTGCAGCTACTGTTTTAAGGGAGTAATAATCAAGTTTCTATTCTAATCTGAGACAAAAGCTCTGCTTAATCAATGACTGATTCAAGCACAGTTGCTTGTCAAACTGAAACAATAAATGACATTGTGGTTTTATATTCAGTACCTAAGAAGTGATTCAGAAGGCAATTGTTTGCTTATCAAAACTAAAAGCATCATACCACATTGTACAAAATATTGATTGACTCTCTGAACTAAATTAGATCTTGGCTGAATCAGTCCAAGTATCAGGATAATACACGAGCTATGTTTTTTCTGGTAAAGATGGCTTCCTGAACATCAAAATATAAAAAATTCTCCTATCTAATAATTAGTGTGAGATGGGACATTAACACAAGAGAAAACAGTTGGGACAGTATTTTTGTTATTTACATAGTCCTCAGAGAATTTTGTGTCATTCTAAGTGAATGATCAGCACTTACTGAGGAGCACACGTCCTAAGGGACATGTCACAGGAAGTTCCTTCAATTCTTCTCCCCATGTTTAGGATTTCCAAAATATATCCTACTTTGCCCAGCAGAATAGTAACACTCAAATGTTAATGTTTCATTTAATGAAAACTCTTGAATTTTGTGGAGTATCAAGTGGGGAAAAAAAAAAAGTAATAATAATGAATCTTAAACACTTATTCAACTGACAACTACAGCTTAGTTTCAATTATTTATAACACTTCAAAATGTGCTAATAAATGTTCTGTAGTAGCATATCTTGAAAATGAAATGAAGTCTTAGTAAAATAAAGCCTCAATACAGCATTCAGCTATTAATTCTATTTTGAGGAAAAGAAAACATAATCTGTTCCAATGAACAATGTCTCCTGTGTCTTTTATGTTTTTTGTCTATCTCTAGTGTTTATCAACATTGTTTCTGACTTTTCTGAGTTGGATTATATTTCCTTTACTCTATAGAAAACTTCATTTACACCTCTTCTTTCCTGCTGTGCCTATCAAAATCTCTTTATCTGAAACCGATAAACAGAATTTTATAATACCTTGAATTTAACATCCTCTGCCCCTTCTTTAAGCCTGATAACTCTGCCCGTTCCACTGAACTTTTTTCAGCTTATGCTATTATCAAGGCTATCAGTGAATTCAAAAGCAATATAGACACAAATAATTATACATGTGAGTTGGGGCGAGAATTAAGTTTGTATAGGCACCATAAATCTAATTTCAAATTAGATTTCAAATTTCTAATTTCAAATGCATTACAAATGCATTATACTAACAGCCCTTTAGTTTGAATGTTCAAGTCAGGATTTATGCTGGGCTGCCCTGCCTCAGGACACTGTCTTAATTTTCCAACTATTTGCTTTCTGATGGGTTATGATCTGGGAAGAATTGCAGTATCAGTAAAAAAAAAAGAAGCTCTTCAGGGTGCCACCCTAAAAAGCTTTAATACAAAAAAAATTAATCTGCCAAATTCAAATATAGGGAGTATTAAACACAAAGCATTCTGTTCCCCTTTAACATAGCTTAAATTATTCTGTCTGATCAAGATCCATGTTGTGAGGGTAAGTACCGATGCCTATGCCTATGCCTATGCCTATGCCTATGCCTTTACCTATGCCTATACTTATACCTATAGTTATACCTATAGCTATAACTATTTTTCTGGATGACAAGGTAGTATGTCATTAAATTCTGTAAAGCAAAGAAACAGTTGAGGTAAGAGGTAATACAATGACTAGACTTTAATGATACTTAGCTTTACTCTATCAACACTGAAATAATGGTAATACTTTATCACTTATGTATACTAGTTTGTAGGAAATACTGTCTGAGGTTATGAAGTCCTGCAAGAACAATCACTGGAAGTGATAAGAGCATTTTGTCAACCTCTTATTCTGTTCTATGTGCATACCAATAAAAAATACTCCCTACTAATGACAATCAATACTTATGTTCTTTGTAGGATGAGAAAAAATTAAAGACCACATTATTATTGAGATTGCCTATTGTGCAACCAATACAAAAGGAAGTATAGAAAGATATATTTCTCCTCAGTAGGTGTAGGCCTATCCTCTGCCTTTCAACTATGGCAGTAAATTAACTTCTGCATCTGCACAATGTTAATTTTTCTTATTCGTCTGCCATCTATTCATTGAAAGAATCAAAGTGATAGTCCCTACAGAAGGCTTTTCTGCCTCTTTTGTGTAAATACTACAGGTTAGTCTGAAATCTTAGAGTAGGAGAATGAGATGTAGATTAGAACCTTGGTGTAATACAGAAACATGTTAACAAAGAGTTTTTGTATAGGTAGAGTTTTTCTATCTAGAAGGTATTTTTCATGTCCTATTAAGGAACATGCTACTAATATCTTCCCAACAACAACCGAAAAGTTTTTGTCAGCTTGCGAAATTTTAATATAACTATAGACTCTCTGTGATTCAAAATAATGTATAATCAGTCAATATGATATTCCTAAATTATTTAGTAAATGCACAAAGATAGATCAGACATTTGATAATACCAGAAGCTCAGCAGTGGGTAAAATTGATTGAATGCACTTTGAGCATGAATAAAAGAGTTTATGATTTATTGACCCTTTGTAGATTAATCTGAGACCACACTTCGTGAAGCAAAATGGTAAACCTGATTTGCAGGAATTTTAAGAACACTTCTACAGCAGGGAAAAAGATTTAGATCACATTTTTTGACATAAAGTATTTTGGACAACTTTCAGTGATCTTGAAAGGTATTACTTGTAAACAATGAGGTGAAATTCTGTGTTCTTTGTTACACATATTCAAACAATTCTATTATTTCAAACAACAAAGAAAACATTGCAAAAAGAGATGAAAAATAAAAAAAAATTAAGAAAAAAGTTCTTATTTAGAATGCTATCCTACTATTTTATTTAAATAATTACTGATTCATCCTTGTCTTACAGACAACATGACTACCTCATATTTAACAGTCTAGTCTTCCTTGCTATGTGATTTCTTGTAGTGTGCTTTGTCAGATAATTTGAGGTTGATATATAAAACTGAATTTTTGGATATTTGATATCAGGATTTGAAGTTTGCAACTTCAAGTTTGGTTTTTTCCCACCTTAAGTCAGAGGTCTATTTTGCTCTCAGTGGACACTAATGAGAAGTTGGATTATTTTTCTGCTGTATACAAGAAAGGTGCTTAGATGACACTGATAGATTCTTTTGTCAGTTTCCAATGAATTTTGCACTTTAGCTTGATTACTCAATTTGTACTGGCCTAATAGAAAAATATACAAGATAAATCCCTTGTAACAAGTAATGTGGGCATCAGGATCCTAAGAGCAGTCATGCAATAAAGAGGAGTTAAAAATGTTTGTGATAAATACACTTTTTAGCTTCTTACAGTGTTGTTGTATGGGTGAGTCCTGAAGCACTTCTACTGTGCTGATAGTTAAAAGCAAATCTTGCTATGTATGTACATGTAAGATATATAAAAATGTGATATAAAAAATAATATCTGGGAATTACTTAAAACAGAGACCAGGAGTTTTCTACCTGAGGTGATTTATTAAGCATGTATGAAGCAACAGAATATCATGTCTAAAAGTCCACATGACAAAACAGTAATATCACTTCCTTCCTTTGTTTTACACAGACTTGTCAAGGGTTAGGGAAGATCTGGCCATTAGACAAATGACAGGTGCTCTCTGTCAACCCCTGTCCCTAGCCAAAGGAGAAGAGAAATGAAATAAGGAAGACCTATGGATTTGAATAGAAAACGGCAACAGCTTTAACAAAAATAACAATAATAAGATTATATATATATACAAACACAATATTGAAACGACTACCCCCACCTCTCCCCCTGCCCTGCAGTGGCAATTACATCAGAATCACCACTGATGCTGTGGATGGGCACTGTAGAAGTCTCAGGAACTGGATTCAGGAGCTGGATTCTGGAATTGGATTCAGGAATGCATGGATTGGAATAAAAGCCAGAATGGACAAGAGTCCTCCTTGGATGCTGGCCATTGAAGAAGAGACCTTGACCCTAGTGATCTTTTATCTTTATACCGAATATGACATCTATGGGATGGAATACCTCACTGGTCAGTTTAGGATCACCTGTCCCTCCCTGCAAGTGCAACCTCTTACTTTATGGCACCCCCTACATTGTATACAAGATTGGTTTCTATAGGAGTAAGTATAAGGAAAAACTGCAGTTACTTAGAAGAAACCTGGCTGAAGAGTAAAATCAATGAATAGAATATGTTCTGTTCCATCTCAAACCAGAACAAGAATATTAAGAAGGCTTGCAGGAGCCTTCTCTCTGGAAAGAAGTAATATGCAAATTCCTAGATTATATTTCCTTCTACTAGATCATCTTGACAAATTATAGTTTTCCTTACAGGGCCAGTCTCTTTTCAGTGGTGCCCAGTGATAGGACAAGGAGAAATGGGCACAAACTAGAACACAGAAAGGTTCTTTTAAACATTAGAAAAACCTACTTGACTTTGAGGATGATGGAGCGCTGGAACAGGTTGCCCAGAGAGGTTGTGAAGTCACCTAGTATGGAGACTTTCAAAACTTACTTGGATGTGTTTTTGCTCTAGGTGAACTAGATATCTTCATCAGTGACCTGGATGAAGGGATGGAGTATAGCCTCTGTAAGTTTGCTGATGATACTAAACTGGGAGGAGTGGCTGATACACCAGAAACCTGTGCTGCCATCCAGAGAGAACTGGACAGACTGGAGAGCTGGGCAAAGGCAAACCAAATGAAGATCAACAAGGATAAGTGTACAGTCCTACACCTGGGGAGGAACAATACCACATACCAGTACAGGTTAGGTGTAGACCCACTGGAAAGCAGTCCCATGGGGAGGGACCTTGGTGTGCTGGTGGACAATAAGTTATCCATGAGACAGCAATGTGCCCTTGTGGCCAGGAAGGCCAATGGTATCCTGGGGTGCATAAAGAAGAGTGTGGCCAGCACATTGAAGGAGGTTTTTCTCCCCCTCTACTCTGCACTAATGAGATCCTAATGTTGTGTTCACTTCTGGTCTCCCCGGTTCAAGAGGGACAGGGAAATAACAGAGAGAGTCCAAAAGATTGCTACAAAGAAGATTAAAGGACTGGAACATCTCTCTTATGAGGAGAGTGTGAGAGATGTGGGGCTGTTTAGCCTGGAAAAGAGAAGACTGAGAGGGGATCTTCTTAATGTTTACAAATATCTGAAGGGTGGGTGTCAAGTAGAAGGGGCCAGTCTCTTTTCAATTGTGCCCTGTGATAGGACAAGAGGTAATGGTAGCAAGGTGAAACAGAGGAAGTTAAAACTTCTTCACTGTGAGAGTGACAGAGCCCTGAAACAGGCTGCTCAGAGAAGTTGTGGAATCTCCTTTTCTAAAGGTTTTCAAGACCCACCTGGATCTGTTCCTGTGTGGCATACCCTAGGTATTCCTGAGCTGGCAAGGGGATTGGACTTGATGATCTCCAGAAGTCCCATCCAACCCCTACAATTATATGACTGATTCTATGATTATATGAACTTGCTTTGTCAGAGGGATTGGACTAGATGATCTTCAGAGGTCCTTTCCAATTCCAACCATTCTGTAATCTGTGGTTCTTCAAGAATTTGCATTAAGGAGTGATACAAAGCAATGTAGTCTGTCAATGTAGTTTCTCTTGCTGGAAATGTTTGACTGGGGAAAAAAGAGGATTTCATTACTTATGGCAAGATGATAAAATGAAGTGATCTGACATAATGCTTTGCATGTGGATGCTGTCTGTGAAAGAAAATGCAATATGTTTAACAAGGCAGCAGTAAAAGTTGTCAATGTTTGAAAGAAAAGTTTGAACACAAGAAAATTTAAAAGTTCAGATGAGTTTTTATTTTACTGCAGTGGTTTGACCTTATCTGGGTGCCAGGTGCCCACTGAGCTGCTTTATCACTTTCCCTGCTCCTCTCAGCTGGACTAGGGGGAAGAAAATAAGATGAAACTCATGAGCTAAGAGAAAAGCAGTTTAATGAAGAAACAAAGCAATGTTGCGTGCAGAGGCAAAAGAAAAACGAAGATTTATTCTCTACTTCCCATCATCAGTTGATGTCTGGCCCTTTTCAGGAAGCAGGGCTCCAAAAGCGTAGTGGTTGCTCCAGAGGACAAGCAGATGGCCCCCTCCCTCTTCCTCCTTTTCCTAGCTTTTGTAGTCAAGCTGACGTCATATGGTATGGGATATCCCTTTGGCCAGTTTGGGGCAGCTGTCCCAGCCGTGTCCCCTCCCAAGATCTTGCCCACCCCATCCCAGTGCAGGGGAATGTTGCAAACCAGCCTTGGTGCTGTGTGAGCCCTGCCCAGCAGTAGCCACAGCACAGGGCTGTTAGCAGCACCTTTCCAGCTCTCAGTGCAGAGCACAGCAGTGAGAGGGCTGCTATGGGGAAAATCAACTCCAGCTCAGTCAGACCCAATACAATCAGAAAGATTAGGAAGGATTCGGATGAGAAAAAGAAGACAGAAGTATTGTAAGGCAACACTTTAAAAAGACAGAGAATCAATTAAACACAAAGAAGCTGTTCCAAGTGGAAGAATGTTATAAATGAATCATTTGCTACTTACTGTGGAAAGACAAGACAGAAGAAGAGAAAAAAAGACAAAGAAACCCACATACAATACGGAAAAGATAAGTAAGCAAAGCTGTGGAGTGAAGACTGAATTAGCGTAAGTTAGCAGTAAGGGCTATATTCAGGTGTAGGATAAGGATTTCTGCCTCTGCTAGGGTGTGTTTCACTGCAGTCCTCAAATTCTGAACCTAACGTCTGGAAAAATGCCTTTTATTTTATTTGTAAATTAAATAACTATCACTTACACCTGGACAGATGTCTTTTGGTTTTAGAGAATGGATGACAAGAGAGGTATTCAGGATATTCTTTTCTCATTTCTTTAACATCAAATGGCTATCAAAATGTATAGTGTGGTGCTAAAACTATTAATATTTAAGATTTGTGATGTCAGGTTAAGAATATTATCCTAACTGAAAGAACATTCCTTCTGACTAAATGCTAGGAGTCAGTGATCGTTTCCAACTCCCCACTTCCGAGCTAAGATGATACTGGGTGTGCCACTCCTATAAGTTCCATCAAAGACCATCTTACCATATTGTCACGTTATTTACTGTTTGATTCCTTCTTAGAATTGTGGAGGTTAGGAAGCTACCTCAGTCTATCCCAGGGATGGATATCTAGTTTTCTGGTTTTGTTAACATTGAAATGATTATTTTCCCTTGCCTTTTTCTTTTCTTTCTTTTCTCTCAATCTCTTTTTTTTTTCCTTTGGGTGAAAGAGTACACCATTAGCAAGTTTGCAGATGACACCAAGCTGAGTGGTACAGTTGACACACCTGAGGAATGGGAAGCTATCCAAAGGGATGTGAATAAGCTTGAGAAGTGGACCTGTGTGAATCTCAACAAGACCAAGTGCAAGGTCCTGAAACTGGGTCAGGGCAACCCCCAGTATCAATACAGGCAGGGTGATGCAGGGATTGATAGCAACCCTGCTGAGAAGGACTTGGATGTACTGGTGGAAGTAAAGCTGGACGTGAACCAGCAATGTGCACTTGCAGCCCAGAAGGCCAACTGTATCCTGGGCAGCATGGAAAGAAGCATGGCCATCAGGTTGAGGGAGGTGATTCTGCTCCTCTACTCTGCTCTGGTGAGACCTACCTGAAGTACTGCACCCAGCCCTGGAGTCCTCATACAGGAAAGACATGGGCCTGTTGGAGTGGGTCCAACAGGAGGAGGGCCATATGATCAGAAGGTTGGAACACCCGTGCTGTGAGAAAAGGCTGAGAGTGTTGGTGTTGCTCATCCTTGAGAACAGAAGGCTCTGGAGATACCTTATTATGAACTTTCAGTACCTAAAGGGGCTTATAAGAAGAAAGATGAGGAAAAACTTCATAGCAGGGACAGCAGTGATAGGACAAGGGGTAATGTTTTTAAACTAAGAGATTTAGACTAGATATAAGGAAGATAATTTTTTTATGAGGATGGTGAAACACTGGAATAAGTTGCTTAGGGACATGGTATAAGCCCCATCCCTGAAAACATTGAAGCTCAGGTTGGATGGGGCTCTGAGTAATCTGATCTAGTTGAAGATGTCCTGCTCATTTCAGGGGGGTTCGACTAGATGACCTTTAAAGGTCATTTTGAACCCAAAACATTCTATGTTTCTATGAAATTGTACTTGTGTCATTATGCACATGGAGTCCCCAGATACTCTGGCAAGAGGAATAGTCCTGTTTAACTTCAGTGTTTGTGACCAAAAGATGCTAGTGGAAAATCTTAGTGAGGGAATAGGTCAATGTTCCTAACACTTGCTTGAAACTATTTTACTTCAATCTGTACATAATTCATAAATGAAGAAGAATAGGCATCTCAGAAGTTGTAAAAATTAAAATAAATAGTTTGATGTTGAAACAAAACTAAATAGTTTGAATTTTTCTTTGGGACTAAAATGACAACATGACAGCATTGAATTGTCGGTACAAGAAAGATAGAATTCCCAGCACCTGGCCTTGTTGAACCTCATACTATTGGCCTCATTCTATCAATCCAGCCTGTCAAGATCCCTCTGTAGAACATACCTATTGCCCTCAAGCGGATCAACACAGCTGCCTAACTTGGTGTCATCTGCAGACATACTGAGGGTTTACTCAATCCCCTCATCCAAATCATTAATAAGGATATTAAACAGGAACGCCCCCAATACTGAGCCCTGGTGAACACCAGCTGTAACTGGCCACCAACTGGATTTAACTCCATTCACCACCGCTCTCTGGGCCCAGACATTCAGACAGTTTTTTACCCAGTGAAACGTACACCCATTGAAGCCATGAGCAACCAGCTTCTGCAGGAAAATGCTGTAGTAAACGATGTCAAAGGCTTTACAAATTCTAAATAGTCAACATTCACAGCTCTTCCCTCATCTGCTAGGGAGGTCACCTTGTTAGATAAGAAGATCACGTTAATCAGGCAGACTGTCCTGTCATAAACCCATTCTGACTGGGCTTGATCACGTGGTTGCCCTGTGTGTTCCTCAGTGTTGACTGGGCTTGATTACCTGGCTATGTGTGCCTCATGATGCCACTTAAAATGATCTGCTCAATAACCTTCCCTGGCATCAAGGTCAGACTGGCAGTCTTGTAGTTCACTGGATCCTCCTTCCAGACCTTCTTGAGATGGGTATCACATTTCTTAATCTCCAGTCAACTGAAAGCTTCTCATTTAGCCAGGACTACTGATAAATGATGCGAAGTGGCTTGGTGAGCACTTCCGTGAGTTTCCTCAGTATCCTTGGGTGGATCCTATCCAGCGCCATAGACTTGTCTCTAAGTGGTGCATTATGTTGCTATTGTTTCCCCTTGAATGATGGGGGAATTCATCCTTCTCCCCTATTAGTCAATCCTGAATCTTTTAGGGAATCCTGAAGAAATTACCTCTCAGTCAGAAATTTAGAGTCTACATTAACCCTAATCAACACCTTTTGTCACAAACAAAGGCAATATCAGCACTTAAAGTGACACAAACCATGGTGTTTAGAAGTGAATTCAGACTGCAAGATCATGGAATAGGAAAACACTAGAGGTTTGTTTTTTTTTTAATTTAATTGATAGAAAAAGAATCTCAGTACTCATGAAACTTGGTGAAATGAAATAATAATGGAAAGAATTCAGCAGAATATTCTGTATAACTCCAGTACCGGTAGAGTCAAATTTCAGTGTCCTATCAATACCTATTCCTTTAAACGTCTGACCTTTTTGAGGTGGAATTAATTAAACTTCTGAGACCAACCAAGGTGAGCTCAGGGAAAAGGGGCAGTTTAATCACCTTTACAGTAAAACCCTAATGTAAGATAGAGAATTTTATAATCCAGTTGAGAAAACCCATATGGATGTTGCAACAACTCAAAAAAATAATGCACTGCTCATGGCTTTCTTAGATAGGTAGGCAAACCATAGTCTAGGTCATCTTTAAAGTTCTGAATATGTTTTTGAACAGAAATTATTGGAAACTCCTAATAGAACAGATTTCTATTAAAAAATACTGGCATGAAGAAATTAAAAGATTACTCAGATGAATGCTGAATCAAGGAGATCAGACATGTACCAGAACTGTAGCATATATTCAATGCAAAACATTATTAAAAACCACCATTACATCCAGGCATTAAAGTGGGGGAATAGTTATTATTGAGTGCCCTGAAATTTATTCTTCTGTGATTCTTCCCAAGTGTGAGTTCACTGATTAGGTTTTTTTAAGGGCACATTTGAAGACATATTTATTCTTTCAGTTTCCTTCCGAATTTGCACCCTTAGCCAGAGGGTATCTAATCAATAAACTAGGTAATTGTTTTGCACTAATTGTTAGAAACAGTTGTTGATTTTAATTTCAGTAACGTTCTTAAATATCGTGAACATAGTTACAAACTACATACAAATAAATGTCTTAATTCAAACTTCTGTAGTCTGTTTTTCTCTCATTGCTACACTGAAGTCCTTTACTAAGATCATAATTGTGTCATATATATCATGTTGGGGAGATATTTTTTTCTCCTTTTAATGTTTTACTTATAGGCATTAACAAGTTTATAGACATCAGCCTGCAGTGTTATGATACAGCTTTAATTTAGAAACAGATGACCATTATTTCACTGTAAGTCTTTCTTGCAGATTTATGGTGTCATCAACCTGATGGTGCTTTAGGGATGTTTTCAAAAGAAAGCAGCAGGAACAACAAGGGAAATGTTGGAAAGCAAAATGTTTTTTGCATACTCTATAAGCTTTTACAGTTTTGAGGGGAAAATCAGGATGCCTGTGCAACCAACTGATACTTTTGGGATATGGCATATTCTGGGCAATAGTGATGCAGACTTTTCTAGTGTTTCTTGCTAATACACTGTTTTTATGACATACACTCTTCTTGTCATTTCATGACTCCTTTTGCTGTTGGCAAAGGCTAACAGTTGTGCCATGGTTTTCTGATACACTGAAACGATTCACTAGTGTTTAGGTTCACCTCAGGTGGCAGTAGGTTTGAAAACAGTAGTCTGCCACACTTTTTGTCTTGTAATAATATCTACAGGCATGTGAATAAGGCATTGCTTATTTTCATTTGCAGCTTTGAGGCTTTCTTGGTATATTTTAGTGGGTTTTTGCCTGATAAGATAGAAGTCTTTCTGGACGCAATTTCCTATTTAAAAATTGTTTTGTTCATGTATACAGCTTGTGTTTAAACAATACTGAAGGAAGTTTATATCTCATTTTTAAATATTCCTCCAAAGTCATCAGCACAGAAAAGGATTAGAAATGCAACCTACAATTGGAATGTGTCAGTTATAATTTTTGTTTGATTTTGACAGTGGTCACACTTATATCAGTAACAAAGACATAGTGATTTTTTTTTCCTACATTACTAGAATTATTCTGTGATCGTCTATATTCTTATCTGATTGCCTAAAATGTATAGAAAGGACATCACTCATTAAGTTTGAAAAAAAAAATGCATTGTGAGACACAGTTTATGGTTTTAAAAACAAGATAAAAGCTTTATGAGTCAAAGAAAATAATCAAATGCTTTTTTGTAGCCACAAGCATCATATTTACTTAAAGGATTGTGACTATAAAGGCAAATATCTCTTACAGGAAGCTAGAACAAAAGCTGTCAGAGAACTGGGTAGTAAATAGCCCTGAAATTGTTTTCTCTGCTTCATTTCAAAAGCTTAAGGCAAAGAATGTTTGACCTTTTACAAATGGAATGGTTTCCTGCAGGTCACAGTGCTGTACTGAGTGCTGTTGGTTATGTGCAACTTGATGCAACCATTATGAATGGTAAAACTCTTGCTGCTGGCACAGACTCCTGCATAAGGAGGTTTTCTAAACCAGTGCTTGTTGCAGTTCCAAAAAAATGTGGAATATGTCTTTCTGCTTCCTCCATTCTGTTGTATTTCCACTTTTTTGTCAGGGGGAGCAAATTAAATGGTGTGATTATTCTATATGACCCAAAAAAGTATAAAGGGGCCAGGGAGAAGAATGTCAAACAGAACAAAGAAGCTGCTCTCAAGGTTTAGATATCTGTTGTCTATTAGTTGTCAATTTGCTATTTTAATGAAATATGAAAGATATTTCTGTTAAACCTTATATTACAACTTATAAATATTTTAATGAATGTCATATATGTTGCAGGCTAAATTTTACTCCCATTGAGAATAATGGGAATTTTTACTATTCTTTTTACAAGAATAAGTCTTCACTTTATAGTCAATTTATCTCCTGTACTTCATTAATAATTCTTGTTTTGATACTGCTTTCTTTCTATATAGCCAGTATGTAACTCGTTCACTAAAGCCACACTTTTTAATTTTTCTTGTGCTTTCTTAAGATTCACTTTTGCTATGACCACTTTAAAAAGTTAACCAACCAGGCTGTGAAATAGTTGAGGGCATTTGAGAACACCACTATTAGGTATTATAGACTTATACAATTATCTAATCAATGTTGTCAGGCAACATTTATTCCAGCTTTTTCTCTGCTTTAACCATAGTTTTGTTACAACTCCTCTGGAGTTACTGTGGAAATTCCCTGGAGTGAGATACATTGTCTTACATGATCCTAACCTTTAAACTTCAGCACAGGTGCTATCACAATAAGCTCCATAGTGGTAAGTGATAACACCAAAGTAAAGGGCATGATGTAACACCAGGATTTTTTAAACATACTGTAAAAGATGGTTAATAGAGTCTATAGAAATGTGCTGTTAGAAATTTATACGAACTAAATCCTGGTGAATTTCAATTTTATGTCATAATAGTTTAGTTATTGACCAATTATTTTAAGATGTGTTTGTGAGACCACTATGAGAGATTCTCCAATCTGTTGCTGATGGTGATTTATGATTCACAAACTATTCCCTGTATCTAAGTCTTCTAAAAGCCCCCATGAGGTAGTTTGGCTTAGAGCACTATCTTCTCCACTAAGCAAAGAAATTATACCCTTCACTGAAAAGTGTAGAAAAAAGAGTTTTTCTGCTTATGCAACCTACTGCTTAGGTAGTAAACATAGTGGTTACAGCACTTAAACAAAGATGGAAGAAAAAATGGGCTGTGTACAGTGACAAAAATGCAATAAAAAAGGACACTGTCCTGTTGGTTTGCTTGTTGGTTTGCAGCAGATTATGAATGCAAGTTTGTCAATGGATTTCCTTCCAGAGCAAACTGAAGAGTTCCTTCTAAGAGGAAATCTCAGTACAGCTAGAGAATGGTTTCCATTTCGGGCCATTCCCTATTTGTTGACAGTTTAGTCTTTGACATATTCAAATCCTACAAATCCAAAAACTATTATTCAAATTGTCTCACTGATGTGAACTGAAAGTCAGGAATGTGTGAGTGTTTCATGACACTAAGATAGCCTTGACAGTGATCGCCTCATACTTATGCACATAGTTATGTAGAGATCATGAATCTCATACACATAGAGCAAAAGAAGCAATATCAGTTTAAAGATGATGTTAGTCCTTCTAGGAGTACAGCCTATACCATGTCTTCACATTCTCAGAAACAGCAGTGGCATAACTTCCTTCCCCACCAACACAGACATGAGATCCACATGCAGGTAAGTATATGGCAATCCTGGTATTATTTAATTACTGTTTGCCAATGAGAAATCTAAATGTGATGATTGGTTACACAAAGTCTGTGACTGCTGCTTGAGGACCACACAAAGATCTGTAATAAAACCTACTCTTTTACAGTCAATAAACTTTACTATAACTGAAGCCCATGGTACACACCAGCCCTTATATAAACATGTCCGGTTTGCAAAAGTGTTGGAAAACTCAATAAAGTAATGAACACCTTCTTGTCAGTTTTGGACTCTCCGGTCAACACCTCCCATATCCTGAAGATATGAACCTTCTCCAGGATGGTTAGATTCGTCTGAGTCCTCTCAAAGAATGAGGATAGCCCAGTAATAGGTCTCAGCTACTCTCATGGTTTCCCAGTAACGTGCATGAAAATAACAACAGAAATGTCAAAAGGGGCAGAAGCACTGAAAGTGGCAGTATTAACATAGGCTGCACTTTTTTTGCATTGAGAGTTAAACAGAATTTTCCAGTATGTATCAAGTATGTTAACCTCAGTGATAACAGGAGAACATGCTATACATTAGACAGACTGACATGTAAAATGTAACCTGACATTAAAGGACACACGTTCCACTGCCCTTTAATGTTTATAGAGAGACTCCGAAATAAAGATATTGACAGGTTCACATAGCAGAAACTGAAGACTAAACCTCACAAAAACATTCAATAAATGACTCAAGCAACTGAAAGTCAGATGAGGAAATGTTGGTCTCCCTTGAATCTTGCTGACCTCTGAGCTTTTTTTGCTGAGATTTTTATTCCTTCTTTTGTCAGTATTTTTCCTCTTGCATCCTGTTTGAGACCACCATCTCAACAATTGCACTTTGTGTCTCGCTTTTCTTATCTTACATTGCTTTAGCTCATGTGCTTCTTCATACCAACTTTCTTAGCAAAATTAACCAGAGGATTTTCATTCAGACTGCATTGAATTATAGCATACTTTTTTTTGTGCAATTGTTATTACACTGAAAGCATTGTATACTTAACACACTGCATTTGTTTTTCAAAACACTGAAGTAGCTTCAGTGTTATGAAGAATCATGAAGTCTGACAAATGCTGTTGTGCTTGGTGTGAGAATAGGCATTTATATATACATTTAAAAATACTCTCATTTTGTGTTTTATTGGTGAACATAGATTTTCTATGCAATAATATTTCACAAAAACTGTGTCCTCCATTTAACTGCATTCTCATTTTTGTGCTTTAGGGCCACATTAGAGAGGTTCAGAAGTCCAAATTATAAGTTATTACTGAATGCAGCTGATTGCAAATGAAATTGTAATTCTGATAAAATGGAAGAATTCAGCTACACCCCTTCACAAGCTGGAAAAATATGTGATTAGAAATTGCAACCGTTGAAAACGCAAAGTACTATAAAGAATATTACACATATGAACATTTAATTTAAAAAACCTAGGTAAGTAAAAAAAAACAAGAATAAGATAAAGTCTTACCTCTCCTGGATTGTGGAATCAGAATCTAAAGGCTGGAATTTATTTCTTATATTTTCTTGGTTGCTTCCCCCAAGAATGAAAGCATTTGCATCCTGTGTCAAGGACACACACTCCTATAAAGAGCAAAATTTTTCAACCACTGAAAGGAAAGAGTTCAACTAGAAGTCAGGGTTTGGGGTGGTGACTGTGGTCAGGTACACACCTTGATTGAGGTATGGGAAAGTCAAGGCCTTTCCTCAACAGATAATGAAACACTTCAGTTGTGAGAAATTTCTAATCCACTGACCATACGTAGCCACAGATTATATTTGATTTGGTATAAATAAAGCCCTGCCAGGAGCCAAACTGAATCAATCCTCCTCAGAGCAGTGAGTCTGCAGGCAGGCACTCTCCCCATGGATCAGGATGCCACTCAAGGTAACTCCTAAAGGATGAGAGCCCTCATCTTTTAGGTGAGTGATTTGCACATTTTGGGTCATCATCCCTGAAATTTAAGCTTAATTCATCTGTGCAGTATTAGCTCAATTTCACAGATATCTGAACCTGTAGTTTTCTAGTGTTTGTTGGAGTGCTGAACAATTTTGATTAGAACAAATGTAATTTGGAGTACTCACCTTGTCTATTTTGAGACACTCCATGACACATCTGAGGTGATCTTTTACCTCTTGCAAATTATAACCTGGCATATGGTGAAAAATCTTTTTTTTTTGTTGTAAATGAGTAATGTTGAAAGATATATATTTAATCTGAGTTATTCTATTGACTCTTGGAAAAATAATGCATGTATCTTTCAGGGAATCCAACCCATGAGTTAAAAGGAAGATTATTTTTTGGTGGTGTTTTTGTTTCAAGTGAAGAATCTCTACAGGATAAAACAAGCTTTTAAACAAAAGTAGCAAAATAGAAAAGCATTTATATATACTGTCTCTACAATATTTTGTGTATAAAAAATATATATACCAAACAGGTGTCTAGCAAAAAAAGATTGCCACTGAAATGAAATTGTACTCTAAATGTCAAGTACTCCAGTTTCATCTCAGTTCAACATACAATATAAATCCCTGGACAAATGTTGTAATTATAATTAAAGTTATTCATTGTTGTCTTAATTAGTGGTAACAATCTTCACCACTTTCTGCTCTGACCACCTCCATAAGTTGTCAGATGCATGAGCTATTGACTGTAAACATTAACATGAAGCTATCTGATAGATGGTGTTCTCTGCTTTCCTCTCAAATGAGGTAGTTAGAATAGGCACTTAGGAAAAATATTGTTCCCACATGTAACTGGCAAAAGCAATCACCATGTAAGTATTAGAAACAAGATTGTTCCTACCACCAAAGGGAAATAATAACTGCCCGAAGAAAAGATGAACAGTCTGGTGATTGCTGTGTTTCTGAAGTGTTCCAAGTTCTTGATCATAGCTAAAATACATGAGTGGAATGCTGAAGAGTCTCTACACTCACTTAATTTAGTTCACTATAAAAGAAATTTTGCAGAAAAACATAATTATCATTACAACACTATTACATGTCTGCAGTCAAAAGGCTTTCAGCATTTTCATTAAATACTTCTTTTTTTATGGTTTTCAAACTGGGCTACAACATGTACTCTGGTCATAATAGTACAATATAGGGGAAAAAAACCATTGCAATTTTAATAAAAAACTTCAAGAAAACACCCAAGATTTCTTAATTGCAGAAGAAAACAGAAACATCCACAATTCTCTTGCCTTTTATATCCATTTTGTAGTTCATTCTCAGCAGTTTTCAAAAAAACCAACCAGAAATATCACCAAAGAAATGGAAAACTGTATGGCCTTTATCACACAAACAGCTTTAAAGAGAAAGCACCGGGGTTAATACACAGGGACAAATATAAGTCCACTAATAACAGTGAAATTTTTTGCCAATAGCTTAGTAATGTGATTATTTCATTCAGATAAGACAGTTTACATGACTGCAGTTAGTATATGAATTTTATATGTTGTAATGTGCAAAAACAGTCTTGCTTGCTCTAGTTTTACCTAAATAGGACTTTTTTTTTTCACTAGCAAATATTGTAGTGAGAAACAAGACAGGAAAGAAATCAGAAAACAATGAAACCTTTGTTCCTCATTATCCTAACTCAAAACTGCCTGTATTAGTTTTTATTATCTCTGACATGTTTACTCCACTATCTAGTAATTCTACTTGCTATTCCATATGTTGGAAAGTTTCTCCTAGCCTTCAATATGTCAAGAATAACGATGAGGTTTAATAATTTTTTACAGATCCTTGACATACCCTATAGTCAGAGGGAATGGATGCAAGCTGCACCAGGGGAGGTTTAGGGTGGATATTAGGAAACATTTCTTCACTGAAAAGGTTATCAAACATTGGAATATTCTGCCCAGGGCAGTGGTGGAGTTGCCATCCCTGGGTGCATTTAAATGGCATTTGGACCTGGGTCTTAGGGCTGTGGTTTAGTGGTGAGCTTGCAGTGTTGGATTGAAGGTTTGACTTGATGGTCTTGAAGGTGTCTTCCAACCAAAGACATTCTGTTATTCTTATTCCATGACAATCATATCCTATAGGATATGTCAATCATATAGGTTGCTGTATTGGAGTATTTTTGATAGACTGATAAACAATTAATGCTGAACCACTTGATTTAGAGCTATTGAGCAGAGATAAAATCCTGCTTTTACAAATATTTCTAAATAGGTCACATAAAATTATATACTGTCGATTCTTTAGATGAATTTGTGAACAGAGATGGAAGGGATTGGTCTATACTTATATCAGAAAAAGAAGCCCTCTGGCACCAATTATTGCCTTGCACAAAGCCTTAAGACCTCATGTATTTCCGTGTTCACCACTTCTTTCTGACCCTTTTCTTTCCTAATCAGAGGGGGAGAGAGACAGAGAGAGAGAGCAGCTCTAGCAACCTCTAGCACATCAACAGCATCAATGATAGGGAATGTTTACCCAATTTACTTATAGTTCTACACCCCAGGAATCACAGAATCATGCCTAGTGAGCTCTGCTTTTGTACCATCCTTGCTGGGCTCAGGTCTTAAATACTGGTGTAATTTCTTTGTTTACGCATAGCATACTGAATGGAAATGGGCTGAAGGTGTGCAAAGAGAAAATAAAGGACCTTATATCTGCCTCTCAACAGTCTGAATATTTTCCTCAAAAGGAGTCTTTCTGCCTCTGAAAAGCACCAATCTGGAGCAAGGGCTATACTCCAAGGCTTCTCCCTCTGTCCTCATCATTCTGACTTGAAGCATACAGAGTCATGAGATATGGTCCTGTTCATGTTTCCTGTTTCTGTCCCTCTAACCCTGAGTTTTTGTTAGGCATGACTCCAATTCAGCAGGACCACTGAAAAGTGCCCCTGTCATGATCTTAGTTTCTAGACCAGTCTTTATGAACAACAGGAGAATTGGGTTTGGAAAACAAGTGCAAGTCTTCACCCACTCAGAAGGAAGGTGCCTGACAACTCTCCCAATTCTTAGTCTATTTTGTTAAACAAATTTATTGTAGAAAAAAGAACACAAATCCCTGTCCTTCAAAATGTTAACTAATCATTGCAAAGCTGCATGGGGTAGATAGGCGATGATGATAGAATTAGGGGTTTTCAATCAGGGAGGCTAGTGTAAGGTGTCTCATCCCTTCAACAAGGAAAGAAAACAATACTCTCTTCAGGAACACCTGATATTTCCACTAGCTTTTAACTTCTCTGACTGGCCTGATGTCAATAGCTAAACCAAGTTCAACAGTAGTAGGCTACGCATCCTGAACCGATCACAATTCAGTAGAAGAGTATAAAGATCCCACACCCATCTGGAAACAGAATGAAAGGAAGTCCATAAATGGGTGGGGGTTGAGTTTAAGGTGGAAAGGAGCAATGCATGGAAACTGTGGGACAGTGTGGAGCATTCATACCTTGAAACTGGCCAGCTAAGAATTCCCACAGTCTATTTGGGCATTCAGTGTGGAAACTGTGCATAGGACCACTAGTGAAATATCTGAATTGAAATATTTAAATCTTATTTTGGACAAATAGATTTTTTTTTTTTTCCTTGAAGTTATGTAGCATACTGTCTGTGATCCTGTAACACCATGAAAGTAATTGTAACACCTGTTGCAATTAATATGCCAGATTAAGACCAAATCTCTTTTCAGTTAGGTTTTGGTTTGGTTTGTTGGTTTTTTTTTTTTTTTTTTTTTTTTTTTACCAGAGAAGGTGTTAATTTTAAAATTTAAATTAACAATATAGTTAGTTTTACTATTTGCTTAAATTAGTAACTACCTGAAGCCAGTCTATGTAATGCATTATTTTATATATCACAGTATCACAGAACGTTAGGGGTTGGAAGGGACCTCCGAAGATTATTGAGTCCAACTCCCCTGACAGAGCAGGACAAAACTAGAGCAGATCATGCAGAAATGCATCCAGATGGGTCTTGAAAGTCTCCAGAGAAGGAGACTCCACAACTTCTCTTGGGAGTCTATTCCAATGCTCTACAACTCCTACAGTAAAGAAGTTCCTCTTCATGTTGAGGTGGAATTTCCTACACTGTAGTTTGAATTCATTGCCCCTCATCCTGTCACAATGCACAAGGAAAAAGAGGTTGTCCCTGCCTTCTTGATGTCCAGCCCTTATGTATTTTTAGACATTAATTAGAAACCCTTTCAATCTTCTCCTCTCCACACTAAAAACCCCCAGGTCTCTCAGACTTTCCTCACAAGGCAGGTGTTCCAGCCCCTTAATCATAGCCCTATATACTAGAGTTCTATTTTTTATATTGTTAAAATATTTCTTTTGGATCTTTTATTACTTATTTTATTTTAATAGAATGCATCCTGATCCAAGTATGTTCTTTTTGTTCCTAAGAAACTTGTCTGTAGTCCGAATTCTAATTGGTAATTTCTTGCCAGAAAACAAATGTGAATAATGGTGTGTTATCTTCTGTACCAAGACTTAAAGAAAAGACTGCAACAGCTGTCATCCTCTGTAGCTGCATTTGGTCTGGATACCTCAAACCTGATAAATTACAGAGGAAAAAGTGAGCATGATTTACATAGAATGCATACCCTGTCAGTGGCTTGGCAGAGAAGTTTATCTGTTTTTTAACCTTAAAAAAAAACCAGTCCTGATCCATTACCACATCAAACTTCATGACTTCATTTTACTAAAAGTCTGCAGAGAGCCTACCTTGACAAATAAAAAATACCATTAATAATTAATTCAATATTTTAAAAAATATTTTCTTGTACTATTTTAGATTCACCTTTAGAGGAAATTCCAGAGACTTTAAAATATCACTTCTGAAGACATGCCATCAACCCTTAAAAAGCAATTCTGAAAGACTGTAACTTACTGTGCAACATCTGCTGCCATCAAAGTCTAAAGATATTGTTGCATATACTTTCTGGCACATAATTAAAATTTGAACATCACTATAGATATATAAATCAGTTTAATTCTTTCAACTTTATGATAATAAAAAAAGTCCTTCTCAGAGGAATCTTGATACAATTTTTTTACAGAAAATGAAGAATACATTTTGTCTAGATCAAAGGTAATAGAATAATTTTTTAAATTACTATGTACAAACTCCCTTCTCTATGTAGCATTTGAAAGTACCAGCTAAACTCCTCAAAAGCAAATCAGGAAGATTACTCTGAAACAACTGGAATAGCCTCTAAGTGTTTTTCTTGAAGCAGCTCCCTATCCATTCCTTTTTAATTTCAGATCTTTTTCTTTGATATGTACTTTGATTCTTATTCCCAAATGCCATTCAAAAAAAAAAAAAAAAAAAAAGTTTTGTTTCTTGTGACATATTGGTTATGATTTTAGTTTGTACATTATATGTAAACATTGGCAAATTCTTTTTAGCTGCACTGGAGCTTCTTCTGAGATAAGCATTTAGATGCTGTATTCAGCATTACTCAAGGAGGTGCAGGCAATCTGCATAGAGTTGCTATCGCCTCTCAAAACAATGTGAAGAGACAAACTCAACTGAAAAATCATCACAGTCAACTCCCTTGGTGAACTTCTGACAAATGTATTGATAATTTGACTTTTCCACCCTCCTTTTTGAATACTTTGCATAAAACACAATGCAAAAATAAGGATATCATTATTTAATTTGATTCTACACTGTTAGGTTTCAATTTTATTCTGAGGCTTTTAGAACCTGTAGTAGGAATGATGAGCTCTTACGCTGAGATCTGTTAGCATCTTTGGTAGAGTTAGGCAGCAAGCATTAAATGGCAAAAAGTGTGGCTGTGCTAGAAGTAGACTGTGCAACCTTGTTCCACAGTGGAGCAGACTGTGGATAGCTGCTGCTTTTGGTGAGTTAAACTTCTCCTGAGCTTTCTATCCTATGTTTTCCTCATAGATATGGAACATTGCCCTGTGGAGTTTGACTGAATAAAGGTAGTCATTTGCTGGTATGGTAACTCCTGAAGCTTCATATTTTTCACATGGAGGCTCTTCCACTGCTAGCCTTTTGTCCAAAAAACCCCAACCCAACCAACATTCCTTTCCCCTGCCTCACATTTACTGTATTTAAACTGCTTTTTTAAAATGGTGGAGTCTGTGGTTGGTTTGTTTGGGGTTTTTTAAATTTTTTTTTTCATTCCTCCACTCAGACTCATCTAAGTAATCTCTGATGATGTTGTTCAGTTTAGTTCAACTATTGTTTCTACAAAACCTAAACAGGTAAGGAGGAAAGCTAAACTTGTGAGAACTATTAAGGGTCAATGTCTTTAAACTACAGCAGGGTGAATTTGAATTTGACATTACGAAGAAGTTCTTTACTAAGAGGGTGATGAAATGTTGGAACAGGTTGCCCAGAGAAGCTGTAGACACCTCATCCTTGGAAGAGTTTAACACCAGGTTGGATGGGGCTTTGAGCAACCTGGTCTAGTGGGAGATGTCCCTGACTAAGGCAGGGGGGTTGGAAATAGATGCTCTTTAAGGTGTCTTCCAACTCAAGCCATTCTATGATTGACAAAGACAATACTTAAGACTACATGCATAGGTAACACTTTGATTAAAAGAAAAAAGGAGATCTTGAGGTATCCATTTTGTATTTTGGCTTTACTATCTCTACTTTCTTCGCCCCCCTGTATGCCTTCCTAAAACACCAGGCACTCCATTTCCCACCATGTCTGGAAACACTGATGATTCCTTTTCACAGCACAGCCCCCTTCTTCCTTCTGACTTGCTGAACTGACTTCAAGGACATTTCTGTTCCCTTGTGGTACTGTGTTATTGTCTATGGGTTTGGAGTGCTTAAGAAGAATGTGAGGTTATATTACTGAATTTGGGAAATGGAATTCTGCAGGGGAGAAGATGCAATGCTGGAAGTCTCCGTGGCAAATTAAGCTTATGCTTAAATTATGGAGAAGGTAGACATATCCATAGGGTTGCATTTTTAGAAGTTACCAGTTATATAAATAAATGAATAGGAATCACAGAATCATTTAGGTTGGAAAAGACCCTTGGGATCATCATGTCCAACCATTAGCCCTAGTCTACAAGTTCACCCCTAGACCATATCCTCCAACACCACATCCAAGCGATGCTTAAACAAATCCAGTGATGGTGATTTAACCACCTCCTTGGGCAGGCTATTCCAATATCTCACCACTCTTTCCATGAAGAATTTTTTTCTAGTGTCTAGTCTAAACCTACCTTGTTTCAGCTTGAGTCCATTCCCTTTGGTTCTGTCACTAATTACCTGAGAGAAGAGACCAGCACCAGCCTCTCTACAATGTCCTTTCAGGTAGTTGTAGAGAGTGATAAGATCTCCCCTCGACCTCCTCTTCCACAAACTAAACAGACCCAGCTCCTTCAAATGGTCCTCATATGATCTATTCTCCAGTACCTGGACCAGCTTCGTTGCCCTCCTCTTCACCTGCTCCAGCACCTTGGTATCTCTCTTGTACTGAGGTGCCCAAAACTGGACACAGCACTCAAGGTGAGGCCTCACCAGTGCTGAGTACAGGGGGACAATCACTTCCCTACTTCTGCTGGCCACACTATTTCTAATACAGGCCAGGATGCTGTTGGCCTTCCTTGCCACCTAGTCACACTGCTGGCTCATATTCATTCACTTGTCAATTAGAACCTCCAGATCCCTCTCCATGAGACAGCTCTCCACCCACACTTCCCCAAGCCTGCAGCTTTGCATGGGGTTGTTGCGGCCCAAGTGCAGGACCTGGCACTTGGCCTTGTTGAAACTCATACCATTAGCAGTGGCCCAGCGATCCAGTCTATCTAAGCCTCTCTGGAGAGCCTTTCTATCCTCACGCAGATAGACACACCTGCCTAACTTGGTGTCATCTGCGAATTTACTGATGGTAGACTCTATGTCCTCATCAAGATCACCAATAAAGATGTTAAATAGAAACGGTCCCAGAACTGAGCCCTGAGGAACGCCACTTGTGACCTGTTGCCAGTTGAATTTAGTACCATTGGCCACTACTCTCTGGGCCCGTCCATCCAGCCAGTGCTTCATCCAGCAGATTGTACTCTCATCCAGGCCATGAGCAGCCAGTTTTTCCATTAGAAATCTATGGGGAACAGTGTCAAATGCCTTCTGGATGTCCAGGTAGACCACATCCACAGCCTTTCCCTCATCCAGTAGTTGGGTCATCTTGTCATAGAAGATCAGGTTCATCAGGCAAGATCTGCCTTTCCTAAACCCATGATGACTGGCCCTGATCTGCTGATTGCCCTCTATACAGCTTGTAAAAGCACTCAAGATGATCTGCTCTATGACCTTCCCTGGTATCGAGGTCAGACAAAAAGGTCTATAGTTACTTGGATCCTCCTTTCTCCCTTTCTTGTAGAGGGGTGTCACATTTGCTAACCTCCAGTCCATTGGGACCTCCCCAGTCAGCCAGGACTTCAGATAAATAATGGAAAGTGGCTTGGCGAGCACATCCACCAGGTCTTTCAGCACCCTTGGGTGTAACCCATCCGGTCCCATAGATTTGTGTGCATCCAAGTGGAGTAGAAGGTCCCTGACCACCTCCTTGTTAATCATGATGACCTCATTCTGCTTTTCCTCCCTGTCTCCCAGCTTATGAGGCTGGATGTCCAGGGGATAGCTTGTTCCACTACTGAAGACTGAGGCAAAGTAGGCATTAAACACCTCAACCTTCTCCTCATCCTTTGTTACCAAGTTTCCCTCTGCATCCGATACAGGATGGAGATTTTCCCTAATTCTCCTTTTGTTGTTAATGAATTTATAGAAACATTTTTTATTATCCTTAACAGCCGTAGCTAGGTTAAGCTCAAGCTGTGCTTTGGCCCTTCTAATCTTCTCCCTGCATTGCTTCACTACATTTTTATAGTCTACATGAGAGACCTGTCCTCTCTTCCCAAGGTCATAGACTCTCCTTTTGTTCTTGAGGTCCAGCCAAAGGTCCCTATTTATCCAGGATGGTCTCTTTCCCCACCTGCTTGTTTTTCGGCAGGTAGGGACAGCCTACTCCTGTGCCTACTCTCTTGAAGTATGTCCAGCCTTGCTGGACTCCTATATCCTTCAGTACAGCCTCCCAAGGAACTTTGTCAATCAGTCCCTTGAGCAGGTCAAAGTTTGCCCTTCGGAAGTCCAAGGTAATAGTTTTACTAACCTCTCTCCTTGTTTCCCTAAGGATTGAAAACTCAATCATTTCATGATCACTATGCCCTAGACAGCCTCCAACTTTTACTTCCCCCACAAGTTCTTCCCTATTCACAAGAAGCAGGTCCAGAAGTTCACATTCCCTGGTTGACTCATTTACCAACTGCATGAAAAAGTTGTCCTCCACACATTCCAGGAACCTCTTGGATTGTTCCCTCTCTGCTGTGTTGTATTCCCAGCAGATATCTGGAAGGTTAAAGTCCCCCACAAGCACAAAAGCAAGTGACTGCGAGATTTCTCTCAGCTGCTTATAGAAAGCTTCATCCATCTCACTGCTTTGATTGGGGGGTCTATAGCAGACTCCTACAACTATATCAGCTTTATTAGTGCTTAACCTAATCCAAACGGACTCAACACCATCATCACTATACTTGATTTCTAAGGTCTCAAGACATTCTCTAACATACAGGGACACTCCACCACCCCTCCTTCCTTGTCTGTCCCTCATGAAGAGCTTGTAGCCTTCGATTCTGGCACTCCAGTTATGTGTGGCATCCCACCACGTTTCTGTGATAGCCACTATGTCATAGTTTTCTTGGTGCATCAAGGCTTCAAGCTCCCCCTCTTTGTTGCTTATACTATGTGCATTGGTATAAAAACACTTCGGATGAGTTAATGATACCAATATCTTTTTGTGAGTGTGCCTCCCATTTCCTTCCAAACCCCTTTCAGGTACAACCATGCTTTCTAAATTTCTCGTCTTTGTCTCGAATACACTACACTAAAGAGCCTACACTAGTCAACCAGGCTTTTTCATCCCACCAAGTTTCAGCAATAGCCACTATGTCATGGCTTTCTAATAGCAGTGGCCTTTAATTCATCTTGTTTATTGCCCAAGCTGTGTGCATTTGCATAGAGGCACTTCAGCTGGGCTGGCTGGATTACCCTCTTGTGCGAATCCCCTTTGACTCCTATGGGGTGTCCCAGTGCATCATCACTGGCTTTTCTCAGGGTAACAAGTTGAGAGCCCTTACTAGGATTCCATTCCTCAGCCCCTGATGTTCTGCCCCACTGTTCGTCACAAGCAATTGAAAATCTAAGATTACTGACCCGCTCCCCCTTCAAATCTATTTTAAAGCCCTATCAATGAGACCTGCCAACTCCTGCCCCAGAATCCTTTTCCCCCTCTGGGACAAGTGCATCCCTTTAGGTGCTCGCAGCTCCAATGCTTTGTATACTGAGCCATGATCATAAAAAACAAAGTCCTGTTGGCGACACCAGTCCTGGAGCCATGAATTCACCTGTTGGCTCTTCCTATATATTCTCTTTTCCATAGACGATGTCAGAGGGATGGAGGAGAACACAACGTGAGCTCCTGATCCCTTTACCATCTGTTCCAAGGCCCTGAAATCTCTTTTAATTGATTGTGAGCCTCTTATTGCTACATCAAAGTGAGGCCTAGGGAAAATATCTCCTCTTAGAGGGTTGTGTGGATTGCCACAGAAATCAAAACTTTTTGAAACTATTTCTGCTGGTTTTGAATGACTAGATTACTATTGAGAACTACTTCACCAGGGTATTTTCTTATGCAAAAAAACCCCACCTGTATACTCATTTTGGAGATGTTTTATACAGACGTCCAGCTGTTTATAAGATTTTTCCTTTAGCTCTACAAAACAGATATCCAGTGTTAGTGTTATTTTTTAGGCACATAGAGCACATACTGAAGGAAAAAATATTGATCTTGTCATTGCCTAAATCATACAGATGCTTGAATTTACCATTCTGTTCCATTTGTGGTAACAGCAGGTTGGATCCAAATTGTAAGGTTTGGTGTGGGAATAGAGGAATACGTCTGAGTTCTGATTTCCAGGTTTGGCATAATTGCCTATTAATACACATCTGCAGGGTATTGCAGTTTTCACCAACCTTTAAGGACATTATTCTTAGCTGAAAGTTCACAATTCATTTGTTTTGCATATGAAATAAGGAAATCTGAAGCCATAATGTATTCTAAGCACTTATTGGCAGTAATAGTAAGAGCTTTTTCTGCTCTGTTGCCAACTGCGAAATGCTTGTCTGATTGAGTTTTTCCATATTCTTTCAGCTGAATCAAAGATGCAAATTCATAAGGACATAACACAAGTTTGTGTCAAGGGGGGGGCTTGTCAAGGTTTAGAATCAGGGCAGCCCTTTAGACCTATAACAGATGCTGTCTGTTAGTCCCACTCCCTCCGCAGAGGGGAAGAGAAAGGGAATAAGGGAGAGAGACTTAGTAATTAGAAAATGAAACTAGAACAGCTGTAATGAAAATGAAAATAATAAAAATGGAATGTATACAAAACCAGTATCAAACCCAACCAAGCCCTCTCCCCCCCCCCGATAGTAATTACATCACTGTCACCACTGATGCTGTGGAGCAGGAACTGGGAGAGTCCCACACTGGGCCCAGCAACAGACAGGAACTGTGTTAAGGAGATGAATTCTGGTACTGGATTCAGGAATACACAGGTCAGGATTGAAGGCAGAACAGAGGCCTCCTCAGTTGCCAGCCACTGACAAAGTGAGAAGCCAGAAAAGCCAAGCCCAGAGCCTGACACTTGTCATCTTTCAGCTTTATACTGAATATGGCATATATGGGACAGAATAACTTGTTGGTCTGCGTCACCTGTCCTTTCCACTCCTACCTGCAGGTACAGCCTTTAATTCCTGCACCCCATAAATTTGATACATAAGCTCCAGCAGTGGCCTTGGTCTGCATACCAGTCCTCGGTAATACCTCTAAATGTTGGGTGTTACTACTGCTAGAAGCAGACACTGCCTGTGAAAACATGCTGCTAACTTCAGAAAGTTAAGTTCAGAAGCTTCAGTTAGTTGGAAGAACTGAAGTAAAATCACTGAACATACTTAGTTCTGTTCTCACTCAAACCAGGACAGGGCTCTAAGTCTGTAAAGTATTGAATGGATCATATCCACCTCTACCTGGAAGATCCAGTAGCATTTATTTGTTATCCCGGTGCACAGTTGTAGAACCACGTCCTTTCAATTTGTTTTCCAGGGCAGTTGTGAATGAGGTTTAAAGCATGTCTTTTGATTCTGTTCTCTGAGGAGTTGAAATCTGTAAAAAAAAATCTGGTTTTAATCATCTTGTGCACTATGCAGAGTGAAGTTATGCAATATACTTCAATTTTCAACAGCTTTTCCTAGGCAATGCAATTTCCTTCTAGCCCCTTACCCTTTCAGAACTATTTTCATGTATCCTATCACTGATCCTAATGTCTGGTACACTTACAAAGGAATCAGTTTTAAGTATTATAGAATAAGTCATATATATATACACTAAACTTAGGCTTCAAAAAAGTATTAGAAAGAGCCTTAAAGGAACAAGATCAAGGTTAAACTGCTCACATTTTGATAGCCCAAATCTGAAAAGAAATGTTCTGGTTTATTGAGAAGTATTTAAAACCCATAAAATACTGTCTGGAGAAGGATAAGGGTCAACCTTGCAATGTCCCTGTAACACTTCTCAGATAGTTTACATTAATGACCCATGTCTAACAGACGTCCCAATAATCTTGAATGGGAACCTTGGTTAACTTTCTGTTTTATTTTATAGTTTTCAGTTAAGCACCATTTCATTGGGTAAGATTATATGCTGGTAAATGTAAAATAGCTCTGCCAATGCTTCATAAAAGCAGTATCTTCATTTCATTTTGTGTAATGGAACCTTTGTTAATTACATGCAGCAGAAAATGGACCAATCAAGTTGAGTTCTGGATATTGGTCAGATGACCTGAAGAAAATGCTGGGAAACCAGAGGATTCATTTTTCCAATGTAACTGGCATAATCCAAAGCAACTTTCTTTTGCACATAGAACCTGCCATTCTCATGATCACTTTGAATATTAATTAGAAAGAGGCTCTCCTTAGAATATAGAATTTCTCCTTAGTATATAGAATTTCATATTCTATATACTTTTGTCTTTACAATATGTGACAAGGACAACATTTTTGTAGTGACTTCTATTTTTACAGATTTTCAATTTCATGTATATTTATATGTAGAACTTTTAATAAGTTAATTTTTATCGAAGATAAACTGTTTATACTTTGCTTATAAGTAATACAAAAATACAATTCAATAATTCAAAAGCAAATTTCTTGGTGAGTGTTATTAAAACTATAGCTCAGGGCTTTTTGTAAAGTACTTTGTAATTTCTTAAATAAATTCAAGTGACCTAGAAATGCTTACTGTTGAAACATGCACAAAAAAAATAGAGGCCCTATAAAAAAGACACGAACTATTAAAATAGTACATCTTTTTTCTCAAATGCTATTCAGCATTTGCATCTGAGCTAACTTGGATATCCGAAAGTTATTTGTCTAAACTTAGTCAACCCAGATCACAGTCATCTACAGGAAGTAGTGACCGCCAGGACCACAGAAGGAAAATATGGATCTTTACATGGCCAAATATTTCCTTCAAGGATTAGCATACAAAACAGGTTGAATGAACTGGAACTGAAACCATCTTTACCTCCATTAACTGTGTGGTGACTAGATTTAGATAACTAATAGATGTTGTTTTATACTTATGTTCTGATATTGTACTTTAAAGAATGATTTACATGCATAATGTCATTTATTGTGTAAGAGTGATTGTCCTGGATTGAGTGAGAACAGAAATAATTCTGTTCAGTGATTTTACTTTTCATCTCAGTTCTTCTAACTAACTGCACTGTCTAAAGTTAGCAGCCTGTTCTCACAGACAGCCTCTGCTTCTAGCAGTGGTAACACCCCATGTTTAGAGTTACTACCAAGGATTGGTGTGCATATCAAGGCCACTGCTGGATCTTGTGTACCACATTGGAGGGTAGAAAACTGAAAGGCTGTACTTGCAGGGAGGAGTGGACAGGAGAGGTGACCCTAAACTGACCAAAGAGGTGTTCCATCCCATATACCTCATATTCAGTATAAGGGTGAGTGATCTGTAGGGTCTGTGGGTCTTCTCCCCTCTTGGACCACTTTGCCAGCTTTGCTTGGCTTCGCTCAGGTCTTCTTTCAGTTCCTTCCTCGGAGCATCCAAGGACGACTCTGTCTGTTCTGCCTTTGATCCCGATCTGCGTGTTCCTGAACCCAGTACCAGAATCCAGCTCCTGAACACAGCTCCCGTCTGCTGCGGCGCCCAGTCTGGGACTCCCCCAGTGCCGGCTCCACAGCATCAGTGGTGACAGTGATGTAATTACCACCAGGAGGGTTGGGTTCGATACTGGTTTTGTATATATTTGTATATATTCCAATTTTTTTATTATTATTTTCATTTTCATTAAAGCTGTTCTAGTTTCCTTTTCTAATCGCTAAGTCTCTCTCCCTTGTTCCCTTTCTCTTCCCCTTTGGGGAGGGAGGGGGGTTAACAGAGAGCATCTGTTATAGGTCTAAGGGGCCGCCCTGACCTCAAACCATGACAGTGATACAGAAGTGATCCCCTTCTCTTTCATTCATTCAGAATGCTCTAGTCTTCTCTGATTTGCACCTATTTAGTGTTCTGATAAAACAAATATATTTTGGAATCTTCTACAAATTCTGAGACTTCAGGGATATGGTTCTTGTGATATGAGGACTGAATTATTCAGATTTCCTGTGCAAACTCAGTCACTGAAATAATTCCAGAACCATGATATTTCTATTCTTATTCAGATTCATTCTCTGAGACTTCCATTCTCTGAGATGAACAAATGCAAATGGACAAAAACTGTGAGTTTACCTTTCATAAAATCCATTTGCTCCTCATGTCAAATACTTGTGAGTGAATAATGCAGTGGGTTGATATCTCTGTGATTTGTGAATTTCAGCTCATTAGAAGGAAAATAGCATGGAAAAAAAGAATTCAAGAAATATAAACAGAGAAACTCTCAATTTACTAATCTTATTCCTTTCCCTCACTACTGTTTTTATCCTGATTGGCAGAACTCACAAAGAATACCCTTCAAAACCATAAGCTGTTTCAGCAGATTTTCTTCCATGTGAGCAGGTGAAATATATCTTCACTGAATACAGTTGCAGATAAGAAAAAAAAAAAAAGGAAAAGATGAAAAAGGAAAAAAAGTAACTCAATGCCTTTCTGTTCTTAGATCAAGCCCTAGATGTTACTTATGCTTTGTGTTGACTTGCAGTTTTGTTTTAAAAAGTATTGCACAGTGTTGGATCACAAAAGATGGCATCATAGAACTTAATTTCCCACAGATGTGTTTCATTGCTCTTCTCCCTGCTATACCTGACCATAGCAGTCACTTCTCTAGTCCTAGCCCAATTATATGGAATACATAGAGGATAATATGTGAATTCTACTGCTTTCTCTTCCCTTTCATATTTGAAGAATAATTGTCAAGCAAAAACATTACAAAACACCTGTACTCTTTAATTCAATTAGACATTTGTCTCTTCTGAAATCTTAAAACAACCAACCCAATAATATTAATGTTCTTTTTTAAACTGGATGAGAAAACTATTATTTCACATATTTTCTTAGTCCATAAGAACTACATATTGAAAAATACATATATAAAATTGAAATAGAATTTTGCATTCTGGAGACCTTGTTCTGAAAAATAAACTAATTTTCATAAGGTTTTCTAAAAGGACATCCAACTCTCAGGGGAAGCCATGCATTCTTGCAAAGGACAAGTGATAG
>JANVCC010000018.1:26971210-27093836 GCA_025345505.1 Todiramphus chloris collaris
CTCCTTTCTCCTTCCTCCTTCCTCCTTCCTCCTTCCTCCTTCCTCCTTCCTCCTTTCTCCTTCTCCTTCCTCCTTTCTCCTTTCTCCTTCCTCCTTCCTCCTTCCTCCTTTCTCCTTTCTCCTTTCTCCTTTCTCCTTTCTCCTTTCTCCTTTCTCCTTTCTCCTTTCTCCTTTCTCCTTTCTCCTTTCCTTTCCTTTCCTTTCCTTTCCCTTTCCCTTTCCCTTTCCCTTGTTTCTTATTCATTAATTTCTTCATAATTTTGCCATGTAAGAAAAGTTTGAGGTTACACAGGAACTCTGGAGATCATGTGGTCCTACCTCCATGCTCAATCAGGGCCATCTACTATTTCAGTGTATACCCACTGCCTCTTGTCCTGTCACTGAGAACCACTGAAAAGAGCCTGCATGTAGCTTATATACACCCTCCCTTCAGGTATTTACATACATTGATGAGGTCCCCCCAAGCCTTATCTTTTCTAGGCTGAACACTCCCAGATGTCTTAGCCTTCCCTTATATGAGAGGTGCTGCAGTCCCTTAATCATCCTTGTGGCCCTTCAGTGAACTCCCTCCAGTATGTCCGTATCACTCTTGAACTGGGGAGCCCAGAACTGGACATGGTATTCCAGGTTTGATCTCACCAGGACTGAACAGATAGGAAGGATCACCTCCCTCAATGTGCTGACAATGCTCCTCCTAATGTAGCTGAGGATCCCTTTAGCCTTCTTTACTGTAAAGGCACATTGCTGGATCATGGTTAACTTGATGTCCACCAGGATCCCCAAATCCTTTTCTGCTGCATTGCTTTCCAGTTGGTCAGATCCCAGTATATATTGGTTCATGAGATTCTTCCTCCTGTGATGCAGGACTTAACACTTCACCTTGTTGAAATTCATGAGATTCCTGTCGAACCATTTCTCCAGCCTATCAAGGTCCCTCTAAATGGCAGCATGACCTTCCAACATATCAGCCTCTCCTTCAACTTAGGTGTCATCTGCAAACTTGCTGAGGGTACATGCTGTCCCATCAGCCAGATGACTAATGAAGATGTAAAAGAGAATTGAACCCAGTATTGATATCTGGGGTACACTGGTAGTTAGTGGCCTCCAATTAGACTTTGTGCCATTTATCACCACTCTCTGAGCCTGGCCAGTCACACAGTTTTCCATCTACCTCACTGTCTGCTCATCCAGCACATATTTCATCAGCTTTTCCATGGGGATGTTACAGGAGACAATTCTGAAAGCCTTACCAAAGTCTAGGTAAACAGTAAATTGTCTTTTATTTTACTGTTTCCTCCTATATACCAAAAAAAAAGAACTTTTATGGACTGGGCTGGATTGACAAGCAAGATCAACAAAAACAGTATCTGTTGGAAGACATAGATTTGACAGTAAATTAAGCCATTTTTAATGATGTTTTTATGAAGACTACAAGAGAGAGAATTTGTTCTGCCAAGCAGCACAAATTGTATCCTAGACCTCATATTTCATGGGAGAGTCCTAAATAAACCTAGATGTGAGATACATGCTGCTTATCTTCATGAATAGTATTTGTTCAAAGTATGAACAGAAGTAGAGCTGTAGCTGTACAGACAATATAACTGATGAGAAATGTCTTGAACTGTGATCCAAAATCCTCCTGCAGTTAGTTATCTGTTTTTGAAGCTCTAAGTCTCACCAGATAGAAATTAGGCATTGTAGCACTGAGCTAGTAGACATTGAGGGCTACCCCAGAGTTACTTCAAGCCTCAGAGAGATAAAATATTGTACTCTAATTTTAAAAAGACAAAATGGTACAAATCTGTTATGATAAGCAAAAAATGCCAAGTAATTTTTTCTAGTGTCTAGATCTCCATGTGTCAACTATTGTGTATTGATTGCTAGATAATCCATTATTTCCAGAAATTAAAACTATTTCTTTTCTAAAAATAGCTATCTATAAAGTTTACTTAAATGTGTTTAATTCCTTTTGTTAAACAGACAGTAATGTAAAACCTTTGCTTATATTTGAAATCATATTCCTAAAACTTCTTAATTAAGCTGGAAAACTTAGGCATGACCGAAGAGAATTTTGCTTTATTAAACTCTGTTAAGTTCTAACTTCCCTATCAGTTCTACTGTGAAATGACATGAGATTACAACTTTACCACTGTATAAATATATCTTCTGGAATTATCTTAATCTATATCTAAGACCTAAGTAATTTATCAAAAAAGGTTCAGCTTTTAAAAATTGTTTTCTTGTCTTTATTATTTTATTTTATTTTTTCCTAACCAGTGTTAAATAAGCTGTAATTTGACAGGAAATTGTAGAATGTATGGATATCATTAAATCTACCTACTGGTTTGAAAATAGTAGCTCATAATTTTGACACTTGAAGTTACACAGAACCTCTATGTAAACATTTCCTTCTGGAGACAACAAGATTTAAGGATGATTCTACTGATAAAGCAAGACAGATGCTTGTTTATTGTTATCTTGTGTACCTCCTTTTCCTGTAGCTGCACAAGTACAGTAAAATAAGAAATACTGACCATCTTAATTACATAATAAAAGCTGCCAATCTTTTGTTCTCAGAGTTCTTCAATATGATTATAGTTTCAACTGTACTGGTAATGTACGCAAAGAGTTTATTTGATTTTTTTTTTTTTTTTTTTTTTACTTATTAGTAGCACTTTTGTGGAACATTAATCTCTGAATAATTGAGAAACACTGGATAAGCTGTTAGTTTTAAATGACACATTAGTACCTGTCATTTAAATTGATAGTTAGAGCTGTAATTGAGAGTAATGGTCAGAAGGTAACTACTCTGTTGCTGAATTTTTACTGCTTTATTAAATTACTGATCTGATGCAACTCTGCACCTGGCTGTGGTGTATAATCATAAGCTATCCGAATCTTTTTAGACCTTGTGAAGAATCAATAATAATTTCTTACACAGAAGGCAAACAGAAAATATTCTATAAGGAGGACATTCTATATCATGACACAAAGCTCAATGCTTTTAGATTTATTTCAATATTATTTTGTTTTGTCTTGGTGTTTTGTGGGGAAAAGTATATAAGTTTGAATTATTTTAATTAATTCTTATACTCATGTAAATGGTATGAAAAAACCCACTTATTCTTTAAATTCTGCTTTGTTTCCATATGGCATTCAAAATGACCTTTTCTGAACAACTCTTCATATTTGCTCTTTCCACTAACTATGTATGGACATAGCATAATTTCTTAAACTGCTATTTGTGCAGTTATATTTGTAGAGACATTTATAGTGAACATTCTGTCAAAATTTGGTATTTGACCACTGTGAGTCTGGCATTTGAATGTTTTCACTAAATTACTGAAGTTGACTTCAGACCTGCATTTTATAAACAGAAGCAGCTATAGAAATTATTAGGTTACTGAACTGAATGAAAAAAAATGGGTGCTGTCAATTGTTTTAGCAGCAATGGTCTGAACTTTCTATTAGTGTACAACTAATTGTTGTTAAGCAGGAATAGAATCATTAGAATTTTGTTTAATGCTTGGGCATAATTTTATCATTAAATGTGTGCTTCACAGCCCTTATTTCAAAGTTGGTTTGGGCAGAGCTACAATTTTTAGGACATTTAGTCATATGCTGCCAGATTTTTCTCATCTCCCTACTAAATTTGTAGTTATTGTGACAATTAGAAAAATATGTCTCATATGGAGTCTCAAATTTAAATGCAGCAGTGTAGTGTATTAAGGTTTACCAGATTTGCTCATCCTGTGACATTATTTGCACAGTGGGCTTTCCCTCAACACCTGAATAAATCTAAATTTTTTTTCCCCTTTGAGTTCTTTGGATTTATACAAGAATAAAATGTGCACAAGTCAGGAAAGATTTAGGCTAATACTCTATGAAGTAAGTTATATAACATGGGGGATAGTTTAAAGGTCTATCTGACAAAGTGTCTTAAAATTATTTGTATTTATATTAATATATTATATGGAACCATTAAACAAAACCTTTCCTATTCTGTGCATTAACTGCTAGGGCAGGGTACCACTATTTGGAGCTCCAGAATTAATGCATAATGATTGACTCACATTAACTTCAGTAACTGTAGAAGTTGAACTCATAATTTTTTTTAATGTTAAATCTGTTAAACAGTGTGCAGCAATCCAGTGTGTATCTCTGAGAGAGAACCATGTTGTTATTTTCTAATATACAGAAGCTGAATATCAAAATATAGTTTTCCTCTATCATATCAAATTAATTATTTTTGTCGTAGAATACATTCTAGACAGTTTCAAGAGGTGTTATTTTTGGTTTATGACCATAAGTTTTCTTCTGTGCAAGCAAGTAACAAAAATAATAGTGTAGCTAAATGTGGGTATCCAAAATGGACAGGAATCCATTTCACATGAATTGTATCTTGGTCCGTTCAAAGGTTTTTCTGTAGATTGAGTTGATATCAAAGAAAATATGATCTTCACTGTCTGCTGAGGAGGTCATAGTTCAAAGCATGACTGAAGGTGTTCAATAGGCTGGCATTTTGTGCCTCTGTTTTCTTTGCTTGTTCCTCACTGGCACCAGTGTTTGTGTATATTCTGCTTTGTGTCACCTCAGTGATCCTTCCCATTTGTGCTGCTGGGCTACAAATTCAGGCCCCTGATCAACACATTATGTCTCTTTTCCTTGGTCCAGCAGTGACTCTTCAAATGAGAGGCTGAACTACATGACCTTCCAACTAACATTTCTGTGATTATATCACTTTATTTTCTTGAGAATTTTAGTTGATTTCTAATGAAAAGGGATGAAAAGTTCTTCTATTAAGAGAAGAAATTGTCTCTATGCCTGAGTCCGAGCAGATTACATTTATTTTTGATTCATGGACCAGACTCTTCAAGACATTATGGTCATATTTTCCAAATATTACCAGAGAATAAATTATTTGGACCCTTTTCCTTCTTTCAGAATGGAAATGTGACATGTAACTGAATCACATCTGCAGTGTATAAATTATTTTCCTTTGGAGTACAGTTTGAAGCATGCTGTCTGTCTAACATTGTTAAAACTTTTCCATTCAGTAGGAACAGAAAATGTGAGCATTTTGTGTTTTGGAACTGCTGTGGTTTTATTCTCTAAGAATAGCTACGGAGTGCTTTTAGATTAGTTCCTTTGTCCATCAAAACACCAAGATGCTGTGATTGCTGCATCATTCTACACTGTGCATTGCTGTGATGAAATGCAATTCAAGTTCCACATCCTTTGCTATCTTTGTGGAAAAACGTTTAAAAAGCAAGACTGGCGAAGCAAGTGTACTCCTATCCCCAGTTTTTTAATGGATATTCTGGCACAGTGTCATGATGTTCCTGTCCTTTGTTTTTGTGCTGAACAGAGACATTGGTGTCTGATCACTCTTTCTATTCAGTTTAGATATCTTACTATGCTAAATAACTCTTCAGAGTTATGGACAATATCTAGAACATATTAAAAACTCATCTACATACTGTAAAGAAATATATCATACCTGAAGTTCTTTTAATATGAAATGTACCTTCACAGTTCTCTATTGATCTGAAGTGATATCTAAAGGTCATATGGTACTGTGATGGTGACAGTCAAGGAAGAATTTGAAATAAATTAATAATATATGAACATCTCCTGACAGTTTACATTTTATGTTTGTCAGCCTGGACTCTAAGCACAAGGCCTACTAGCTGTTCTAGAATTATCCAATGTAAGCAAAGGGAATATATTAAGTTGAAAGAACTGTTGGCTTAGCTGTCAAAAAGGCATAGAGCTATTTTCTGTTACAAAATAGACAGCCAGTGCATTACATCTTGGCTCTTCAAAAATACTAGTGACTTGAATACAGACGTTGTTGGTGCTTTTCTTTATTTTGAATAATTCTCTTGACTTTCAAAAATAATTTCAGCAAAGGAATACAAATTTTAACAGAGCACAGGCCTTGTAACTGCAAGACATTACAGAAGCTTGCATTTATTACCAACTCTACCCTCAGCATTTTCTCCTGAATGTCATTTTCATATACAAGATCGACACAGAGCAAACCTGCCTTGCACAGTTTAATGGGACATGACAGCAGCAGTTAAGCTTGCATAAGAATAATTATCTCTATCCAGCATCACACCCAAGTTCTTCCTTTGAATTGCTACTAAACTGATAGACATTCTGTTCATTTGTGGCAATATAGGTTTACCTCGGCCAAGCCATCTATGCAGTTGAAATTATTTGGCAGCCCTCCACTTTATATTTCAGTCCAGCTTAGTACTGCATAGCATTCTGATTTAAAAAAAAAAAAAAAAAAAAACAACAAACCAACAAACATATCAAATTTTAGGCACACATTCTGTGAGTTGAACATTACAACATTTAACTCCAAAACAAACTCTAGAAAGACAGGTTATGATTTTGCTCTCAGCATCAACATGATGTAAACAGTCCTATTAATTTCCAATCCTTAAAGACTCAGAAAAAAAAGTCTGATACTGTCTCAAATGAGCAAACTGGAATTCATACTATCTGGACAATGTATCACAGCTCCAGTCATGCCCTGTGTTGGGCACGAGTAAATCGGTCAAGGTTTAGAGGCTGGGCAAGCCACTAGATGAATGACAAATTGCTCTCTGTTAACACCTCTCCCTCACCAAAGGGGAAGGAAAAGGGAATAAGGGATAAAGAATTATTGATTAGAAAAGAAAGATAGGACAGCTTTAATGAAAATAATAATAATAAAATGAAATTTATACAAATATACACACAATTCCAGTATCAAATCAAACCCCACTGATGGCAACTTCAGTCCATTTCCTCTAGTCCTGTAATCATTTACTTGAGAGAAGAGGCTGCATGCACCTCACCACAACCTCGTTTCAGGTAGCTGTAGAGAGCCTCCTCTTCTTCAAAGTAAACAATCTCAATTCCTCAGCCTCTCCTCACAGGACTTGCTCTCCAGACCCTTCATCAGCTTGGTTGCCCTTCTCTGAACTCTCTCCAGCAACTCAGCGTCTTTCTTGTGGTGAGGGGCTTAGAACTGAACACCGTACTCAAGGTGTGGCCTCACCAGTGCCAAGTATAAGGGCACAATCACTTCCTTTCTCCTGCTGACCATGCCATTTCTCATACAGGCCAGGATGTCATTGTTCTTCTTGGCCACCTGGGCACACTGATGACTATTATTCAGGCAGGTGTCAACCAGCAACCCCAGGTCCTTTTCCACTTGCCAGCTTTCCAGTCACTCTTCCCCAAGCCTGTAGCATTGCCTGGGGCTGTTTTGACCAAAATGCAAGACCTATCACTTGGCCTTGTTAAACTTCATACAACTGGCCTTGGCCCATAGATTCAACCTGTCCAGATCCTTCTGCAGAACTTTTCTACCCTCAAGCAGATGAACACTCCCACCCAATATGCTGTCATATGCAAACTTGTCGAGGAAGCACTCGATACCCTCATCCAGATCACTGATAAAGATATTGAACAAGACTGTTCCCAAAACTGAGCTCTAGGGGACACCACTGGTGACTGACCACCAACCAGATTTAACTCCATTCATTACAACCCTCTGGGCTTAGCTATCCAGCCAGTTTTTAACATGTGAAAGAGTACACCTGTCTGTGTCATGAACCACCAGCTTCTCGAGGAGAATGCTGTGGGAGACAGTGTCAAAGGCTTTACTAAAGTCCAGGTAGAAAATGTCCACAGCTTTTCTCTTGTCCACTAGGCAGGTCACCTGGTCATAGAATGAGACCAGTTTGCTAAAGCAGGACATGCCTTTCCTGAACCCATGCTGGCTGGGCCTGATCCCTGTGCTGTCCTGCACTTACCATGTGAATGTACCCAAAATGAACCTCTCCATAATTTTGCCAGGTACTGAGGTCAGAGCAACATGTACCTTTACAAAGAGAAAAGACCAGGTTCTAAAATCTTAGCAGTTACTGAGAAAAAGGTATAGCAAGAACCAAATTTTAGCAGCTGAAGCCAGAAAAAAAAAAAAAAAAAAATTGAAATTGAGAAGCATGTTTTGAATATTGAGGGTGCAAAGCTTCTTATACAAAATATCAGGGTAAGTGGTGAATTCTCCATTTCTTGTCTTCAAATCAAAGATTAGCATTTCTAGAAAATATGTTTTGACCACATTGAGCTCACAAGAGTGAATTGTAATGGCCTATAAATCTTTCTGTCTCTGTGCATTATCAGTGGAAACCTGTGTCAATTTTGTAAGTAAACATGATCATGAACATGGCTTTATCAGTGTTTAATACCAGGGAAACACTTAAATTTCTCCACAAACTGAAAGACAGAATCATGATGGAGACAGGACAGCTGTTAGTTCCTCATTGTGAACATGGCCAAAAATCTCTGAGCATGAAAAACATGACAGTATGATGTATAACAACATTATCTTGTTACAGTGTCAGACTAATGTTCTGCCTATGCAAAGAGGTGACTGCAGCAATATGTGGACTTCACCAAATTAAATGGAAGCCAGGCAGGAAGGCTCAGCTTTGCGTACTAAGATTGGGCTGATCCATTGATTTATCATCTGTGGTTGGTAAATGTTAGTCAAATCTGATCCATTTAAAAGTCATTAACAATGAGAGGTCCTCTGATTATCATACTATACCCTGTCCAAATACACTACAAGTGACTGCAGCACTGTTGGAAACTTCCCACCAAACACATTGCTCCCTGTGTCCTACCCTGCGTATGGCATACGTAATTAGAAAGGGGTTGAATGAATAAGGATCTGGTAAATCTCACATAAATTTAGGTACCATATTCTGCTACTGTGTCGGTCTCAGGACCATGACATATTTTCATCGGGTATAGTTATGCAATAGCAAGTGTGCCACATGCCTGGTTATAGTGTAAGAATAGGCTAGAACAAGAAAAAAAAACTCCCACCTGAAAATCCTTCTGTTCAGTTTCCATCTAATGCATAAGGTGGACAAAGTACCTTTCTTTTTGACCTGAAACTACTGATACCTGTAGTATTACTGATCTACAGCATCTGTCCTAGACAAATATCCTAATAACATGCTTTTTGCCTAAGCTTGGTTTTGAAAGCCAGGGAATCAATACTTTCACCTAACTCCCATAATGCAATAAGGATGCTCATTATGTGCATAGCACACATCAAGACATTCCAAAATGATGCACCAACAACTTTTTTGAAGACAGCTAGCAGTGGAATAGGTGGACATACGTTCTGCAGTGCTCCTGCTGATGTGACTTAACTTTACAGGAAAGCATACAAATTTCTGTGAGAGAAATGATGTCAAATTCTTCTAGACATTTTTGCTCAAAATTTCTGCATATTAATAACTGAAAAATAAACAGGAAGAAACAATTCCTGGAGCAGAGACAAGAATGTAGGATTCCCCTTTCCAGATTGGTTGTCCCAGTAACAGGGATAGAGGCAATATTCTTCTCATTTGACCTTTCTCAGTCTTTGACTCACAAATCTACTGTTCTCAGCTCCTCAGTGATGTAACTAACAGAAAAGATAAAAACTAGCCAGTGTAGTATTTAGGTATTATTCTTGAGAAATGTGAAGTGTTTAATTACTATTTAGATAGGACAAAATGCATGTCTCCACTGGTGGGTACTCTTCTTGTACAAAGTTATTTTATAAAAGATGCATGACTCTACAGAACAGCTTCATTTTAAAAGAAAATATATTCAGCCCTGTCTTACTACCCCTCAGCATCCATGACTTTTCAGGTCTGGGTTAATGTGGCAAAGGTTGCTATGTCTTGCATTAAAATACAAGAAGAAAGTGAAGGAAAATAATTTTTTTCACATTCCTTCCAAAATTCTCCTTTTTAGTACTTTCCATTGACACAGTTGCTGTAAAAAATTATATTGTTCAGTGAAAATGAAATCATAGTTGAGCATCACTACAAACAGATTCATCATGAGATAAACCTGCCTGAATGTGTTCCTGTGCAACCTATTCCAGGTGAAGCTACTTTAGCAGAGAGGTTGGACTAGATGGTTCCCAGATGTCTCTTCCAACCCCTATCATTCTGTGATTCTGTGAAGTCTAAGCATGGAGCATGGTGTGACAAGCTAGGTATAGTCCATAGCAAAAGACTAGCTGAAAAATGATAAGTCTACTGTGGCTTTAGCTGGTCTTATTTTTTTTTCTTTGTTTCTCTTAAAAGATTTATAAAGAACATAGTCAGTCCTCTAAGGCATATTCCTTACTGTACTCTGTTACTACTGAAGTTTTGACAGAGGTGCATCTTTTTGCTGAGTTATGTGGGTACTCTGGAAGCATATGATTCAGAATATGCCTAGATGTTCTTCCTCTTCCCAGACACAGGTTATCACTAAGATGACTGACTTAACAATGTATTTCAATTAACTATGTGCCTCCTCTCTTTGGAGTCATACCATAGAGGATTCACAGTACATCTCTGCAGCTACATTATTGTTGTTGGATTTTTTTTGTCATGTCCTTATTAACTTTTTACAGTTGAGGAATTATTTTCCTTGCCTGTGCTTATTATATGTGCCATTTCCAAAGCACACATCACGGGAAAATAGTTTTGATAAAGCAGAGTGTTTAACATGACAAACTAATAAATGAGGTAAGCTTCACCCCTGATTATCTTCACTGACCAGGTTTTGTGTGCCTTACTCTCTGTTCTCCATTCTATGATGGGAAGGAAAGGACTGTGCAAGAACTATACACTATATTACACACCCCTTAATGGGGGAATGATTATCATCACAGAACTACCTGTGAAGATCAACTACAATGCTAGCTAGTCTTACTGCCTAAAATTTCATGCCTTGAAACATTAGCAGCACTATTCTGAAGCGGGATACATTAAAGAAAAATGTAGCAATTGAAAATTCATGGCTACTGAAAACAGCTTAATCATGAAATATGCATTTTGGACAAAATTAGGATGTATACAGTCATGCTGCAGAACACCATAAAGGTCTCAAACCGTCACTGAAGTCTGGTTCAAAGTTAATCTCCTTTGATGATTGGACTCTGAGTTTTCAGAGTATAGTGCAACTCATCGCATTTCTATTCTACACCTGTACCATGAGAAAAATTTAAGTATGCAAGCAAAACCATAAAACGTGAAGCAATATCGCTGTTTCCCAGAAGCTCCATTTATTTCATTATCAGACTTTTTATTCATGAACTTTGCTCTAATCATGTTATTATCAAAGTTTATTATTTAATGATTATAACAATGTTATTAATCTGATTACTGATGATCAGTAATGAACTGCTGATTTTCTGTATTAGCAAAATAATGCTAATTTGTAGAACTGATAAAGTGATAAATTTAAATCCGCATAACAAGTAGACTTTTCTTATCATACATATATGTACATATATGACTAGTATTCATTTTTAGTCTTACTTTTACTATTCCAGCATATTTTTATGGAAGACATACTTTCATTCCTTTTGACTCAAATCTCTAATGATTTTAGTAGGCATAAGAAGTGTGTCTCATAGATTATTCTTGTCTTATACCTATATATTGTCATGAAGATTGAATTCAGAACTGTTGCTTGTGCAAAAATCTATGTGAAAGCTGAAAGTTTCTATATCAGTAAGCCGTTATTAAGAGAATAAGTAGGTGGAGAAAAGGTAGATATTCAGGACTACAGAAAGGTTGTAGCCAAATGAGCAGAGTGTTGCAGACAGAGAAATAGAAGCACACTAAGCTATAATTGGCACTACTTACTGTCCTGATTTGAGTGAGAACAGTGATTTTACTTTTCAGCTCAGACTCTTCTAAGTAACTGCGCTTTCTGAAGTTAAAAGCAGATTTTCATAGTCAGTCTCTGCTTCTAGAAGTGATAACAGTGTTTTGAGTTAGTACCAAGGATTGGTGTGCAGACCAAGGCCACTGCTGGATCTTGTGTACCATGTTGGGGGGTGCAGAAAGTAATAGGCTGCCCCAGGAGGGAGGAGCAGACGGGACACATCACCCTAAATTGACCAAGGTGTTCAATGCCATATACATCATATTCAGTATAAAGCTGAGGGATCACAGGGGTCAGGATCCTCTTTGCTTCTTCAATGGCTGGCATCTGAGGCACAGTCTTTCCCTTCTACCTTTGATCCTGATCCGTGTGCTCCTGAATCCAGTACCAACACCCAGCTCTTGAACATAGCTCCTCTCTGCTGCCGGGCCCGATTTGGGACTTTCCCATTGCCTGCTCCACAACATCAGTGGTGACAGTGACTTAATTGCCATCAGTGGGGTTGGGTTCGATACTGCTTTTGTATATATTTATATAAATTCCATTTTATTATTTTAATTTTCATTAAAGCTGTCCTAGGGTTTTTTTGTAGTCACTAAGTCTCTTTCCCTTGTTCCCTTTCTCTTAAGAGAGCATTTGATACAGGTCTAGTGGACCCTAAATCTGCCCTGATCCTAAACCTTGACACTTACCTTGAACCCACAAATAGCATAACAGGAAACAGAGTATAAGGATTTATAACACAGTAATTCTGCTAAGAGTAAACTGGGCCTAGAAGTATAAATGACACAAAACCAAAAAGGGGTGAATGAGGACTTATGTCTCCATTGTGCAGTAGAGCACAGAGAACATCAAAACACGTTCAAGTAGTAAAATCTGCAAGACAAAAAAAAAATTATATACAGCAATCAGGAAATAGGTCTGGAAGAATCAGAGTACTCTTGCAGAATGAGAGGAATGAAAAACAAAGCAAATCTTTATCTGAAAAATACGATCAAATTTGTTTGAAGCAGTTCAGATCCTCACCCTTTCTTTGGGAAAGGAGCTGAAGAAACATCAACAATAAAAGAGCTAAAATAAGGAAAAAAGAAGTCGCCCACTTTGGTACTGGCCTCCTTCACTGAAAAGAACTCCAGCCCAGCCACTCCAACTTGAAGGACTAAAGCCATCGGGTCTATGACCTTCACTGCCAACTACAGCATCAGCTGATTGCTGCTCTGCATGCAGTTCTGAATGTACAGCATCAGTACCATATACTGGTGGTGAGTTTAGGGCAAGATAGTTAATGACTAATTATTTGAATACATAGTGATGATGACAAATAATGAGTAAGAGCTAAGCCTTGTCAACAAGTGTGGTGTTGATGAACATGAGCTTCATAAAATGTTGTGTTCTGAAGTTTGAAACTGACCTGATTTATTGGTTTTTTTTAATATCTCATTTCCTGATTATTTTTGGTTCTATTTTTTATATCTATGTCCATATACTTGGTTACCAGAAGGCTTTTGAAGAAGGTCTAAGGAGAAGTTACTGATGTGTCTTGTCACTCCAATGTAGCCACTGAAGAAAAAAAATCTAAATTGAATAAAAAAACCAAATGACTAAAGCCAACTAAGTTCATTTTAGAAGTAGAGTGACTTCATCTCACCTGAAACACATAACATGATAACTAGGCTTTCTTCTTGTTCTAAAGGACAACATAAAAAATTCTGATAGGAGATGGATGAAAGCAGAGGAAATTATACAAATGCATGTGATGGAAGCATCAGAAAATCTGAGAAGCTGTGGAGGAGCTGTAACATGATCACCCAGGGAAAAAGAAACAGGGAGGACTTATGATTAGTGAAGCAGAAATGGGTAAAATTAGGGACCAGTTTCAGTCCAAAATTTTATAGCAAACACTGCCTTTCTGCCACTATCTGAATAAAAACAGAGATGGAGAAAACACTTTCTTGTAGGTCAAAATAAAGACTGGGACATCACATATCTATTCTTGTCATGGGAAAAACAGACTTGGGAAAATGTATTTTCACTTATTTCCAATTAAAATAATTTGTGTAGTGATTTAAAAAAAAAAAAAAAAAAGATAAATAAACAACAACACAACATTTTCTCCTCCTGTGTTTCCTAGGCTTAGCTTCACTCCTTCACCCCTGACTCCCAAAAGATTCCAGGGGCTGAGGTGAAAAAATGGCCAGTACCCAGCAGTTTCTCTCCACCTCTCCTTCTCTCTCACACTTTTCCCTTGCTCCAGCATTGTCTCTCCAAGAGCTACAATTCCTTTAGGAGGTATCCACCTGCTTCAGCATGGGGTCATTCATGGGCTGGAGAGGGACAAACTGCTGCTCCATGGTCTTATCCACAGGCTACAGGGCAATTTTTTCTCTGGGCCCTGGAGAATTTCTTTGTGTCCTCCTTCTCTGGCCTTGCTCACTCTGCTCCCTTCTCATCTCTTTGTCTTGTATTTTTCCCTTTCTGTAATACATTTTCCCCAAGGCACCACCACCTTGTCTGCCGGGCTCAGCTGTGCTCTGTGGTGGGTTGGTTGGAGCTGTCTGGAACTGGCTGTGTCCAGCACAGGGCAACCACGGCCATTCCTCGCAGCCCCTGCTGCCAGATCCTGGGCACATAAACCCTATACAGCCCCACATCTAGTTTATCTCTGCCTTCCTGTAGAGAACTGGTCCAAAGTGTACTGTTCAACAGAACAACTGTGATACATTCAAATGGTGTTTCAATCAGATCCTAAAAAATCCAGACAAATAAGCTAGCTGGTTTCATTATATCTTGCTCTGGTTTGTTTGTTTTTTGGGGTTTTTTTTGTAAAGATAGTAAATGTTTTAAGTGATTCCACAAAGAAAGACTGGGTAATTTGTATTGTACTGTATATGATTCATGTTGGTTTTTTATATGATAAATGCTATCTTTATTTATTTTTCTTGTATGTTATTTTGACACAGATACACTCACAGAAAACATTGTATCAGCTTGCAACCTTGAAAACAACCATCAAAGAGAGAAGATCCTGTAGCCCTCTGAAAGCACTAGCAGCAAAAGGTATTATCAATAAATACTAAAGGGACTACCAGTTGTGTGGGTACGGGCTGAACAGCCTGCATTAAATTTGAAGTGCTGGGAGGTTGTTTTACTGAGAAAACTCATGTGTTATATCATAGTTACAGCTTTAAGAACAGATGTGCATTGGAGGTTATGGATCATATCACCACACATAATAGGCAGCCACTGGTTGCCTATTGTTTCCTCGTCAGGCTCACTGGTTATCTGAAAGGTGCTAACATGCTACCTACCAAGTTCTAAATACTTTGTGTTAAGGATTGCATTTTAGACTTTATTGTAATGAATATGTTATTATTCTTCAGTAAAGCTTTACAAAATGTGACTGAGTTGTTATGGGATTATTACTAGTGACACAAGTCACTCATAAGATGGATCTTCAGGCTGAATCAATGACACAGTATTTCCAAAGTGCACTTTTTTATTTATGAGTTTTGGAAGATAAATAAGATACATTTGCTAGAGCTGGAGTGAACATTTTATCTGTAATTGTAATTCTTTAGAAACAATAATTTTATACCAACAAAGTATATATATATATATACATATGTATGATATTATGGTGGTTTGACCTTGACTGGATGCCAGGTGCCCTCCGAGCCACTTTATCACTTCCCCCTCCTTCTCTCAGATAGACCAGGGGGAAGAAAATAAGATGAAACTCATGAGCTAAGAGAAAAGAAGTTTAATAAAAAAGCAAAGCAAGGCCATGCATGGAAGCAAAAGAAAATGAGGATTTATACTCTACTTCCCATCATCAGTTGATGTCTGGCCCTTTTCAGGAAGCAGGGCTCCAAAAGTGTAGTGGTTGCTCCAGAGGACGAGCAGATGGCCCCCTCCCTCTTCCTCCTTTTCCTAGCTTTTGTAGTCAAGCTGATGTCTTATGGTATGGAATATCCCTTTGGTCAGTTTGGGTCATCTGTCCCAGTCATGTCCCCTCCCAAGATCTTGCCCACCCCATCCCACTGCAGAGGGAATGTTGCAAACCAGCCTTGGGGCTGTACAAGCCCTACTCAGGAGTAGCCACAACACGGGTGTGTTATCAGCACCTTTCAAGCTCTCAGTGCAAAGCAGAGCAGTGAGAGGGCTGCTATGGGGAAAATCAGCTCCAGCTCAGTCAGACCCAATACACATAAACACATTGCGATGGTTGTCAAAATAATTTTAATATCTAGAGAAGTGTACTACTCACAGAGGAGGTCTATCATGGAAAGAGATTTTTGTGATAAGGTTTAGACAGAAGTCAAGTAGATGCTGTAGAACATGTTCTTCATTCACAATTCCTGGCAAATGGGCCTTTAATTAGACAAATTCTGCAACACCTGTGACCTGGCTAAGCCTCACCACCTTTTATAACATTGCCAAAGAATGGTGATTTGGCATCAAAACCCAGTCATATATTTAGTAACTCTGTGATTAATTTAGGCTTATATGAAAGCTGAAAATGAGCTCACCATCAGCTTTAAGTGCCCTTGACAAAATAAATCCTAAGGACAGGAATTTGAAATAGCCCATAGTAAATTGCCCTCTTTTTGGAACATCTTCATATGTGATTAGTACAATTACAAGTCTATTCCTTCTGTTGCAACTATTGTGGAAGATAAATCTTTCAACAGTAATGCTATCTGGCAGTGTGATACAGTAAGAATATAATTTTGTAACTCCATAGTTCTGCAGTGTCATTTCAATAATTTTTCTCCAAGCCAAATCCCTCTCCTCGTTTTTTCTCTGTAGTGCTACTGTTCTCAGTGTAATTAGAGCAAGGAATGGAGGAGTTCAAATCTGGTGTCATAAATGGTATTTGCATGACGTCACTGCCCCATTTTATCTTGGAGATACAATGATTTTTCTGTATTTCATATGGAGCAAATATTTGCCTTTAAGATTCTTTTCCTCCTCAAATTGGTCTGAAGTGCCTGTGACAAAGCATGCATTGCAATTGTCTGTGGTGCTGCTTTGTCCTTGAAAGTGGCAAAATGACATGCAAGTGTATTCATGTGAAGGGCAGATGCAGTCAAACTATGGTTACAAAACTGTGGAGCTGTGGCAAATAAAGAATTAGAATTCTCTTGGCTACTTGTCACTCTGACTGACATTACCTCCATGATTTATAATTTACTCTGAATATTAAGAAAACAAAAACTGTACTAAACATCTTTATTGCTCCTGATGGCTACAGCCATTCAGGCATATATTGCTATCTGACATGGCTGAGAATCTGAAACTGAATGCTTTTTTGTTGCCCTAATGTTAGTGACTTTTAGATAATCTGTCAAAATATTGTCTTTTGTGTTGCTGATGTTTCTTTATCCAGAAGCACAGACTACTTATGCTTTTGCTTCTGAATGCAAACAAATCAATCTGTCTCTCACAAAAGTGTAGGGAGAAGCCTGTAAATTATCCCTGTGAAAGAAACTTAAAAATAAAAGACAAGTGAAATAACCTAATAAAGCATGAATTGATATGAAAAAAAAAAAAATTATTCCCTTGATACCAGAGCTATCAGAAGAAAAATGAGAACTTTAATGAATTGTGTTCAGATCCAAATGGAGGATGTGAGTGATCAAAAAGCAAATATATTTTTGTGTATATTTTTCACCATGGAGTAATATTATTGACTCAGGTTGAGGAAAAAGATACTATAAATATATAGTAGGAAAGGCTACATTTAAAAGAAATTCCAGGATCCTGTCATCACAGTGCAGTATATTGCAATCTGATTTTGCTTGCCTTTGTCTTCCATTGTAATTCACTCAGGGAACTACTGGAGAGAGTCCAATGAAGGTCTATGAGGATGATGGACTGGAACATCCCTCTTACCATGAAAGGCTGAGAGACCTGGGGCTGTTCAGACAGGAGAAGAGAAGACTAAGAGGGGATCTTATCAATGTTTACAAATATCTAAATGGCAGGCATCAAGAGGATGGGGCCAGACACTTTCAGTGGTGCCCAGTGCCAGGACAAAGGACAATAGATACAAACTGGAACACAGGAAGTGACACATCAGCATCAGGAAAAGCTTCTTTACTGCGAGGTCAACATGAGGAAGAACTTCACTGTAAGGGTTACAGAGCACTGGAACACACTGTCCCAGAAGTTGTAGTCTCCTCTGGAGACTTTCAAAACCAACCTGGATGCATTCCTGTGCAAACTGTTCTAGGTGAACCTGCTTTAACAGGAGGGTTGGACTTTATAATCTCCAGAGGTCTCTTCCAACCCCTACCATTCTGTGATTCTATGATTCTATGATTCAGATAACAATGTTAGAAACTTTCAGTTCCTAACTAGTCTTGAATGTAACCTGGATCAAGAAATGAAATAAGCCATTTGGTTATGACTACAATGAAGACCACAATAGGTATGCCCGTTCCATCTTTAAGTTAGTTCAGATACAGTCTCACTGCAGCAGTGTGGTAAATCACACCTCCCAGACTTGCATGTGCAGCATCTGTATTGACTTTTAATTCTTAAAGTAACTCAGAGCTAGATTGAGTGTCCCTGCAAAACTCTACTTACCTGAGGTGCCAACTCCTCAGCATTAACTGTGTGAAAATAGTGACTGATGCTTTCCTGCAAAGGAGAGAGCTTTGCCAGGCAACACGCTAGAGCACACAGTACTCCACCTCAACAACTTAATTAACTGAATTGTAGCACCATACAACACCCAGTGATGTCTCCAACTAAGCATCAAATGAAAACCAGAAAATTAAAATAATTTTCTGTTGACAAATATCAAGATAGCATGGAATGTGGTACACGTTTGTGATATAAAGAAGTGTCTTGACCAATCACTGCATACTTAAAGGAAAACTGTATGTCATACAGTAAGAAAGAAAATTAAAGAGGAACATTGTTACATTTCACAGAATTGGGATGATGAGACTGTCTCTGTATCTTTGTGACAGCATGACAATGGTCATTAATCATATTTTAATTAACATTGTGATATAAATCTGACTCATTAAGTCACCCACAGATCAGTCAACTGAGTGTTCAATAACACTGAGTAACTAGGTGGCTGAATATGATACAAAGTAAGATAATACTTTCATAATGAAAAAAGCAGTATTAGCCTCCCTGATTTTTCTCTTTTTTTCAGTTGTGTTTTTGAAAGATATTCCTTCAATATCCTACACAAGTTTTGAATATGTTAAATCTAATTTTTTTTTTTTAATTGAAGTAGTCATATGGCAATTATTCCTTCTATTTGTACAGGCAATCATCTATAAAAGAGGTTCATATTTTAAGGTATTATGTACTTAGATTGACTGCTGAATATTTTGAAGTATTCTGCAATGGTGAAATGTGGCTGTATCTAGAATGGATTTTGGCCCAAAGCATTCTCTAGGCAGTAGAAATCAATATAGGGCACTACATTTTACTGAGCACATGATGTGAAGCTGTGGCTCAGAAAGAAAATGTGATCCTTAGATAAATAGAAAGAGAAATAAAAAATGGAAGTACAGAGCTATTTTTGATTCTCTGTGATATTAGTAAGACCTGTACTGTGTTCTGTTTTATGAACTCATTTTAAAGTAGCGTTGACATATTGGAAATGGCTTTTAAAAGAGCTACAAGAATGATGGAAGTTCTGAAAAAAAGCCTTTACTGTGAGCTACTAAACCAGCACAATCAATTTTGCTTAATGAAATGAAGGTTAAGAAGCAACCTGATCATGGTCTATAAATACAGATACTTCCAACACTGGAGGGAAGTTTAATCTATCAAAGACATTAGAGACCTAGAGCCTGAACATGGAACATAGGTCAATTGAAATTAGAAATGAAACATGTATTTTTACAGTGGATTGTCACTAACAAATAGAATAAGTTATCTAGATGCTTGATAAACATTAAAGTAAAGATTAGATGTCTTTCTGAAATACATGTCTTAGCGGAAACAGAAATTCTGGGCTTAGAAATACTTAGCAGGATCACAGCCCTGGACTTCAGTTGGACCAACTTTGACCTTTTCAAGAGATTGCTAGGGGAAATCTCATGGGACAGGGTACTAGAAAAATAGTTGGCCCAAAATAGTTGGGTTATTTTCAAGGAACACTTTTTACAGGTTTAAGATCAGAGCATCCCAGAAGGTAGGAAATCAAGAAAGGGAGCCAGGAGACCTGCATGGTTAAACAGGGAACTGCTGGGCAAACTCAAGTGGAAGAAGAGAGTCTTTAGATCATGGAAGGAGGGGATGGCCACTTGGGATGAATATAAGGCTGTTGTCAGAGGATGTAGGCAGGCAACCAGGAAAGCTAAGGCCTCCTTGGAGGTAAACCTTGTGAGGGAAGTCAAGGACAAAAGAAAAGTCTTCTTCAAATACATTGCAGACAAAATTAACAGTAGGGGCAATGTAGGCCCACTGTTGAATGAGGCGGGTGCCCTGGTGACAGAGGATACAGAGAAGGCAGAGTTACTGAATGCCTTCTTTGCCTCTGTCTATTCTGCTGGAGGCTGTCCTCGGGAGCCCAAGACCACTGAGGCCCCAGAGGAAGTAAGGATGGAGGAAGAGACTTCCTTGGTTGATGTGGACTGGGTTAGGGATCAACTGAGCAATCTGGATGTACAGAAGTCCATGGGCCCCAAAGGGATACACCCATGAGTGCTAAGGAAGTTGGCAGAAGCCATTGCTAGACTACTCTCCATCATCTTCAGTAAGTCATGGAGAACAGGAGAGGTGCTTCAGGACTGGAGAAAGCAAATGTCACACCAATCTTTAAAAAGGGCAAGAAGGAGGACCCAGTTAACTGTAGACCGGTCAGCCTCACCTCCATCCCTGGAAAGGTGATGGAACAGATTATCCTTGGCACTGTCTCTAGGCATATCAAGGACAAGGGGGTCATTAGGGACAGTCAACATGGTTTTACCAAGAGGAAGTCATGTTTGACCAACCTGATAGCCTTCTATGAAGAAATAACCAGGTGGATAAGGCAGTGGATGTGGTCTAACTTGATTTGAGTAAAGGATTTGACACTGTCTCCCACAGCGTCCTGGCAGCTAAACTGAGAAAGTGTGGTGTGCATGATCAGGTAGTGAGGTGGATTGTGAACTGGTTGAAGGAAAGAAGTCAGAGTTGTGGTCAATGGGACAGAGCCTAGCTGGAGGCCTGTATCTAGTGGAGTCCCTCAGGGGCTGGTACTGGGGACAGTGCTATTCAATATGTTCATCAATGACCTGGATGAGGGAACAGAGTGCACTGTCATTAAGTTTGCTGATGATACAAAATTGGGAGGAGTGGCTGACACACCAGAAGGCTGTGTTGCCATTCAGAAAGAACTGGACAGGCTCACATAGGCTGGACAGTTGGGCAGGGAGAAATAGAATGAAATACAACAAGGGCAAGTGCAGAGTCTTGCATCTGGGCAAGAATAACCCCACGTACCAGTATAGGTTGGGGATTGACTCGTCAGAGAGTAGCATAGGGGAAAGATACCTGGGGGTCGCAGTGGACAGCAAAATGACCATGAGCCAGCAATGTGCCCTCATGGCCAAGAAGGCCAAAGGCATCCTGGGGTGTATTGGAAGGGGTGTGGTTAGTAGGTTGAGAGACGTTCTCCTCCCCCTCTACTCTGCCCTGGTGAGACCTCATCTGGAATACTGTGTTCAGACCTGGATCCCTCAATTCAAGAAGGACAAGGAACTGCTTGATAGAGTCCAGCACAGAGCCACAAAGATGATGAAGGGGATTGAGCATCTCCGTTATGATGAAAGGCTGAGGGATCTGTGTCTCCTTAGCTTGGAGAAGAGGAGACTGAGGGGTGACCTCATTAATGTTTATAAATACATAAAGGGTGAGTGTCAGGAGTATGGAGTCAGGCTCTTCTCTGCTATGTCCAGTGATAGGACAAGGAGCAACAGGTGTAAGCTGGAGCATAATTGGTTCCAGAGAAACATAAGAAAAAACTTTCTCACTGTGATGGTCATGAAGCTCAGGAACAGGCTGTCCAGAGGGGTTGTGGAGTCTCCTCTGGAGACATTTCAAACCCGCCTGGACACATTCCTATGTGACATGCCCTAGGTGGTCCTGCTGTGGCAGTGGGGTTGGACCAGATGATCTTTCGAGGTTCCTTCCATCCCTTAACATTCTGTGATTCTGTGTGATTCTGTGATTGATGTACCATTCAGGAAAACGAGGTGAGTTAACATGTACATGTCTTAAAACCTTTGTGTTTAGACAGTTCTTCTTTTCTAAAGGGAAAAAACAGCTGGTGTGGGGTCTGGAGAACAAGTCCTATGAAGAGTGGCTGAGGAAACTGGGGTTGTTTAGTCTGGAGAAGAGGGTGCTGGGGGGATACATTATTGCTCTCTACAACTATCTGAAAGGAAGTTATAATGAGGTGGATGTTGGTCTCTTCTCTTGAGTAACTAGCAATAGCATGAAAGGTAATGGGATAAAGTTGCACCAGGGGAGGTTTAGATTAGACATTAGGAAAAGATACCGAAGAGTGGTGAGGCATTGGAATAGACTGCCCATGGAGGTGGCGGAGTTAGCATCCCTGGAGGTTTTCAAAAAACACGTAGACATTGCTCTGCAGCACATGGTTCAGTGGTCATGATAGTATTAGGTGAATGGCTGGACTTGATGATCTTGCAGGTCTTTTCCAACTTTGATGATTCTGTGACAGAACTTGGCCCAGTCTGAAATCTGCACATACACTTTATGACAACATGTCTGTTTTGGACTGTAAATGAAGCTCTACTGTCCTGTGGCCCAGGGTCTTTAGATTGCTTCTAGCGGCAGATTCACCCCCTCACTGCTGCTACAGTCTCTGATTATACTGTCAAACACGAAACTGAGAAAAATATTGATTACCATCAGTAAGAAGAGCTGACAAGCTAGTCTTTAGGACTCAGGATGCACCCTGTAAAATTTTCATATGGCATGTAAAAAGCTGTTGTGCCTACCCCTAGGGCCTGTCTTAAGTAAGCACACTCAGGATAAACAACCTCAGTCTCATGTAGGTGATCACGCGTAGATGAAAGAGGGAGAGAAATATCTCTGTCATGATTAAGTCTGATGCAGAAATGATGGAAAATACTCTATCCTGTTTCACAAACCAGAATTTCACAAAGCAAGATGGTAGTAGTCAGGAATGATGGACCCAGCCAAGGGTCCAAATCTGTTTTCAACGAACTGGGCAAGACACAATGTCAGTAACCCTATGCTGACACAGAGAAGAGCCTGTTAATTACCTGGTAGTCTGCATGTGGAATAAGACCTTATTCTTATTTGCACTGACATTACTTTGCATTCTTGAGGTAAAAAGGAAGTCTCACCATGGGATGATTCCTGTTTTAAGACTCCTGTAAAAGTGAAAAAGAGTATAAGAACATTCATGTAAATGAGAATCAGACCTGAATGTTGCATTTTATAACTGTAGCTGTTTGTATAGTATGGCTAAAGTCAGCCTCCCCTTTAGAGAAAACCATCATGTTAGTGTTTCTACTGGAGGTTTTTGGTTTTAGTTTGCCATGAGCTGTGGGGCATTAAAAGTACCACATATTTAGGCTGTATCTAAAGTTTGGGACCTAGGACATAGGATCATGGAATAATTTGTGTTGGAAGGAATCTTGATCATCTAGTTCCAACCTCTCTGCCATAGGCAGGAACACCTTCTAATAAACCAGGTTGCGCAAGGCTCCATTCAACCTGCTCGTGAACACAGCTGGTGATGGAGCATCCACAGCTTCCCTGGGCAACCTGTTCCAGTGTCTCACCACCCTCATAGTGAAGAGCTTCTTCCTAATTTCTAATCTAAATCTACCCTCTTCCAGTTTGAAACCATTACCCCCTGTCCTATCACTACAAGCCCTTGTAAAAAGTCCTTCCCCAGCATTCTTCAGAACTGAAAGGCTGCAATAAGGTCTTTCAGGAATCTTTTATTCTCCAGGCTGAACAACCCCAGCTCTCTCAGCCTGTCCTTGTAGAAGAGGTGTTCCAGGACTCCGATAATCTTTGTGGCCATTGAGTTAGCTAGTTCCTTTTCTTCCTACAGTTCAGTCTTTAAACCTTTTAAAGTTACTCTGGTGTTGCACACTAATATGAATTGTTTACAGAACAATTCATCGGTGGATGAAATTAATTACCAGTGAAATGCTCTTGGTATTACTGAAGTTGTTCCTACATGGAGCAATGAGAAGTCCGGCTTAGCATTTCAATATTGTAGATACTTTCACCTTGGAGGACAACAAAGCACAGAGGCACCATTCAAAAACACAGGAGGGAAAATGCAGATTGTACAATAAAGTGATTTTCCTTAATGAACAAGATAAAAACACATGTGCCTCCTGAGTTCATTCCCTTTAGTACAAACATGAGCAAAGCAGAAAAAAATGTGACTTGTTATTCTTCTTTCCTTTGATTCCCCCAGGCTATTATTTCAACAAATTACTTTTAGGGGAATGTGGATTTTAATATGAATTATGGACAAATCTGAAATGCAGGTATCAGGGTGAAAAGTGTATTTATTTAACTTTTAGACAAACACAAGACAAGAGATTAAAGTTTTCTAATGTACTGTATCATAAAGTTGAGGGGCTGATGAATCTTGGAATGAGACATTCAAGATTTTTAAACAGAGCACCAAAGAGACCTGCTCTTTAGCTCACAGCCTCATATAACACACCTAGGTTTGTTACTAGTGTTCCAATAAAGATACAGAGAAAAAACTTTTCTGTGTGCATCATTTAGGATGAACAGAATAGATTTTTTTTTTTCTTTTTTTTTTTCTTTTGGAAAACAGCATATATACCTGTGTCAGTACGGATATAATAACTTACTGGATATCCACACTGTAGAATCATACTGTTGCTATCTAAAACAGTGTTCAGGAAAAACTCTTGATAACATTTCATGCCTCAAAGTGACAAGGAGAGAGGCTACTGATACAAAAGCAATCCTCCCTTTTATGCAGACCGTTGTGCAATGTCAATGCCATCAGCAATTGAGACAACTCTCAGTTCTTCTCCAAAGCCTGCTGTATTTGTCTCAGTGCAGAATTAACTATGCTATATAAAAGCTGTTGATTCTAGGGACCTGGCTATTTCAAAAAATTGCTGTACCCCTTAGAGCCACCCCCTGTGCTTTCACACCCTTTACACTGATTGTCAAAAATGCTTCAGAAATAATTCAGAAGGTAAAAAGAAAAAAGGAAAAAAAAAAATTACAAGGCTTTATAGGGAGCATTTTTTTGATTTGAAAAGGAAATGATGTTCTAGTCCATTAGTCTAGCACAAAGACTTACATGTTTTTTTTTACCTACATAAAAGGCTTTAAGTACAAATAAATTAGTAAAAATAATGAGCAGGCCTGAAAAATCATCAGATAGCAAGTGCCCACCTTAGTTTTAGCCTTGATATTTCATACACCTTTGTCTCTTTCTAATTTTTTCCCTTCACACTGGTTGTATAACCACGTGTGGTGTCCTCACTATTGGAGTTTGATTTCCGATTTCTGGCTTTCAAGAGCCAGGAGGCAGTGAATGTTGATTCTAAAACAAGTGAATCATGCAGGATGTTCACATGCTTTTCAAGCAGTGGGTTTCCCTGTCTTTGGCTTTTAGAAACACAGTTGTCCAAAGCAGTGGTTTTCAAGCTGTAGCTTCTTGATCCTAGGTTTATAGCTTCTCAGTAAATTAAACAGCACCAGAGCCCTGGACTAAACACCAGTATATAAACACCAATATATGCTTGTTCATGATGTAAAATTGTTAGTAGAGTCTTAGACATGGTTTGAAGTCCTCCTGTGAGGGACCTTTCTCAATAGGCAGCCTAGAGGTATCTGCCCTGTATGGGAGGAAGGTGAGAATATTTTGCCTATGGATGCCAGCTGGCTTCAGACAGTCCTTGGATCAGTATAGATTTAGTCCAAGGGCTCAAGAATTGTTACTCTATGTGTGTGCATAAGGTTAACTAATGAAAATTATTTCATTGTCCAAAGACTAAGATTTTCTGTATATTTTTAGAGTATATACATATAGAAAAAGACATCAAACACTAATTCATAGGAAGTTAGAAAACATTTACATGGTATATTTTCTCACTGTATGCAAGAATTATTCCTCACATCATCAATATCATCTAGCCTGGATAACTTGTGATACAGTGTCTCAGACAAGAGACTCTTGTGGACAAATAATGGTTTAAAATGCATTCACACATACATATGTATAAAATGTAAATCAAATTTAAAAGATAACATATTAGCATGATGATCTTTATTCTTTGTTTTAACAACAAAGACCATTTAAGAACAAATTTTAACAACAAATGACCAGTTTCTGTGTTGGTGAAACAGACATAATGTCAGTCTTTTCTTTCCCTTCTTGTTTTTTCACTCTAAGGTTTTGTTTCTCTAAGTCAAATATTGAGGAAAGATTAAGGAAACCCAGTAAATATGCTGTACAATGTAATAAACCACTAATATTTTCTTAATAGACTACCTGGACTTTATTTATATCTCTCATATCTTTGGTGGAAGACCATAGAAAAACTAGTTGTAAAAATGAAAAAATGAAAAAAATAATGTAAATATGAGGTTAAGTTGAAGCTGTATTATGATAATGTACCAGACACAGTGTTTGATACAAGAAGGGTGACAGAAGATTAAAAAATGTTGTGGCTCAAAGTTTTAGACCTTGGAGTCATTAACTAAATAGTAATTCTGCAAAAGGTAAAGCATTGTTCTGATAACTATAGAGAAGTCTCGGATGTCTGGTCACCTGCAAGGTAGGGAGTTGCAGAGTTCCTACAAAAACAACAACTCTACAAAAAATATGATAGTTGGACAAAACATGTGAAAAAGGAGAGTGAATACCAGCATTCACTGAGAGGTTTTTGATCCTGCTTGGTACAATTAAAAGCTTCACTGAGATCACAGGCAGAGAACTGTGAACTAAGATCTGAAGTAAGGAACAGGTTGCTGAACATCAATCACTCAAATTTCTCATCAGCCATTAACATTTTCAAAGTAAAATGCTTCTGATATTGCCTGTGTATATAGTAAAAGCCATTATTTCCTCACAGCTAGATTGTGATCTTCAGTCTTCTGGAGTTGTTAATGACGATGTTCGTCTTGCCTAGAATTACACATGTAATAGTCAGGTATCTGACTTTGTGCTAGTTATTCTAGTTTCATAATGAAGGAGAGAAATAGGCACCTATGGGGTATAGTTCATTTTATGCTAACAAGAATGAAGTGAAAATAGTGGTAATATTTGATGGCATATCTTCAGTGGCAAAGGAAGTCCAGGGAAGAGGCCAGTGCTATCTTCACAGAAACCTAGTGTACACAGGGAGTTCAATATTTCTCACCCTTTATTTCCACAGTGTTCCCACTAAGAGCTGTTCTCTGCAGACTGGAAGGTGCAGTTCAGCTGAGCATTAATACTGGCAAGGATTCTTTTTGTCAGAGACAGTTGAGGGGAAAATGGGACTGAAGGACAAAGCCAAGAACCCTGAGCATGTGTCTTTCCACCTTTTATCTTGATCTGGTATAAACTCTGATGAGTACTGTAGTAACTGCAACCACAGCCTTCCCAGATGCCTCAGGCTGCCTGTATCAGTCTTACCATGTCTGAGGGGCTCTCCGCAGCCTGCAGCAACCAGACAGGTATTTGGGAGGTTCATTTTGAGTGTTCTAGTGAAGGACATTGGGTAACTGTATTGTGCTCACTCATAATGAGAGACTTGATGGCTACCAATACTTTTAGAAAAAGAATAAAGAATAAGGTCAGGCATGCAATTCCTACAAACAGGAGAGACATCCTATAGTATAATCCATACTTGCAATGACTGTACATTACTCACACAATTATGGCATGAAGCCATTGGTATTTGATCATTGAACAGGAATAACTACAGTAAGAAAAGGGAAGAGGATCCATTTATGTCCTTCTAACTACTGGCTACAAATTTTTTTAAATCATATTTATGTATCTCTCCCAAACTTTGGTTTGTTTGTTTGTTTTTTTCCCTAACAAGGTTATGTCTAGTAAGCAGAGGCAACAAAGGAAGGAGCTGAGCACTGAGAAGGAATAGGAGAAAGGATTGAGCAGAACAGTAATGTTTCAAGCAAAGGGATGAAGCTGAAGCAACAGACCAAAGGTTTTGGGAATTTCAGTCTTAATTAATGCCTGATTAATGTCAGTCTTAAAGGAAGATATTACTTACTACTCTATGCCTTCCCACCCTGAATGTGAGAAACTTCTCTCCAGCAGCCTCACAGATTTCCAAATAAAAATGCATTATGGGGACCATACTGTAGTTACTACTTTTATAGATTCACCAGCATGGGAGCATGGCAACATCAGAAAAAGTTGTTACAAACACTGTGCTGAATGGCTAGTGGGAAAATGAAGTGAATATAGTGATCCCAGTTCTCAGGTCATATTGATCAGTTGGACTTTATTTCTGTCTTTGCTCTAAAAAATGCACAATCTCCTTAGTAACTTAGGAATCTAAATATCATTTTCTGAAGGGATTGAAAATGAAGTGTTTAGAATAGAGGCAGGAATATTTACTAGCTCTCCTGTTAGGAATTACAAAAGAAAGCATGATTATTATTGTCTAATCATAGAATCAAGGCATAGTAACTATAAAATATTAATTAACTCAGGTGCTTTTATATATATTTATATAATAACTGTATATTAGAGAATATTTGTATATACATATAAATATATATCTGCCAATGTATGCATATATGGACCAACTCAGGTTAGAAGGGAATATGAAAGATCATCTAGTGTGTGGGTATATCCAATTTCATGTTTTTCTGTCTAAAATACATAGATGCTTTTCCAAATAGCCTACATATATTTTTTTTGTCAAGTCATTTGCCTTAGTTTTATAAGTTACTTAGGAGCATTGAAATTCTAATCTTTGATAGGTTTCTACAAAAGGTGAGAACTACTGCTTCATAAATTGAACTACATTGTGATGGCTCTAGCTTTGCACTTGAATTCTATACATTTTCCCTTGTATAGATGGAAAAAAGTGAGAGTTTCTTTGAGAAAAACACTTAAAGGGCAAGTTGCAGAAGTGGATGAACTTTCCTGTAGCTTGCATCATTGAGAAGATATCTTCTGTTCTGTTTAGGACAAAGCATATAATGTCTTGCAGATCTAAAGGTGAAAGGGTCAGATACTAAAATGATAAAAGGAAATAAGATCTTGCAGCATTTTTAAAGGAAGATGTTCAATAAGTTACTCTAGCCTCAAGGCAGTAGCTGTGTTGCATGGGAGGTATTTACTGTCTCAAATAATTTTAGCAAATGTCATATCATGTTTTAAGAAATTTGACATACAGATTTGCAAAGTTTCATAAATTACCCTTTAAATTTCAAATGTGAGATTCATCAATGATTAAACTGTACATTTCCCTTTAAATCATATGAAATTACATTGTCCCAGGACTGCAGGGATACCTGGTCATATTTATGATGCTAGAGCAGGAAGCAGCTTGCTACCTTTCAGTGTAGCACATATAGCATGTGTAAGACACATTTATTCTCAATACATAGGACAAACCTGCAGTTGGGGAAAGAAGTATCCTGCATAACATGGGAAGTGAATCATAATATAGTTCCAGTCTACCTCGTAATGACTTGTATTCATAGGGACCATCCAACCACTCTTTTCAATTTTTCCTGTGTTATGATTCTTCGACTCAGTCTCATAAAATATGACATTTTCATTTGAGCAAAGTAAAGCTCTTATTCTAAATATCTCAGATAATTAAAAATGAAGAAATGAATGAAGCTTTAATAAAGTGAGATTGGGACCTTGGACCTTGTTCTTGCAATATTTATGCAAGTTATGTGCATCATTTGACACGTTTCACAAAATTGTGTAAGATGGAATACGTCTTTGAGTCTACTCAAGAGCTTGATTTATTAACTTGGATACTTAAATTGATGTAAATAGTCGGTGAGATATTCTAAGATCTGCAGCTTTCATTATTAAGTCCTATTAATATGAATATCTTACCCTAGGTCATAAAGAAATGCAACAAACTACTTTATACACCTCATTTTTTAAAGTTCAGTTTTTCCATTCCAGGTGAATCAGGAAAGTAAATATCTCAAAGAAAATTATATAGGTGATGTAGAAAAAAACACATCTAGTGACAATTTAGGCCATCAGGTTCTCCTATCTGGCTTTCAGTTGCCAGTCAGGAGTGTAGAGATTTCTTTAAAGTCATGTTTCTTACCTGTCAGACCCATGCAGACATTTCATATATGCTAAGGTATCTAAAATTGTACAAACATCTTGTACTTAGGCTCCTGAGTATTACTGAGTTTAAACACTTAGTTTATAAAATCATAGAAATACAAACCACAAAAGGTCTGGTGGTTCTTTTTTTTCATGTCACATAATGATCAACAAAACTCCATAGACAGAAGGAGAATTTAGTGGATTCAGTGTTATTGTAATATGTAGCAGTGGAAGGGGGACTCCCAAAAATCTTGCCTTCCTTTTTTTTTTTTTTTTTTCCACATAGGATGGAAATTCTCCAAGTCACTGTGTCATAGTCTGAACATGTTTGTCTTGGAGCAACTGTAGATCTTTCAGTATGTGACATTTATGGCATAATGTTTCCTGGTTTTATTAAGTATTTGCAATTTATTACAGTTCAGACTGTCTCTTTTGATGATGGAAATCTTTGTTACATTTGCTTACAGTTGGAACTTCAAGGCCTGTCTGTTGGTTAAGAGTAAGAAAAAAAAAAACAAACCATTAATCCTGAATATATTTGCCTTTATACAGTGCATTTTAGGCTGACAAGAAAAACACTCGGACAAAAACCTGAAGTAAATAATAATAATTTTTACTGTTTTAATTGTCTCACCACTCACTGGCTGAGAGCTTATGCCTAAATGATATATGATCGAGGTTCCTTTCTGGTTTGGAACAAAACTCTAAAATGTCCTATAAGGATTTCAAAGATTGCTCACGAAATCTCTTACCTGCAGATCAACACATTCAGCACCACATCAACTTCAGCAGAAAATGAGTGCATGCTTTTTTCTTTCCTGTTCAGTGGAATAACAGGCCAGAGGAAATAAGTATTAAGTAGGAAATTGTAAGAATCATAGAATCATGGACTCGTTATGGTTGGAAAGGACCTCCAGGGTCATCAAGTCCAACCTTTGTCTTAGCATTTCTCTAACCAGTACACCATATCCTCAAGTGCCACATCTATTTGGTCTTTAAACACCTCCAGGGATGGTGACTCCACCACTTCCCTGGGCGGCCTGTTCCAGTGCCTAACTACCCTCTCAGTGAAGAATTTCCTCCTAATGTCTAATCTAAACCTCTCCTGATGCAACTTGAGTCCATTTCCTCTCATCCTATCATTACTAATGGGTCTGTGGATCTTGAGAAGCCAACATCACTCTATCCTAATCCCTATTATATTCTGCCTTTTTTTGGTCCTATTGTGTTTGTCTAATGATCTAGTCCATATTGTCACACTCTTTTAATTTCTTATACTAGAAAATAAAAAAGAAAGATATGTCCATAATATTCAGTACGAATGCATAATTCTGTGTTAACTGACACTAAAATCTTATGTTTTCCCAACTCCTGTAATCAGCAACAATATTCCTTAAAATGGCTGTAGACTAGCAGAAGATTAAAAGAAGGGTTATAATCCTAAAGGAAAAATGAGAATAATTGATCTTATAAAACACAGCAGAAATGGAACAAACATATGAATTGTCTGCATCAAGACAAAAATGATGGAAAAGATAAATCAAGTCTCTAATGGAAAGGAATGGGAGGGAGCAAATGTCTTACTATGAATTAAAACTGTGAAGTGGAAAACATCAAGGAATGTCTTGGTAGGTATGACTGGCTTTTTTTTTTCTGTATTTCTAGTGATGGTTATTCTTTGCTGCCAGATTGAACTAGGAGGGAAAGTAGAAGTTTTTCATTACGATACCTTTTCAGACACCATAATGTCTGACTGAATTCAAATATTCCATTCTCAGCCGTAATACCAAATGGCTGCCATCATCTTTTCAGAGAATTACAATGTTGATATTAATAGGCTACTCTAGCATCATAAGCTACTAGTTTGTCTATTTCTTGTGTGCTAAAATCAGATCTGATGAACAGACAAGTATCCAAAGTCAATGGTTCTCTTACTCACTGAAGCACATGCATTTTTTCCTAGATACCAAACTATTCATCAATATTGTGTAATCAGAAAATAAAATCTTAACTTATTAACAAGGCAGAAGTAAAAGTGAGATACATTGCTGTTTCTATCTGTCCTAGTTTGAATTAGAACAGAACAATCCTGTTCAGTAAATTTACCTTTCAGCTCAGTTCTTCTAAATAACTGCACTGTCTGAAGTTAGCAGCCTGTTCTCACAGGCAGTGTCTGCTTCCAGCAGTGATAACACTTGATGTTTAGAGTTACTACCAAGGGTTGGTGTGCTGACCAAGGCCACTGCTGGATCTTGTGTACCACATTGGGGTGCAGAAAGTGAAAGGCTGCACCTGCAAGGAGCAGTTGACAGGACAGGTGACCCTAAACTGACCAACAAGTTATTGTATCCCATATATGTCATACACAGTATAAACCTGAGAGATGACAAGCATCAAGATCTTTTTTCCAGCTTCTTCTTTGCTTCTTCAATGGCTGCCATCTGAGGAGGACTCTGCTCTGCTTTCAATCCTGATCTGTGTGTTCCTCAATCCAGTACCAGAATCCAGCTCCCGAATACAGTTCCTGTCTACATTAGACGACAATCCACAACAGAAAGAATGAGTGGGAATGAAAAAAGGCAGATGGAGAATAAAAGTCCGGGACTTTCCCAGTGCCTTCTCCAGAGCATCAGTGGTGACAGTGATGTAATTTCCACCAAGGGGGTGGGTTTGATACTGGTTTTGTATACATCTGCATATATTCCATTTTTACTATTTTCATTTTCATTACAGCTGTTCTAGATCCTTTTTCTTATTGCTAAGTCTCTCTCCCTTAATTGCTTTCTCTCCCTTTTCTGGGGAGGGAGTGGGATTAAAGAGAGCTTCTGTTACAGGTCTAGCAGGCTGCCCTGACCCTAAACTGTGATCCTATCATCTATGTAAGTATAATGCTACTTTCAATAGGTGAAATGCTTCTAAGAATACTAGTAAGATACACTTGATTATCTTGCTTACATTTACAGTCATGTAATTTTTAATCAATCAAACTTCCATGGAAAATTATATGAGATCTGTTTTATATATTGCAACATTCAGTATTTTCTAAAAATAAAAACAAGCAAACTAAGTCACCACCACCCCAAAAAATAATGTCTCCACCTCAAATCCCAAAAGGTTTGTCAGCTAGTCTCATTTTAAGAAAGCTGAATAGCTATGGCTTTAACAAATTGTTCTGTGTTTGTTTGATTGTTTTGTTTTTTCTTTTAGTTCAGTCTCCAGTGAAGTGCCCATGAATCAACTTGATTCTCCCTGGGTTGTTGCTGTTTGAGAGACCTTCTCTCCTATTTCTTGACTGAGAAGATCAGGCACATAGAAGCTTTTTTCCATTAGTGGCTCTTTAGTCTGTGATGTTTTCATCAATGTCCCCTTCTCCCTATTGTTGTTCAGAATCAGGCATTTTCTACTTCCTGAAGAAGAAAATTGAGTTCCTGTGTATCTTTGAAGAAGTGTTCACAGATTTTTCTACTACACTTTTTTATATTTTATATATATTTATATATATTTTATATATATTTTATATATTTTAATATCCTTAACCTAAAAACTGGACACATGGAATTGCTAAAGTTTAATCAGAATAAGAATCAAGACTGCCTAAAGAAAGTGAAATATTAGTAGAAGTAAAAAAAAAATCAAACTTCTTAATACATTTAAGTATATTTAATTCACAGTGTATGTGGATGCATACATCTGTGGATAATCAGGGTTTTAAAGTACTAGTGTATAAAGGCTGATTTTCAAATAGTGGTGGGTTCATTCATAAGGAATATTCTTTACCATTATTTGTTCGGTCTGTGTTTCTAGCTTCCTGGTTTTTTACCCTTACCAATGTTGAAGGTTTCAAAGCCTCAGATTTCATGAATCCATATCTCCCCTTTTTTCCAGAAGTTCAAGCTCTCAAGATGTAATTTTGATTTTTAAAATATTTCATTTTGAACTAATTTCTACAAATAATGAGTGCTATTTAGATACTATTTTTATATAGTTATATAATATTTTTATATATTTATATATTAATTATTGAATATAGATTTCAATAATTGACACCACATCCAAACCTCCTTAAATGGAAGTTTATAGATACTATGAAAGTGAAAGTGGTTGAAGTGTTAGGCCAAATAAGCTTCCAGGTAACTATGTGTTCCTTACTTTGTTAAACAACCTTAAAGAAATTTATTTGAATGGAGGGTACATGACAAAGCTACAGTAATCAAAGACACTAAAAAAATACAGTTTATTTTTCTCTCCTACAATTTTGACTTTCTATTTTATCTCCTGTATCTTATGGCTAAATTATACCTTATCACATCAAAACTGGAGCCCTTGTAAAAGTCCACTTAGTTTTGGATGACATCTATAATACTGAGGTACTAATTTCTGTAGTTACATAGTATCTGGATCCAAATAAAGTCATATTACAGCTACATATCTCAAGTATAGACACTTTAAGTCTTTCACTTACTATTTTTTAGATTTTCTTCCCTCATAAATAACTTCTCCAATTATTTCAGACACTTTTGACACTGGTTGTACTTTTCATAGTTATACCATCCATAAGCTAACTAATTTTTGCAAGAATCACAAAAATCATTCTTCATTAAAGAGTCTATAATGACAACTGGTGATAGATGAAGACAACAACCACTAACTTTTAATGTTATACCTGACACTGATTTGGAATAAAACAACTTAATATTTTCTTTGGTCAGGAGTAGACTGGCAACAGACCCTAGCCCTGAGGACATGATGATATGTAGTTACCCTCTGGCCTCAAGCATATACTCAGTGCAGCATAGTTCCCCAGCCTTTTCAGACTGACTGCCAGAGCTACAGGCACACAGAAAAAAATTTCAGTCACTGTTCTTCATTGCCAATTTGCACAAATGAAGTTTCTTTCTCTTCACACATGGTTTTTAAGTTAAGTGTGCAGGCTTAATCAAGAGATTAGATGGGACAGCCTTTCATGGATATCTAACAGTTATTTTCTCTCTGATACTGATTTATATTATGCATTGTTCACTGAGCTGTCATAGAGGAAAATGTGCTTTTCCTTATGTAATCATAAGTTAAAGGGGTGGAAAGGGTGAAGAAGAATATTTGACAAGTTCATAAAGTTAGGATTATTTCCTTTGCATGGAGATGTATTCAGCTTGCCTCTTTAAATCATATGTTAGAAATGTCCCAGGCTCCTCACCAATGGTTCATTACCATACAGCAAACAGAAGTAACATCCAAAACTGATGCTTTGTATAGACTCCATCTGGTTAGGAAACCGTGATTGGTCAAATTGTGTGATTAGGAAACTGGCTTGGTCAAAGCTACCCTTGCCTTTTTATTACTTGGCCATTGCAATTGATTGATCCATCTAGGTATGAAGCTTGGGAATCCTAACTGGTATTGAAACCAGAGGGTGCTACTAAAGACATTTAATGGCTTGGTTCCATCTTATCTAGATGCTAAAAACTTCTATATCATAGTCTTCCAATAATGTTAAATTTACTTTGTAAAGCAAAGACAGCTCTCTCAGGAGCCTCTAATGGTAGAAAACACTCATCTAGAGACTAAGGCGCATCACAGAAGGAACTTTATTTTATTCCACATCACTTTCCTTTTACATGGTCTTCTTTAACTCAGAGTAGTGGTTATGTATATAAATGTATATGTAGATATATAAATGGATATGCATACATGCAATGTAAAAGATACCAAAATAAAATACACTGATCTCCCAGCAGCCATCAACTGGAAAAGACAAAGAGAATACCTGAGAGATGTTAATTGTTTTATTTAATCTGCCAGAGACAGATTCTTAGGTATTATGGTGATACTGATGATGAATGAAGTAGGGAAGAGGAGAATAGAATAGGAAGGTTGTCAGTACCCGGTCCTTAATTGTGATACAATAATTTGTCCCAGCAATTTGTCCAGGAATAATTTCTCTTGTGCTTCTCTCTCTGTTCTCTGAGTGGAAAGGAAAGGGATGGAAAATATTTCAGTCCTCAACACTGGCAGTGCAGGCAGAATAACGACCTTGAATAACATTAAAACCAAGCCTCTGTGGTCTATGTTCTTTCTACTAACCATCTATTGTAGAAAGAAAACAGGATAAAAGCAGTTCTTATTTATACCTGTACAGATGGTAAAAGAACTGTGAATGGAACACAAAATGCCCACCAAAGCTCTTGCTCTCCCTACTGCAGTTCTGCAATCAGTCATGAAAACTAGTTTTAAAACCTGTGTACTCCATGTAATTGATAAGAATGTTTATTATGTTGGTTTTATGTTACATTTTTATAAAAACCTTAGCAAGTATTTATGTGTCAGTTGTTTCCAGATGAACTGTAACATTTTAGTGTATACTCTATTTATTTATCAAATATCATTCATTAAAATTTTTGAGAGGTGGCTGTGGTAGCTCCAGGTAACTCTCTTCTCTCTGAATAGAAAATCACGACGTAAATGAACACAGATCTTCACTAACTAGTATTCTGACATGACAGAGTGTTTCACTGTCACAGAACTATCATTTGTGGTATTAATCATCAGTAAGTTTATTAAAATGTTGATGTAATGTGAGCTAAGAACATTTTACAGATATCAGGGATAAGAGAGCAATTAGTGTCTGTTTATGAAAGTGAATTTCCCTGAAAAAGAAATTGATTCTTCAGTGTTCATAGTGTTTAATGAGCAGACAGAATAATTGATAGTGTTATTGCTTGAGTAAATTATCATGTATGTATTGCTATATATTGCAAAGATAACTTCAGTCCCTGAATCTAATAATCCAGAGCTACAACCAATATGATAAAACCAGCTCTCTCATATATTGCTTTCCTGGGCCAGTCACACATAAGAAATGTACTCCAATGTATCTGTAGTAATATGTAACTGCAAGGCCATGCTTAGATTAGTGTTGCTGTAGATGACCAAATCCATTCAAAGGAGAAGATAAAAATGTCTATGACTGCAGAATAATGTTCATACTCTTGATTCCCTGCTAGCATCTTCCTCTGTTTGATCCTGTCCATACAAACCTGTAATCATCAAGTTTCAGGCAGCTTGCTCTTTAATGTGAAAATTGAAATAGGCTGAGAAGATTACTTCGAAATTTAGGTACCACAGGATTGTGCCCTGCAGTGTGATACGATACAATTCAGAGACAGGCAGCTGTAGTGCTGCTGAAATTACAGACATATGGAATGGGATCAAAACAGTCCAGCAGGCATTGTGGGAAGGCTGCCAGGAGGATCTTGCAGGAGAGTGTTTCATTGTCACCTTCACTTCATGGAGATAAAAGCTTAGCAGGGAGCAAGTGAATAGTTCTGGTGCTGATTACAGACAGCAAGAAGAGCTCCTGGAGAGAGGTTGTAAAAATAGTAGGTTTGAAGTCCTAAGAGACTCTGCTACTTTGTAGGCTTTCATTCTTTGTCTAAATTTCATTATTTATGACATCTTGGTAAGTAATGTGTATGTGCAAGGACCTGTCTGTTGAAAACTTGATTACACTCTGTGTTAATGTGGGTTGATTAACTAGTGGCCTTCCACCAAAAGGCAGTGGCCCTGGATATTTTTTACATCATCTGAAGGTAGCATTTTGCTGTAGATGTTCACTTGTTAAAAAAGTATTCTCAGCATGCTTTTAAAATTGTGTTTCAATGACAAAGTTAGCTATTCATATGTGAAAAGTTCTAGTGGAGCACAACCCCAAAACACTGTTTCTTTTAAATGAAAGTCTTGTCATAATTTAGGTCCAACTGGTAAGTAACAATGCAGTCATTTGCTCACTCCTCTCCCCAGGTGGAATGAGGATGAGAAAATATAACAGACGGCCCCAGGGTTGAGACAAGGATGCTGTGGGTTCACTTACTAATTCTGGTCATGGGCAAAAATCAGACTTGACTTGGGGAAAAAATCATCAATTTAATTTGAACAACAATACTAATTTACCAATAAAATCAGAGTAGGATAATGAGAAATACAATGACATTTTAAAAACATTTTTCCTCCACCTCTTCCCTTCTTCCCGGGCTCATCTTTGCAAACAGTTTTCTCTAATGCCTCCCCATTAGCAGAGTGGGAGAACGGGGAATGGGGGTTGTGGTCAGTTCATCACATGTTATCTCTGACAGTTGTTCCTCCTCAGAGGGAGGACTCCTCACACTCTTCCCCTGCACCAGTCTGTGCTCCCTCCCACAGGGTATTCCATTAAATTGTCTTATATGAGTCCTTCCCATGGTCTGCAGTTCTTCCTGAACTGCTCCAGTGAGGCTCCTGTCCACAGGGTGTAGTGGTCCCAGTGACTCACTGCTCCAGTGGGCCTCCCTCGTTCACACACATCTTTGGACACAGTTGTCTTCTCCAGTGTCTAGTCCTCCATGGGCTACTGGATAGCTTCTCTGCTATTAACCTCCATCGGCTGCAGTGGCTCAGGCTGTCATGTCACCACGGGTTCAAGGGAAATCTCTTCTTTGGTGCACCTCCCTGCCTCCTTCCCCACTGACCTCAATGTCTGGGTAGTTGTTTCTCTCTCATGTCCCACTCCTCTCCTCCAAACCCCCCCCCCCCCCAAAAAAAAAATTCCGCCCAGCAAGTTTTTCCCCTCTTAAATGTGTTATCAGACACAATGATTGACTTGGCCTTGGACAGAAGCATTGTAGCCAGGGAAACTTCTAGAAGCCACTCAGAGAAGCCACCTCTGTAGCCCCTCCCTTGCTTCCAAAACTCCACCACACAAATGCCAACACAAACTTCAAATGTATATATATATATATATATTCAATATCTAAAAAAAAATAATTCTGTGGTAATCAGTTATTTATTTTGTTGCACTAAGATTTCAATAACCAATTCTCCATTATTGTATCAGGTTGAACAGAGTAAATAGACCTTCTGTGTGATGATTTTAAGAGCTCATATCCTCCTATCCTTGACTATGATGAAATGGCTAATGGCACTTGAATTGGCATTCACTTATGTATTTGAAGATACAAACATAAAAATGAAGAATTATATTTATATTTTTGCTTGGATTCAGAGAAGATAATTCTTCATTTCAAAACACTGAACACTCAAGTAATGGCAAATGTAAATATTATTAAGATGAATCATCTAGTAAGTGAACAATGCATATGACATTGAGAACATCTATTGAAAAGTGTAGAAAACTTTCTTCTTGATGTATGTTTAATACATATTATTATTCAGGCAATTTATATATCATAGAAATGTTGACTTCACTGTTTCTCATTGCATGGCACAGAAGGCTTAGAAAGCTGTTTAACATGAAATATTCAGAGCAGCCACAGTACTAAGACTCTTATATTATCATACCTGTATTTACAGATAAAGAAGAGTATGTGCAACTGAAAAGGTAATATAGAAGTCTCTGTTGTATGTATAAAAAAGGAATGATTAGTAAGATGGATGGAGAAAGACTTCTAAGTGGTTTCTTTTAAAACATGAGCTTTTATATTTCTGTAGGATAAAATATGTAGAACATTTTCCTCCTTCAACCTAGCATGGGTTTGAGACTATTTTAAATAAAATGCAGGTCAACTAAACCCATAACAAACCATTTTACTGCACAGAAATACAGAAATTCTTGCAAGTTTTAATATGATGTACTGACTTTGAGAGAAAATGGAATCTTAAGCCAAGTCATCTCTTGGGCAGTTGTTATTCTAATGCATGTAGCATCTCTCAAAATCATGAAAAGACAGTTTATTAGCAACGACACACTTGTTCCTTTATGGGGAAAGAAGGCAAGTAGTATTGCTTCCCCATTAAAGAGGTTCATCTTGAAACAGCTTCTTACTGAATATTTTTTTTCCCTAAAACTTGGTCGTAATTTAAATGCTCAAGCAAATTCGCATTTCCTTTAATTTTATGAGCATCTTTTATAGTTTTGCTTATTATTTTTCAGTCTTAACAAATTCTTACCCTTCTTGAATGGAAAAGGATGAATGAAGTTTGATGTTTCTCTGCCTACACAGCCAAGCACAAAGCAATTAAATGTTCCTAGATTTGCCCAGGCATTGACATCTAAATTCTACTATCCTTCTGTGATTTCAAATCCTTCTATATCCTAGAAATATAGACGTCCCTAGAAGGGACTATGTCCTAATTCCAGGTTCCAGTTGGATGTTCCCGAGCTCAGTTTCACAGCATATTGCACATAGGTAGAAGATACAGAATTCTAATGTTTTTTTCAAATATGTCAAATTACATGTTAAGCATTCAGTCCAGTTTTTATTGAAGTTATAATAGGTTTTTCCATCAGCCAGGTCCTCAACAAATATTAAAAATTACTAAAATAAGAATAGAGAAAAAATCCAAGGATATACTATTTTGTACCTGCAGTTTGAATACACATTTGGCCCTCATTTAAAAAAAAAAAATGTATTTGAATTGGAAAAGGTGCAAAGCAGGCCAAGGAGAATGATAAAAGTCTCTGAAAACCTCTGTTACCATTTGTCTTAGTTTATAAGTCTACTGTTTTGTAATTCAGCAGGTTTTTTTCTGTCCTTCAATGTACTTTGAATAAAATTAGCTTGTATATAAATAACTTTCTCCAAGGTTATTTTATATAACTAACTCTTCCTTAGTGTCCTCACAAAGTATCAAAATAGCATCACCATTTTTAGGTCACTAAAATTTTAGGTGGAACAATTTAAGCAGGTGCTTAAATTTAAGCATACAACTGATCTTTGGTGAACTTCAGCCTTGATGAACTTCTTTACAGTTAAATAATTAAGTCACATGGACTTCTTATCTTTCAAGAGAAAAGCCACAGAAACTGTCACAGTCTTTAAGACATCCTGGTACTTTGTATGGAATGAAATTATGAACAATATGAAGCAATTATGAACAATATGAAGCAATTTATATTACCTCCGTTTTACTGGTATTAAACGTCTGTTTTATTTCACAGTGTCAAAGCAAAATTAGGTTCCATCTGAGTCAAAATGTTGTACATGACTTCTTTGCTCCTCTAATCTCTTTGCACATCATTCTTTTTATGAGATAGTCATCCATATAAATATCTTATTGCATACTCTAAACACTGGCTACCGGTAAAAGTTACTTTAAATGTCAACAGAAAGCAGTTGCTGTGCATGCAATGCATATGCCACATCTATATGGAAAACTACAAAGAAAAAAGTTTGTAAAATATAGTTTCTAGTGTACCCTACTCTGTACCTATATAATATACAATTCTAAAACAGGAAAGATTATTCTCAATTCAATTTTTTTTTTTTTTTTCAATTGACTTCAAAGGTAGTCTGAGTTAGCCTGTAAAGGTATAGATATCTACAAAGTAGCAGGTAAAGGTCATTGAAATTAATTCCATTCAGGGCTCTCCTACTTGAAGTTGTAATGAAAATTTCACTACTTTAGCTGATACAGGACAAGAATATCTATACAGTTCAATTCACTTAGTAAATAATAAAATACAGTATAATAATGATTAAATTTATCCTTAGAAGATACTTATATAACTTTAGTATGATATTTTGAGTCTATTATTTTTTTCTATTTGTCTCCAACCTACCTTCGTCCAGAGTTACCATTATTTCTCAGAGTTTGATACACCCTGATACCAGTATGTTTTCTTCAGCAAAGCACTGATGCAGCAAGAATGAACTGAGCTACTGCAGTTCATGTCTTTTTGTCTCATTTTAATTCGTGTATTCCAGTCAGTGTTTTCTCTACTCTTTTTTCACCACTCTCTGTTCTTCTGCCAAATTATTTTTCTATCTCTCTGATTCGCAATTTATCCATCTTTTTCCAATTTCCTGTATGTGTACTTAATGATACTCTTTTTTCTTGTGCACAGAGAGCTCTTTCATTGGTGGTTGTATTCATAAGAGTCTGAAAGACACTCAGCTTTAGTTCTCTTTCAAATGAAAGCTTATATACCTTCTCATTTATCTCTGTGGGTTTATTTTCAAACTGCTTGTTCTCATTATTGAATGTATTTATAAACTGTGCAGTGTAGCGTTAACAATATTGATATATTTTGCTTACAAAGCTCTTCAAGAAATGACTATTTAAATGTCAAGAAGATCAATAATAGAATTTATAATAATTAAAGACAATTTCAAACTATTAAATCTCCTAAAGTGTTAAAATAGATTAAATAAACATCTAATAGGAAAAAGAAGTAGAAAGTAAAACACATTTGTGGTTTAGATTTCCTCTCCTAAATTCCATGGCTCAAAGTTCAAAAGAAAATCATTAACTAGTGGGGTGCCTCAAGGGTCTGTACTGGGACTAATACCATTTTTTGCCAAAGGGAAAACACATTTGACTACTCTGATAGCCTCCTACAATAGTGTGACTGAATAGGTAGATGCAGGGAGAGCAGTAGATGTTGTCTATCTTGACTTCATCAAGGTTTTTGACACTATCTCCCAAAACATCCTTGTGGGTAAGCCCAGGAAGTGTGGGTTAGAAGAGTGGGTGGTGAGATGGGTTGAGTACTGTCTAAACAATAGACCTCAGAGGGCCATGATCAGTGGCTCAGAGTCCAGTTGGCGACCTGTAGCTAGTGGTGTTCCCCAAGGGTAAGTACTGGGTCCAGTCTATTTCAACATCTTCATCATAGACCTGGATGAAGGTACAAATTGCACCCTCAGCAAGTTTGCTGATAATATGAAAATGGAAGGCGTGGCTAATCACTGGAAGGCCATGCTGCCATTCAATGAGATCTGGACAGACTGGAGAGCCTGGCAAAGGGGAACCTAATGAAGTTCAGCAAGGCTAAGTGTAGAGTCCTACACCTGGGGAGGAATAGCACTATGCACCAGTACAGATTAGGAGTTGATGTGCTGGAAAGCAGCAACATGGAGAAGGACCTTGGAGTCTTGGTGGACAATAAGTTATCCATGAGACAGCAATGTGTCCTTGTGTCCAAGAAGGCCAATTGTATGTTGGGTGGTGCATTAAAAAGAGTGTGTGTCCAACAGGTCAAGGGAGGTTATTTTCCCCTTCTGCTCTGCACTACTGAGACCACATCTGGAGTATTGTGTCCAGTCCTGGTCTTCCAAGTTCAAGAGGGACAGGGAAATACTAGAGAGAGTCCAATAGAGAGCTACAAGGGACTGGAGCATCTCTTATGAGGAAAGCATGAAAGATGTAAGGCTGTTTATCCTGGAAAAGAGAAGACTGAGAGGGGACCTTATTAATGTTTACAAATATCTGAAGGGTGGGTGTTAAGTAGAAGGGGCCAGTCTCTTTTCAGTGGTGCCCCATGATAGGAGGAGGGGCAATGGTTGCAAACTGGAATACAGGATGTTCCACTTCAACATGAAGAAAAGCTTCATTACTGTGGGGGTGACAGAGCCCTGGAACAGGCTGCCCAGATGACACCAAGCTGAGTGGTGCAGTTGACATGCTTGAGGGATGGGATGCCATCCAGAGGGGCCTGGACAAGCTCAAGAAGTGGGCTGATATGAACCTCATAAAGTTCAACAAGGCCAAGTTCAAGGTCGTGCACCTGCGTCAGGGCAATCCTTAGTATCAATACAGATTGGGGGCTTACAGGAAAGACAGAAAGATGGGGAGGGACTCCTTATCAGGGTGTGTAGTGATAGTGCAAGGTGTAACAGTTTTAAACTGGAAGAGTGTAAATTTAGATGAAAAATTAGGAAGAAATTCTTTACTGTGAGTGTAGTGAGACACTGAAAGAGGTTACCCAGACAGTTTGTGGATGCCTCTTTTCAGGAAGTGTTCAAGGCCAGGCTGGATGGGGCTTTGAGCATTCTGGTCTAGTGAAAGGTATCCCTGCCTGTGGCAGTGCAGGGTTGGAACTAGATGATCTTAAAGGTACCTTCCAACTTATACCATTCTATGATTCTATGAAGGGATTGAGAGCAGCCCTGCAGAGAAGGCCCTGGGGATACTGATGGATGAAAAATCAGATATGAGCTGGCAATTTGCACTTGCAGCCCAGAAAGCCAATTGTATCCTGGGCTACTCAACAATGAGACCCCACCTGGAGTACTCTGTCCATCTCTGGGGTCTCCACCAGAGAAAGGATATTGGCCTGTTAGAGTGGGTCAAGAAGAGGGCCGCAGAAATGGTCAGAGGGCTGGAACACCTCTCCTATGAAGAAAGGCTGAGAGAGTTGGGGGTGTGCACAGTTGTGAAGTGAAGGCTCCAGGGAGACCTCATTGTGGCCTTTTTATATATAAAGGGGGCTTATAAGAAAGATGAAGAGATAGTTTTTACCAGTGCCTATAGTAGCAGGACAAGAGGCAATGGGTTTAAACTGGAAGAGGGTAGGTTTAGATTGGACTTAAGGAAGACTTTTTAAAAAATGAGTGGTGAGACACTGGAACAAATTTCACAAAGAAACTGTGGCTGCCCCTTCACCGGAATTGTTCAGGGTCAAGTTGGACAGGCTTTGAACATCTTCATCTAGTGGAATATGTCTCTGCCCAAGGCAGGGGATTTGGACCAGAGGATCTCCGAAGGTCCTTTCCCACCCAAACCATTCTATAATTCTATGATTTTATGATTCTTTTAAGGGATTTATAAAAAAATAATTCAAAAAACATACTTCAAATCTATTCAGATAGTAATAAGTCAAATGCACTGCTTAGAACTTCCACTGCTTTCTGTATTTTTTCAGAGGGTAAAACTGATGGCGTAGTTATAAAAACTGTAGGTGCAGATTTCTTACAAGTTTGGCCAACAGTATTGATTTGAGCAACTTTAACAGCCAAGCCTTCTACTAATACGCACATTATTGAAGCTAGGATGAGGACTTAATTTTCAGTGGATAATATGTCTGATCATGAAGGATTTTGGGTGTAGAATTTTTCATGTATCTATACTGATTTCTGCAGACTGGCTTACTATTTTAATCTTTTTACTGAAGTCTGCCTACTGGCATGCAAATACACTTCAGCTGGTGAGATATTTGCAAAAGATTACCTTCAATAATTTTCTGTCAATTATTTGTGAGAGCCAGTGATAGACATCTACTCTCCAGGGAAATTGAGAGTTGTAATTAGTTTTGGCCAAATGTGATATTCTCTGTATAAACAGGGTGTCTTAAGGAAGATTATGGGAAGTGATCTTGTGTTCTTCATTGTGCAGGCAGAATTGCTCATCACCACTGAAAGGTTAAATGCTTTGGCCTGTTGTCATGAAAGTAGTGTAAGCTGGTGACTGCAGCATTGTCCTGGGACATTCAAGTTCAAGTCCTAGCATGACTACTATCTTGCTTTCAACCTTTAAGAATTCACACCACCAGTGTTTCTTTATCTTTATTCTATATTTCAAGTTCTTTTGGACTGAACATTGATCTTAATTCTCTATACAGTCTGACAAAAATTGTCATTTTATGCATCCATGTTACACAAGTGAATACTTATGATTGTTATTCACATCAGTAGTTTGCTTTAACGTTCATTCTTGTTCTATATGACCTCTGCAATTCAAATCCTGTTTTTTACAATTTTGCTTTTAAGCAGTTGACAAAAGGACTTCTCTATTTTAGCATGATTCATGGTGAAGAGGTGCACTTAACATTCTCCATTTCATTTCACTTTTGCTTAACTGAGTTTTCTTTTTTTCTTTGCAACTTACAGTTTTATTTTAATCCATTATTTTAGACCAGAGGGGCATAAGGCAAACTCTGCATGTTGCCTTTTGTATAACTTGCATCACTTTGCATGAGCTTTTATCAACAGATCTCCCTCTAAACCCATACAACTATTTACTCGTAACAATTGTTTCACATTAGACATCAAAATAATTTCTAATGTAATGGTTATATTTTATTCCTATTCATCCTTCAGCCCAAACATCATTATACATGCTATGCCCATTTCATTAAAAATAAATGAATAAATAAAAGAGAAGCTAGCAGTAAAGCCCAAAAGAATCAATGTACTCTGCAAGTACAGTAAGACTTACCATAAGGTTTTATTCTTGAACATGAAAGTTTTTGGAAGTGAATATAGAAGTCACAATCTTAATTCTGTGGAATGAGTAAGGAAAATGACTGAAAAGGTGGAAAACAAGTTTATTGCATGAGTAAGGGAATATGCATATACACACACACATACATAAATATATAGAAGGATGTTCTGTGTTGTGGATGCAAATTATCCAGTAGGTTTCACAGTTCAGAACACTTTCTTTACACCATGTTGACATGGTATGTAAAACTTAAAACTGCATTTTTTCATGTAAATGCATGTATCTTTTCTCCAATTAAATTGGAATGACTTCATAAAAAGTGAACTAATTTAAAAAATGTTATTAATCACATTTTACATACCTTTTGGGGTTAGTTTTTTGAAGTGGAATTAAAACAAAAACTCCTTTTGGGGAAATATTTTTCAGAGGGGAGGGGAAGTGGGGGGGGGGGGGGGGGGCAGTGGAAGGCATCTGGAATGGAATTGCAGAGTTACGTTTTTCTGCTCAGGTTGAATTTCCTGTCAACAATTTTCTCCTGTAGAAACATCATCTTTGAATGTTTCTCTTCTTTATGTAGAATCTTTCACACCTTCACATGCTTTATAAATCCATTTAATGCACTTAATTCTTAGCAGTACTGGAAACACCTACTCTTCAATAAATTTCAGTTGGCTCAGCACCATAAATTGCAGGCTGCATCTTCAATGTGGGTTCTAGTATTTGGTTTTATTTTCTTATCTGAATGTGCTAACTTCCGGTCTGTGAGTCTGAGCATCTCTGAATAGGCATTTGGGAAGCTGTGGGGAGCTTGAAGTTGTGTGAAACAATTTGGTTATTTGATGTGCTCATTGTTTGTATATATTGTTAACAACTCTGTGTACCAATAAAATATTTACTCTAGACATTGATTTTAAGTGGAAGAAATTAATTATAAAGCACTACTCAGAACTACCTTAATTCATAAAGATTGCTCACTTAAAAGAAAGGCTAAGGTTGGATGCAATCTCACAGTCATTGGAGAAAAACTAAACTTTCTTCCTGTGTGAGGTTTGCCCCTCAGCCAGGGACAAGTTCCCAGTAAGGCTCATGTAATTGAAGTACAGTCTGGCTGTGCAAGGTTGCTATGGAAGGGAGTAGGCACTACAAAATAATCCTGGCTGATGAGCAATTTCACAGTTTCTGTTAGGTAGACAGAATTGGTAGCACTGACCAGCAGCTCTGTGTGTGTGCGCACATATATGTGTATGCAAGACGTGCAAGAATGAAAGTTTGACGGGGAACTAAATTTTCTGCGACTTTTCCTTCACCCATCTTCTCAGCAATTTTATGGCTAGGAAAAACAAACACACACCATGGTACTGCGTAACTATGGTCTCTTTTCAACAGGACTTAAAGACCCTTGGATTTAAAAACTTGGAGCCTAGATTTTTTTTTTTTTTTGCTTATATTCACAAAGTACAGTAATACATCAAGCATGCAGATAATAAGGGAAAAGTGTCTCAAAAAGTAAGTGATTCAGGGATACAATTAAACAAACCCTCTGTCACATCTCACTTGATCCAAGTTGGGAAGAAATGCAGTGAAGTTTCTGTCGCGGTCATTGCCTAAGCTGTTAGTATGATCTTGGGCCTTGAGTAAGAAAAATGACCTCAGCCCAGCTGGAAAACTAGATTAAAGAAGAACTCTAGGGTAATCAGATGCCTTAACTGAAATGAATAATACACATGCAAACTATGTATGTATGCAAAATATTTTGATCTTGGAAACTTTTGAGTACAATGACAGAATATAGACAGTTGGGGTTTTAAAGATAAGTAGGCACTTTGGTACTAACTTCTCCAAAGCCTTAGGGACAGATGAAAAATGTGACGTAGGTAATGAAGTTGAGTGTCAAAATTGCAAGTGATATTTCTCCAAGTTACCTGTCCAAATCCAGATTAATCACCCTCAATGACTTTTATGATCATAGCAAGGAAAGGTAACACCCAGAATGCTTAATACAGACACACCCTAGGTGTGATTTTGAGAATGTGCACATAATTTTCCTACATACTTCAGATTTCCAAATAATGTTTTTTACAATCCCCCCCACTTCATTAGTTGAGAATACAATTTTTAAATTCAAGGATGATTGAAACTGCTAATAGAACTGTGAAAGAGAAAGGCAGACGAGCATGTTCAAAAACAGGTGTAAGCTGATCAGCATGTAGATGGTGACTGTACCAAAAAAAAGATCCAGAAAAAAACCCAGAATAACCCAAGTACAGCAGCAGATACTGAAAAATATGTTGACAGCTTTTCAAGTAGCTCTTGATCAAAAAGCCCGGATCTTGAAGTACTTACTTTACCATATAGACTTTATGATTTGAGAGAAAAACAGTGGGGACAGATGCAAGCCCCTTTCAGTGACAAACAACAAGTAAAGAGAATGATTACTGTTCATTCTTATGTTCTTTAAGCCAGTCATGCAAGTTGGGAGATTTTGCCTTTTTCAGTACTTGAAGTTGACCATACAATGAATGACATCTAACAATATGAAAGAAAGAAGTGCAACAAGAACTGGTAGTCACAGGGAATGCCTTGAGTTCCTATGACAACTGAGGACAGTCTGGAGGCTGCAGAAGAATCCCATCCTCAATAAGTACCACATAAAATAATCAAAGAGGATATTTTCCTTTTATTCTTGAATTTTCTTTCAGAATTTGTTGCTTGCTTAGTATCAAGCTGAATATCATACAATACCATGACAAAGGCTGTGATTTCAGCTTGAGAAGGCTTTGTGAATAATGTAAAACTTATATTCCACAAAAGTAATTAATAAAACTACCAAAGGGAGAAATGTTCTTCATGTTTATTCAGTTATTTTAGCTTTCTCTGCTTTAAACAACCATAGATTATAAATAGTTCACTGTACAGAGCATAGGCTAGGCTGATAATTTTCATGGGTTTGTCATGGAGAAAATATTAAATTTCATGCCTTGTCAAAGATTAATAAGAAAACCACATTAATACGATGCTGACAATTTATATAATTTAAACTGAATTTCAGAGGCATGCTTTGAAGAAAAGCAGAATAAAGTATGAATTTACTTAGGAAAAGAATGGTGATACAGTGCTGAGACATCTTGAACATGTCTATGGCAAAAGAATCTTGTATCATACTGGGTTTGTCCCTGTTGTACACACATACTGAAAAGAAAGGGTATTAAATCTTCACAAGCTTTCTGTATGATTTATCTTCCCTAACTACCTAAATGTTTGATACCTAAGCTGGTCATCCTAGGTTTCTTGTATAGTTATCAATATGAAACAGGCATTTCCTGAAGGTGATTCATCTCTCTTGACTCAGACTCAAATTTTAAAATGAGATTAAGTGATTTCTGGATTTTTTTTTTTGAAGAATCTACTCAGATAAAGTCAATCTCACATTTTGTGTGGTATTGTGGGATGAGTGATGATTCTATTCTTTAGATTTTTTTTTTTATACAAGACCTTTAGAAAGTGTTGAATAAGGCAGTGGTAGAGTGCAAGAACAAACCAGTCTTTTCTAGTTGTGAGAAAAGAGAATTAGTGTTTTTCTGTATCTAGATATCTTCAGAATTTTACATTACACTATAAATACCAAAGAAGAACATTCTATTTTCTGTTATGAAGATTTCTAGAACAGACCTCAATATGGCAAAAATTGAATTCCATATGACTGAAAAATATAGCTTGCTGTTTCACAAATAATTGAGATGTATATGTTTCAAGTATAATTTCTCTGTACAAACATCTCATTTTCCTTATTGGAATACATCAGCATATCACAATAGCTTTGTTTTACTTTTTTTTTCTTTTTTTTACAGTTTTAGTCATTTTGAAGTCATACGAGGATCAGTACGTATTTTATCTCCATTTCTTTCTACTGTATCTTTGTGATATTTAATATTTTCACCTCTTGCTTTCAGCATTACCATTCTCAGGGTACTATCATGCTCAGCCTCATCAGTTGAAGCAATAATCATATCATCAGCAATTATGTCTTCCCTGGAAGTATCACCAAGTGCCTCATAACTCTCTTTTCTGCATTATTTCACTAACACATTTAATCTCAAATGTTAATCTAGAAAACTGATAATGTCCTCCTGGAGAGTTAGAGGTACCTAAAAGGAGACATATCTATCTAATTTCACCTGCCAGGCTCCATCTTTCTTATCTGAAATGGTAACAAGTTTCTTGATTGTTAACTGCTGTTGCAAATCTTCTGACGTCAGTACTGAGCAGTGGTAATAGGCATGGTGCTATTTAACCTTCTGGTATTGAACATACTGAATATTTTTTTGTCCTTTCCTTTTTTCTTCTCCAGTCAAAGTGCTGATGCATTCTCTTGTGATATCAACTTTGTCTGTTCTTTATTGTCTAAGGACAAAATCTTGATATTTTAAATTACTTGAATCATACTTTGTTCCATAACTGGTTGCCCTAACTTTACTGTTGATTATAGTGAAACTACATGTGCAGCCTAGCAACTGGATTTCAGGTTTTACAAATGTAACAGAAATTATCTTACTGAAACCTTATAAGCCAGATGCAACATTTATTTCTGTGCAAATAAGCTCACATTCTCCAATTCCTTTAAATGTATCATGGTAAACTATGACAATAACATCTCTGGATGTTAAATTCATCATTAAATGTCTCTTACTTATATACTCAAGATATTATAGATGGGTATTCCGTTATGAAAAAATTGCCTTTTTTTTTCTTAGTTGTTACTTTTTTTTTAATAAGATATATGAGGCTATATCCTCTGCTGCTATAAGTAGGCAAAATATCAGTACGTGCTTTATCTTACAACACTTTTGTGGCTTTAGAATATGTTTGGGTTTGTTTGTTTCTTTGTTAAAGTACAGTAGACTGCTGTGTCATTCTGAATGCTGAATTCCAGTCCAGATTTGTCAGAACAGGGTCAACAAAGATCTGAGTTTAGACTTCTGTTTGTTTTATTGTCTTCTTCAGCCCTCCTGGTTGCCCCGCCAAGAGTGATATACCTACAATAGTAAAAAGACATCATGAAGCTCAATATTGTAACTATCTGCATACCTCTTTTTATTAAAAAAATTAACCTTTTCTCTCTTCTACCTTATTATGTTATTATGAGGCTTTTCCAACATTACAGTACATGCTTTGAGCCTTCTAAAATCAGTAAATTCTGTACTCTTGTTCACATAAATATTGCTTAAATATATACATTACTTATATATGACATAGTCCCAAGCACATCAGATAAGTTAGTACCTCTTCATAAATGTGACTAAGTATGATTTTGTTAAAAACAAAATTAACTGAGAGGAAGGAACATTTAAAAAAATAATTTGCACTTTTAATCCCATTACTTGATAGCAAGGAGTTCTCCCTTTGGGCCTTAATTAGAAGGAAATAATAAAATCTTAAACTTAAAAAATAATAACTATGGTAACAGACAGCAGGCAAATTTAAAATATTTGGTAAAACGGAAGTTCTTTTCTTCCCACATTATTTTAAAAATCATCATAACACTTGACCACTAAGTGCTACATCTACTTGTTTTTAAACAAGCCTTTCTCTCTGATGACACTCTTTGGACAGAAAGCAGAAAACATGGTAAATCTAGAACCTTTACAACCCTGGAAGAGTTATACACTGTCTTTCTGGAAAAACTGAGTAACATTAGTAGATGACTTTTCAGAAAAATTTTATGGGACGCCATATTACAACACCACTCTCACATATTTACTGATGAAAATAATGTTTATGACTTCATGATGACAAATACATAAAATTAGATGCAAAAAAAAGAAGGCTCATGAAACAAAGACAACAAAACCAACTATGTTTTACATACCTGACTAGAGGAAATAAAGTTGAAATAAGAAGACCATTACAAAACATATGAACAAAAATGGAAATAGATTAACCTTGCAAGAACAAGAAATAGATTTTTTTTTGTTCAAGGACTAACAGGTTATATATCCTACAGTAGGCTGCTTTTGTTGTAGCAGGGTTTTGCCAAATTCAGGACAATGGAGAACAAGATAAAAGACCATTGCTGTGATGACGGATGCACGTAGGCTGAAACAAAGGTAGTATCTTTTGAAAGTGATCTCAAATTATCCATAGTTTCCTTCACCTCAGTTCTGCTAAGAGGTGGGCTTCTAGATAATCCTTTTATCTCTGGCATGGAGCTCTCCTTGTGTTTATCCTCAAAGAACACAGAAGTTTGGAAACTATTGACGTCAGCAATCAACCCTGGTTAGTAATACTGCCCTGGCTGGCCTGTGTAGAGATTGCTTTGAAGATGCATGGGAAATCTTGGATCTTCTGAGGCACTGGTAACTTCAGAACACTTTCACCTTCAGTGTTGTTGCTTCTTTTCTGTGGAAAGTTCTGTGGTTTTTCAGTCATTCAAAAAGTCTCAGAAAACTTCCTGGAAAAAAAAAAAAAGTTGCTGAGAAAAACTTTCTCTGCTAAAACAACCAGAGCCAAAAGCTGGAACTTGCATGAAAAGATCTTAAGGATAGTTATATTTTTTTTGTGGTTTGACTGACACTATAGAGATTGGCTGTTAGGAGTCCCTGGGCTGTAGGAGAAAATGCTAGGAAGGTTCACAATCAAAATGTGAGTACAGATAATTCTAAAGTGTCTCTACAAAAGTAGAGGCAGTTTGTGGTTTTGTTAGTAAATCATAAATCCAAAATAATTTTCTTAGAATTTTGGCAGTTTTTAGGGAATGAACCTTGTTCTCATGTAGTTTGTAATGCATAAGTAATTATGAGGCAAGGAGGGTAACTACTATCATATGAGGTGGCAAAAACTGTGCCAGTGTGCTCTTTGTGTCCAGCTGAGCAGAAGCTTCATATTTGCTCTCACTGTCACAAAAGCTGATCAATCCAATGTCACTTTTACTTGTGTGTCTCCTACAACATATTCATATGATGCTGATGACATGTGGTTTATCACACATAAATCATTACAGAATTATACCAGATGTGTGACATTTGCCCACGTATGTTCCCACATATGGAACCAATGGATACCTCTCCACACAGGATTCACAGAATTTCCAAAGGTAGTATTCAGATTTTTCAGAATATCCAAGCACTTATATAGGGTTCAAGCACACACTGCTAGCCAGCTCTGCTGGCAGGCACCTATGACAAGACACAGATGTCAAAATTTAGATAGGAGCCCAGTTCTGTAGATTCAGCATCCCTGAAAATTCTAAAGCATATGCTCTATTTTTCTAGTGGAAGTAGCCAAGCTCTAGGAAATAACAGTGGCAAAAAGAACTGAAAAGAAAAAAAATCTAAACCACCAAGGAAAGCTCTAAGTATGGCAACAATATGTGAGATAGGATAGACCTTCATCTAAAAGGGAGTGAAGTAATTGAAAAAGAGGAGTTATTGAGTGCTCATTAAATGTGACTGTGATATGCAGACATTTGTGTGAAATGGTGCAAAAAGATGGACACTAGGGTCTCATCTTCATCAGAGAGACTGCAGCTGTAAAAGTTCAGTTGTCCCAAACTAGTACACTGAAATGAAGAGGACAAACACAACAGTGACCTGTATTTAAGTGGCTTTCTAATGCACATGTGTTCACTGATTTGACAAGAAAAAATGAGATTGTATTTGAAAGTTCTGTGATAGCTTTGGGTGCTGATGATCCAGCCATTCTCTGAATATCCAGATTCCCTTTGGCTTTAGTTATCCAGCCATAACTGGATTCAACAGGACTAATTCATGCTGAAAAGATTGTTTCCAAATTTCTGCCTGACAGTTTGTGCGTAAGGCAATATGGAACAGATGGTCTTTGCATGGTAGGAGCTTGCTAGAATCAACTTCACCTCTTTTTGCCAGAACAGCTGACAACAGCATTAATCGATACCAGTTGTTGCACTTTTAGGAAAGGATAGTGAACACATAAATTCTTATAATTTCTAAAAGAGATCTATGAAATCTCTTGTGCTTGGACAAGTTCATAAAAATCTGTTGGGAATGGTGCTCTTTTTGTGTACGAATTTTATTAATACAGTTCCAAGCTTTCTTTTGCCAGGAAAAATATTAACTCTGTTGCATTCCAAAAAGATATGCAGATCTGTCAGTGTTCTGAATACATCATTGTCCCCATGGAACCTGAAAATTTCAATACAGTGTCCAGTACCTCTGCCCAGATACTTTTACTGATAGCAACATAATGTTCTTTGTTTCAGCGTAAGAAAACCAAAATGTGATTTGATTTTTGATATTGAAATTGCTATGTCACTGAAGATCTTTTTCATATTAATGTCTCTTCCAAAAAATTAAAGTAACTAGAAAGAATCAGAATGTATATGGCAGATATCATCATAAACATTAGATGCATCTGTTCCTTTTACAAGTGGATAATATCACAGGTTATGAAAGGAGATCTTTTCAAATTACCTCATCATGTATAAGCTACATGAAAGTAGATGCATATTTTCCTGCTTTATTCTAATAAATATTTGGAGTAGACAATAGGGATTGAACTTTCTCTGGAAAAGTAATTCTTACATTAGTAATAGCTCATATAATGCCTGTGTCTATTATTTATTTATGAGCCATGAGACAATTGATATTCTCAGCCTGTTGGTCATTTAAACATCTCATTCATAGAAAATACCTGCTGGCTTTAATAATTTATCTTCAGGTTGTTAACTTTACAGTTCTCTCAGAGTACTACAAATTACTACAAACTATAATTTTCTTCAAATTAATCTTAAGAATATTTTAGTTTTATTCATTAATAACAGCTTGTGTACACCCATCAAGTTCTCTCTGTTAAGAATTGAATTCTATTAGATGTAAACCCTAAGAAGTGATGGAAATAGAATATGGGAATCTGATAGGGAAAAGGAGATGCAAAGTTTGACTTTTATGGAAAATGCAGTATAAAAAGCCTTTCTTTGTAGGGCAGTGCCAGAGTAGGAGTTTAGGGAGAAAAGTAGAGAAAAGAAGGAAAAAAACCCAACCAACAAATGAGAGAAAGTCAGAATATGCTGGATAAAGGTTGTATTTGGTTTGTGTGACCAGGTTTCGTAGTGAAGAGGGCTGCAGGTGTGGCTTTTATGAGATGCTAGACACCTTTCCCATGTCCAATAGAGTCAATTCCAGTCAGCTACAATGCTGTTCGAAGCTGAGCCTATCAGTGACAGTGGTAGCACCTCTGTAATAACATGTTTTAGTAAAAGGAAAAACTGCTGCACAGCAGAAGCCAGGAGAAAAGAGTGAATATGCGAGACAAACATCTCTGCAGACATCAAGATCGGTGAAGAAGGAGGGGGAGGAGGTACTCCAGGTACTGGAGGAAATTTTCCCCTGCAGCAGGGTGTGAAGACCATGGTGAAGGCAGGCTGTCCCTTTACACCCCATGAAGGTTAACAGTAGAGAATATATCCACCTCTGGCCCATGGAGGATAATAGTGGAGCAGCTGTCTGCCTGAAGCCCATAGAGGACCTCACTCTGGAGAAGGTGAATGTGTTTGAAAAAGCCTGGGACAATGTGAAAAGTTTGTGCTGCAGCACGCTTTTGGCGGGTTCTGTGGCCCCATGGAGAGGAACCCACCCTGGCACATGTTTGCTGGAAGAACTTGTGATTCTGCATCTGACCCACACTGGAGCAGTCTGTTCCTGAAAGACTACACCCAGTGGAAGGGCCCCATGTTAAAGAACTTCATGGAGGACTGTCTCCCATAGGAGTGACCTCAAGTTGCGGCAGGGGAAGAGTATGAAGAAGAAGGAGCATCAGAGAAAACATGTGATGAGCTGACAGCAACCGTCACTACCTGTCCCTCTCTGCTGCCTGTGGGAAGGAGGTAGAGACATTGAGAGTGAAGCTGAGCCCAGGAAGAAGGTGCTTCAAGATTTATTTATTTTTCTCATTACCCTACTCTGACTTTTGATTGTCAATAATTTAATTTCCCAGAATTGAGTCTGTTTTGCCCATGATGGTAATTGATGAGCGATCTCTCTGTCCAGCTGTGGAGGAGGAGTGATAGAGTGGCTTGGTTGGCAGATGGTGTCCACAAAGGTCAACCCACCACAAGCCTGAAGAAGACCCACCACTGGACCAGTGCTGATGACCCCAGTAAGAATCAGAGGAAGGAAAGGACCAAAAGTTCCAATTAATGGTAAAAAATAATATCTTCAGAAACTGTTTTGTACAAAGTGTTATTTTCATTCACCTGCCCCAACTGAAGGGTGACTACAGGATAACTCCTACGGGACATAGGCTGAAACCAGCAGTCATTTCTTGAATCCACTAGTTTATCTTATCTACAGAGAAAATGATAAAATCACAATAAATAAATATGTATTTAAAAAAAAAAAAAAAAACTAAAAGAACTTGCAACAAAACTAAAATGTCTTTCTTTGTCATGATTTAACCTGATGAGAGCAAGAAAGAGATTTCTATATTGCTTTTCCAGTTGTTTTTTTGTATTCTTTTTTTCCTATAGCTTAGGTCAATGTGATATAAGTTCTTGTTACATAACATTTAAATCACTGCACTGTTATGCTTTCTTCTTCTAGGTGTGCTTGTTGTACTATAACTTGAATAGTATTTTCACTTAGATTTCCAGATTTAATCTTGAAATAGCCAGCTGTGATTTTCTCTGATCACATTGGAAATAGCAAAAATTGGATTAATCTCATTCCTACTCATTCCTACATGACACTGTTCCCCTTAGATTTCTAATGGAAAAACTGTCTGCTCATGATGAGAATACGATCTGCTGGATCAAGCACTGGCTAGACGGACGGTCCCAGAGAGTAGTCGCCAATGGTACTAAATTCAGCTGGAAACAGGGCAAAACTGGTGTTCCTCAGGGCTCAGTGCTGGGACCGTTTCTATTTAACATCTTTATTGATGATCTTGGTGAGGACATAGAGTCTACCATCAGTAAATTTGCAGATGACACCAAGTTAGGCAGGTGTGTCTATCTGCGTGAGGATAGAGAGGCTCACCAAAGAGACTTAGATAGACTGGATGTCTGGGCCACTGCTAATGGTATGAGTTTCAACAAGGCCAAGTGCCAGGTCCTGCACTTGGGCCACAGCAACCCCATGCAACGCTACAGGCTTTGGGAAGTGTGGTTGGAGAGCTGTCTCACGGAGAGGGATCTGGGGGTTCTAAGTGACAAGCGAATGAATATGAGCCAGCAGTGTGCCCGAATGGCAAAGAAGGCCAACAACAGGTGCAGAGGAGGGCAACGAAGCTGGGCAAGGGACTGGAGAATAGGTCATATGAGGACTGTTTGAAGGAGCTGGGTCTGTTTAGTTTGAGGAAGAGGAGGCTGAGGGGAGACCTTATTACTTTCTACAACTACCTGAAGGGACATTGTAGAGAGGCTGGTGCTGGTCTCTTCTCTCAGGTAATTAGTGACAGAACCAGAGGGAATGGCCTCAAGCTGAAATGAGGTAGATTTAGACTAGATGCTAGGAAAAAATTCTTCACAGAAAGAGTGGTGAGATATTGCAATAGGCTGCCCAGGGAGGTGGTTGAGTCCCCATCCCTGGATGAGTTTAAGCATTGCTTAGATGTGGTGTTGGGGGATATGGTCTAGGAGTGAACTTGTAGACTAGGGCTAATGGTTGGACATGATGATCTCAAGGGTCTTTTCCAACCTAAATAATTCTGTGATTCTGTGATTTCTATGCTTCAGGAAACAAGAGATGTGCTCTTCAAGATGATAAAAAATAGATATCCTTTTAGAGGAAAAATAGGTATCTTTTAAAAAAAGGTATCTTTTTAAAACACATCTCATGCATTTAATATATTTATTATTTTGATAATGTACAACATATGGAGAACATCTACAGTAGTTAATTTCTCTACATTCTACTCATAAATCCCTTTGGCTCATTGTTTTGAGTCTACCAGGGAGATGTTTTTCAGATTATTCCAAAGAGCTTTTTAAAACTGTAAATATAGTTTCTTTGTTACGGGCTTCTGTATTTCCTGTTATTCACATGAGGGTTTGGGGTTTTTTTTTTAGAGATATTAAATACTTTTAAAGCAACATATGAGGATTAAAGGGTTAAAGCTTGTATGTGCAAAAAATTAAAGGGAAATATTAGCATGGTAACTCTGTGCTCAGTGTGAAAAGTCTGGACACTGCATAAATCCTATTAGTTGCTCAGAGCTCAGTCCAGCAGCAGAACTTGAAAGTGAAAAACAATATCCAATTGACAAAAATAATTGTACTATGGAACAGAAACATGAGAAGTACAGATAAAGGAAAGTGAAACTGCAGGGTGTTTGTAGGTTTATGAAAGTAAAATGATGAAAACCCACATCAAAACTTAATATTTGGAAAAATAAAACTTAACCAAATGAAAAAAAAAACAGTTCACATTGAAGAAGGAAGGAAAGAAGAGCAAACAATCTATGATATATAGAAATTTTAGGGGCAGTTAATGGTTTGCATAAACAGAATAAGGAAAAAGTCTAATTAAATCCACCCACTGTTGACATGAAAGGGAAGCAATTCCATTTAATTTTTCTCAACTATGGAAATTAAAAAAGTTATGATCCTTAAAGCCGAAGTAAACATTTTACAAAAATCAGGACAAATAAAGACATTTACATATAAAAGAGCTTTAATTTTTTTTAATATGCTTATTCAAAAACCACTTAGGAACAAATAAGCCATTTTTATACCAAAATAAAAATGCTAGAAGTATGTGCTGTATTTGTGGAAATGCTGTCCTCTTCAGCATTCATAAATATGGCTAGCTTTTACACATGACCACAGCTTCACCAAAATAACTCTGCCTGAAATCTTGTCATGTAGTCTTATTTAAGACTTGCATCCTTAATGCAGTTTGAAAGAGCTAGAAGACACAAGCTAACATTAAAAGAACAAAGCTGACTTACATTAGTTGACACAAGTTAGCTTTTGCTAACATGACTTAGCAGAAACATTAGAGTGTAGTAGGTCAAATCACAAATGGAGAAGTTGAGGTTTAACTAACTCACTGTTTTAGCTCACTGCAAGATAAAAGTTGCTCTGCCACCTGGATGTTGTCAAATACGAGTAAAGTGCATGAAATGGCCCACATATCCATTGGAAGGAGGGCAAAACTTTGTTAGATGGGATTATGACTATAAAATGAAAGCACTGAGGATGGATCACTTTGGAATTAGTGGTGATGTGTTTACTGAGACCCCTGATATTTTTTCATCTTCATAAGAATCTAAACAAAGTGGAGAACAATAGAGAAATTCAAATTCATGGTTCCTAGAGAAGTTAGATCTGATTTCTTTGATTGTTTATACACAAATTATATGGACAAGTGGAAATTTTTTTAAGGTTTCCTAGAATCATTGAACCAAAAACTGTTTGAGACTGGAATGTGCCCCTGGAGACATCTTGTCCAAACCCTCTGCTCTAGCAGGACCATCCAGAGCCACTTGCCCAGGACTGTGTCCAGAGAGCTTTTGAATATCTCCAAGGATGGAGACCCCACAACCTCTCTGAGCAACCTGTGCCAGTAGTCAGCCACCCACACAGTGAAAATGTGTTTCCTGATGTTCAAATAGAATCTCCTGTGTTTTGTTTTGGGGATTTGTTCCTGTAAACAGGCACCATTGACAAAAGTCTTCTTCACATCCTCCCTTCAAGTTTTTACATACATTGATGAGATTCCCCCCTAGCCTTCTCTTTTTCAGAATGAACAGTTACAGATCTCTCAGCCTTTCCGGAGCTCCTGTCCCTTAATCATCCTTGTAGCCCTTTGGTGAACTCTCTTCAGTATGTCCATGTCTCTTTTGTACTAGGGATCCCAGAACTGAACCTAATACTCCAGATGTGGTCTCATCAGTGCTGATTAGGAGGGAAGCATCACCTCCCTTGACCTGCTGGTAATACTTTGTCTAATGCACCATTCGCCTTCTTTGCAGCAAGGGTACACTACTGGCTTATGTTTGACCAGGTATTCACCAGGACCCCCAGGTTCTTTTCTGCCAGGCTGCTTTGTAGATGGGTGGCCCTCATCATATCAGTGCATGGGGTTGTTCATCCTGAGGTACAGGACTTTACATTTCCTTTTGTTGAAAATTATGAGGTTCCAGTTAGCCCATTTCTCCAGCTTGTCAAGGTCCCTCTGGATGGTAGCTTAATCCTCTGGCGTATCAGTCACTCCTCCCACTTTGGTGCCATCTGCAAACTTACTGAGGGTAAGCTGCTGAGGTTTTATGTAGAAGATGACAAAGAAAACATGCAGTACACAGCTATAGTCCAGTGAGTGGAGTAAACATGTTTTCCAGGACAGATATGAACAGTATAGGATTAATTACCACCTACTAACTGACCCTGGAGACAAGGTGCCTGTGATGTCCCACATGGCATATTGTTAGGAAGGGAAAAAGGGGTGATCCTAACACTGTCAGAACTCTAATTCCACTAGAAAGAACAGTATTACAATGGTAGATTTTTAGATATGTATTGATTACAGCATTTTTGTAAAATATGGCTATAATGTCCATATTTTGAGTTCCTAAAAGCACAACACATTCATAATCTAGATCCTTCATTAGCTTTAGGACAACTAGTGAACTATGCAACTGTTAAGCTAAGGACAAAATGTTTCTTGATGTGTTGGTGACAATATCCGTGTTGTTCTGTGTAAAGGTTGATCTCCAAGTGCTCAGGACAGAGCATTATTGGTAAGAGACACTGTCTTTTAGAAGGGTCTTCTAGGACTAAGAGGATTCCAGACTGCAGCCATCTGTAGTGAAAGCTGTGAAATCTTCCACTTTCAAAAAACCTTTCCAATGCTACAATTTCCAGTATACCTGGTAAATGAAAATGAGGGAAGTAAATAGGTATTTCTATCTATTGGCTATATAAATACAACTGAGTTTTCCACTATATATATTTATCATATATACAACATATCTAACAAAAGAAACTTTCATTCTCCATCAAAATCAGCTTTATTCCTAGAACTGAAGAATAAACATAAATGTCGTGAAGCATCGTTGCTGGCTTTTTGTTGTTGTTGTTCACAAGTATCAAATCAGTTGTGACAGACAAACTACTAAGATTTAATAAATAACTAAATAATCATCCTGAGGCATAGCTCCCATTGTACCAGCTGATGCTGGAGAAGTGATGTACCTGTTATCAGCAATTTCTGTAGAAGAGTATTTGTCTCTTATCAGTACTCTTTATTTTTGTGTTTTAGTTCTTGTACTGCAAACATTTCACTAAAAGTAATAGGAAATAGGCTACATTGAGATAGTATTTATATGCCTTTAAAGCTCTGCTTCATGTAGTCTTTAAAAATATAAGAGCCTTTTAGTGTCATTTCCCAAAAAAACCATGGCTTCTGTAATTACATTGTTTCTTTTCACATCTTCCCAACCTTTTTTCTTCCTTCCAAAAGACCTGAATCTCCTGGGCAGGTTTCACCAAATTTGACTGAAGTCTTATAAATTTGCATGATTTTTGTGATGATCAGTAGTGGGATACATGTCTATATGAGGGAGGACTGGTAGAGGGACAGGAACAGGGATATGGAAACCAAACTGGGATTCCTATTGAGTGGAAAGCTGAGCTGAGAGTTGATGGAGGTGGAAAGTAAAAAAGCCTAGAAAAAGGGAATGGTTAGGAGATGTTGTGGGGCAGTACAGGGACATAAGGGAGTATGTAATCACAGAGTTAAAGGAAACAAGAATTTGTCCACCTGACATACCAGCCAGATCAGTCTAGTGAGCATATGTTTCCTAAATAGAATAATATTAAGATTTTTACAGTGTAATTATTATACTGTGTCTAAGTGATAAAGGCTGCAAAAAAAAAAAAAAAAAAGTGCTGTCCTTTAGAGGATGAAAGATGTAAAATTCCAATAAAAAATGTTAAAAATACTTCCTTCAGTTTGTAATTCTGTAATAACTAATACTTAAAGCATTGATTTATTTTCTTTCTTTTCCTTTTGATTAAGTTCCAAAAGGAGTATTTTTGTACATGTGGACTTGCACCCATTTTTTACTCTTTATGGGGCTGATATACACTGTCAGCTACAGCTGCAGAATCAAATTGAAACACAGCTACTGTTTCTTCAAGGAGTCATTTCACATGTCATTTAAACATTTAAAATACCAAAGTGATGGCTTAATTCCTTGGAATGTGTATAATTCAAATGACATAGTAAAAATGTCAACATCAAAGTGAATACCAAACAAACGTTAAGTGAAAATCAGATCATTTAAAATTCAAACACGTCTTATAACTATGAAAGCTGAAGATAAAAGCAGTGGAAGGGCACAAACCTACACATCCTTAGAATAAAGTTTTAAGAATCCATATGTTACAAGGATAATATAACAGCACATGTCCATTTCTCGGTGATTTATACCAGAAGAAGTTGAAATACCTGCAAATGTCTCTATAACTAACTTAATCCAAATCTCTGCTGTAAGTCCTTAACTGTCTTTTCTAAAATACTGCTTTTACATGCTCCTTTTGATATTCTGAGACTTTTCTATTTAAATCAGGTTCCTGATCATACTCACTCTTACCATTTTTTGAACAAACAAAAAAAAAGGCAAGGTTATGCATAGTTATTCTCCTTATATAGTTCCAGATGTAGTTAGTTTTTTTGTTTTTTTGGGTTTTTTTTCTAATGGAGACAGGGATGCAGTTCATTACAAGAAAACTGCACCCAGAACAGTGAAACATTGCCTTGCATAAGGAGGCAAAAATGCTGACATAACACCACACGTAACTCTCTGTTTCCTCACCTCAGGCTAGCTCTTTGATGAAACAGAGGCCAGGGTTCTGTCTTTTGGGGACTCTCAGACGCATTATATTGAATTAAGCCTCAAGGCTATTCCATCTAAAATCTAGCATTAAGACTTCAACAGTGATCAGTCAATTTCATAAAGACCCAGTTCCTTGTAAGCATATTTGTAAGGCACGCAGGAAACAGAGTAGATACTGTTTAAAATAATATAAATTTGACACAAAAGCTGTTAGGTATTTATTGGCATTCTCTGTAATTTGTACTTTCTATACAGGGGTCCAATGCAACACCTTCACTGATTTTCAGAATATACAAGAGCATGCTTTTTTTTTTTTCTTTTCTCACAAATAATTGTCTTTAAAGTGTGATTGTTCTGATGTGTTTTCTCTGATTTTTCAAGCTGAGAAGAAAAGCTTTAATGTTGATCTTTCCAAACATTTAGAATTTCCTCAAAATACCAGGCATGGATTTAGCAGATGATCAATATACTTAGGTTCTGGTGAAGCCAGAATTAACTCTGTAATCATAGCCATCTATGTGTTGGGATCCACATCTGAGGTAAGTATTTGTAGGACTCCACAACCAGAGCAGTCTTCCCCAAATATGTACAACCAAAGTTGGCAAGAATATGATGAAACAGAGTCTCAGTCAAAAAAAAAAAGAAGCAGTTGTGCCATTGCCAGTAACAATCTGCATAATTTTCAGCTTTCTATTTCATTCCATAATCATTTACAATGGGACATAACCATTATTACAGCCCAAATCTGTTCTACTAGAGTAAGTTACAGAGATGCTTACCTTTTTTGCAAAGTAATGTATTTGTTGAAATGGAAGGCTGAGGAAAAAGCAGCTCTTGTTGCTACATGCATTAGCTGTTCAATTAAGACACCTATCTTTATCTTCTGTGTATACAGCCATCTTAGTTTACACTCCTGTTTTAGCTCACTCGTTTCTCACATGGTAGGTACACAATGGATATGTCAGGGACCCTCCAACTTGCTTTGCCTTCCATTCTGTACATCTGAGGTTTGACAGACAATATTTATGCTGCAAAAATGAGTTGGATTCAAGGGCAGTACCACCAAGAGCAGTACACAGAGTATTTAGAGAGCAAACCAGTCAGGCTGGGCTCAGGCACAGACTCTAGAACAACTGGCTGTTAAGAATTACTATACCATCAGGCATACCCAGATATGCTGTTGCAGGCCTCCTGCTGTGACAGGCAGGTAGAAAGATGCTAGGGAGAAAGTTGAACATATTTTCTTTGTTCCGAGCAGTCAACATATAGTTCCCATGTCCTTTTTGTGCACATCCTTTCTGGGGAATATATATGTAATATCACTTTGTAGTAAAAGAGAGCTATGCAGGTAAGAAACCCACAGTGCCAGTCCTTATCTTCTTGAGAAAAAAATGAAACAGGGAAACTGCTGACTGACAGGCTGCTTTGCTGCATAATTACTGTCTTAACCCACACCTTAAATCAGCCCTATGTCAATGTTTATCTGTAACATTGCGTGCACTGGTTTTGAATTCATTAGGAACTGTTTCCTCATAGTAGCTATAGGGACAGTCCCTCAGGAAGACCATTGATTAAAAAGACACTTGAGTAAAATGCTTACAGAGTTTGCAAAACAGTTTTTCTCCTTTTTTTTTTTTTTTTTAGTTTATTTATGTTCTCAATTGATTTTAATTAAGATCACTCAAACTGAATAAAGGCATGGAGAATTATCAGTGGTTGTTAACTGAGACTAGGATTTTAAATTGGAGATGTTGAAATTCAGATTATGTAGGTTAACTGTAGACATCCAGAAAATGTTATGTGCCATGAGATTTCTTTATCCTGGTTCAAGAGGATAGGAGTAATGTTGAATATCACCAGAAGGTCTATTTCCAGAGAACTTCAAGTCAAGAAGTTGCTGGGTCACAGCTTTGTGCTCAAGTTTACATCTAAGGGGTGCTTAAGTCATGCCAACTATAAATCATCTTCCCAGTGTCACATCGAGTATAATCTGGTCAAATATGGATTTGAGACTATCATATCCTTATATGCAAAACCAAGGGAGAAATAGTTAAAGTAATGATAATTTAATGCAGTCATTTCTTTAGATTGCTTAAATATTCATACATCCAAAGCTCTGGGTGCACATACAATATATTAATAGAAAATCCAGGAACATAATGAAGTCATATGATATATGTCGCAGAGCTACTCTGTCAGAGGCAACTGCTGTATTCTAAAAGCTTTATAGCTCTTCAGAGTTGTTAGATTTTTTTTCCTTTTTTTGTGACCTAAATATTAATAGAGGACTTTAGGAAAAGAACTTTGTGTTTTCAAATACTCTGTGTAGGTTTTAATAGAGAGAGAAAAAAAAAAAAAGAGAAAGGTGGAGAACGGAAGGAGGATGAGAAAAGGGGAAGAAGGGGAAGAGAAGGGGGAAAGGGAGAGCAAAGGACAAGAAACAGAAAATAAAACCAGAAAAAAAAGATAAATGAAAATTAAAAAAAAAAAAACCAAAAAAATAAAAAGGAAAAAAGACAAGAGAAAAATCAAGTTCATGTTCTGGTTCAATAAACTTAACAGGATCCAAGTGTATGTTTTAAAATATCTTGCTATTAGGATAGAGCTTTATTATCCATTAGACTAGTTCAATGAAAACCACATATTTATTTTAATAGACTTCAGTCAGGAAATTTGAAAAACAGTTTGCCATCTCAAACCTCCTCCAAAAAAATATTTGTCTGACTTGATGAGACAAATCAGGATCACAGTGGTGATTTAATGCAGCAATCAGCAATGTGTCAGGTCTGATTGATGTGTCCCTTCAGAAACCTGACAGGTGATTTGATCCTTGCCATTACATACAAATCTTCTCCAGAAGACGCTATTGCTAACACAAGCTGTGGAAAGATTTTTTACAGTCAACTGTTTTTTATTTTGCCCTTGAATTGAGGTGGGTTTTTTTGCTCAACCCTTTTGCTTTGACTTGATTTGAATAGTATTGCTATGACCTAAAGATATTACTTATGACAGAACATAGCTCCTACCTTTCAAAATGTCAAATGTTTTATCAGATGACGAAACATTTCTCTGCTGAAGCTAAATTAAGAAAGCAATAAATGCAATTTGAACAAAACACCAATTGTAATAGTTATAAATGTATTTTAAAAACAATAAAATTCACACTATACTTCAAGCAACATGGTTACCTTTTGGTATTTTAAGTGAGTTACTCTAGCATGACTGCAGAAAAAGGCAGAGGGCAAACAGGCATAAACCAATTAGGGCTCATTTTATTTCAAAACAGTTACAAATAATCTCATGTTAAGTGATTATTTGATTTTATAAAGTATGCATATTGGAAAGCTTTATTGAAAAATGTCATTAAAATTATGATTTGACTGTGTCAATGGAAAGCTACATGAGTTGCTTTGCTGCTTCCAAATCTGTTAACTAAAAAGGTCTCTGTCCTTTCTGCTTTACAGAAATATTTTTTTAAAATAAGACCTTACTGTAATTTGACATCCCATGCAGCAGATACAGTGGTCCTGTGTGTTTTAGTAGATGTCATTCTAGCTATGTCCAGGGACATTGAAGATATTATAAATAATTTACTGTATCAATTAATATTCAACATTATATAATTAGGGAGTTAGCATACTCTGTTTATGTAATGCTGGGCACATAATGAACAAAAAAACATAAAATAAGCAGAGTATGAACAACACTGTCAGCAGAACAAAAAAGCTGTCCATTTTTCTCCTTCCTGTGAGGGCATCTCAGTGAAGCTCTGTAGCTCACTGTGACGAAAGTGTGCATGCAGAGGGAGATTCCAGGAATGCAGAGGTAAAATGATAGAGCAGCAGCATCTTCTCTCCCAGTCTGACCCCTCCAAACCTGCTGCTGTGGGACAGGGGACAGACAGCACATTGCCAGCACTGCTGTGCAGCTGTCCTCTGCTATTGCTGTCCAGCAGCATGATTTGGTCTCCTGCTAGGTCATCTTGGGAACAGTTGTAAGAAAAGCAGCTCAGGATCTGAAGGATTCAAAGAAAACTTTTGCTCCTTGGTCATTCTAGGTACTCTGTGTGCACCCACTTTTTGTTGGTGAAGATTTTTCAGATGACAAGAGCATCAGCTATGAGTATACATGAACTCAAGCATGATCAATGATAGATATGAGAGGATAGGTAAGCTGGTAAGAAGATAAGCCAGAGAACAGAAAAAGAGAATCAGTTTAATATATAAATTTTATTTATATAAATAGTGTCTTCATATAAGATCTGCAAGTAATTTTCATTAAAAAGGCATGACCTTCTAGGGAGAATTGGGAAGAGAAAGCAGAATATAATTTCTTTTTTAAAAACTTAGGTCTACATGAAGGTGTTTATTTTTCTTTATGAAGTATAAAAAACTCTGTTTAACCTCTGAGCAGTTGAATAAGGTAATTATTTGCAATGCATTAGCAGTAATATGAAATTTCATATAAAGTGTGCGTGATCTGAATCAAGAGCGTGTAAGGTCATTTCTTTTTAATGATGTCAGTTCATAATTAAAATCAACACAAGGGGTTTATTTTTGGAGGATGGGAGCTAATCTTTAAATGTGCCTGTTACAGATCTTGTGTCCAATCCCAGCCTGACTGCTTTATTAAAATGTATTTGGTGTGCTTCTCTAACAAAAATCAATTTTAACACCTTTCTGCAAACAATTTCCTTCCTGTTAGAATAATTTTAATTTGTAATTATAAAATCATCAGTGTAGGAAGATACAGTTGAAGTTTGAAGAGTACATCTTAATTTTTAATTGCTTTTAATGTATAATTGAAACATATTAATCTAATGAAAATAAATTTGAATTTATTATTGTTTCATTTTAATTTTTACTAAATTCATTTTTAGGATGTTCATTTCAAGAATACCATACATATTTTACAGCATGAACTTGTAATTAAATATCCCAAATAGGATCAAAACAATTTGATCACTTATTCCTGTTATCTCCTAGGTTATATGCATATGAATGTGGTCCATTAGAAGCCTACAGTGAAATTAAGTTTCTATTAAAATTGAAGACAGGGTTCCTAGTGATGTAAGTAGGTCAATACTTTGTCCATGGAAATGTACAGAATAATCAACTACACAGTCTTTGAGAGGAAATGTTGTCTTTGTCTCCATCAGTGTCCTGGTTTGAGTTAGAATAAAACTAATGCAGTTACAACCTGAAAGATAATGATGACCTTTGGCCTTCATTAGCATCCATAGAGTCTGAGGTGTTCAATATTTTCTCAGTATTTTACAATTATGATGGCAAAGCCCCAAACCAAGACCTTATTAAAGGTACATGTATGGCTCTTGTTGTCTCTGTGGATATGGGATCAGATTTGTTCTACTAGCCCTTAAGGTGAAAGGCAGACTTAGCCTTTAAAGCTATTGGAAGTCATTCTTTGATGATGAGTAAATGATGCTTTAAGAGATTCATCTGACATAGCTTTATCCCTTCAGAAGCTGAATGTCTGGTCGAATGTCTGGTCCAAATTTTCAATTTTTCAGTTTGTCTGCTTAATCTACCTTACAAATCTTAGGTTGAGATGGCTTGGCTTCTGGAGGTTTCCCTTTTTATATATGGACTGAAAGAAAGTTTTAAATGAGTGGTTAGATTATGTGAATGTAGTGGTTTAATCCCAGCCAGCAACTAAGCACCACACTGCCACTTGCTCACTCCCCTTGCAGCAGGTTAGGGGAAGAGAATTGGAAGAATAGAAGTGGGAAAGCTTATGTATGGAGGTAAGAACAGTTTAATAATTGAAATAGTAATAATGATTGCAATAATAATAATAGTAGTAAAGGCAAATAAGAAAGAGAGAGAGAGACAAGACCCAAGAAAAACAGGTGATGCAGATGAAGACTGTTGCTTACCACCAACTGACCAAAGTCCCTGAGCAGTGGACCACTCACCAACCTTTACCGCACTGTTGAGCATGATGTCATATGGTATGGAATATCCCTTTGGTCAGTTTGGGTCATCTGTCCTAGCTGTGTCTCCTCCCAACTTCTTGTGCACCCCCAGCTGACTTGCTGGTGGAGTCATCTGAGAAACAAAAAAAGGCCTTGAATTTGTGCGAGCGCTGCTTAGCAATAACAAAAACATTCCTGAATTATTAATACCATTTTCAGCAAAATCCAAAACATAGTTCCATACTAGCTACTGTGAAGAAGAATTAACTCTACCTCAGCCAAAACCACCACAATTACTAATTTTAGATAGCCTTGATTATAAGAAAAAAATTCACCATAAGTATAACTGAGTATTTCCAAAATAATTGTCAGTTTAGGTGCTATCAAGTTCCCTATGTCCAGCTTCAGACTGGACTTCACAAAGTCCCCCTGCAGAAAAATCTACTTGTAAGCAGTTTGCTGAAGTTATTGGTGGGCACAGTTTTATGGTATTTGGAAGTGCTACATCAAGGAAAGAACTGCTATTCTGAATGTTAAAGTGAGTCCAGCCTCTTCCAAAAAAAAACCACAAAAAACCACAAATCCACTAAGTGTTAAATCAGGAATGATTTTGATTATAAAGCTGAGATAGAAAGTGCATGTGCTTATCTCCGAATTGCCGATTCTGGTCATGCAAATAGTCATTCTGGACTATAGAAACACTTCTAATGTCATTCTAGGACACATTATGAGATTATTCCAATGAAGATTAAGGAAATAAACAAACTGATTTCTGGATATTTTCTGGTTTCTAAACTGCAGGATGCTGAATATTCATCCCTGATCCATTAAAAACCATCTTTAAATTTGAGATCAATACTATATCCTTAATTTATTTAGATTTTAGGGAAAATAGGATTTAATTTTTATTTGAGCTCTGTTAGTAATGAAAAATGGATATTCGATCATAAAATTAACAACCTTACTTTGTGGCTTGAAATTGTCATAATCACACTATTTATGACTATACATCAAATTAAAGTATTTGCCTTGGAAAATCTGTCAATTTGAGAGTAAAAATTGATAGATTAGAAAAAAAAGATTTATTTACAACTTTGGTAACTAATTTACTACAAGACTGTGTAGCATAAAATGTTCATGGTAAAGCTGTCTGCATACTCCTAGTTCTCTACTGATAAAATTGTAATCCTGAGTAATGATGTTGTATCATACGGAATTATTTCAGTTCAGAAATCTATGCATAGGAATAACTTAAATTTTATATACAATTAGCACTGAAAGCAGAAAAAAAAGACAGAAAATCCTGTTAGCATAGTATTTAAACACAAGCCTAGGAGACAGATAACATTTTCTTTCTTAAATGAATTTATTAACTATTTTGATACTGATGGCATTTCTGCCTTTACTTAGAACCAAAAGGATTCTTGTTCCTGCTTTTCATAAAACAACCCCTTGGACACATAAAATTCAAGTGTGACATTTTACATGTAACATCTCTGTGAGGTTTACTTAACTGACATGAGATGCTCTAATACCCACACCTGATAGGAAAATATAAAACTAGATAATATCTGTGAGTGACAAGATGGTTCCTCATAGTCATACCAATATATTAGGATCATTCAATTTCAATAAATAAATAAGAATTAAAAAACCTAATTTTTCCAGTTAAACATGATTAGCAAACACAATCTGGCAGAAAAATAATCACAAAATCCCTTAAATTTATACTAGGTAAGCAGTGTAATTTTTCAACTTTCTGAAAAGAAATAGGTTCAGAGATCAGCTTGTCATTTCATTTTTCAGGATACAAGGAGGCATTTCTTTCTTCAAGGTTATCATACACCATATGCCTTGCTCTATAGGTTTGCCAAAAGTCACTTAATGCCATATGTCCTAAGCCATTTGTTTTTCAAATAATACCTCAGCACTGTAGATATTATTGGATGAAAATAGTCAGAAAAAGCTAATGTTTGTGCTTTGGTACAATCAGAAACTCCATTTTTCTGTGTACAGTAGGTATCATGAGAGGCATGTACATTTTAAACCTTAATATTGACTTCTCTGTAAATGAGCTTTAAGTGACAAGCATTGTTCCACCTCCTGCAGCACAACAACAGAGGGGATTGGTTTTGTCTGCACAGGCAGGCTGATATCAACCGAAACAGGCCACTCCATCTTTCCTTAACAAAAATATTAGAACTTCAGAAGGTTAATAAACCTGTCAAAATGGTGTTTAAGAAGCAGTGTTTAATCACAAAATGTTTACAAGTGTAGTGAATAGATGGGAGGAGCAGAAGAGGAGGAAAGCATCCCTCATCTTTAATCCTTTCTTTCCCACAGCCATTAGACAGCTGCCCTGTCAAGCAGTTTCTTGAAAATTCATAAAAGCCAATTTTTCTCTGAAAAGGTTTGTCATATGCTACAGCATAAGATTCACAATCCCTAAGCAAGACCTTAACGTAGGGCAGCAGTGAAGCAGGGAACACACCACACTAAGCTGTTCTTACTAAGTTAACTGTCTTTCTAAAGAATCTAAATTAGGGATCTGTGGAACTAGGAAGTGTGTTTTAGAAAATACATTATTAAATATTGTTAAAAATCCTAGAAATTTGCTTTAAAAGTTACAATATTTGAGTATAGTTTATTATACATTTGTTCATAATTTTTATGTTATTAATTTAAAATTTTATTATGTCATCATTTTACCTTATATCTAAATTTTAGCCTAAATATTTGTTAAAATAACATTCAAAGAAAAGTGGGGGTTTTTTTTAAACATATAGCAAAAAGACATATAGCAAAAGATAGACACAGATGTTGCTGTAGCTAGTTATCTAATAATCAGAGCACAGTGGAGATCTCCATTTATGCCCACATTATAATAACTCCTCCTTTGGTTTAGGCAGATCAGTTATAGTCTTTGAATTTGAAAAAAAGATTTGAGATATTTTTTACCTCCTTTGCAGGATGCTGTATGGATTAATTAGTTAACATTTGTTTAACTCTTTGAAGATGGAGAGCTCTATTTAGGTGCTAAGTACTACTTTGATGAAGAAAAATATGTTATATGCTTACGAAATTGCAATGCTGTGGCAACACATCTGGTAGGCTTGAAGTTACAAAATCATTTTTTCCCTCCCTTTTGCGGTCTCAGCATCCACAGCATTTTCACTCCCTCATGTGAAAGTGGCAGGCATGTGTGGCCATAACTGGGGGCATCACAATTCTGGAAAGGCTGAGATTACCAGGCAAAAATACAGCAAGCCAGGTACTGATCACATGCACAGGTAGGAAAGCAATTAGAGTATTGGAAGAGAGTGAAATTCTGATTAAAGTTATGAAATTATTTAATGGGTTCTTGTGTACATTTGTCCTGCGCTTACCATGCAACCAGACTTACTGGCAAGGCTGAAAGTGCAAGATCAGAAATAGTGCTCTCTGCTTGGTCTTGTACTCCATACAGGCAGCTACAGTAAAAATTTTGCTATTTTCAGGCTTTTTGGCTTGAGCTGAACACCAAATATTTACTGATTTAATCAGCTAAATATTAACCCTTTAATTAATGTGTGGGCAGCACATACTGTTCCAGTACCAGAACTGCAGTTTTCAGTGTCACACTGTGACTTTTTTAATATAAATCAAGGACAGAATTCAGTTCTATATCTAAACCCTTATGTATGGAACACCCCACTGTTACAGTCAGTGGAAATTTGGTCAATATAGCCAGCGAAGCCTGAAGAGGAATTTATTTAACCAGGTTATTTAATTTTCTTTTGATTTGACTGCATTGACTAGATTTTCACTGATTGTAATAAAAGGACTGCATTGACTAGATTTTCACTGATTGTAACGGAAGTTAAAACATCTAGTGTACTTACAGACATTTGCAAATAATTGTGTAAATCCCAGACAACCCCTTTTCATAAGGGCACAATTCTGTAAATTGAGATGTTTTGAAGAGATCCCAATAGACTTCAGATGTTGCTTTGGAAATCAAGACAACGGCAGGAAAAAAAAAAAAAAAAAAAAAAAAGAAGCTTAAAAGTTCCAAAAACTCAAATAATTAAACTCTAAGGGGCAATGAATTTTTGAGATAACATTGTGTAAAGCACCCAGAGTCAATTTTATTAGAAGTATAACAAGACTAAAAAGGAAGACTATAAAGAGATTTCATCTAGAATCCATTTGAATCCTCTCTGAACAAATCCTAATATGGCAATATATAATGTTTTGTGGGTATTTAAATAAGCACAATAGTTCTTGTAGTGTGTTAGTTTGTTTGTTTATTTTTTAATGGGAATGGCCTTCGAGTGACAACTATAAGCAATTAAAACACGACATTGCTCACCTCCTAGGAAGTCTGTTCTGACAATGTGAAATGATATACACTAACCTGACTCATTTTTTTGTAACAATCATAGAAGGCAACAAATCTGAGTTGTTTTGTTCTTGAAACTGCTAAAGGGTAGGGTAAGGTGAATATTTAAAAATCTGTATTTTCAATGTTACATATCTAGTTCTATGAAATCATCGTAAGTCTTGCAATAAATCAGAGCTGTCAAATTTCAGGAAATGCAGTTCTGCCTTATAACATGTTTTATAAAAAGAAGAAATTAACCAGACTTTACAAAGACAAGTAAATAGAAAGTATATCATCTTTCAAAGAAGAGAGGTCTGAAGTCTACATGAAACCCCCTTCATAAATCTTGCTGGAGATCTCTGTTAAGTTAGTGTAGTCTTTCAAGGATCAAAATCATTTATTTAATTAAAAGTGACAGAATATGTCATCTCTGTACTGCATGGTACAGGATACTTCAGATATCTGTGAGCTAGCAGACTGCTGATTAACAGACTATTTCTGTAACAGCAAATTTGTCAGTGTCATGGTAGTATCCCAAACACAGGAAAGTGATTGTCAGAGTTTTTAAACTCCTGAGCTCATTTTGACCAGCATAACTCCCTCAGGCAACTGATCAACATACTCAAAGTTGGTGGTCAGTACAATGATTTCTAGACTGTCAGCTAAGTTTCTGGGAATTTGTTTTTAATTATTTGTTGCTGGAGATTTTTTTTCTGGAATCTTTGTAAGATGAAAAAAAAAAAAGAAATAGAAATCAGTTATATGACATTTAATTTTCAAGGAAATTTGAATTCTTTTTATTTTTGAACTTTTTTGCTACTTACAACAAGGAAGTCTTAAAAGAACATGAAGTTAAATATCTAACCAAACATAATTGAAAATGCAAGACTAAGACAAGCACAGTTACAGTTTTAAAAGACATGCGAAGGGTAAAGAATAAAAATAATTCTGAGGCTACAGTCAGAATTGTCAAGTTATATCATTTTAGAGGAAGAAATATATAAAATAAACTTTCTGGCTGAAAAAGCTTGGTTTAAATATACATATACATATGTCCCAAATAAACAGTCCTATGAGAATTTGCAAATAGATCAGACAAGAAAAAGTTCATGTTTTTAAAGCTAGATATGAAACCCTTAACCACTACAGGAATTAAATATAGAACCCTACTGCTTTGTAACATTAGTAAAGCTACAATGAAGAAGTGAAGCTCACCTGCAGTTGTTTGCCACTGAACAGGAGCTCTGATCACTGGAACACAGCTTTACACAAAAATATTCATAACAAATATCTAAACCTAACTCTGAAGTCAGAAAGCTGTATTTATTTCATACCACTGGTGAAGAAAGGAGTGTACAAGTAGTGGAAGGGTGCCATTTGGCTGTTGATGCAGACAAGTAGTATATTTAGGAACAAGGTATGCAAGCTCTCTATAACACCAGGGTGGGAAATTCTTGAAAAGAAACGACTGAGAGATAAATTAAGAATTTTTGTAGACAACTGATTAGTTTAGTCCTTGAGTGCATACAGTGGAAATATCTGGAGATATCAGAGAAATGAACACATATTCAGATTCCTTATCTCAACAGATACTGTGATGAGATTCTTAGTGCCACTTTGGAGATGATAACAGAGTTTAAAGGAGAGTTGAACACTGATTATTGATGTGCTGGCAAATAAGACTTATCATTTGTGGTTAAGAGCTTCATCTACTCAGTTTAAAAAGGAAAGGTTGTGAGGATAGAGATATTTGATGGGAAAAAAAGACTTCTGATGTGGAGAGAGTGAGCAGAAGAGAGAAGTAAACAGACATGTTTTAAAGAATAGCATCATGACATTCCATCAATAGGTCAAGTTTCATCCCATTTGACTTATCAGATCTGTCTGTTCTTGAGTTGCATCCAGAAGCTTATGACCAGAATGAAAAAGAAATAGTTTCAGTACTGCTTCAGCCAAAGCCCTAGTTTACAGAAACTTAAGAAAGAAAAGCAACTTGTTTTGCAACACTGAAATTCTCAATTTTTTTTTGATAGTTCAGGCAGGTATTTCTTATCCTCAAGGTTCCAAAGTCTGAGAACATGCAATTCCCCTCAGTGTTTTTTTGATGTTTGTGTGATAATCAGGTTTTTTTGGTTTAGTTTATCATTGTGATTTTTCCTGTGCCATAGCACAGACAGCAGGAATTGAGCTGGTGTCAAACTATAACTTTTTTTTTCCTGACTACTTTTTCTGAATGCATTACTGCTTTCTGGACCATACTTGATTCTTGTAGGTTACAATTCTTTTGTAGCGACCAACGAAGTAAGTCTATAGCAACCAAATAAAGATGGGCAGAGCTTAGTGACACACATAAAACAGCTTCCCTACCCTGTCATTTGCTGCAGATACCACTGGTGGCAATAATGTGTCTGAGAAATGTAGCTACTTTGCTTTGTGTTTTTTGGTGTTTTTTTCAGATCTGTTAAAACTGAAGCAACTTTGACGTTTCTGATGGAAATTTCAGACCATTTTCTCCAGAAAGTGTTAATGATAGTTCTGTTCTTGGCATTCTGACTTAGGCCAGGTCAGATAAAATGAAAACCCCATTAAAGTATGATACTGGGGCACTATTCCATTTTCAGTATGATATGAAAGTGATGATCTGACTTCCTTTTGACAAAATGAAATAGTGGTTTCACAAGAATAAAGTTACCATTTTGTCTTCAATTCAAACTAGAGTCTTGTACTTTCTGAACTCTCCAGTATTTTACATAAATATAGTTAGTATTTTTTCTTTAACAGTCACTTAATAACTCTCAGAATCACAGTCAATCAGTCATTTGTACAACAAGACTGATTTTCTGATAAAAAATCTGGGGATTTGCTTTCTAATAATCTGATTTCCTAGATACTTTTTGTGGGGAAAAAAAGACACTGGAGCAAATCTCTATGCTATTACCCAGCACGCTCTGCTTAACTCTCACTGCAAGTCTCTGCAAGGATGACTTTCAAAGCAAAATATCTGAGACCCTGACTAAACTTTCATATACCCATTTGCAATATGACCCTCTGCACTTCCTCACACAATAGTGCGTAGTTGTAGAAGTGAGACAGAGAAAGCAAATTATTTTCCTGGTAAAGTCTCAGAAGTACTCATTCCTTCTTTTCCTTTGTCTGCACCAGCAGTTTTGTTTATAGTCATGTTGGACAAACTTACCTCTTGTGTGCTGAAGCCAAGGCTGTCACTATTACATCAGTCAAGCAGTAAAATTCTGATGGAGCTACTGTAAAGTGGGTAATGTGATTTGGGTTTCCTTCTTCTGTTACAACACAGTTCATCATTATTAGCCCATGAACATGTATAAGGAAGCCCATAGACTGAAGAATTACACTATGCATTCAGCAGAGTTGAACAGGTTTGACTGGACTTGATTTTATATTTATGGTTTTCTTTGCAAATAAAGAGATGAAAGGTAGTACTTAACCAACAGAAAGCTTTCATTGCAATTAAGCCAAAGCACCTTAATTAGCTAAATTTTGCTTTGACTGTGCTAATACTGTGGTGATTATTCTTTGATTCAATGATACACTGAGTTTGAAGGTAGTGCATATGAGAAGAAGTTTTGCTACTCTGTGTAATTAAACGTACTTAATTTGACAGGACTTTACCTCAGAATAGAGTTTACTTAACTCTTACAATGACAACCTACATTTCATCATAAAGTCAAAACCTGAATCACTGAAGATTTTTTATATATCCTCTCTGCCTTTCCAGTATTTTCAGATTTATTTCCTTTATATATATAGTGTAATTCATACTATTTTCAGTAAGTTGTCAACATTTTAGAACTAGTGGAAATAATTCATGCAGATTTGGGGGAGACTGAACTAGTAAAAGTCTAGTCCAGGACTATTACAGAATTATAGAATCATTTAAGTTGGAAAAGACCCTTAAGATCTTCAAGTCCAACTGTTAATATTGCTGAGTCCACCATTAAACCATGTCCCTAATGACATCTACGCAACTTTTAAATCCTTCCAGGAATGGTGACTCCATCACTTCTCTGGGCAGCCTTTCCGGTGCTTTACAACCCTTTTGGTGAAGAAATTTTTCCACGTCCAACTACCCCGGCACAACTCGAGGATATTTCCTCTTGTCCTATCACTTGTTACTTTGGAGAAGAGACTGGCAACCAGCTTGCTACAGCCTCCTTTCAGACAGTTGTAGAAACCAATAGGGTTTCTCCTGAACCTCCTTTTCTTCAGGCTACACAACCCCAGCTCCCTCAACCAGTCCTCAGAAGACTTGTTCTCTAGATCCTTCACCAACTTCATTGCCCTTCTTTGGTCATGCTTCAGCACCTAAATGTCCTTCTTGTAGAGAGGGGATCAAAATTCAACACACTATTTGAGGTGCAGCCTCACCAGTGCTAGGTACAGGGGCATAATCACTTCCTTAGTCCTGCTGGCCACACTATTGCTGACACAAGCCAGGATGCCTTTGGGATAATCAGGATAACATACATACCACAGAATCAAATTGTTCTTAATAATTTCATAGTATTTTAAATATTTTCATGATTTTTAATATGTTAACAATTTTTAGTATTTTCACAATCTGAATTCTCTAGAAAGGCTTGTATGATATTTTCATTAAACCACAAAAGCAGATGGAGTGTCTGCAACTGTTTACATAGCTCCAGTAGTATAATTCCTCTTAATATTACAAATCTCAGATGTACAAAGCTATTTAGGACTATAGCCTCTATTTAGATACCTGGTTCTCATGAGTTGCTAGAGGATCTAGACACCTAAACACATCAAGGGATTTGTGTCTGCAGTCCTTGAGGGATCCTTTCAAAAGGACTGCCAGTAGTTTCTCATAGTCCGGAGGTTCACTAAAGTACTATTAGAATTCTTCTAATGAAGAAAGGGAATGAAGAAAGACATCTTTTTTTGACATGAAGTTCCTCTTAGTAATCTGTAGCTGGCTTAAGTCAACATAGTTGAGTTTATTCTTTCTGAAATCTTGCCCAACACTCCAGCAATGTGTTCATGCTACATAATGAAAGGTTTCAGCTTCCCTCCCTTAAATATAGACTACAGGTATGGGTACAAAGCCTTTTGTCTATTATGGACTTAGAGATTTCTGGTATCACCATCAAAAATTTGTGTCCCCTGGGCCTTGGTCTCATAAAAATTGAGAATACATTTGCTTTGAATGTACTTTGAAAGTCTGTGGACAGAGAATACTTGAGACAGTGCACAATATTGTTATTGTATAGCAATACTTTTGTCATAAAAAGGACAAGTATCTGCAGTCTCATTCTGAAAATGGGTGGCTTCCCACATATGTATTGTAAACTGTATTTCCTCAGCACCTGACTGTCCTAAGTTAAAACGACACTGTGAAGCTTCTGCAATATAAGAATAGCAACAGCTATAATTACAATCATGCCTAAACAAGACTGTTTTTCTTCTTTTATCTAAAAATCAGTTCTACTGTAATGACTGACTTTTCCTTTCCGTGTAACTGTTACATTACCACAGCAATAAAAAAAAAATGTCATAAATCATATTCAATACCAGTAAGATATATTATTTCTTCTTCTCTTAAGTAGGGTTGATTCTGCAAGTGCAGTCCCTCACTATGGAACATAAAGGTTTTCTCAATAGTATTTGAATGAAGATAGACCTCATACTGACAAAGCTTACAACTGGTAGCAAAAGAAAAGTTAGGTATCAGTTAATAACAGCTTATTTTACTTAGAAATAAAAAAAATCCTTCACTATTATATTTAAGCAGTACCATCTTTTACAACAAAGCACACATACCATGATTCACTTTCAATCAAATAATTGGGGGATTTTGTCCTCTAGCTACAAATATTTTGTTGGTGTCAATGTTTATCTGACATTTATAAAATGTCTTGCTATTGGTATTGTCTTGGTATTGGTTGGTCAGCATGTAACTACTCCATATTGCTTTTGCTCTGCACCAAGTTGTCTATCTGCAGGTGTCGTAAGGATCTATTCTTTATCTGTCCATTCTTTTTAAGATGGACAGAAAACATGTCTGCTTATCCTGGAACTCCAAGGCTATAAAGGTTCTCCAACCTTCTCAGAGATTGCAGCTCTCTTACCCACCACAGATAATTGGATTTGACCCAGATTCTAGTCTTCAGCATGATGATTGATTCTCCATTGTCTGCATCTCATCATACTGTCATGACCTATGCATCCAAAATTTATTTGACCTTAAGCATGCCTTCCCTGACAAGTCCTACAAGCTGGGAGCATCTCCTGTTTATGCTGACAAGGATGTTTACCAAGAATCTGCAGATTTCTGTTACTGTGTAAAAGTGGTGCCACCTACAGTATATGGTCGAGAAAGTCATCCATCCTCCTGGTCACTCCACAGCCATCCTAGAAATCCTGTGACAGCTTTACAAAATTTATGTGAAATCCCCCTCACACAGGTCATCTGAAAATCTGGGTATCCCAGCTAAGCTGGGTGGTTGCCAGTATGGAGAACTGGTGGGTTGAAAGAGATTAGTGAGGAATGTTAATCATCCTCAGGAAGTGTCTGTGTTACACAAACAATGGTAGAGGCAATGTACATAATTGCTTGTCCTGGACACAGCTTTTAGATCACTGAAATTATGAGATAACTTGCATCCTTACTTAGATACCCTGTTTTTCTCACTATTTTGTCTTGCCTTTATTGTGACTAATTTTTATAACTAAAACTAAAAATTTGTGTGAGCAGAATCTCACACAATTATGAACTGAATTAATTCAGTAATGAATTAATTCAGTAATGAATTAATGATGAAAGCATCCATCTGCCAGCAACATATATCAGATACTAGGTAATTCCCTGTAAGAAAAAAATAGTTGTACTCATCAAAGGTAGCTGAAAAATAAAGTACTCTTTTTAATGTAATTTGAATGAAATATCTTTTTTCATGTCTCTTACATGAAAATATCATTAAAGGGTGGTTATATAAGTTATGAAAAATCAATTAATGGTTTATAGCAGTAATAACTATTAAAAAAACAATTAAATGCTCCAATATGCTATCCCTATGTTTTAGAGTTACCATATAACACTTTTTGCCATGTGAAGCATGTTCTGATATATTCAACATGGTGAGAAGGGGCTTCTACCTTCCTTTCTCAGCACTAAAGGATTTGGTTCGAGAGAAAAAAAAAAGGGGGGGGGGGGGGGGGAAAAAATCTGGATTTTGTATTTATAAACCTTCCAATTTAGGGAATAGTCTTGGAATAATTCTACTTTTATTTCCAGTGAATAAATATTGTAATTGCTAATACTGTTTCTGCACATCTTTAGACATGCCAAAGATTTCAAGAAACACTAATATATCTGTGAAAACAGCCTGTTTCTACTGCATTCTGTAAGTGCTGTAGGCAGGTTCTTGCAGATGCATTTGTAAATTTTATGAGTACGTTTTTGAGACTTCTTAATCATTAAGCCAAATAACTTGGCTTCTGTTCATGCAGCTATTTATTTCACAGAGCTGGTAACAGTATATTGTGTTTTCTAAGCAAGGTTCTCAAGTATTTTTAGATGATATATTAAAAAACACCTTTCCAATTTTCATACTGCTGACAAAACCAATCTTTTTTCCAGAGAACTTTCTCTTAAGGTAAAAGACATAAATTAACTATAGACAGTTTTATTGAGGCTACATGAGAATGATGATAAATTTTTAAATAAAAAGCAAAAAAAAATTCAGTAAAAATATCACAACTTATGTTGCCCATAACTACACTAAAAAGGAAGTGATATATATCTGATGTACATAATGTGAAAATTAATGAAACTTGCTTATGTGCACGTGGCTGATACATCATTTCAGAAAAGTGAATTTTCTGTGTAGTAAAGGAAAAACTGACAGGTATCTTTCAGGTTCATTACCTGTAGGCATAAATTAGGTCATCTGTAATCACAAGAAAATTAGAAGAAGACAGTCTCATGATACCTGAGAAATATCTCTTTTTAACATACCCCAAAGTAAAACAAACTAAAACTGCTGAAATGTTCATTATGACAGGTTTATCATAAGCAAAGGAATTGCTGTTCTCTTCAAGATCTTCACACTGGCACATTTGACTGCAATCCTTACTGAAGAGTGAATCCGGGAAGAGTGTTCACTGGAGGAGATAAAAGTCTCATAAATACAGTCAAACAGGGAATACACTGGTGGAGGTAAATCATCTGCTCTTTGTAAACAGTTTCAAGAGAATGTGTTGACAACAAACTTCATGGCATCTCTACAGCTCTGCAACAAGGGAAACTTTGGGGAAGTACAAAGAACTACTTCTGGGGAAATCATAGAGTGGTTGGCACACATTTCTGTGCAGATGAAGAATAATCAGGTGACTGTGAACAGTGAGCATGGATTTACCAAAGGTAACTCATGCCTGATCAACCTCATTCCCCTCTTTGATAAAATGCCTGGATTTGAGTGTGAGGAGAGAGCAGTGGATGTCATTTACTTCAAGTCCAGAAAAGCTTTTAAATCTGTCTTCCACAAATGTCTTGTACCCAAGTCATAACATTGTGGTCTAGATGGGTGGACAAGGTTGGTTATGTCTGTGGTTAATACATCACATTCTATCTGGAGGACAATAGCAAGTGCAGGCGGTCTACCCTGGGACTTATCTTGTTTAACATCTTCATCACTGACATGGAAGAGGCAAGGGAGGGCACTTTAATCAATTTAAATCATTTAGAGAGCTCTAGAGAGGTTGGAACAGTAGGTCTATGCGAACCTCATGACATTCTATAAAGACAAATGCAAAATCCTGCACCTGGGAAGGAAGAGCTCCTTGTAACAATCCATGATGTGTCTGACCATTTGGGGATCAGCTCTGTGGGAAAGGCTCTGGGGGTCCTGGTGGGCAGCAAGCTAAGTGTGAGACAGCAGTGTGTCCTGCCAGCAGAGACAGCCAGCAGTATTTGGGGCGGTACTAACAAAAGCATGGTCATTCAGTTGAGGGAAGGGATTATTCCCAGTTTTGAGTCCCACAGCATGGGAAAGATATTGATAAATTGGGGTAGGTTCAGTGGAAGCAACCAAGAGCTGTGTCATGACCAAGAGGGCCAATGGCATCCTGGGGTGTATTAGATGGTGTGTGGTTAGTACATTGAGAGAGATTCTTCTACCCCTCTACTCTGCCCTGGTGAGACCTCATGTGGAACATTGTGTTCAGTCCTAGGCCCCTGAGTTCAAGAAGGACAGGGAACTGCTTGAAAGAGTCCAGCGCAGAGACACAATGATGAAGGGAGTTGAGCATCTCCCTTATGATGAAAGGCTGACGATCTGTGTCTCCTCAGCTTGAAGAAGAGGAGACTGAGGGGTGACCTCATTAATGTTTATAAATACATAAAGGGCGAGTGTCAGGAGGATGGAGCCAGGATCTTCTCAGTGATGTTCAATGATAGGACAAGGAGCAACAGGTGTAAGCTGAAGCATAAGAGGTTCCAGAGAAACATAAGGAAAAACTTTCTCACTGCGAGGGTCAAGGAGCTTAGGAGCAGGCTGCCCAGAGGGGTTGTGGAGTCTCCTCTGGAGACATTTAAAACCCACCTGAGCACTTTCCTATGTGACCTGTTCTAGGTGGTCTGTAGGGATTGACAAGAATACGACAGAAATAGTTGTTAGCTAGAAGTAGTTAGCTAAGGCCTGCAAGGCCGAAAAACAGCCAACACTGCCCCAACCTTGAGGACATAAGATTAAGGATGAGAAAAGCAGAAGCACCTGGCAAAACAGGAGGATAAGAGGAGAAAAACAGGGTGCTGAAGGAAGAAACCCAGGAGAATCGCCAGCCAATTAAAAGTGTTTGAAGTGTGCGTGGACAGACTCTGGGTTTGAGTATAGGGCCAATTAGAAGTGACCTGGGTGCGTGAGCACTGTTGTCTCATGTATAAATATAGCCTGTTGTACTTAATAAAGTGACTTCTGATTACAACCATATTGGCTGTGCTGTCAGAGTCTGTCCCTGCACACCACAGTGGTCCTGCTGTGGCAGGGTGGTTGTACTAGATGATCTTTCGAGGTCCCTTTCAACCCTTAACATTCTGTGATTCTGTGTTATTCTGTCTGCAGCACTTGCCCTGTGAGGAAAGTCTGGGGGAGCTGGGTTGTTCAGCCTGGAGAAGTCATAGCTTCAGGGGGATTTAACAGCAGCCTGCCAGTACTACAAGACTATAAAGAAGACAGTTCTAGGCTGTTCTCAGCAGTGTATGGTGGGAAGATAAGAGACAGCAGACATAACTTTAAACCAGAGAGCTTGTGACAAATAAAAACATTTTCCCCATGAGGAAAGCAGAATGGTGGATCACGCTGCCCAGAGAGGTTATAGGGGCTCCACTCTTGGAGGTTTTCAAGATGCAACTGCAAAGAGTGCTGAGCAAATTCATCTAACAGCAGAACTGGCCCTGCTTTGAAGAGGAGGTTTGACTAGAGATCTCCTGATGTCCTTTTACATGTGAGTTATCAATAATCTCATCAACCGAGCATATTGAGTCTATAATGAAAACATGTCTACTGGGGCATGTTATCTTCCTCAGTATAGAAAATTGGGTGAAACAAACATGACATTGATGCATGCATCTGCACTGCTGAAACAGCATTTATACAGTGCCTTTCTCAGTTGTTACAATTGCTATCCATTTTAACCATGAAAAAAAAAAGATGTTTGTTTGTTGAACAATACCTTTCTCAGGACACATATAAAACTTCTGAATGTTCAGAACCCCTTATTTACTCTTCAAACAAGTTTCTAAAGCTTGACAAATAAAAGTGTTTGGTACAGAAAGATGAGAAGAATGCAAAAAGCAATGTCTAAAGAATGAGAATCACCCTGTGTTTACCTGAGGAAGCTGCTGGTATGTGAGCAATGAGTTTGGAAAAACAGTTCAGGTCATACTGAATGTTGCAATGACACTGAGGCAATAGCACAGAAAACGGAGGAACTTTAAATTGAAGAGTCCTGGAGATTTGTTTCAGTCAGGGCTACAACATTATACATGATTTCTAAAGCTAATGTGCAATGCTAGTCATCCTAAGTATGTGTTTAGATGCAATTTGAAATCAGAAGACCCCAGTGATATTGAGAGAGAAGATTATGGTTACTATTCATTTGAACAGGAGCTGAAATTTTATTATGGCTATAGTAATTGGCATATTTTTATGGATTCATTTTTTAATTTGGCACCCACTCAGACTTCATTGCTCATGCTACAGTAGTAGTATGATGGATTACTGTGTTTTTTACGTTATTATTAAATTTAATTATTTTTGGTCATGTACACAGATGTGAACAATGTCAACAGTTCTAATCTAATCATACAGACTGTTTGGAAAATATATGCTGTCAATTAGAGGCATTTTATAATAGAAACGATAAAAAGAGTCATTAATGAAAATAGTTTTCCTCCTTATGTACTGGCTTCAGTTAATCAAAGGTGCTTTGAAATTGAAATCATTAATTAACTTTGTTAAAATTCTGGTTTTGTACTGATTGAACACTTTCAGAGTTGCTGGAAATCTGTGATATTAAATTCTGTAAAAAGAAAACAAAATTAATGTGGATTATTTTCCAAATGTATTTTATTCTTTCCTCCCAATAATGGATTATACTTACATTGCTGTCAATGTTTAAGTAGAAGAAACAGGCAAATAGATGATAAAATACAACAGTCCATGTATATCTTATTTTTTTCTTATTTCCCTGTAATATTTTAACAGGTCCACTGATTCTCAAAACAAATCTAAAATTAAGACTCTGTAAAAAATGTGTTGAGAAACTGAAAAGATATATGACCAAATCCCTGACAGGATGATTCTGTGATATGAATCTTTCTGACAAGGGTGTGGCTCCCCTCCCCACTTCTCTAGCATAAATTTTACACTGTGTGAGAGTGATACAGGTTATCAGTAAGTGTTATATTAACTTCCCTCTTTGTGCATTAGTTTCCAGTACAGAATTTCTAGTGACTGAAAACACCATGGTACCTACTGCATGGATTTTACTTCATTTTGTCAATTTAATTTTTTTTATGGAAGGGATTTTGCTTGATTTTTTTTTTATTTTCACTAACTTACATTTTAAATTTTGTTGGTTCATATGTTTAAAAGATTATATAAAACCTTGAATAAAACAGTGCAAAGTGTTCAGTAAATAAATTAATCAGTACTTCTTAGTTACAAAAGGATAAGCAGCTGAATTATATTGCCTAGTCCAGCTTTTAAGTTTGGGTTTTTTTTTTTAGATAAACATACCCAGAAGAGTTATAAATATTACCAGTAAAGTAAAGTAAATTTTGGCTGTATGTAACGTTATTCTTGGCAAATTGAATATGGCAAAGAAGAACAGTCTGAAAACTGATCCAATGGATACAGTCGTACATCCTGGTAAGGGTTTTTTCCTGGATCTACACTGCACAACTTGGACTACAAAGATCTTCATGCAGGACCTATTGCACAGAAGGTGCCAAATATCCTTGCCTTCCCCTGACAGTAATAGGAGTTGAAAGGGCTCAGCAGTACAACAGGGAAAATGTGCACTTTTTATTTCCCAGAGAGTCAATCATGTTCTGCAAGGTCACAGACTGACAATATAAGAATTTTAGAAGCTTTTGGCAAAAGGAACGAATTAAATACTTTTCAAAATTTGTGTTCATTTCAACTGTCATAACTGTAACAAAATTGTAATTACAATAATTTGCTGTATTTCTACCATGTTGATAACAGTATAACACAAACTCACAATGACAGATATATTCTAAAAATGGCTATGCATTTACTGTAAGTATGTCTGCTCTCCATGGAGAATGACAATACCATTCTGTTTGGGTGAATAAACCTAAGACTGTACATAGTGACTAACATGTCAGTCATTTTAATCAAATTTTCTGAATTTAATATAGCATTGGATTCTCCCCATGGAACTCCATAAATAGCTACAGCAAATCTCTTACTGACCACTAAGTACTTAATAGCAATTTCTATATGCCTTTCTACATTCCTTACTACTTGGATGACTTACTACTAAACTCTGTAAAATTTCTTCATAAGATTACATAATATAGTTGTAATTATAAAAGCATGTGACCATACTCACTTTCATGTACGTTTAGCACAGCTTGACTATGATCTTAATTGGAAAGAGCATGTTACTGAAAGCCATAGTGATCTTAGCTGTGATATTATGAGCCATGTCTTCTTTCATTTTTCAGAATAGGTCTATTGTTAGGGTGACATATCAGCTCTCATTATGTCAGTATGTCAGATTACAAAACATACAAAACATATGTCAAACCTGGTAGGACTGAATAAGGCGGGACTTGCTAATACAACATAAAAGTTACCAGTTTTTTAATGCCACCACAAATGTGTCCTGTTTTATCAAACCCCAATACAAACAGATGCAATTATTTCTTGCCAGCATGTGTAGACACTTAGCAGTCTCCACCTTTTTCTATACACTGTGAGCTTCTTCCTTGTTTTCTATGCTGTGTGCAAGGAGAACTAGAAACTCTGAATCATAAAGCCCTAACTCTCTCATTTTGTGCTAAAATGGGTACCCCTATTTTGTTCCAATGGATATCCCTGAACAAACATCCTGCAACACTTTTTTTTAAACGGTATTAAACAAAAGCAATCCAGTAAGTTATTTGTTAAGATATCTTTAAACTCCTGAGTTTTATGTCTTGGTTTGGGTTTTTGTTTGCTTTGTTGTTTTGTTTGTTTGTGTGTTTGGTTTTTTGTTTGTGTGTTTGGTGTGTTTGGTGTTGCTGTTTGGTTTGATTTTTTGTTTGTTTTTATCACTGGGTGCAGTCCATTCTTCCACAGAAACTCTGCATGCCACAGCTACAGGTGGAGCTTGGAATCCTAAGGAACAAGACTCCTAAGACACCTTACGTTCTGAGTCACATTTCATAGTACATCTTCTCTCTGACACTATCATGTCTCTAAATACCTAATGGTAACCCTTCTTACCTCATTAGGCCAAGCCGATGAAAGAAGATTACTGTAATCAATTGCTAAATACAAGTAAGAGTCTATGGACGAGATGCACTAAAAATCAAAACAAGAAAAGCAAAATAACCAAGAAGTTGGATGATGGCACACTATCCAGACCTGTTTGGTCTACTTTTTCATTATTTCATTCATAACTGCAAAATGTGATAAACATTTTTTAAATTGTTTTGAGTGTGTAGAACCAAGCAACAACTGCTAGATCTTAAGAGGACTTCTTTAAATTGTCAGGACACCATAAAGTTCTTATGCACTAGAGGGAAACCATGAATGCATTGGTATTATAAGAAAATGAAAAACTTCATTTAGTCAAATGTAATTTGACAGAAAGATGACAAAAAGAAACCAGGATAGATGTAGTAGCAAAAATTTATGGCAGCACAACCTGAGTTATCTGCAGTTAATAACCAACATCCAAGTGTGTGTTTCTGAAAAATTCCTGGACTTTATATCCATTCCTAGCCATGCTTTATTCCTCAGCTTTACTAATGGTATAGGTGAAATTATAGCTGGCAGTAAAATCTGAACTCAGATGTTTGAAATTTATCATTTATACCCTACATATATTCAGGGAAGAGATTATCACCAAACACCAATCAGAATTTACATATGCTGAACAGTCTTCCATAGCTGCCTTTCCTCTCTACTTTGTCCTTGGATAGTTGCCTAAAATTCAAAGTGATAAACATGAAGGCATATATTCAAGCCTGCATTTTTGGGAAAGGTTGAAGTGTAAAGCAGTTATATTAGACACTGTACAGTCACCAGAGTTTCTTCTTGGAGATAAAAAAACCCAAAAAAAACCAACAAAAAAACCCGAAAGAAAGCAACAACAACAAAAAAACAAACAAAAACCAAAAAAAACCAAAAAACAAGCATTGAAAAGAATTTTGGAAAATAAAAATACAATGAAAAATATCATATTTTGAAAAAAAAAGTTACATTAATGGTATGCAGTCTGGAAAAACCTTCCTTGTGAAGAGTTACAACCTTTCTATTTCATCTATCAAAGAGAATTTCAAGTGTTAATTTTAGTGTGGCTAATTAATACTTAAAAGGTGACAAGCTTTTCTGCTGAAATGAGGTTCTCAGCCTAAAAAGAGGCATTGTAAGAACCAGAAGTTTAGAAATATTTAGATAAGGCAGAAGGCCCTTATTTTTTAAAAGCTAACTAACTATAAAATAAACTTCACAGCATCCTGCCATGTTCTTAGCCACCACCCGAAAACTTTAAATCGATATTGATTGTATTCTTTAAAATGTGCCATAATACATGTTTCTCTAGTACCACAGGAATCACTGAATTCTGCAGCCTTGGGTTATGCAGTATCTTACATTAGATGATTTACATTGTCCTCAAAATTCTACAGCCTTGAAAATCTACAGCCCATATAATTTATGAAAAGATCTAGGCCTGCAGTGAAAGCAGTTAGCTAGAACCACCTGGTAAAAAAACGTAGAAATTTCACAAACTGCCTGCTAAACAAAATAATACTCTGCACCTCCTGCAAACTCATTTCCTCCTGCTGCTGCTCTCTGTGCCAGAAACTCCATTGCCTATGCATGTGTTTTGACAGGTGGCATTTTTACTTTCCACCTTCTTAATTATGCATAACGTTGGCAATCTCTTTAGCTGGTCTGTTTTTTGTCCCAGTTCAGATTCTTTCTCTCTCTGCCTCCAGACCTGCTTGTTGTCATCTCATGCCAGACAACTGGAAAGGTGTCTGGAGCCAGAGCTGCCTTCTTGTTTCTTGGGAGGTTACACGATGGGTCTTTCCACAACATTTGCAAGTAATGCAAATATTCTAGAGAGGTCTGACCAAAGGACTGTGACTCACATTTCTGTCATTATAAATACACCTGACATAATAAATACCTTTGGGTAAACTCCTGAAGGCTAAACACTTAGGTGGAATTTTTAAGTTTAAAAAGATCTTTGAAGCTAAGTACAGGTCCAGGCCAAGGAAAAAATGTTAGCATCCCTTTCAAAAGATATTGAAGGACTTGGCTAACCTTTAGTAAATGGCTCTAAATTGATCAAAGCAGTGTTTTGGACAACAATAATGCCATAAGAATCTTGTATGTGGATGTTGGCATCTGCTTTGGTGATCAGAAGACTTTTCAAGTGGTGAGTTTGGGAAAATTGTCACTATTACAGTTCCAAAACGTTTTGAGAAGTGTTTTAAAAACATTTAAAATATATTTTTAAAAATAACGAAATGAACTTCCAAAAAAATTCAGAATGATATTGAATTGTCCTCTGAGCACTAAAGATTATTTAAAATATGACATCTCTATTCATCTCTGCAGGACATTTGTCCAAAGATGATGAAAAATCTCACCTTTTTTCTGTTATATCCAAGAAGAGAACCTTTCAATTGAATGAAAATATTATGGAATTAATTTAGTAGCTTTTGGGTTAGATCCTAAAAGGAGAAAAAATATGTCTACATGCAGTCCTTTGTAGGCATTTTTCAAATTAATAACTAGTCTGAAATATTTATAACATAAAAACAATTCAGCAAATTTTAAGGGACATTAAATAACATCTTCACATTAATGTTCTCTTGAAATTTTAAGACTACTTATTCCGAAAATTGTCAGAAATACGACATTTATCAGGACTGCCCTGACAATCAAATTAAAGTAAGTTTTTGTCTACTGACAAATAAGGCAAATAAAAGATTTTGGAAAAAGTTTTCTATAGAATAGTTCATACATGATATGAAAAAAACCAAGCAGATGAGAAACAGAATCAAATATGAATCAAATAAATAAAAATTCCACATGAAAAGAGTTTTACGATCTGCAGTGAAAACAAATGTGACTATTGTCCATTTTCCTGTTCTTAATACATTTACTTTTTTCACCCTTATGTAACTTGTCAAATTCTCTAGGAAAAAGAAAATATAAATTAATGCTATAGTATTTTAACAAAGGTATTTGCTTTGTGAACAGAGAAACTATGTGAGTATGAAAAAAGAATCAGGAAAACATTCATCAGCACAGATATTTAAAAGTCTTTCACTGATGTAATTTCAGTTGGACATCAGTTAGTAGAATTATTTCATGCTCACATATACTGCCATTGTTGGCACACTTAGTAGGTGTGCTTATTGTACTTGCTTACTCTGATGCTCAGCAGAATATATTATGTCATTAAACAGAAGTAAATTTGATATTTTTTAAGGGATCTAAGGGAGTCTGCCTTTTATCCATATAGATATTGCCAAGACACTCAGTACTTCTGCTCAGCTGCACTGTATTTTCATGGGTGCAGTGTTATAACGTTCCCCCATTTCAAAGGAGCTTTTTGCTGCAGGATGAGTCTTATGTTAATGATGTAAACTAAACTATGTTTTTGAGGAAAAAGGAATTTTAAACAGTAAGAGTAAGATCAAAGATGATGTTTTCCAAAGTGAGCCAGTTATTTAGGAAGGCACTTTGTGTTTCAAATGCGTCTGCCACAAGAGTCGCATTTTCTGTAGCTGTACTCAAAACCAAAAGTTATGCTGCCTCTGTATTGCCAGTTTCTCAGTTGTGACGGCAGATCTGAGATTGTCCTTGCTTTACTTCAGAGGATACCTCACCTGTTGGAGGTTACCGTGCCTGCTGAGGGATTTGGAGATTAAGACAGCACACCGAAGCAAACCCACCTTGCTTATGCTGCTGGGTTTCTTCTATGTCAGAAACAGTTTTTAAGGAAGACTAGTACATGCTTGAGTCTTTCAACAAAGTGGACATGAGATGCTGTCATGTGAACTAACAGCCACTTCACTCCCTTTTATTCAGAATTCAAGTACTGCAAGGCCAGAAGCATACTCCACAGTTTAATATGGGTTCTTTTATAATATATAAGCAGACATTAAGAGCCAAGGTAATTTTTCGAGTGTATAACACACTGCCTTAAAAAGGCATTTTAAGAAGGAATTAAATGAAGTATATAATCTGCAACCATCTTTAACCAAAAATAAAATATTAAATTAAGAATGTTGAAGAACCAGATGAGTTATTTTTTATTTTTAATAAGATATTTAATAATTTGTATTTAAATATTTAACTTCAACCTCTTTTAATTCTGAGAAAGCCTATATTTAAAAATAGAGATTTTATACTCAAGTATGCAGAAGAAAAATACCCATAGGTAAACTAAAAATGGAAACTGGACTACAACACTCCAAGCACTTTTGTGGATGCTGAAATCTGCTACCAGAGGGATTTTATGAGGTTCTCACAATATTTGGTGAGAATCCTGCCTTTCTCATGCATGTTATGAAAAACAGTAGGATGTTTTTTGCAAGCTAGCTAGGTGTTTTGCTAAGTTCTGTTTATGGTACATTGGAAGAATATTTTGAAATAGGTGTTGTAGGACTTTAGCCAGTTATCCTAGGAGATGGGTGATCACTGACCAATCGCCCTATGGGGCTAGGGTATATAAAACAGGGTTACAAATTAATAAAGTTGCTTGTTTTGCCTGCTCTTGCTGAATTTGTGTGTTGTTGCATCTCTCCGATCCCAGTATAAACAGCGACACACTTTATTCCGTGTTATAACAGTTTTGATTTTGATATTGATTGTTAGTTCAAGCCAAAAGCCAACATTTTTCTTTTTTCAATTTTGGGCTTAATATTGAATCAAAGGAAGTTTATTATCTTTCTGCATATATAATAGGTGTCATCTGAGGTAGATAGAGTATGCAAGAGGCTAACCTTGTAGAAAACCCACAATAACGTATTGATAAATATATCATTGTAACACACTGTGTTACAAAGAGAACCTTATGAAAGCTAGACATAATTTAACACAGCATTGATAAGCAAAAATGTAATCATAAATAAAACATCAAACACAACAAGGGAACTATGAAGATGTACTTTAAATATATGTAGGAAGCAAATAATCTGTAAAGTCTGACACTTCAGGCAATTAAAGGGAACAAGAGGAAAGTTTGACAGGTGTTTATAGTAATATTACAAAGTGTTGAAATGAAGTCTTTGCACTCAGAATGGAAGCTTATTATCAACACTTGAAGTCTGAATTTGCTAGAGGAAGGAATTTTTGTAATAGCACAAAGGCAGGTAGCTCAACTTAGCTTATCGAGTTTAATGCAGAAGTGATTTTAAATTCTGTGAAATCCAACTAAATGATATATATTTACAAGTAATACACTTGAATCTGGAGCCTATGAAATGGACAGGGAGTGAGGAACTGATATTTCTAGGTATTTCCTTGTCTGATACTTGGTGAGGCAACACTGTGACATATATATGCTACATTGCATGAAAATGTATGAATCAACAAGTTAGTGTTTCCCCACATTGTATTGCTTCTTAGGCCATTCCCTAAAAAGCACAACTCATCAAATTAGTTCACATTACATAAGTTTAAAATAATGTTGAGAGTTGTTCCTGCAAATTGGAGACATCAACTGTAATTCTGCCTGCAGTGTAACCTGTACCACATCAAAAATTAATACAAACAATTGTGATGGTTCTTTTTCACTGCAATGAACTTTTGGAGATGTTTTGATATCACTTTTTGGCAGTAAAAAGTAATATTGTAGTGCTAATTCAAAATGAGTACAGTACAAGACTTTCTAGAGTTCTACAGAAACAGGTAAGGTTTCAAGAGACTTAAACTCTCACTTGGCCCATAAAAGTCTAGTATTTTCTAATGCTTTATATCTTGTTATCACTTGTTCTTATTGGGAAATGCTCAAAGCAAAATTCCCTTGACAACCCAATCTACAACCCTGTTTTACAATCATCCAAGAATGAAAAGAAGGTTTTTCTCCAGATTTGCATCATACACTGTAAGTAACTGTTAACAGTAGAAGAAAAAAATTACAACTTGTGTAAAAACTTGTGAGTCTACAACTGAGATGAGTTTTCTCAACTCACATTGTTTTACATCTGCCATGAGAAAGAAACCACCAGAAAGAGGCACTGTACACCCATTGGTGTAGAAGTATATAGTTGAACCCTATAAATCTTGAGCCTGAAAGTCTTCCCCACATGAATATTAATCATGTATCAATGTACAATTATTAAAATGGGACTTGCAAAAAAATATAGGCAAGGTCTTTCAAAGCGATGAGCAACCAAATAAATTTTTTACTTGTCTTTATCTCTTTATTTTTACTTTTGTAAACCTGGAACTCATCCTGTTGGCAAGTTTGCCATCCACAGTAATTTCGATGCCATCATTTTGTAAAATTCTGCTTTTTTATTGTTACATGTGAAAAAGACAACCTATAATTTGAAGCAATGATTAGAAAACAAAACACAATAAGCTAATGCTATTGTCTCCTCAGATGATAGGATTTTATTAATAGAAGGAAATATTTGCCTTTCTCCCTTTGAAAAATATCACTTTGATTAATGGAGTTGCCTTTTCTTCAAGAACTGCCTGGTTTATACAGTGAAAATGATCTGTCCCTTTAGAAACACAGCAGGATCTTCACAACAGATGGATGCTGCCAGAAGAAGATGACAAAATTTCCTGATATATATGAGGTATGATCAGAGTCACTCAAGCTACGAAGAAGACTCTGAGGATACCCTTCAAAACTCTTCTTGGTGTAACCAGACTGTAGTGTATCTGCTTACTGTAGAACAAAAATCACATCTTTTATTGTAATGGCTAGTATGGACTCTAGAATATAAGTGTTTAATAAACAATATGGCAGTTGTTGTACCAAGCACATGGCAAGTGTTTCTGGAAGAAACAGAGCGTATAACTCCATCTTGGAAGTGTCTCAAAGATTCCCTCAGAAGTTTTCCTTCATTCCTACCCAGAGTAGCTTATACTCTCATACTGAGAAAATGACATTTCCATTTTCAATAAAAAGCCTATTTGATCTATTTAATCTTCCATCATCCTTTAGATGTCTGCAGCTTGACAACTTTATTCCTCCCTCTGAAGTTTTTCTGGGCTGTTCAGTCAGAGAACACCTCTGTTATTTTGATTGCTGTATTGGATTTAAATGGCAAAAAGTTTTGGTAGCAGCAGAGCTACAGGGGTCACATCTGTAAGAAGCTTCTAAAAGCTTCCCCAGTGTCTAATAGAGCAAATGCGAAACAGCTTCAAGAAAGACCCACTGCTGGCCACAGCTGAGCCCCTCAGTGATGGTAGTAGTGCCTCTGTGATAACATATTTACAAAGAGGAAAATCTATTGTGCAATAGCAACTGCAGCCAGAGAGAGGAGTGAGAATATGTGACAGAAACAACTCTGCAGACAGCAAGGTCAGCGAACAAGGAGGGTAAGGAGATGCTCCAGGCAGAGATTCACCTGCAACCTGCAGGGAAGACCATGGTGAGGCTGTCCCTCTGCAGCCCATGAAGGATCCCATGCTAGAGCAGTTGTATGCACTCAGAAGATTCTGTGACCCTGCAGGAAGACTGCAGTGAAGACCATGGTGAGGCTGTCCCTCTGCAGCCCATGGAGGATCCCATGCTAGAGCAGTTGGATGCACTCAAAAGATTCTGTGACCCTGCAGGAAGCCTGCACTGAAGAAGGCTCCTGGGAGCACCTGTGAACCCATGGAAAGAGAGGAGCCCATGCTGGAGCAGATTTTCTGGCAGGACTTGGGACCCTGTGAGGGTCACATGCTGGAGCACTTAATGAAGAACTATAGCCCGTGGGAAGGACTCACAACAGCGAAGTTATCACAGAATCACAGAATAATAGAGTGTTAGGTGTTGGAAGTGACCTCTAGAGATCATCAAGTCCAACCCCACTGCCAAAGCAAGATCACCTAGGTCACATTGCACAGGAACGCATCCAGATGGCATTTGAAATTTTCTAGAGGAGATTCCACAACCTCTCTGGGCATCCTGTTCCAGTGCTCCATCACCCTCACAGTAAAGAAGTTCCTCCTCATGTTGAGATGGAACCTTCTGTGCTCAAGTTTATACCCATTGTTCCTTGTCCTATTGCTAGGCACTAAAGAAAAGAGATTGGCCCCTTCCATTTGACACCCACCCTTCAGATATTTCTAGACACTAATAAGATCCCCTCTCAGACTTCTCCTTTCAAGAATAAATAGCCCCAGTTACCTCAGTCTTTCTTCACAGCTTAGATGCTCAAGTCCCTTACTCATCCTTGTAGCTCTCTGTTGGACTCTTTCCAGTAGATCCTTGTCTCTCTTAAATTGGGGAGCCCAAAACTGGACACAGTATTCCATGTGTGGTCTAACTAGGGCAGAGTGGAGGGGGAGGAGAACCTCCTTACACCTGCTGGACACGGTTTTCTTAATGCACCACAGGATGCAATTGGCCTTTCTGGCTGCAAGGGCACTTTGCTGTCCCATGGATAACTTGCTATCCACTAGGACTTCAAGGTCTTTCTCCCTGGTGCTGTTTTACAGAAGGGCAATCCCTAACCTGTACCTGTGCCTGGTGTTATTCCTCCCCCAATGCAGGACTCTACACTTGTCCTTATAGAACCTCATGAATTTCACCTTCGCCCATCTCATCAGCCTGTCCAGATCACACTGGATAACAGCACAGCTTTCTGGTATGTCAGCCACCCCTCCCAGTTTCATATCATCAGCAAACCTGCTGAGGGTACACTCTTATCTCCTCATCCAGGACCCAGTACTTATCCCTGGGGAACACCACTGGCCACAGGCCTCCAGTTTGACTGTGCTGTTGATCACAACCCTCTGAACTCTGTTGTTGAGACAATTTTCAATCCACCTCACAGACCAATTGCCTATGCCAAGTTCATGGAAAACTATCTCCCATGGTATGGACCCCATGCTGGAGTAGTGGTAGAGTGTGAGGGGTCCTCTCCCTGAGGAGGAAGGAGCAGCAGAGGCAACCTGTGATGAACTGACAGCAATCCTCATTCCTCATCCCACTGCACCACTTGGAAGGAATGGGGTAGAAAATCTGGGAATAAGGTTAAGACCAGGATGAAGGGAGGGGTGGGGCAAAGGTGTTTTAAGATTTAGCTTTTATTTTCTCATTACCCTACTCTGATTTTGGTGGGTAATATATTAACCTAATTTCCCCCAAGTGGAGTCTGTTTTGCTCGTGATGGTATTTGCTGAGTGATCTCTCCCTGTCCTTGTCTTGACCCATGAGCCTTTTGTTTTATTTTCTCTCTCCTGTCCAGCTGAGGAGGGACATGATAGAGTGGATTTGGTGGGCACCTGGTGTTCAGGCAGGGTCTACTCACTACACTTGTCTCTAATCCAGAGAAATTATTACATCCTTCTGTCCTCCCTGACCTAACAAAGCCATGTTTTTGGCTGCCTAACAGTTCTTGGATATCTCTAGGAAACTGCAATAACTTTCCACAACGGTTTCTATCAGGTCCCTGATAGTTAGCTACTTTCTCCACAGTTGTCCAAAGCTCATACATCCTTTTTTTTGCCCATTTTTTCTGTGCTTAACGGTTCCAGCTGCCAGCAGATTACTTCAGACTAATTTAGGGACACTGCTCTGTCATAGACACACTGAATACAATTAATTAATAAATTTCATCTGCCTTTTTTTTCCTAACTACGGTAAAGACAAAACTGATGTGAGAAACAGAGCCATGGGGAGCTACCAGGTCTCTCCAGGCATTACTAAGTGCTCAGTGGAGTATGAATTATGCTGGTAAATCAGTACTAAACCCACAATCTGTCTGTATTGTTTTAACACACTCTAAAAGCCACTAAGATAAGCCATCTTCAGCAAGAGCCCTGAAAGTAACAAGCACATATGTGATGTTTTTCTGTGGTCTGCCTCCTATTTCATTTCCTTTGACTGTGTTATTAATATAGACAGTTTATTTAAAAAAAAAAAAATCTCATTGTACTTTGCAGACAAAACAATCTTTGGGATGGATTTGCTTGCTTTGTCAGCTTTGACGACACTATGCCTTTTACATTGTATTGTCATAATATAAAGCAGTCTAAACTTCATCTTCCATTTTCATACTGAGAGATGATTCAGGTTGCAGGTCCTTCCTAATCTACTCCAGCCTGGTAATGAATTCCAAGAACCCAGATTTCTACTCCCAGTCAAGCATGTTGCAAGACAAAGACCTGTGCATTTGTCTTATAAATCCTTCAGACATATCAGTACTGACTTACATTTTTTGATTATTACCCTCTTGAATGATGAAGGATATTATCGTTCAATACTGGTAAAAGCATTTTCCAAAGCACTGTCCTGAGATACCAGAGAAAATTATAACTGAGAAAGATAATAGTCTATCTTAGCTACAACTGTGAGAATATGTGAGGAGCATCATTTCTTACATGGCCTCATGATCCTCAACTCAGAAGAAGTTATTTTCTTATTTTCTTACCATCCTTTTGTTTAGAAAACAAGAGGAAATACCACTTCTGCGGCAAAGTGCTACAGCTGAATTGTTTCTAAAATGATTCCAATTCCAAGGCTAGTTTTGCTTGATAATCCCAGAGAAATATCTACAAAAATAAATGTCAGTAGTGTTTTCCTTTCGATTGCTTTGTTAAGGGATAAGTTTAGAAATGTGAGTTCTGCAATTTCCAGACAATAACAATCTTCCTCTTTTTTTTATATATAAGCCTTCTGAGGATTGTTTTTTTAACATGGACTGTTGTAAATTTATAAAGTAGAGTTAATTCAATCTGACAATAATATAGTCTTTTCAGACTTGTAAAACAGTTTTCCTTGAAGGTGCATTTTAAAGGACTAAAAAGTGATGATATTAGTTCACTGTCCTGAAGTAACATCTTTAAATTAAAGCTCTCATTTCAGTAAATCTCATACAATTGAAAAGCAGCTTAAACTGTTTGCTATGGAAAAAGACAAGGCCTTTAAAAACAAAGATTGTAACAGTTGCTTAATTCCATTAGCATTTGTCTGAAAAAACCCAACGTGATGTATCAGAAGAACCTGAAAAAGACCATCTAAACAAACCATCGCTACTATCTGGCACAGGAGATAAAAATAGCAGCACCTCTCTAATAATAAGGCAAGGATTTTCTCAGGAAAATCAACCTAAAATGTCCTTCACCTTCTATTCAAGTTGCATATTTTGCTGATGCCTTCCCCAGGTTTAAGAGAGTTTTCAGAGTAACACCACAGACATTTAAGACAATATCCACTAAATATGTCTCCTACAAGGAGAAGGTTGCCTGATAAAGAGGTAGTCTGGCCCCTGACAAATCTCAGGCAAAGGCAGAAGATCAGCTGAAGCCTGGAACTGCTGCCTTGTGCAAAAATCATGTAGTTATTTACCTTATCAATAACTGGAGGCTCCGGCTCCTCATCCACCTTTCCTCTGGGATTTCTCCAGCTGAGAGTGAAGAAGCCAGGCTGAACATCAGAAAGGCAGAGACCAAGGTGCTGGGCATACAGAGAAGTAACAACAAAGCTGCCAAAACCTGCTTAGGCCAGCTGTCTGTGACCCCAAATCTCTGGTGAAAAAGGTGGGATCAAAACTTAATTATTAAGTCAGAATCTTCAAGCTGAGTCCAATGAAGAGGAGAGATAGTGTTAACTGAGGAGAATCTGACAGAGGGAGTACTCTTTCATCACTAGAAGTAACAAGCCAGGAAATTTCTCACAACTAATTTAATTTTCTTTCCCCTCTGTCAGAAAACTGATTTGTACAAGAAATGCAGAAAGAAAAAGATGTCTGCAGAAGAAAAGGATAACTTAAAGTCAAAAGATAGATTGTGAAACAAATTAAAAGTATAAATCAAGCCTGACTCTGCTGTTTATTGACGTATGCATGTGCTAGCTTTTGCATTCTTTATGATTTCTAACTGCAGAAGGCATATTTCTTGAGAAACTACATGCAAGATACAGTCTGAGAGTAGAAGTATACTGTCGTCTCTGGAGAAGAGTCTACCTGTAATCTTACATATACCTGCAAGGGTTTTTTGACTAACATCTGATAAACAGAAATGGGGACCTCACAAAACTTTTCCTATTTTGTTTTCTTTGTATCAGTTAAATGAAGAATTCCCCTATTATGCATGTTAAAACACTTTTGGTGGGTTGGAACTGTACAAAACTAATCAATTAAACTAGACTTTACATCCTATTTAGTGGCTCAGAACAAATAAGAAAACTTTCACAAGGTTTAAGCATAATAGGGACATAGAAATTAATGGTGTTAACCATTTCCTCGAATTAATATCTTCATTCATTGTGTTTAGTACACAACATATCCATGTTCATATGTACATGGATATCTGGATTGTGATAATAGCATTACTCCATGAGCTCATCAAAAAAATGGGGTATCACTAGTATCATTGGTCCCTTAGCAAGGGCAAATCCCTCCTTATGTAAGAAATTGACATTTCGTATGCCTTTAAAGACTCTTATTTACACACAATTTTTCAGATGCAAATATGAAAGTTCACCTTTTCATTTCAAATTTTCTTTTGTATCCATCGACTTTAGGGTAAATTAATGGAAATATTTGTCTGCTGCCTTGAAATATAATACCAAGAACACAAAGCCATAAATAGCATACTGTAGTAGTTTTGCTTCATCTGAAATACAAATTGACTCTATAACCCAGATTATTTTTGACTTAATAGATTTGTGAATTCCAGATTTTATCAGTTCTGCACATGGTAAAAAACTTCTGGCTGCTTTACTAGCATTGGTATGTACAGGCTACTACCTACTAAGACAGAAGGGTGCCAAGTGACTTGTGACCTTTCTTATGTTCTAAGGATGGCATAAATCATTCACAGGACTGGGAAAGAACAATGAAATAGCTGTCATTACAAATTCATAAAACTTGCAAGTGCACATATAAAATAGTGCAGGGATTTATGCTCACGATTCACTGATTTAATCCACACAACTCCAGCAGTTATGTTTTTTTTGCAATAATATAGTTATGTTTTATCAGGACCTTTTTGACACAGATGCACTGTGGCATTTAAGTGTACAGGAGTGGTTATTGTAACTTATTAATATTTTCTGCAAGTTCAATATGCTTTCAAAGTATGCCACTGTTTTACAGAATTGTAGAATGAGCCACATGCTCATACACTGCTAAGAAATTAAGGGTTGGTAGCAGCAATTCAGCAGGCAAAATTGAATCAACCCTCCTCTCCCTCAAGGGATGAGATCAAAATAGATCATGCTGGAGTATAGTATCTCTGGAGCAGATAAAACACAATTTTGCAGTAGGAGAAAAGTTCAAAAAGGAAGATGGTAGAAGATGGGTTAGAGGGAATCTTAGATCAAATGGTTGAGGATGGCTGAGTTTGGTGAAACTGTGAGGCAGTGAGAGTGATATTTTCAAGATGCAGCTGATGGGAAAAATAGAAACACAGATGGTGAGAAAAAGGGCTATGCCTTAGTGTTGGGTTCTTTCCTTCAGTAGCAACCATCACCATATTTAATTTTCTTCTTCCTGGACAAGCTTATTCCAGCCTGCCTCAGACTCCAGATGTCTCCCATTGCACTTTACATTGACTGTATGATTAAGACCATTGGCGTTTTGCCCTGAAATGCTCTCTTTGGGAATCTGGGAACCTTCTCCCTGTTTGCTGATCCTCTTGCACTTCCAGGCTCTCTTTGTCTTGGTTTAGTGGTGGGTTAACCTTGGCTGGCAGTCAGATGCCCAACCAGCTGCTCTCTCCCCTTCCTCCACGGGACAAGGGGAAAAAATAGGGTGAAAAAGCCTGTGAGACATGATAAAGACAGTTACTGCCATGGATAAAATCAGACTCAACTTGTGGAAAATTATTTTAATTTATTGCTAATTAAAAACAGAATAGGATGGTGAGACACAGAGAAAGAAGCACCTTCACCACACCGCTCCCTTCTTATGGTGCTTAACCTCACTCACTCCTGACTTTTCTATCTTCTCCCTGCCCCATGGGAGAAGGGCTGGTGAGGAATGGAAGGTCGTGGTCAGTCAATAACAGCTCCTGTTATTCACTTGGTATGGTGAACTTCATAGATGTAAATAGCACTCCTGTGTGTGGAATGACTGCAAGAGAGAGGACTAGGACACTGGAGGTAAACTGAATCAAAAAAACAAAGGAAAAAAAATATTCACTGTGAAAATATGATAATTATTTTACTTCTTTTTTTTTTTTTTTTTTTTTTGGAGATGAATGCTCTAAAAACTCAGTTTCTGGAAAATTGATGAAATTATGTTGGTTATATTTCTTTTCTGTATTTTCTTGAAGGTTTCTGAGAGTGTTACTTTTGTCTTTGCAGGTAAAATTAAAATTATCAAATATCAGTTTTCCTATATTTTGTTTTATTTCTTATTTTAGGTTCTTTGTATTTATTTAAGGTATACTTTACACTTCAGTTTTATGTATATTCATAACAAATCAGATGTTCTCCTAACAGTCAGAAACACTCCAGTGGAAACTGCATTTTTACACTACAAAATGAGTTATAATTGCCAAAAAAACAGGGAATGAACTTTGTGATGAACCACCAACAGACATCATGAGTAGATGTCTGCTTAATTTATGATCTTGAATTCAGGAGAAATAGCTCAAGAAATTGTTTCACTTTCCAAGCAAGAAGTTTTTGCAGAATGCTGTTTTATAGTTTAAATGCTATTATTTTGTATTGCATGATGATTGATGAAACCAATATACAGTCATTGATATATTGATACATTAGACTTGGAGAAGGGCCACAAAAACTAATCTTCTTCCTGTAACTGGAAACCCTAAAGCCTCCCAAAGCAGAAATCCACTTGTGGCATTTCTAGGCTGATTAACTTCTCTTTGTCTGATTTCTGCTTATTCCAGAGGATTCATAAAACATAATTTCATTACTTGTCTAAGAGACTTCTATTTGTTTATGTGAGAACCTGGCCAAATGCTCTATTGAACTACTTTTTTATGAGTTTTATTTCACAAGAAACTCGATATCTTCTTTCCAATAGCAAACAAAAATTGGGTTTAATACTATATTTACCACTGCAATAGCCATAGTTAATTTAGTTTTAGCTAATGGAGTTCATTAATCCTGTATAATTCTTTCACTTTCTAAATGTACTGCACTAAATAGTATGCACTTTAAAATATTTAGTTGACAAAATTCAGTAAAATTGAGCATTTGCACTTCAGCCTAGTTTATATAAACTGTACTTTATGGTTCAAGTCTAGCATGTTGAGTATTTGCTCTCAGGAATAAATAATAAAAACAAATGGAAAATAGTGGCATTATTGGCTTGTTTTGTAAAGTAAGCCATACACTTACTGGTCTCTATTTCTGTTAGTCTGGAATATCCTCTTCTGTCATTTTTCTCATTCTTTCATAAATTCCTCTCAAATATGGAGATACATAATATACTTTGAAATAAACCAGCAAACCATTTGCCAAGAAAGACAGCAAGACAGCTGCTGTCTTCAAAGAATCAACACAGGGAGGGATTTAAATGTTTCACTTAATGTATAAAGTTCAACATTTAAAACCATCCTCATGCAAATAATTTGCATCAATACCTCGTTGTTACAGAACCTTTCATGGGAGAAAGAGCAAAGTACAGACTGCATTTGTTGGAAGGATTCATCTCACATAAAATTTCCCTTTGGTCTATTCAACCCATATATCTTCACAGTTTCCACAGCAGTGCCTTTTTCACTGAAGAATTATCTGTCATACTCCATAATGAGGTGCACTTTCACAAGTGTATTGTATAGATTTTTGTAACAACACTTCATTGGTTTTGTAATCTTTTTTCCTTAAGGGCAGTCACCCTTTTACAGAATGTTCAATACTTTGGAAAACAGAAAGGTTATATGGCATTCAAGTTTCTTTTGTGGTCCTTCAGACTGCAGAGTCTAAAAAGTTTCTACAGCTTACTGCATATGGTTTAACTCTCCATAGATGTCTTCCTATTGTACACTGACAGGTACAATAAAAATCACCCCTGCTGTGGGTCTCAGACCTAAAAATAAATCAGTGATCTGATGTAATTTTTACAGATTGCTTTTGTTTGTGGGTTTTTTTTTTTTCAGATAGGATATCCTGAATTTCAGCTTCCACATTAGAAGACGTAAGCTACTCAGATGATATTGATCAGTGGTAAACAAAAATATAGTTTATGGTTGGAGTGGCTTGGGGGACTTTTGCTATACTGATGCCAAAGACGAAGGAAAAGATTGTTTTATAGAAACAATAAGCCCTGAAGTCAGACTAATTCCCACTTTTGATACTTATGTCCACAAAAGTAATCTTTAAAGCTATTTTTCAGCTGATGCATAATTTGGCATGTTCTTAGCCCGCATAAGCAATCATATTTTGATGTTGCTGAAGTTCTGCTTCCATTCATACTAAGCACTCCTACTCTGTGGTGACCATTGAACATGATCCACCAGGTCCTGGTCCAGGCTACCCAAGAACTGCTGTAAGAGAACAGCTGCTGGGGCTGGCAGCTTCATATCAAACTCCATCAAATTCCATCAGTTTAAGCATTAACTTCCATGTAAATTTCCACTTCATTTGTCTCAAATTCAAGTGCAAACTGACTCCTGCAGTATTTGGGCAAGCTAAACATATAAATGCAGTCAGGCAAGTAAATCTTAGCAAAATATACTGAACACATGTTAGGCAGTTATTTGTCTTATAGATGACTGTTATGCATGAATTTAAATGAGTGCATTTGTATTTATTAAGGTGATATTTTCTGTTAATCTCAGGGCCTCCCTCCTTTGCAGAACTGCAGTAGCCACTGAAAGGCAGAAATAAGCCACATCTTCATCTTGGAACTTTGGAAGACAGGAAAAGTTAGGAAAAAAGTTAGAAAAGACACTAAAAATTATTTGCAATCAGCAATCCAGAGGACATAATGGATATTTTCTTACTCCTGACTCTCTTGACCTTGGTAATGTGATGTTTGTAAGAGGTGTCCTGCTTATTGGCTGACTCTACTATTACTGCCCGTTAAATCAGAACCTTCTGCTGTGGATGGAGTGGATTATGATGTGGATGAAATGGACATTTCACTCGTAAAAGAGAAATATCAATGTGTTTATGGATAGAAAACAGTGATTTAACAAAGTATGATAGTCAATGCAACAGTGGTTTCACAAGATTTGATGGCAAGGTACACTTGATTATTTACTGGACAGAGGACAGGGTCAGACAAAACTGTCAGTGAGACTGTTGTTTTGAGTCACAAGGTTCAGAAAGGGCCGCTTTGCAGTCTAAACTCCTTCTCTAAGTGGAGTTTAGGTGTGGCTGGATCGAGAGTTAGTCCTGGACTCGGTCATGGTTTATATCTAAAGGATTATATGTGCACAACCAATTCTTTGTACCAGTTAGTTAAGATTTCAAAGTTTCATGGCTCTTATTCCCATTCACTTACTGAGTAATTGCCATGAGGCGTAACCTTGAAAGGCATCCTTGCTCAAGGGAAGATCCTGGTGTGCAGTCCACTGCTGTGCAGGAGAGCTTAACTGGGTCTGGGCTGTCCGCTACTTATGACTATGGAGTAAGATGATTGATTTATAGTCATATTCACATAGCAGCTGTATTTCAGTTGGCACACATTCAAGTAACCTTAGCTGCTAAGCAAGATTTATAGCCCTTATCTGTTGTCATCTTATCTCTCCTCAGAATCCAACTTAAGCCAGCTGCAGCCATCACAACAAACACTGGTAGCTATTACATAAGCAAAAAGGAGGGGGAGCACATTGTCATACCTTCTGAGTTCCCTCTATTTCCATACAAGATATATAAGGCACTGTGAACCTACCATATGTTCAAAACTCAGTGATTTCACACTTCAACTTACTTCCAGGTTGTAAGAGCCTGTCTACTGCGTGCCTCAAACCTTGTGTGGTGATAAGGTCTGGAAAGACCTGTCTAGTAGGGAGAAGTGTTGATTGCTTTTAATGTCTCTGTGACACACACACACACCCCCACACACACAGCCACACACACCCCCTTTGGCTCCTTGCATATATGAATTAACAAAACGAAGAGATTGGTTCTGCATAGGTGGGACTCTGTCTTTTCTTTAGTTAAGTGCTCCTGCTGACTGTGCCATAGGGGAGGTGGATGGCACGCACCACACTACTTCTAGCTCATGGGGCTCATGCAAATCAACACCACTTCCTGTGGAAATTGGGAATGCCACCCAGATACCTCGAGGGAATAATATTGATTAGGGTGCACCCACCACTGAAGAACTGAAGACTTGGCCTGATCCAGTGAGACGTCGCTGGAACCACGGGTGATGATAACCTTTTCTCTTTATCACTCTCTCTCTTACTCACTGTCCCTATCTTTTCCTCTTTTCTAATAACTCTTTCTTCCTTTTCCTCAAAATTTAGTTGCACTGTAAAATAATTGCCTACAAAGATTAACGCTTTTATCTGTACTGTTTGTTGATTGTTCTGTTAGGGAGAACTAATAAATTGTTTTGTTATTGTTCCTCGGAATCATTGTTGTGACTCTGCCATCCTGTCTGCCCTGCTGTGCAGGGACAGCCTCTTTCGGGGGATCACAAAGATTCGCTTCCCTTGTTGTCCGCTGAGTGGGATGAGACACAGGTTATTAACCACAAATTGAGGCAACTTTGCAGAACAAAGTGAGAACAAAACCAATTGAGAATATATGACCCTATACCATTATCTTATTAATATTTTGCAGAAGATATAAAGACCACATGTAAGTAACAGCATAACAGAAAATTAACATCAACTGAAGAAAATATGATATTTTGGGCCATTTTTCTCCTCTCTAGATTTACATTGCTATATTACATCCATACAAACTCAATATACTTCAAAACTGGACCTGGCTTAGCAGCTGTGTAAACTGGCATAAAAGTTTTGTGGTGATGACTGTCTTCTTAAGGCTGGATGAGGACCATCAACAATTCTTTTATTATAAGACTTCAAGATCTTTCCAAAACTGCTGTGAAGAGTGCTATGGGAAGGAAACCTAAAATCTTCAGCTGAAATGTGAAACTTTTTTTTAGCCTTGTGTTCACTGTTTCTTTTCATCTAGAACAGTGGATATCACTCTAGCTTGGAATTCAGATATCCTCTTAATGAAAAAAACCAAAACAAAACAGTGATGTCTACATTCCTACAGAAAATAAGACAATATTGTACTTTTTTTTGTTGTTGTTGTTTGGTTTTTAATTTACAAGTTCAGTTGTTGAGGCTTTTCTGGATCTGACAGATATGGGTTGGTTTTTTTTTTCCTTATACATTGTCCAAGATTATGTGTTTCAGGCTCTGGGATATTCTAGTTGTCATAAAGGAAGAAGTGGAAGCTCCTTCATTCCCTTCCATGGAATTTGTTCCACTTTGTCTAGTGAATTAAAGAATCTCTGTGCCAGAAAAGCAACACAGATTATAACATGGTCATAAATTAACAAATTAATTCAGGAAGAAATATCAAATAAATGTAGGTTTAATATTACAATAATCTTTACAGCAGGACTGGAACATATGTTTCCTCCACTTTACCTAAACAGCTTAATGACAAATTACAGTACTACTATACTAATTTGGTCTGGCTTAGTGACTTCTGCAAAACACGAAACAGTTCTAGTTGTTCTTTCCTTACAAAACTGAACCTAGGGGTGCCTAACAAAGATATGAGTATTAACTTCTTTTAGTACCAAGGCGTGACTTTGTCCCACAGGGCCAGATGAACTAAGTCTGATTCATCTGTGCAGAGGAATCACTCCTGAAGGTTCAAGCCTCATGTGAAATACTGTACACTTCTGACCCTATAGTTGTAAAAAAATAAACTGTATGATGTGAATTAAGCAAATCAGAAACCTTGAAAGGAAAGGTTCCTTGGTTCATCTTAATGGGAAGCAAATTCAAAATTCTAATTAAAATGTGAACACCATCATTGCTAGCTATTCAAATATTGATTAAAGACTGTAAAAAGAAAAGAAAAGTTCATATTATGATAATGTGATTTTATCATGAGTGCATTTTGACATTGTATGTGGCTTGGCCTTGTGTTATGAGTGGTTTGAGAGAGCACAATCACTTATTTTTCAAGCTTTCTGAGGAATAAATCTTACCTTCAGAACTTTATGCTTTCTATTCCTACTTGGTTGAATGTAAGTGCAAAGAAAGAAAAATACCTTTGAAAGTAGCACTTTTATATAGTGCTTTAATTTACAGGCAATTTGTTTAATAATTTTTTTCGGCTATAACAACTTATGCAGCATTCAGACTATGAACAGTTTGTGTTTCACATATAGTTAATGTGCTGACAAGATAAACTGTTTCTTATGGTAAAAGTATAAAAATTAGCATTTTGGTATACAGAAAAAAATTTAAAAAGATTTATTTATGCTATAGTATTTTGCTAATGGCTTTATGCATAATATGTATGCACATATGCTTCAGCTATTGCATTTTCACTATTTATCTTCTATTTCTGTTGCAATAAAGTGTGCATTTTATAAAACAATATACAAGATACATCGTTCAGTCATCCACTCAACTATGTACACTAATGCAAGATCAAGTAAATACAGCTTAACTGTGACACGTCTGCCATGTCTTCCTATTATCAAACTAGTTTAAGCAAAATGAAACTGGATTCCATTTTCCCAAAAATAATATGAAGTATGTCTTAACCATGCATATATAAGAAAATGAGTCAACCCGGAGTTCTAGAATTGACAACAGTTTTAGTTCTTACATTGAGAAACAAAATTTTAAAGAAAATAAAATCCCATATACTAGAAAAAAAAAAAATTCCTATGTTGTCGTTTAAAAATTTTAGCTAAGGTTTCAAACTGAGACATGTTACATTAATTGAACTATCTTCTCATTCACTTGTTACAGCACTGTGAACGTAGGCAATTGTGTTCCACAGTTAGCCCTGCAGGTCTTGGCTACAGATACATTCTTTCCTGATACATTATTAATGACTAAGAAAATGCTTAACTTCCAAATGCAGTCTTAGGTTTCTTCCTTTAGGATTCTTTGTGTTCTTCCACTAAGAAAAGGAGCAGAGATATAACCAAAAAAATATTCCAGCCTGTTTAAATTTAATTACTGGAACAAAGCGAGAGTTAGAAAGAGTTTATCCCATATAATTTCATAAAATGAATGTTGCAGCTACTTCTTTAAAAAATTTTTACCAAACACCATCATTGCATCTTAGTTCCAAAATGAGTTTATAGAGTAAAATTGTACAGCAGGTAATCTATCGCTGTTTATATCGGGAGAGGAGAGATGCAGCAACACATAAATTCAGCAAGACAAGGCAAAAGAAGCAACTTTATTAATTTATAACCCCATTTTATATACCCTAGCCCCATAGGGCGATTGGTCAGTGATCACCCATCTCTCAGGGTGACTGGCTAAAGTCCTACAACACCCATTTCAAAATATTTTTCCAATGTACCATAAACAGAACTTAACAAAACACCAGATGTTGGTCTAGCTTACAAAAAATATCCTACTGTTTTTCGTAACACTGGTGAGAAAGGCAGGATTCTCACCGAATATTGTGAGAACCTGAGAAAATCCCTCTGCTAGCAGCTTTTCATCATCCACAGGTAATCCACACATTTTGCCACAACTTTTGTCATTTGTATAGAAAATGTTTCGGTTCAAAATTTTTCACAATGTTAACCTCCCTCAAAAGGAATTCTTTTTTTTTTTTCCGGAAAGACCTAACTTTTTTGGAAAGAAAAGATTTGATGTATCTCGAATTGAAGAAGTGATATTTAGTTATGGAAAAATCTCATGTTATGATTGTATGTTTACAAATGACTTTATTCTAGTTAGTCTTCAATTTTAATTTATTTCTTAGTCTTCAATATGCTATGAATTGAGACTATGTAGATATATTATCTATACTTGGGTTTAAAATGGACACGAACTTCATGAAGACAGGTCTGAAAATAAATTACATTCACTTGGTATAAACTAGGTTCACTTAAACTACAGCTCATTTTCTTTCATGATTGGTTCAACTTCTTGTTAGAAGAAGATTTTATTTACTTAAAGATTTGTATGCAGTGGAAATAAGGTGGTTTTCTGTTACCATTCAGTTACAGATGGCAGCCATATCCTGCTCATTAAATTGTTTCACAAGGTGAAATTTCACTGGACTCTCAGATTACAGAGCACCCAGCTACTGGAAGTCAGCTATGATAAATTGAAAGATAACTTAATTTTCTCAGGGAACAATGCTCTATAGCAAAGACTTGTGGACAACTTAAGTCATTGTAACTGGTAGAACTGACATACATCTACCCACCAGAGCCAGTTTTCCCTCTAATAGGTCTATTCATCAAATAATCCTCCCTAGAAAGTAATGTATGTGTTTTCATATCTCCATCATTATTTCTGTATCCTGTGAAAATAGATATACAGTAAAGCACACGTTGATGGTCTGCAGGGAATATAACTGTAAAAAAATTGCATATAGGAAGCCGATATAGCAATGAATCAAAACCTTCTCAATCAGCGATACCTGTGTTTTATACTGTCACTACAACTTACACTGTTTGCTCTTTGGTCTATTATTGTGAATAAACTAGCTTGTCTGGAAATCTTACCTTTAGTGCTGTCTCAGTGTCACGAGAAAACCTCATGAGATCAAAACAAAGAGTATGCACCACTGTGATACACAAGCTTTTGGGGCCAGGAGAGGACACAAACATATTCTGAATGTCTCCAGTGATCCTAGTGACCAGGATGCCTGGCAGAATATGACTTAGGAGAAGCAATAACACAGAAGAAATAGCAGTAGATTATTATTTCAGGCAAGCTGGTGAACACAATTTTTATTTAAAGACTATCTTTCAGAATTTATATAAGAAAAAATTAATTCTTGCTTACACCTTAAACCCAAATACTGATATTTAATTAGGCACTGTAAAGCAGAAACATCAACAACATCAAATTTAGAAGAGAAATATAATGTTAGGCAGACCTTTCTTTTGGCTGTTCAAAATTCAGACCCTCTGCCTATCATATGCTCTCTGCAATAACTCAGGGAAAAGCCTTTGAAGAAGCTAAATTACAATAAATTTCCTAAATGGCAAAGCATTGTAATGCAGGCTAAGTCATTACTAATACAACTTCTGGCAATGTTTAATCACTTCAAAAGTGTTTTCAACACTAATGTTTTCAACACTCTTGATGCAATGGCCTGGAAATATAAAGACCAGTTCTAAGAGATAGTTTCAGGAAATTGCTTCATGGAAAATATTGCTTCTATTAATCTTAAATAGCTTATAGACTATCAACATCTAGGAAAAATCTTTACAATCTTCAGCATAAATTGAAGTTATGCATAGTGCCTGGATGGCAAGAAAACAGATGAGCTGTGATAACAATTCAATCAAAATGTCATAAAGTCTAATGGTGCTCTTAAAATACAGTATGGTTCTCCTAATGGCAGTTCCACCCACCCCTGGTGCGAATTTTGGATAGATTACCTTTCTGACTGGAAATAACTGAATTCTTGAAGCTAAATGTCAGCACTTAAATTTTTATTCAGTAAACAATCCACCATCAACTACAAGGCTACTGAACACCTGTCTCCACAGCCCATCAGTTCACTCTAGCTATCACTTACTGTCTCAGAAATTCAGGTGACAAAGTACTTACTCTCATTTCAGCTGAGATTCTCAGAGGCTTTGAGGCTTCTTAATCCTAGAAAGCTCCTTCTGCTTATGTGAGATAAAGTAGTGATCCCCCAAGACTATAAACTTTGTCTCTTTGTCCATCTTTATAAGAAGATGGATAGTAATTTCATACACTTCTCTTACTGAAGAATTCTGTTAAAAATTCTTGGCATTATTACTACTAGGTCTGTATTTAAATGCCTCAGCCACTTAACAAAGATTTTTGCCTGGCATCAAATTTTGTTTCAGAGAATGAAATTAACAACACACTTAATCCTTTTTAGCTAACACATAGAACAGAAATAGAGAGAGGTCTTTTAGGACTGCTTTATCTTTGTTGACTTGACAACAGTGTTTGACAGTGTTGGCAGGATCTTTACTTTAGAACTGGCTGCTTAGACAGTTTCATTCTGAGGTTTAGACAATTTCTTGACAGAGTGAAGGCAGGACTGGAGTAAGTTTGAATGCTTTCAATTCACTTCCTCCAGTAACACAAGCTGGTGTCATCTTACCAACACTGTTTAGTATATATTTTTGTAATGCTGCTCTTAGATGATTCCTGCATGTTTCAGGTATCCAGATTAGATTCAGGGCTTCATGGAGGGCTGTTGAATGCCATTGTTGTGAGCAACAAGACGGTCTGATCCGTCAGCTGACAACTATACCCTGATTGCTCATTTCCAGGAATCTATGCAAATAACAGTGAATTGAATTTCCTCTGCATCCTCACTTTTGGAATGATTAATGACCTTAAAAACATCACTTTTCCTGATAAGCCATTATCCATTAGTTATAACTAACAGAAGGCGTGTGCTTCCAGCTGTAGAGAAGTTATCCCCTCAGAATACCTCAGTGGTAGGAACAAATGAAATTTCCAGCAAACCACAGATGCTCAGGGCAGCCTTCAGAAAATAACAAAGATATCTTTTTGACAAGAAGAGCATAATTTTCAGACAAATTAAAGTGTGAAAGTTGTCTGTCAGGGAGCAGCAAGAGTGGGCTGCTCCCCAGGGAAGGCGAACTGGGAGCCCAGGTGACAGCAAGATGGCAGGGCACTGTCCTAACCAGCAAGGACACAGTCCCACAGTGCCTGAACAAGGAGAGCAGGGCAGGTCTGGTGATGGTAACCAGGGGCAGTCACAGCCCAGAGATCCCTAGGCAAGCCCCTGGTGATGAGGTATATCTGATGTCAAGATGGGAACTCAAGTTAGTGGGTCAGGGTCTATACAGCTGAATTTACTACATGTAGTGCATTCTATGAATCTTTTATGCTTGCTTTCTTTTCTCCTTCCTACCCCTAAAACTGATTTTTTTTCCAGATCTTACTGATGGTTTTCTGTAAATGACTGCTAATAGTCTATGGTGCCAGCCTGTTCCCACTTCTCAAGGCCACCACTATCATAAGAAGTATCTGTTCCTCTACATTATGTCATCACATTATAGCTATAAATGTGTCAGTCTACCTGGAATAATTACTTGTAACTACTTTCTATAGAGAATTACGGGTAGATGAAGACTAGATGTGACACTTAGTGTCATGGTCTAGCTGATCTGGTGGTGTTGGGTCATAGACTGGACTTGATGATCTCAGAGGTCTTTTCCAGCCTCAGTAATTCTGTGATTCTGTGATTCTGTGGGTATGCGTATGAAGATAAGCCAATGTGAAACATGCTAAGCATAGCCACCTGATTAACAAAACCTCTGCTGCAGCTAAGTCAAGTAAAAATAAAGCTCCAGGAAGGTCAAAATAAGTTCAGACCAAGCAAGACTGACAAGCCTTGGTCCTGAGGTCTAGCAAAGACAATACAAAACCTGTGTCCCATTACTATCAATGGCAAAACTGTATTTATGGACCCCAGGTCTACAATATAGCAGTCTGCTTGAAGGAAAAAAAAAAATTTCTTCATTAAAAACTATTGCACATGCTTATTCAAGAATCAATTGATATCTTGATTTTGGAAGAAACTTTATTATTCTCAAAAGTTAAGTAAAATAAATGTCTTGTGAAGACTAAGGTTATCCAAGTACATATAATTAGAGACTTGGGAGTACTACTAAGAAATATATCTGTTGTTTTAACATTCAGATTAACGATCATGGTAGCTGTGAAGGAACTTATTCCTAAAATTCATTAGTATATTCAGGAGGTTACACTTATAGGGCTGCAAACTGAAGAGGAGGTTTCTTATTCAGAAAAAAATATTTGTTATGTGATCCATATCTAATGTTAATATTGGAATACTGTCTCTTCCATTTCTTAAGTGGATGAAGGATAAAGTGTCAGGTATTTACTGCACCCACCCATGTGTGGTTCTGACAAGAATTTAGTAACAACTTCTAAAAGAATTGATGCATTTGGGCTGGGAGTAAAACATCAATCATTTTTTCAAATTCTAGTAAACACACAAATATTCATATAAGCACATATTGTACAATCCCAAGATAGGTCTATGTATTCCCCTCTGGCCTTCCATAAGCTTCAGGAGAGAGCTAGGACAGCTACTGCAATCACAGAATCACAGAATGTGTAATATTCTTCAAATTTACAGCTTAGTGTTTGTTGAGCCACAGTGAGCTCCAGTTCAGCTGAGTTAGAGAAAGCAAGTTGAAAATGAAGGTTTTAGAAGAGATGAACTATTGGTAGAAACATTTCAAAGTGCTTGGAGGCTTAATTCTGTTCTATGAAGATGAAAATCCAAGAATCTGGATATATACCCAAAAAATCTAAACTTTCTCATTTTGAAAGAAACAGACCAGAAATCTTAAGTCTTCCTTTGAATTCCATTGAGAATTAGTTGGGTTAGAGACACCCAAATGACAATTTACAAATACACTAGTTAACCAAAATGTTACAAAGCTCAGAAGATTCATGTCTTTCTTGAGCTAAAACTTCATAGATTTAAAATCTTACTCTAAATCAGAAAAGCTGTCTCATCCTTATTTTAACCTTCAGTAAAGGATTTTTTTCTTGCCTGTTTGGAAGTAGTTGGAAACCTGGATTATCTAGAACTTCCTGAAATAACATCTTTGGGTTTTTTTGTGGGTTTTTTTTTTTTTTTTTACCTAAACCATGAGTTACTTTTCCTAGAAATATCCACAGATCAGATTACTTTTGAATGCCTTGATGAAAGATAATTGTTTTGCCTTCATTTTCCTGAGAGATGTCTGGTCAGGGCATTGTGAGTTGAAAATGACAGTAAAAATATTTTCATAGACATAAGAAGCCAAACTCACTACGGAATATTGAAAGCATAAATAATGAATTTTAAAAGAAACTAAATAAATACTAATATATTAAGATGAAAGTGACTTAAGATAGTGTTGGACTCTACATTAAGCACAGATGATAGAAGTAATTCAGAGAAGTAATATGTGTATATAACTCTGTTGTTACCACATCTGTAATGATTCAGCCATTTCTGAGTTTAACATTACCTAAAATATTGTGTTGAAGAGACCTCCAAGGATGTAAAATTAGTTAAGGGTACAGATAAGAGACATAAAAATGCAAATATGCTTTAAGATGTACGAGTATTTCAAATATCATGGTCATCATCAACCATCATTGTTAACATTCCTACTCACATGGTTCAGTATTTGGCCTTATGTGTTTTGTTGGACTGGTCATAAATGTAACAGCCATGTATTTTTTTAACTGATAGGTAAGGGAAAACGTCTAAAACCACTAAGGGAGTTTATTCTTATAAGGTTATAATTATCTTAATGAGCCACAAAATTGTGTGAGTAAAATCAATAGGATGGAATTTGTAGAAGAAAAAAACGAAGGTTATACCTTAGATGAAAATATTTTCATTCTGAGATCCACTGGACTGTGGATCCACCCTATTAACTGTGGTGCTACTTCAAGGAAGAAGAATGAATTCTCATCTCTTTTTCTTCTTCCTGTGACTGATAAAACCAGATCGAAACAGACTTCAGAGAAAATGCACTTGAGTCTTCAGCTCATTTTCCTTGTTATAATCTCTTTCTACTGCTGTTAGGGATGGCTTATTGAAGGAAAAAGGTAGTCTTACTGTTGTAAATATGCTTCCTATGAAGAGAGGTAAAGACAGATAAATGCCTTGAAAGACACTTGGCAAATGCATTTCTGTTTCTAATATTAGCCTGATGTTGAAAGGATAATGGAATATGTCCAGTGTCACTGAACCTCTCTCCTCTTCTTGATAATGTAACGCTGAATAAGTTGGTAGATAATGCAGACTTAGAGCCTTCCAAAATAACTTCTTACATGAATGCCTTTAAACATGGTTTTCATGTTCCTAAAAATGTGTAAGGGAAAACTAGCTGGTTCAAAGACATCTGTCTATTCCTATCTAACATTGCAGACATTCAGTGAGACGTATTTTGTAATTATATTCAAATTTTCTACATACTAACTAAAAAAAATTTTCTTTTAGAACAGAAGAAAGTAGTAAAAACTGAGATGGAGATATAAGTAAAGATGATTTTATTTCACATAAAAAAAAAGAAACACGTTGAAAATGTTTTTAATTTTGGATTTTTTGACCGGGAATACAAATATACAATACATGACAGAATATTATACTTAGCAGATCTAGATGAAATATTAAATATAAAGCAAATTAAATCCTATGCTATGAAAATCAGTAGCAATTTAACAATTATTTTCAATATTACTAGGGGTTTTTTTATTAAACATATATTCATATACAATAGAAAGCTAAGAACTAACATTACATTTGTAATCATGTCTTGATAAGTCCATATCATACTTTGTGTGGAATATCCTTGAGCAATTAATAGCACATTATATGTATGAACAAAACTATTCATATTAAGTTAAATCAATGGTGTAGCTTTGAAACATATCTTGAATTTATCTGCAGAGAAAAATCAGTATTTATCATTGCAAAAAAATTTCATAGTATCTATTAAAATAAAGGTAGAAAGTATATGTTTATATTGTCCATACATTCCTATGATGAGAACATACTGATTCTAAAATTCTTTGGAAATTCTTTGGTTTTAACAGCCAATCTCACAACCATTCTTACTGATACCAGTGGTAATGGTTTAAACCAGAAGCCTCAGGAATTTTTAGAGGCAAGCCCACTGTAGCTTTTATTCTGAAGATCTTCTCAGCTTTAAAGAGTAAATGAGATATCTCTTCAGATCATATTTCTATGTGTCATCTTGAGAAAAGAATTTCCAGTTCAGTTTCCCAAAGTGATGTGTTCTCTCTACTGATGTTCAAAGTAATCTCTGGATTAGATATATATAAAAGGCACAAAACATTTAGCTATGCAAAGAGATCAAAAGATTAGATAGGACAGGATGGATGGTAATATCGTTAATGTTAGACCTCAAACATCTCTACATGGACTAGTCATGAAGGAGCTGTTCCCTGATGCTCTTGAAAGACCGACCCCATTTAGGAGGAGGAATGAAATGCATCACTAATGTGTGATAGAAGAAAGTGTGGGGGTGGGATTCCCCTACCCCTTTTTATTTCAGAGTTATCACAACTGTATCTCCCTGTATCAAGTACACTGAAGTACAATTTTGCTTGAAATTCAGACTGAGAAAACTTCAAAACAGTCACAACTAATTTAAGCCATTTTTCAGTGGAAGTTCAGGGTTCATTGAAGCCTCTAGAGGCTGAGCTCTACATTCTGGACTTCCTCTGAAAACTGAGGCCTTGTTCACAGGCCTGATTTATATCAGTAACATGTGAGGACATGGTATCCATGCCAGGATCAAGGCACCATTGCTGACATGCTGTAAACACAGAAGAAAGAACAACTTCATACCTTGAGAGTATATGCCCTAAGGCACGATAAGCACACTGATATAGCTACTACAGGAGATAGTGCTTCTATCACATCAGCAGGTGAACCCTCATTTCCCAGTGCAGAGCTAATTTCCTAATCGTTCCCAAATGCAGATGGAAAGAAAGAAAACAAAACTTACCCATTATTTTCTGACCCAGTAGAGGTGTCAGGTATTTGTTTCATATCAAGAGTAGAAATGGAATGAAGAATACTTTGCTTAGGTTGACAAGCCACTATCTTTTCACTTAAACAACGAAGTGAACAAGTTTAATAGTCTTATTTATGTTGTATACTCTTGCCATCATAAATTAAGTATACTGTTACAAAAACTCTTAAATTATTCAAAACTAAACATACAAAAAATCTTTCTGTGTGAACTTATGAAACTGTATTTTTGTCTCAAATTCAAACACAATATTTGCTATAAGGCTATTTATGATGAAGTACATGTGTACCATCTATATTCTTGTCTTTAAGAGGTACGATTACCTGATACTTATAATTCATTTGCAGGGATTGAAATAGCAAACTGGGGTTTCTATTTCTCTTGAAGGTTCTCATGTGAGTTTGAGCTGGCACTCAGAGTGATGATATATTGTAATTTACAGTAGGTAAATTCACTGGAATATTATAGAGAAAATGTAATTTAAGTTGTCCCCTAGCTACACTGCTTTGCTTCTTGTTATTGACATGCTTGAAGCCTATTCAGTGTTCTTTATTTTATCAGTGTTAATTTTAAAAACAGATGGAATCTGTATTTTAAAATTGTATTTGAATAGCCAGTTATATGCAGAAATTTTGCCTATGTTTTGTGCAAGATTCTCTATGAAGTGCCCCTGTGTTAATACCTTCCCTTACACTGCATAATGCAGTATGACATTCTGTGTTAATAGGCTTTTATTAAGCTGGATTAAGAGGTTGCCGGTTTTAGTGATTAAAGAAGTTGTATAATACAGTTTGCTCAATTCAGTGATATTAGAAAAATTATGATCTTCTAGTCAGGAAAAGTGATGGCTTTCACCTATTTCTCAGCAGGAACTTATTTTTCCTATTTTTCTCCTGTTGTCAGACCTGAAGCACACAGATGTGTTCCAATAAAATCAGCAAAAATGCCATTTCAATAGGCAATGAAAATTAATTCTTTTGATGATAAATCTATGATTTGTCCTCTCCACTAAAACACAGCTTTAAAATTAACTCACTCAAACATATCAACTGCAGTATTTCACATGATGTGCAATAAGATATTCATTAAATACTGCTTAACTCAACTTTCTGATTTATACCTACAACATAACTGTTCTAAACTATATCCAGTGGACTACTTTGGGGTTCAGCACAATAGTGTTAGCTCCAGTATACAGATAAAAGACTTCATTCCCCAGAGCAGAAAATGGAAGTCTTGTGCTAAGCACCTAAGTTCAAAGCATACCTACAGGGTAGGAGGAAGTGACTAACAGATCAGACACTCAGGTGTCACTGAAGTATGATTCACTGTCCCATTAAAATGACTGGGAAGAGATGGGTATCTCCAAAACCTAAATTCACTGATACTCTAAACTGACATCACATAAGAGGCTCTGTATTATCTAGCCAGCAAAGAAACACACTCTTAAATTTTGTTCCTCAAGGAACTACACAGAGTTGATTTTGTTTATATGGGATCCACAGCCCAGAAGCTCCTCCTGAGGATAGCTGTTATTTGATGGATATTGAACAATTATTGGCCAGTCAGAGCATGGCTGGCACATTTCACATCTTGTCGAATCACACATTCAATAAGTAAGTGTATCTGACAGAAAGAAATTTTACTTTAAAAGTCTTAATAATTTAGTACCTTAAGAAAATGTCATGAAATAGGAAAATATTGTATGAACCTTTCCTACTCATCTGAGTTTTCTTTGGGATGGTAAGGTACAATGGATGATTTATTAGAAGACTTGGTTTCTTTTCTTACTTGGTTTCCTCTCTCACCAGAATTTACAGATAAAGGAATTAATTTCTTAGAGGGGCCATGTCATTAGTGGAAACACATAAAGATTTGGGAAAATCCATTCTGTTGTACATTAAAAGGAAGGGTCCTTCAAAACCAGGACACTTTAGTTTCATAATAATCATGGGGATGTGTCAATAGAAAAAGTGATAGCAACAAAAGATTTAATCTTGAGACTTTGATTTCTAGAAGTCTGTTGCCAACCTCTCTGACTTCTTTCTCTAGCTGGTATATATTACACTTTTTAAGCTGATAAAATGTAAACTGCTTTTAATAGGCCACAATCATGATATATTTATCCTCTTTACTTCCACATAGTGTTTCAGTCATGAGCCTTCATTTTGCATATAGCAAACTTGGTCACAATGATCCATTCTTTTTAATTTCAAAAATAAATTATGTAATTTCATTAATTTTGATATTAATTTTGAAATTATTATATCTTAAATCCAGATGGAAATAAACAGGATAAAACCTAGAAAATTGTATTTATTTTTGAGTGGACTTTAAAACTCTGATTATTAGATCTAACAGAATTCTTGGGCTGTTTGTCAGACTGGTGCAAATGGGATAAGTAAAGACCTAAATGCTGGATCTCCCTAGGTGAGAGACTACATTGCCAGAAGGTTTCTGTAAGGAGGAAAAGGTGTATACATGAGTCCTAACCATTGCAAGAGGGGGTTAACATATGTATACACATTGACATGTACAAGGAAAAGATACAGACTGTAGATAGACAGTCATGGAAACTAGGGGGAAAACCAGTAAAGGGGTAGCAAAGGACTGCAAGTAAATTGCTTACTATACTTTCTGGGTTGAACTGAAAGAGTATTGGGCATCCAGCTCAACAGGTACTCACCTTGTCCCTACTGGTTGATTAAGAAATACAGTTGGTAAGAACACAGGTACTTTCCAGATTTTCACCCATCTCTGATACTGTGGTTAAAGCATGATCACACCTTTATTTCTACTTAGTATTGAGTATGCCAATACCTTAACTTTTTTTTAGCTGGATGGAAAACAAGGCACCAAAGGTGACTTGAGCACTCACCTGCAGCAATATTCAGAAAACCTTTCTTCCTTCCCACAAGCTAATGTCTTTAAAAACCTGTCTGACACATCCATGGGACTGCTCAGTGTGATGTACAAAATATTGTCCCAGGTGGAGGATAGGCTTCACTCCACACCTGTACTGATGAGTGTCTAAGCTGTCAGGAGAACATCTATAGTTTAACCCTGGGTACAGGCTAAATGTAGACATAGGGACATCAATATTTTTCAGCCTTCAAGCATAAATTCAAGATACAGGGTCAACCTGAACTGTCTCTCTCAAAAGACCATGGCCACCAGCTCACAACAGTTATTGATGTCTAGTGCCATCTAGTCTATCTCTACCCTTGCTGCAATCATACACACAACATACCATTGAGATATCATCTATATGTGTTAGTCTCTGATGGTGCCAGACACACATTTTATCTGTAATATGAAATTTTGGAGTCTGAGTTCACTAGAGAGCTTAAATATAGAAGATAAATATTCTTTCTGATATAGTACCCAATCTATATGCCTCTGTTTGATTAGCTTAAAGATTTTGTCCTATATTCATTTCATATAATCATATTTTTATTAGTGAAAAAAATTAAGACTTTTTTGCATCTCTTCTCCATGTATTTTGATGGTTATATAGCCTTCTTCTGATTCACAAAGGTACTGCTTCTCTGGAAATCAAAGACAACATCAGAATGAAAAACAGCTAACTGCTACATGGTGACAGAAATAAAAAGTAGTAATTTTGTGTGTCAGATAAATCAATACAGAATACTTATATTTTGAAAGTTGAAATAACTTTAAAAAATGAATATAGAAACAACCAAGCCAAAACAAAAGTTACCCAAACATGTCTGAGACATTTTTAGAAAAAGTACAAGTTGCTTCTTCTAGTAATTCAAGGGGAAGATTTCATTAGCAAAACTCACATTTCATTATGGATATTTCAAATAGCATGGTGCACAAGATGCAAAACTATTAAAATTCATTAGTAGGGGACAGCTGTTTTATGTACTTTTAAACTGTAGCCTAAATTGATTGGCCTTTTTTGTCTATAAACCAGCTGTCCATTCCTTATTAAGGCATCTGTCAGTTCTTCATAGACAAAGATAGTAAAAATTAATGCAGAACAGCTTTTAACTCAGAACCTTGTGAAGATGTTACTTTAAAGGAATACAAAAGAAGAAAAGAAAATGTAAACCAGACAACTATAAACAACAAAAACGCATACAGTCTGCATTAAGTTTAATCTGTTTTATGGCAACTAACTTTATGAGCTTTCAGCTGAGTCATTAATCTCAGGATACATTGTTTTGTTTATTAATAAACAATAATTTTTTCCATCTTTGATAACAATAATGTTGATAACATGAAAATATTAACCCACTCACTCTCTAGTAGGAATATCAAATTTAATTATAAGGGGTTACTTTAATCTTGGTACTAGCCCTTAAAACAAAGCCTTGCATCTCTCATCCTGCATGAAAAAGGGTTAGTGGGATTTCGTTAGAGCATGGGTTCCTACAGATTCACATGTCTGCAGTTAAGAATATGGATCTGGTTTTACTTCTCCCAGTGATCAAAACTAATGGCAAATGTGCAAGCTTGGGTCCATTCCCTCTGGAGCAACATTTTTACAATAGAAAAGAGACTATTCATGTGGTCAGTAACCACACAGCCCAGTCATGTTACATGTCTCTGAGAGATTCACCCCCACTTTATTAAGTAACCTAAAAATTCTCTGTCTGTTGGGGAATCTTCAGGATGAAGGTATGTAAGGGTATGGCCATGTGAGCAATTGCTAGAAGACTTCAGCTACTCTGTTGTGGAAGCCCCATGCTGGGGCCTGGTGTGATGCTGTCCCCCCTCACAAGGCCTGATCCAGACCCACAGTCTTGAATGGTTTGACAACCTAGCTTGGCTTCGGTGCCCCTCTGATCCAATTCAAAATGCAAACACTGCCACAACTCACCTCACCCCAACATCACAGTTCCTCCTCATTTAGTCTCTCAGAGAAACAGGTGTGAATGTTGTTGATCTAGCCATTTCAGAACTATACTGAATAAATCCAGACTAACTCACTGTAAACTAGGGAAAGAATACAATGAAAATGTGCTACACTTCACGAGTAACACTGAAAGAATAAGGAGCTATAAAGAAGCATAATGGTTTTTTTTCATCTATCATTTTAGCAATTATATAAACCTAAATGCCTTTTAATTAAAAAAAAAAAAAGAGGAAAAATAATAATTCTAAACATTAACTGCAATAAAAACCCCAAAACAAAACAAAAAAGTTCTTATTGTACAAATAATATGCATTGAGAAAATTATAACTGATAACTATCATCTGAGCATTGTTGGAAGGTAAAGAGAAATTCAATGCCTTTATACCCCCAGGATCTAGGCAAAAAAAAAGGACTTTCAGTTTTGTTTATGTTGACAGTTTCATTAATTTTTTTGAACTTAATGTACACATTTTGATTGAAGTTTGTATTGAGCAGGAATTTTAATTGCCCACACTGACCTTTATGATTAGTAGAAAGTCCTTGAGAAAGAACTCATTTTGTTCTTCTATTTCACATCTTTGTTTGGCTTTGCTGAGTTCCGATATTTGCATTATAAGCAAGTGAATAGAAAAAAATCAAGTAAATCAATACCACCATGCTTATCTTTCCTCTTTTCATTTCTTTAGATTTGAAAATTTGCTGTTTTCCCTGAAAAACACGATGCAATTCCACTGCCAGTTTATCCTCTGAAACAACTGTACATGAAACTAAAATCATATTCATACAGTCTATTGATTACGTGTTTTCATTGCTACTTGTGCACATTATAATAAAACAAAAAAGAATACTACTTTAACACAATGGATGTGCAAAGTCAAATCAAACAGGAAGCATAAAACCAATCAGGTTTAAATTTGATATTCTTTGGAGATTTTCTTATTATCAGGTATGTGATATTGTCATGAACTGTTTGAGTTAGACTGGAATGTTTGTGGATGTCCAATCTTAAAGTTATAGCTGTCAAGAAGAAAAGAGAGGAGAGGAGAGGAGAGGAGAGGAGAGGAGAGGAGAGGAGAGGA
>JANVCC010000018.1:27093994-27138990 GCA_025345505.1 Todiramphus chloris collaris
AGGAGAGGAGAGGAGAGGAGAGGAGAGGAGAGGAGAGGAGAGGCTGTCTAAACTCTTTATCATGAAGCTTTATCTCACAAGATTCATCATTTAGGGTCCCAGGAGACTTCTTTTAGCAGGGAGAGGGAGCTAATTTAAAATATTAATAATGTAATTTCTTTTATTTCAAGATTTAAAGCATTCAATTCTTTTATTAACTATAGATTTTACATTAACTTGACTTTGAGGTTTTCTGAGTTCTAGTGTTTTCTAATAGGGCTTGAAAATTCAATGAAACGAATTTTGACAGTCCTACTCTTGTCTGTAGCTGGGAAGTACAATTTAATATCAATGAGATGACAGCTCCATTACTTGTACTAAAATACTGTTTCAGGACCAACAATGCTAAAGCACATTTTCAAAATCCATTTTAATTTAATACTGAAGGTAGCAACAACTTTTATTCTCTGCATAATTGGATCAAATGCCCATTCAAGTCAATGATCAACCTAAGCTTGAAGGAAGCCAGGATGTGAGACTTCAATCTATGGATTTGGTGTTCCCCAAATCAAAAATTATTCCTAATAATAGAAGCAACTTACTTTGAGCAAGCAGTGGATCAAATTCCATATTCCCAACCCCACAAATAAGTAAAGTAGGGTGTTTTGTAAGATATATAATTGACCTTGAATTTGGGGGGAAAAAAAAAAATGGACTCTTGTACATAGCAAGATTCTGAAGGAGTGTTTCCCTTTTGAGGTGTCTGTAACAAATTGCCAAAATATAGTACAACTCAGTATTTTGTTAACTCTGCAATGAAAAAAGTATGTTCTTAGATGCTATTCTATCAAGTGAATGATTAAAAGGCTTTGAAGTTCACTTAAGATGCTGTTAGACAGTTAGTGGCATTGCCCTGTGAATTTTTTATAACTAAAGCTGTCATACATAACATGTGATGGACCTAAGTACTACAGATATTCCCACTTTCCAAATTTAAGCATGAACTGAAAGGTTGAACAGCCCTTTCCACACACATCCTCCTTTCATGTTCCCTCTTCTGGGCCCTGATTAGGGAAAGTCTACGGAATTTCAGTATCTGTGTTTGCATTTATTACATACTATTTATAATGACACCATGGCAGCTTGATCAGTTTTTCATTGGTTACCTCTCTCCCCTCTGAGAGCTGCAGAAGTGGGGTGCTTCCATTCCAGCACGTGCATTGTGCTTAGGGGTGGTGTGGTGCTGGACTACGTACTGACGTGCATGCTGTCTGCTTTTAGCATGGGACAGAAAGAAGAGTGAGAAAAAGTTGGAAATTTATGAAGATCTAGTAGGGAAAGACCCCACTGTTCTCAATGCAGGAGGTGCCCCTGCATTGTGCCAGTCATTGAGGGTCTCACACAGAGCTTTGGCCTTATTAGATTGGATCGTAGGACACAGCATAATTCAGATGGAAAAGGACCTGTGGAGGCCTCTTGTCCAACCTCCTGCTCAAAGAAGCATCATGGGTCGTAGAGCACCCAGGCCCAAAGAAGGGTTGTGCACTGCAGTCTGCTAGTGGACAAAGCAAAAAGTAGCACCCAGCAGCAGGAGACTGTCAGCAGTGCAATGTCCCGCAGACCAGAAACTGTAACCTTCTCTGGCACCAAAATACAGGGGGAAAATAGCAAGCCAATTGGCTAACTGCATATGAACAGAAATTTGTCCTGTTTACAGCTATATCCATCTGCAAGGACTGTTTCACCTAATGAAATATATTTTAGGCTATATCACAAAAGTATTAATTTACACTGCATCTTTTTTTTTTTTCCTGCCTCATCAGGTTGTTTCTTATTACTTTCTGGAACGATAATGCTTTCATATATTTAACAAATGAAATCCTTATTAGGAAAGGAATTAAATATGCATTTCAGTAACTGGTCTGCAGGCCTATGATGTAAGTTTTAAACTGAACAGATGATGAACATTTTTATTGCCTTTTAGTATCTAGTTTATTTCTTATAATAGAGGCATCATGCATTTTACTCTGAAGAAACAACTTACAAGGAAAGAGACATCTATCCTTGTTTTATGTTGACTGCACTGCATCGGTTTTGACTGAATTAAACACCTGTTTTGTTTTAGCACTAAATCTCACTATAATGTATTGATGATAGTATAAGACCATTTTTTAGTTACTTTTCTTGCTCTGCTAACAAATAAATCTGGTGTGTTACTGAAACAGAATCTTTTAACATTTAATTAAAATAAATAACAATATACATAGACAACTAAACAATTGTAACAAGTTCAAAACATTTAAGAGCTGAAAAATATCCAGATGGATAACTGAGAAAGACCTAAAGTCTAAAGATGAAAGTAAAAATATTTATGATTAATTTTTATTTCATTTGACCCTGTTAGGTTTTTTATTTGCTTTCTTGTGAGTAGTTCTGTTGGGAAACAACCTCAGTGTTTGCCTGAGTTAACTGGAGGACTGTACAAAGAAAAAGGATTAAAGTCATGCAAAGGACTTGAAACACCACAAAACCATTCAAATCATCACTTTTTACAAGGTAGTTATTCTAAAATTTACAGTGAATGCAAATACAAAACAAATTGTTATCTGAAAAAAGAGAGATCTTGACTGGTCACTGTCCAGCTGTTGTCTAATGTGCTACTGGGAAGCCCTGCCCCGGTTGTGATCAGGTCCTCAGCATCCTGCCTGATTTGTCACCCAGGACCCTGGGATCCCAAGAAGCCTCAGCTCAGATTGTGGCTATATTTGGCAGATGGACCATTATGGTTCTGGGACTTGAAAACCAGTAAGGTCAAGAAGTTGCTTTCTTAGGTGACATGGTCATAAGGAATTGAGAAAGCAATTCTCTGCATTCTCAGTCATCCAGTTTCATGAGAAACAGTAGGTCTTCTGCCATGTGCTGTAAGATACTGATCATGAAAAAAGACACAAATATTCAAAGTTTCCCATTACACTCAACTTTTGATAAAATATCAATTTTTTGACATTTTGTATGCTCTGGATTTTTAAAAAATTCTGTAGCACATCACATTGTATAAGTTAATTGCTAAAAATACACAGTTACACCACTTCTGATATTTTTTTAAGAAATTAGATATTTTTGTCATTTTATCAGCCTTTCAAATTACTGCTGTACTTGCTTCTCTTGCTGTCTCATTATGAACAGCCAGCTTCTTGGTCTCAAAATATTTTTAAGAAATACTGTAACTTTTTTCATCTTTCATACTCCTGTTTTCTTAAATTTTTATGTCTTGTGTCTGTTGATACACCTGTTTTAAAATTCTGATCAATCACTTTGTCCTTCTGGGTTCTTTGCATGTTTGACAACAGCCTCCTAATTCTAGTGTCAGTCATAAAACTAACTATGGTGTTTTCATATCAGGAGAATTTCCCTTTGTTTGGTGATTGAAGGGTGCATCACTTGTATTCTCTCTGCAGAACTGCTTGCACTTTTTATCCTGGACAGCTCTTTGCTTGTGTTCTAAGGTTTTTTATTTCAAACCTTTCACTGCTCTGTGATTAGGAGATCAGTGCATAAAAAATAAACATCTAATTTTCAGGCTGTTATCAGTAATGCATTATGTAAAATGGGGATTAGGCTACTGCCTCTGAGCATCTGTGTGTAGAAGGTAGAAGTCTAAAAGATATAACTAACCTTAGGGACAGCTGTATGTGCATAAAACAATCTGGAGCTATTACTCTTAAATCTTTTGAAGCCAAAAATAAGACCAGCTCCAGAGAAAGAAATTTAACAGGAAACTGAAGAAAGCAAATTTAAGAATTAGAGATGAAGACATACCTTTGGACAGAAAATGAAATATTTGCATCCCTTTCATAATATTTAAAGTAGACTTTGTTAGATACTGCTCACAAGATTACAGAATGAATAGATTTCTGTTGGGATCTTTTAATATCCAAAACAGAAAATACCAATATACATGTTTTACAAATCCAGGAGAGTAAGTGAATTAATGTTCTTAAGCTTATTTTCAGTTGTCAGTTGTTTTTTTTTGTGGGGAGGGAGTGGTGGGGGTAGCAGAACTCATAAGGCGTGAATAAATGAGGTTCTGAAATGTCTTTTATTCATTTTCTTTTATGGAAATAGTCTTCTTTTTTACCTTTTATATAAAACAGGCTATGAAACACACCTGTACACCTAAAAGATAAAGCTTTTTGGCAGGTAAGTTCTCCACCTATAAAAAAGTCCTCTGCTGCTGTATCTTGTAATTTTTGGGAAGGGGTGGGGAAAAACCAACAAACAAATGTCAGCTATAAGGCTTTGCTCTGGCAGTGGACAAATCAACTCCTCTGGTTTCTGCCAGCTGTTACTGACTGTACTTTGCAAGAATATAGGAATCTTGTCAAAGGAACAGACAGAACAAATGAGCACAGTTATTTTAAAGTCTTGAACTTACAGCAACTAAGCATCTGGCCTGCATCTTCCACTTGATTTCTGAGGTAAGGACAGTCTCATGTTTTGTAAGAGTATGCCCTCTCTTTAATGCTATGTCCTTTCTTCATGTCAGGATAAGAACTCATCTCATCATGCTCTCCTCCACCTTCAAGCTCTGACCACCTAGGAGTCCTGGACAGGATATCTACAGTCAAACACATATCCCTGCCCTGGTTCCGTTCTGAAATGCCATTACTTTACTTTGGTCCCCTTTTGGTATTACATAAACATTTGCATGAAGGGCGAATTTCTCTTCTGAAAACTAAGATATGCTTTTAGAAGACTTCTGTCTGGTTTTCTTATCCATTACTCCAATTTTTGCCCTATATCTCATGAGACTGTTTGGTTTTTGTCATCTAGCAAATTGGTGGCAACTGCATTTAGTATAATATGTCTTTTTTTTTAAAGAATGAAAAGATAATGATGCTAACATATAAACTCAATTCCAGATACTTCCTTTCAGTCACTATTACTGCCAAGGACTGTAAGACATTTCTCATATTTGACACTAAAAATAAACCCCTCTCACCGTGGAGATGGTCTATGTGCAGTTAACTGGATCCTCTGCATTATGCTGATCCTTAAATACTGAGTTAAAGTGCTAAAGGGCTGAAAGGATCTGTGTAAACCACAGTGGTGGCCTGTGGTAATGTTCTGGTATGTTGAACGAGACTCCCTAGATAAGTAAAAGGCAACACAGATGAGAAAATAAAGTTACACCCATATGACATCAGATTCAATCAGGGTCCAAGGCATGACTATGAGCCTACTGTAGGTTTGACAGATGCCATGGCTTTTTCACTGCAGAGTATGATGAAACACTCTTGGACTAAAGGAGTGCAAAGACATTTTCCAAACAGATTTGTGCTGTACTTCTCAGAGATGTAGGACAGAATAACCACAATAGCTAAATTCTCTGTCCATTTATGTAATTTAACTGATTGAAGAATTTATGCTGGATTTAGAGCCCTTAAGACCTCACAGGCAAGTCTCTATTATTTTCTAAATCTCCGTGTAGCAGGAAGACTACAAGTCCCCAGATAGCACCTCTATAGTGTGCTTGTGTTGCTTCCCAAAATAATTTTTCTACAGGGGTGCAGACAAACATCCCCTGAGACTGCAGCTTCCCTGCAATGGGACAGGATAGGGCCTTGGTTGGCACAAGTGAACCAGCATTGCAAAATAAGTGATTTGTATTTATTACAAGATTTGCACGCACTTTTGTCTCCCTGGAAGAAGAAAGAAACTGAGAAACTTTCTTTACTTTCTTTTCTAGTCCATCCTTAATAGAGAAGACCTATTATTCTTTGCTCATGCTGAAATTCAAGTCAGCTTTCTGCTGTATTGTTAAGTACTGAAGGTAATGATAAAAAAAGATCATCACTGAATTCATTTTATTCTTGAAACTGGAGGGGCAACTCATGAGTCTGCTGCTGTTCTTTGTATCTTTGCAAGCTTCAGGAAAAACAAAATAAAGCTGTTATCACCAAGAACAATGATTCTAAACCCAACAGAAACTTTTATGACTTTAGCAGGTCCAATTTCTCATTAAATATGGTATGGTTTAAATTTTAAAGTACTTAGAATTTTGAGCAATTAACTGTAATAGCCAGACTTTAAAAGCCTTTAATTTTTAAACATAAATGCATAAAAAAGATAAAACTTTGTGCTTTATCAAGATAGGCAGTCAACACCAGACTTTATATGTTTTAAGAGAAAAATTTTGGTTTAAAGTCATATCCTTCGGGCTCCAGATCAGAAGTTATATTAAAGTATGCCACGCTCTTGCTGTCAGCTGTAATTCCTTTACACAGTGTTCCAAGTAGTATAAGGTGGAGACACCATTAAAAAAATAATTTGTCAATAACAATCAGGAAATGCAACAACCTCTTTCTTGACATAAGTCATTTAGTCTAGCTCCTGACACAATTACTTCCAAGGTAGATCTACAATGAGTCATGTGAAGAGGGGTAAGGGGAAATACTGTCTGTCACTGGAATTCAAGAGAAGTGTTAGCCTGTATTAGGTATATTAGGTATTATTTTTCTGTTCTTTCTTTCTTTTTTTTTTTTTTTTTATTTGAAAATAAAATCCAAATATTACTATTCTTACAAGATTCTTGCTTTATAAAACCAAGAATTAAACTAGAGTTTTATAAATACTTTCACTGGAGGTATAAAGCTACAGCTAGAACACAGCCTGAAAAAACCACCACTGCACAGAATTCCTCCTTTGCTTTACTGCCAGCAAAATACCAGGGTTGAGAATAAAAGAAAGTAACTTTTTAAAGTTAGTAGCCAGTTAGTAACCATTCTGATAACTATGTTATAAAAGACTAAAGCAGTGCGCTTCAGTGATTCTGATCAAATTGCAAACTTTACAACAAATTTGCACTTAGCTTGTTGATCTCGACATATATGTTACTATGCTGTGTGATTATATGACCTTGGAGATACTTCACCAAAATCTTTCATATCAAAACCATTCAGCCTCATAAAGGCTTTATCAAAACCTGACGCTGACCAACACAGACTTCCTCAGCTATTCTAAGCACCTTCTAGTACAGCAATTTACTTCATCATCTTGCCATGTTATTCTCTTTTTAAAAATGACAAGTAATTTCTAGGTTTATCTCTGTTAAGCCAAAGACTCTGCCTGCTGTCGAACTCTCATCAGAATGAGCTGATGTCTCAAATATTGTGTGAGGAACACTCTGACTTGAACAAGTTGCTGTAAGAAGCCTTGAAGTTAAAATAAGGGACAAAATATTTCAGGTAAGGGAGGAGTGAAGTACATCAGATGATGAGAAGCCTTGTCCCCTTGTCAAGTTTTCAAATGTGCTGCCTAACAGGCAGATGGTAATAAAATACAGGGTCTCCATGACTACTGACTCAAGTGATGAAAAGGATTAATGCTGCCCTTCCCCTTCTTGCACAGGTAAATGATGCTTATCACCTCTTTAGGTTTTCTATGCAAATTAGCACCACCCCTCTACACTTTCATGTAAATTTAAGGGTACATCAAGAAACACCCATCTTAGCAGGGAATAATAAAGAACTTGAGTACACTGGTAGGTGTGCACCCACAACCAAAGGCCTCCAAGGAATGGATCAAGCAAGATATCACTGGAACCCCTGTGTTGATCTGGAGTTTCACCTACTTTTTCAGTCTCTCATCTCCTCTATCTCTTTCTCTCCTCTTTACCTTCACTTTTTTTATAAGTACATTGTATATAATTTTAGTAGGTTTTCTAGTTCAGGGGATTAAGAATTAAACTTGTTTTTCTTATGTTAATAGACCTATGGTGTAAGTCTCCTTAATTTGACCCAAGTGATTCACCAAAGTTCCATCACTCCTTCTTCCCCACCCCTTTGATTGAGAAGGATGTAGACTTCCAGATGATTCGCTCCATTATTCATACTCCATTGTTGATTACTAAGAAATTCAGAGGTTCAGTAAGAAACTTCATGTGAACATCAGAATGTTGCAAATAAGAATTATACCAAGGGACTGCATCTGCTGGCCTAGGAAGGAAAGCACCTGTGTCTTTATTCTCCTCTAATGTACTTTAGGTTTCACCAATGCACAGGAAAGAAATGTCAACAGTTTTTTGAGGTAGAATCACAGAATGTCAGGGGCTGGAAGGGACCTCAAAAGATCATCTAGTCCAACCCCCTGCCAGAGTAGGATCACCTATACCAGATCACACAGGAACACGTCCAGGCAGGTTTTGAAAATCTCCAGAGAGAGAGACTCCACAATCCCCCTGGGCAGCCTGTTCCGGTGTAGGAAACACAAAAGTAAGTAATTAGAAGAATTAAGTTTAAAAGTTTGAGAGAAATAATCAGAGTCTGGAATGGATTAAGAAAATAAACTTAAAGGGAGAAAGAGATGCCTTGGTTTCTTATTTTAAATTTCTGAATGCTTCAAAAGAGATTGGTGTTTAAAAGTTATTTCTGGTTTTAGTGCCCTTAATAATTTCAATCATATTGTCGTAACCATTTGCTCAAACATATGAACTGTTTGAATAGCAAAGGTCATGTGAATACAGACAACTGGAAAATTATTTTTTACTGTGCTTAAAGGACTGATGAAGGTGTGGGGGTTTTTAAGAAAAGCTAAAAATATGGAAAAATATTATTAAAGGCATGATCATTGGAAAAAATGGTGAAAAGTGCATTCTAGTTTCACCTATGTGTTCTGTAAATATTGAGCTTCATCATAGACTAATATTTCAATGATTGCAAATTAGTACAGATCCATTTAAAACATTTTATGTCCCTTAAGGTTCTGCCCCCAAAAATGTATCTGAGAGCTAGTGCAATTCTAATATGTGGCCTATCATCAGCAAAACTATTTGTGGAAAATCTTTTGGTTTTATTTTCTTTTATCCTTAGAAAGACAATCTACAAGGTAAGGTTTTCAAATGAAAGAGGTATTCTCAATTAAATTAATCTAACAAAAAAAAAAAAAATAGAGTACTGCTTTGCAAGTACCAGTGAATGAACAAAATTGAAAGAATATCTAGTAATTAGTTTTGTGAATTAAAAGAATGTGTTCTTTGTATTTGAAGGAGAAGCAGAAAATTGCAAACATTGATTTCAGAATAGAAGCTATTCCCTTTATTGTCTGGAGAGTGCCCATCAGAGACCAATAAAATTCACTCACAGTGATCTCTTGGTACTCATGTCAAAAAAAAAAAAAAAAAAAAAAGAAAAAAGAAAAAAACCAGAAAATAGACTTCTTTTCTATGACAACATTGTCTCCCATTTTCAGGCTTCCTCTGCTGCATTCTGCAGAAAAACAAAACAAAACAAAACAAAACAAAAAAAAAAAAAAACAAAAAAAAACCCCAAAGCCCACAAACAATTATATGTATACACTGCTGAAAGTCTACAGATTACAGAAACTGATGTGTTCCACTGTTGAAGAATTCTTTTGAAGGAAATCAATCAGTAGGTTAATTAGTTTTCCCTTTACATTATTATTATCTCCGGGCAAAGAAATTGAGAACTTAATGAACTTTAAAACAGATTTTCTTCCTCAGGTTATCTTAATGTCTGTTAACTTCAATAGAGCTGCATGATGATAAGGATGGTCCTGTGTACACTTGATTATCTGTTTAGAGCTGCATTATGTTGGCAAAAGTCAAAATAGTCACATTGCTATTAGTTTGAGGATTGGAGGCTGAGATAATCTGGATAATGAAATAAAACTAAAACAGAAATAGGACCTCTGGGTCTGAGCTGCTCTGGTCTAGAATGGTGTAGTCACGTCCATGCAGGTCTGTGACTAGCTAGTATATTGTCTCAGACCAGAAGTACATGTTAAACACATATTAACTAGTCATTCATACCCAGAAACTCATAGAACCATAGAATAATTCATGTTGTAAAGGATTTCTGAAGGTGAACTCATTGCTCAAAGCCAATCTTAAAGTTAGGTCAGGTTGTTCAGGATTTGTTCAGTCAAGTTCTGAATACGCTCAAGGGTAAAGGTTTCACAGCCTCTTTAGACATCCTTGTTCAGTGATCAACTTCACTGTGAAAACTGTCTTTCTGAAATTTATTCAGAATTTCCCTTGCTGGTGACTATTGTCTCTTATCCTTTCTCTGACTTCCTGTTCTTTCTAGGAAGAGTCTGTCTTCTCTAAATCTGTTATGTATTTGAAGACAACAATTAGATTCCCATCAGCCTGTTCTTCAAGCTGCATAAACCCAACTGTTTTTGTTTACTTCTAGCATTATGAGTACCAGCCCTATAATCACCATGACTAATTCTCTCCAGTTTATCTAAGTATTTCTTTCATCAGAGATCCCCAAAGTGGGCACAGTTCTCCAGGCGTGCTTTCACAAGAATTCAGGAGAGGTGAATAATTGCTTTTCTCATCTCATTGGCTACAAATCTACAAATGCATCTTGGAATGAGCTCAAACTTCATAGCCATGGGGACACACTGCTGACACATTCAGGTTTCTATTTACCAGAACCCTCTGGTGTATAGTCCTTTCCTGTATAGTTGCTTTCCAGGCACTTGACTCCCCAGCACATAAAACTGCATGGTGTTATTACATCACAGTTGCAGCATTTCACATTTGTCTTTATAGAACTTCATGAGATTCCCATTATTCCCTTTCTTCAGCCTCGTTCCAGCTTCCTGGAAACCATATTATGCAACATATCAACTGCTTGTTCTAATTTCTGTCATCTGCAGGTTCACAAATAGCTACTTCCATGTCATTATCCATGTCCTAGTGCAAATAACATTAGGACACACAGTTACTCAGGCCACTTCTGGTGGTAATCTGGGTATACCATATAGTTTCGCTGAAGTCCTGCTAACCCTGAGCTCATGTTTTCCTGGAGATATCACCCATGTTATTGCTCACCAAGACACTTTCCATCGTTTATCAGCAGTACTTGCTGAGCGGGGAAGTTCCAGCTAGAAGGAAGTTGGCAAATGTGACACCCATCAAAAAGAAGGGCTGGAAGGAGGATCTACAGGCCTGTCAGTCTGACCTCGGTGCCAGGGAAGTTTATGGAGCAAATCATCTTGAGTGCCAACACGAAGCACATACGGAACAACCAGGTGATGAGACCTAGTCCTGGGGGAAAGGCTGTGAAGGTTGTTTATATGGACTATAGCAAAGCCTTTGACACCATTTCCCACAGCATTCTCCTGGAGAAACTGTCTGGTCATGGCTTGGAATTGTATGCTTTGCTGGATAAAAAAATGGATGGATGGTTAGGCCCAGAGAGGGATGGGGAATGGAGTTAAATCCAGCTGGCTGGTCACAAGTGGACTCAGGACTCAATATTGAGGTCAGTTCTTTTCAATATCTTTATCAATGATCTTTATCAGAGGAATGAGTACACCCTCAGGAAGTTTGCAGATGACACCAAGTTTGGCAGCTGTGTTGGTCTGTATGAAAGTAGGGAGGATCTATGGGGAGATTTAGACATACTGGATTGATGGAATGAGGCCAGTGGTATGAGGTTCAACAAAGCCAAGTGCCAGGTCCTGGAATTGGGTCACAACAACCCCAGGCAACTCTACAGACTTGGAGATGCGTGGCTGGAAAACTGCCCAGAAGGACTTGGGAGAGTTGGTCAACAGCTGTCTGAACATAAGCCAGCAGTGTGCCCAGGTGGCCAAAAAAGCCAATGGCATCGTAGCCTGTATCACCAATAGTGTGGCCAGCAGGACTAGGGAAGTGATTGTCCCCTTGTACTCAACACTGGTGAGGTCACACCTCGAACACTCGCTCTAAGAATGACATTGAGGTGCTGGAGCATGTCCAAAGAACAGCCACAAATCTGGTGACGGGTCTAAAGAACAAGTCTCACAAGAAGTGACTGAGGGAACTGCATTTGTTTAGCCTGAAGAAAAAGAGGCTGAGGGGACACTTTATTCTCTCTACAACTACCTGTGAAAGGAAGTTGTAGTGAGGTGGGGTTTGGTCTGTTCTCCCGTGTAGTAAGTGATAGGATAAGAGGAAATGGCCTCACATTATGACAGGGGAGGTTTAGATTGGATATTAGGAAAACTTTCTTCACAGAATGGGTTGTAAAGCACTGTAACAGGGTATCTGGTGGAGTGAACATCCATGGTAGTATTTAAAAGACTTGTTGTCATAGTTTAGATCCAGGACCATCCACTAGACCTGTAACAGAAGCTGTCTGTTAACCCCTCTCCCTCCCCAAAGGGGAAGAGAAAGGGAATAAGGGAGAGAGACTTAGTGATTAAAGAAGAAAGAACAGCTTTAATGAAAGTCATAATAATAAAATGGGATTTATACAAGTATACACAAAACCGGTATTGAACGATTCCCCCCCTCCCCCCCAATAACAATTACATCACCATCATCACTGATGCTGTGGAACAGGCATTGGGGAAGTCCCAGACTGGATTCAGCAACAGATTCAGGAGCTGGATTCTGGAACTGGATTTAGGAACACATGGATTGGGGTTGTCAGAACAGAGAAAGTCGTCCTCAGTTACTGGCTTGACCCTCATGATCAGCTTTATACTGAATATGATATACATGGCATGGAATACCTCACTGGTCAGTTTGGTGTCACCTGTCCTGCCTGTTCCGCCCCACCTTTGTGGCCTTACTTTCTATAACCCTCAGTGTGGTACACAAGATCCGGCAGTGACCTTGGTTTGCACACCAATCCTTGGTAGTAAGTCTAAACATTGAGCTCTATCACTGCTAGAAGTAGACACTGAGAACATATGCCATTAATTGTGTAAGGTGCAATTAGTTAGAAGAGTCATAGCTGAAAAGTAAAACTACTGAGCAGAATTGTTCTTTTTTTAACTCAGACCAGGAGACCTGCAGATGTGGCACTTAGGGACATGGTTTAGTGGTGACCTAGCAGTGCTGGGTTAGTGGTTAGACTTGATGTTCTTGAAGGTCTCTTTCTCTCTCAGAATGATCCTTTGATTCTGTGATTATTTCACTCATGGAAAGGTTTATCTCAGAATCAAAGGGTCCAGTCAGAGTCTGTGGGGAAGTTGTCTGCAATAAAAAAGTTAAACTTTCACATAGTTAATTTGATTTTTTCCTAGAGTGTTCGGGTTTTTTTAAGTAGAAAGTATTTTTGTGTATTAACTATAAAAACTGAATTATGTCAACACAGTAGTCATTTGACTACTTCAAAAGATGCTCCCATAACATGCAGCAAATATTGCAAGACAAAAATCTTCACCTAAAGAATTGTGAGAAATGAAACTTTCTGCCTACTACTACCACTCAAATAATTGCCCATACCTTTAAGCCATCATCCAGTGGGCAAATTTCCAGAACTGATCATAAAATCATCATATAACCCAGGTTAGAAAGGCCCTCAAGGATCATCTGGTCCAACCTTTCAAGGTAAAGTATACCTGAATGCGATCATCTAGCACCCTGTCCAGTCACATCTAGAGTTCACAGATTTATCTATACAAATTCTTGAAAATGAAACTAGACCAAAACAAAACCAACTTTTCAAGCTCAGAAGCAGGTGTCAGTTTCCATGGAAGTTCACAAACAAGGGTATGATTCATCCATTATCATACTGTGGCCTGGAGTAGCTGAAGGATTTATCTGCTATGCAACATAGAAATGCTAAAACTTCTTACACTTCCAAATTAAACATGTTCTTACATTTCTAGTGTAGAAACTTATAGATACCAAAGTAAGAGATCAAAATCTTTTTAAAGTAACCCTTGAGGATACCAGGCAAGAGGAGAACACTTCAACTGACAACATTACCATACAAAGGGTTAATGTGATCTCTTTGTAGCCTCTTATTATTTTCTTGTTCTAAAGCTTTCTATTGGGGATGTTCTCTGGTGCATGTGAAAGGCAGAAAAGTGAAGTGTGGTAAATTAATATAGATACATGTTTATCAGGTAGTTTTAATTTATCATCATTTTAAAGGAAAAATATTAATGCAAAAATCATCAGCTTTCTGCTTTCAACTTCTAAAAGGAGTTTCATAATCATCCTGTTTCCATTTCACATCCCCAGATGATAAGTACAATGTTTTAATTTTAATCTGGGCAGACAACTTGCAGAAATATGATTTGATTGAACTCTTGTGACTGAAGAATTCTTTTGAAGGTCCAGCACCTTACTGAGAATATTGATCTCAAGTGAATAAATAAAGCACAAACATCAATAAGGATGAGGAAACTCAAAGTTAAATAAAGACATTATAACACAACCGTGGGATATTTAAATGTGTAACACAGACTTTATAGTGAAAGAAAGAAAGGAATATAATGAATCTATAATCACAGGTGAAGCTGTAGATAATAACAGGAGGCAGAATAAAAATTAGTTGCCTGTTTTAAAAAAGTTATGTGTCCACAACCATGGATAGGAAAAAATGGTGCTCTACTACAACTCTGTCATCCTGATTTGCATAACAGGAGGACCTGCTGCAATGTTTTTTAATGTTCGCAGTCTATACACTATAGAACTGTATTTGACTGTACATAAAGAGGCTAACAGAGATAGCACTATTTTTTAGACCACACAAAAATAAATCAGAAAAAAATGGACTTGCTTTCAGGTCTGTGAAATCAACTTCAGTCTTTCTTAGAAAGTCACGTCCCACCATACTTGTATATGGAAATAAAAGGGATTCAGCCGTTTTTGCTGTGCCTGTGGATTAAGATAAGGTCACATTTTGGTTAGGACTGCTGCCTCTGCTCATGTGAAGAACAGGGCTCATATTCCTTCTTGTCTCTCTTGTTTTCTGATATGCATCATGTGAGTTTCTGTTGTGCTTGACAGGGTGTACCAAAAACAGCCATAACATATGTACTTTACCAGAAACAGAGTTTTCCACACAACTATGGGCCTGATCCCTTTGGATGACTGAAAAAATCTGTTTTCTGTGCTTTACAGAAGATGAGTTTTACATGGAGAAACAACTAGGTCACTAACCACAATTGTCTAAAAATATTTTTCTTTTGGTAGTCCAATTTATTCTGAAATACAGAGCAATGGATGTCACTGATATTTTGTCATTGCAATTATGACTGAGGACATTTTTTAAAAACAAAAACCAGATCAAAAATCTAGTCAGTCCAATAAATGAAAAAATATTTATAGCTGCCTTCTTGTAATGAACAATGCTTTATGGTTCAAGATCTTCTTTTGGAATTATTTTTGGTGAAACTTCCACTGGAAGTCCCCAAAGGACTTGGTAGATACAAAGGCTGCAATCAAAACAAAAAAAAATACAATCACCTGCAAGAGGTACCTCACACCATACTTGCATTACAAGCACCTTTATCAGCAAACAGTGGATTAAGGACAATAACACAGCTTCTAGATAGGACTTTTTAGCATATCAGATGTTCTGAGAGAAAAAAAAAACCCTATTGAATATGAGTGCACTGGTAATTGTTCATATAAAATATTTTAACACCTTATCATAATACGGCAACAAAAAAGAGATGAATTGTTGAGTTTCATCTGCCTACAAGAAGCACAGTCATCTATGTTCTATGGAGACCTTTTGGTTGCATCTCACACAGTACTTGTTTCAATGTACATAAAGTTTCTGAACATTGCCTTAAGACAGTTGACCAAACTTAGGGAATTGTTTTGACAGAAAGGTGTTTCCAATACAACTCTTCATGATGACATGCCAGGGATATGTCAGATACTGGAAACACATCTGAATTGCAGAACACAACTCTTGGCTGAGGATCATCTTGGGTGTAAACCTTTGTAGACTGACTGAAGTCTGGCAACCCTTATTGTGCTCTTAGCTTAAACCAAGGACCAGGCAAGCCTGCAGTGCAATAAGAGAGATGAAGCTGGATTTTCATGTAACTAACTTTAGCACTTTTCCAAGGTGGAGTTCTCCGCATCTCTAATACTTTACAGAGAGCAGCATGAGCCTCCAGGAGGAATTTAGAAATCCTAAGGAATATAGGTACTATACCCTGAATGCAGAACTTCCTGTGGAGGCACCCATCTTGAAATTAATAACAGAAGAAGTATAAGCATCCAAGTTATATCTAAAGTCAGATAGTATGGATCCTCCCCAAAGCTCCTTTCCTTTCCATTTCTCTTCAGAGTTGGAAAGAGCAAGTAATGCTCAAATATTGCTGAGTGTGGAGGGAGCAGGTTCATAAAGCAAATAAAAATTTTTTCTAGCTTCCTCACTGCTTAGATTTTATTCCCCTTAATTCCCAAGTTTTATTTATCCATACTCATCCCTGAAAAAAACAAAAAACAAACAGAAAATAATAATTTGAGTCTTCTTTTAGTCCTTGCAGTAAAAAGTGGGTCTGTAGCTTTTTACACAAGGGTAAAACCCCTGGGCAAGCAGAAGTGAAGCTGATGTTGTTAACTTTGGGTAGTACTAAAATAGACTTTACAAAAGGCATTATGGAGGTTTTTTTATTTTCCCAATTTTATTGCAAACAAGTCCTAACAACTCTCTTGAGAGCAAAAGCTGACTGATACTGATCTTTTCAGTCAATTCATCCAGTAACAGAAAATGAGCATCATCTTGACATTCTGTGCATTGTTCTAGTTATTTTCAGTTGTTGCTATTGTAACCTGCTTTAAGGCATCATTCTGAACACAGATTCAATTTCTAAAGCACCTGAAGGCACTGTTAGTATTAAGGAAGCATGCCAAAGTTGTCATCAAGTAGACTACAGCAAAAGATGATACAAAGCTAAGCTGCAAGTCAAAAATTAAGCATCTTCTATAATGTTTGACAGAAAGTTATGCAGCAGTAAGGACTTACCCAAGGTAAAACCTGCTGTAGCAGTCACAGTGAATATAGAGGACAGGAGAGAACATTTTGACTGTGTTCATAAATTTGAATTGTTTTATACAATACATTGATTCCCCCCTGGAAAATACTTCCTTTTCCATTTCATGAAGGCCAAATATAGCTATTCCATGCCCCAGGGATATCATGTTTCCCTCCATAATGTTTGCCATTTAAGAAAAAAAGGTGTGATATTTAATTAAAATTGTACTGAGAATATTAAACTCTTACCAACGCAGTTATCAAATTTTCATTAATTACCGAAATCCTAAATGAACCACACTGAAGCATTTCAATTCAATTTGATGCTAAAGTAGATCTCCAGTAGTACTTTTTTACCTTCTTAGGCTTGCATAGATTTAGTATCAAAGATAAGAGCATTACGGTACAATGTATATATATTCTATTTTCATCTTGTCAAGGCTTATATGACGAGAACTTAGCAAGACAGCAGTACAAAGACCTGTAATCCTCATTTCCACCATTGTTTTTATCAAGGAACCTGAAAGGCAGTAGGAGGACAAAGAGGTCTCTGTGAGTTCTGAAATGTATACAGAATTTGTGATTGTGAGGAATATATATTTTCTTTAGTTAAAAAGATCATTTGGCCCAGAATTTGGAAAGAGGTTGCTTTATGGTGTTGATTGACAAGTAGCTATATTTTTTTAATCATTAAACGCCTGTAGTTGCTAGAATTGCATCAGCCAAGGCTGTTATAATTGATTTTCCTTAATGCAAGGCAAATAACCTGACAATTACTGTCTGAGTCACCATAGAATATTACCTCTTCTTCCAGGAAACAACAAGATTAAAGTTAGGTTATTCACTTTCCAATAGTAAGTAATCATTGATAAAGAAAGAAAAAAAAAAAAAAAAGGAAAAAAAACTTGTGTATAAGCAAGCAATAAAAAATGTTACTCCAGAAATAATCTTTGCATGTTTGTTGATGGAGTGCTTTTTACAAGCTGTTTTCAGATTAGGTTTTTCTTACTTGAGGCACTGTCCTCCAAGTAACTCTGAAGTCTATTATTCCTCAGATCAAAAGTGAGTTCTTTCACAGCTGACAGATTAGTCTTTGTTGCTTTCTTCTTCGAGCTTCTAATGACAGTCCACACCTGTGATAGGAGGTGAGGAAAGGAAATGTAAGTCATGCTGAAGTAGGGAAGCAGTGTGGTGGAGCAACATAACCCAGCTATACTTGGGATTGTTCTTTTCATGCATCCAGACAAAGCATTACAGTGGAATGTCAACAAGCAGCTCACAGGATCTGTAGTTCATCCTGAGCTACTGCATTAAACAGAGCTTAAAAGAAATATGAGACTTTTTTTTTTCCTTATTTAGTGTCCCCAGTGGACTGACTCTTTCTCATCTTGGATTTGGCCATAGTTCTTCTAGAAACAAGTGTATACTGGTGTTGGGAAAACCTGACAGACTGAAACTCAGTCTGCCTTCTGACTTGCATCTGTTTACAGTCAGTTGAAATATGATATAAAAGTCAAAATTAAAAGCACATAAACTTTGAAATTGGCTTTTTGCAGAATAAAAGATCATGTATGCATATGACATATAATATAAATGGCATGGTTAATGTACAGGATTTAGAAATCTGTAAAATGATGCACACAGATATGTACCTCCAATTTTATTACCTCCATTCTCAAATCAAGCCCCCAAGTTAGGATTTATTAGGAAAACATTGCTCTTTTCACTTTAATTTAGTCCCCTTATGCAAAGAGTGCATAATACATATTTTCATTTAGAAATGACTCTGTTACTTTCTCCCCAGACTTACTGAACATTCAGTGTATGTCTTCACAACTGGCAAAACTGCTGTGCAGGTCTAAATTTGTGCCTTCACTAGCTGATCATCCACACTGTTAAATGACAAGCCCAGGCTGTCATCTCCTGGCTTCCAGCCTGAAACTGTCTGAGAACCACAGAGGAAATCTGGGTCCACAGGTGGAGTGCTGGAGTCACAGGAAAATTCTGGTTGGGTAGTTATTGCTGAAAGTTGAGATGTAGTAAGAAAAGGGCTTGTAAAGTTGTACAGCTATGAGACCTTGAGCTCTTTCAGACTTTTTCAACTTCAAATCAAAGGATATTAAAACAATTTCTGACATTTTCTTTTATATGTATTTATATACAAGTAGCCCTTTCAATGACTTCAATAGGTCTGTATAAGCTATTTAGACATTCATCTTGCCCAGGCACTGGACCATAGCATGAATGCTCCATGACAAGTGTATTTTGGAAGGATCCTTCTTCCCTGTCATGGTTTAGGGTCAGGGAAACCCCTTAGACCTGTAAGAGATGCTCACTGTTAACCCCCCTCTCTCCCCAAAGGGGAAGAGAAGGGGAATAAAGGAGAGAGACTTAGCAATTAGAAAAGGAAACTAGAACAGCTTTAATGAAAATGAAAATAATAATAATAAAAATTGAATACAACAAAATTGATACAAAACCAGTATCAAACCCAACTCCCCCCCCGATGGCAATTACATCACCGTCGCCACTGATGCTGTGGAGCAGGCACTGGGAGAGTCCCAGACTGGGCCCCGCAGAATATGCGTGCTGTGTTCAGGAGATGGACTCTGGTACCAGATTCAGGAACACACCGACTGGGATCAAAGGCAGAATGGAGAGAGTCATCCTCAGATGTAAGGAAACTTGAAGAGGACCTGAGCCAAGCTGAGAAAAAACAGCAAAGTGGGCAAAGAGGGACAAGACCCTCATGATGCCTCATCTTTATACCGAATATGACATATATTGGATGGAACACCTCGGTCAGTTTGGGGTCACCTATCCTGTCCTCTCCTCTGTGCAGATGTGGTCTTTTACTTTTCTTTTCTGCATCCCCCAATGTCATACACAAGAACCAACAGTGGCCTTGGTCTCCACACCAATACTTGGTAGCAACTCTAAACATGGGGTGTTATCACTGCTAGAAGCAGAGGCTGTCTGTGAGAACAGGTTGATAACTTCAGACAGTGCAGTTAGTTAGAAGAAAAAATATGAAAAGTAAAATCACTGAACAGAATTCATTCTGTTTTCACTCAAACCCATTTTCCATTCAACAGACATAGTACTCAGACACAGACTGCTAGGATATAAGTGCAATTCATGTAGCATGACAAAGTTTTGCTATGCCAAAACTCTAAGACCTGAAGGTAGCACAAATGGCAGGTAGGCCTATGTCACCAATTTTCCATGCCTTTGCAACATTTATATATCATGCAGTGAATAAAGCAATGTCTAAGGACATCCATGGACCAATGAGAGTAAAATAAAGGCTTAAATTGTTGCTTATTCTGCAAGCACTGAACACTTTCTACATTAAATGTAGGTGTAGGAGACCAAGTGCATCATATACTGTCGAATTCTATATATCAGAAAGTATATGTACAAGGGCTTAGAGTAAGGTGGCACCAAAACCTATAATTCTGCAAATTACTTAAGTTTTGAAGTTCTGAATTTATAGCCTTTCAAAGCACCCACTTAGGTGTGCTTAAGTCTTCTGTCTGTTATGTATATGCATATAACAGAATTACTGTTTGAACATCAAAAAAGTATCAAACAAGGTTTTTGATTCTCCATTCTATTAAAATTTAGTACCATTATGACAATTGTTCACCTTAGTATTTAACAGGTTTACAACATAGACCTTATTTCAGCCAAAAAGAATTCCATATACTGCAAACAATATGTGGGTTTTTTTCAGAAATCATTTATGCAACATCTTGTTCTAATCTGTATATACAGAAAATACCCCCATTTTCTGTGATAGAAGATCATAGTTTCATATGCTTCCTACACATTCTATTTATATTCTGGGAGTAGTCAAAAGACAGCTGTTAGAAAATACATTGGTCTTACAAACTGTCAAAATATAGAGACAATAATTCAGGATTCCTTTTTGTGTCAACAGGATTCCTTCACACTTCAACAGATCTGTTCTGCCTTCTGCTGATCCCTGCATTTTGCTCTGACTTGCTGAATGAAAGCCTTTCCTCCGGTGACCAAAATGACCACTTTGTATACTGCATGAGTGATGTTTTTAATTTCTCTCTCTATTACTTTGGACATGTGTTAGGAAACAAATGGTTATAACTGTACACTTATGGAAGCATAAATAAGTGTGCTGCTTACATCAAGAACATCCACAGTGAGTAGTATTTAGAAACTTCAGCAGATTTTTTTGACCTTGGAAACAACTACAATACTATGTAAGCTAACCCATAAGAAACAATCTTAAAACAAAACATATTTCCAGCTCAGTGAGAAAGAAAAGTCAATCTATTTAAAAGCTACTCTCTTTTCTTTTTTTTTTTTTTTTTTTGCTTATTCTATCAAAAATGCAGGTACAATAAAGAAAGGGGTAAGATTTATGGTTTGTTTTCCTGTCTTGACTGCAACAAAGACTGACTTGCAGTCTTTGTTAAAGACTATTATTAGACATATCTGATTACACCATAAAATATTGTTATTATTTTTATTATCCTTATTAGAATTATAAAATGTTGTGGGTTAGATGTAATTTAAAAATGCCTCAGTAACTCCAGCATACACATTTCCTTAGAAACAATCAAACAGAGCCAAATTAAGTGTCAGAAAGCTAGTCTAAGAGCCAATATCTTCATTTGTACTTGTAGCTCCAGTGTGAAATGAAGCATTCTGGTTATGTTGATTAAGTCTTCTTAAATGGCTTGGAAAGCATATGGTTTGAAAAAATGAAGCTTTATTTTAATTTATTTGACTAAATTCTACATTCAGTCATATCTTCAGAGACTTAACAACTCACTGGTAGCTTTGACGAAGACAGATTTTGGGCCATTATACTGAGAATCATTCATTTTTGGTATCTCATGGGCAGTCCTGAGAGGTAAGTAAAAACCACTAAGGTCCACATTTTCAAAGCTATTTAGGATCTGTAGCCTACTGAAATTGTTGGAATGTTTGTTGACTGATGTCTGGAGGAACTAAAAAAACCTCATATTCTATATTATAGATACTATATTGTTCAGCTATAGTATACTACTAATAATCCCCCTTTTTTTTTTTTCATAAGAAAATAGTGTCAGTAACCCACTGTGTTTCAGTCCATCCAGGTACACACATAATTTAATGGAGTTGTCAACACACATTACTGGGAAACTGCACCATGTTTTTCTTCATTTTCTAGTCATGTATCAGAGGTGGAAAGACTAATGTTGTCACAATAGAAACAGAGGAAACCAGCAGAGCTATTTTATAATTTTTATCACCAGAAGTCAGAGCAGCTGCGAGTATTCAATAGCTCTGCCTTTAAAATACTTTAACATGTCTTTCATTGTGTGGTAGGATATTTACAGTACCCACATTGGATATCACCATGAAATGAATGTTTTGAGCCATGAAATGTCACTGCAATGTGTAAATGTGCAACAAAAACCAACAAAGAATTTCACAGATTCTGTGAAAATAGACTTACATTGCAGTAATTCTACTTTACTATTTTGCACTTTGTAGTTTTATCTTCTGCTTTTTAATTCCACATTCCTCTGTCTTACTAATGTACAAGAGAGATCAGATCAAGCATACCAAAAAGTGTGTAAGAATGTTTTCTTGGCACTCATGTGTTCTTATTCTTTTTGGTTCTTTCCTTGAATAACCTCAATATGTTTTTAATAAGAGATGTCATATTCATTGCATATATATGTAATTCAAAAGATTTATCAGAAAGGTGTTTTTTTTTTTTTAACTTGGGTGACTGAACTGACATCAGTTTGCCTAAACTAGTGGTATTGCATTTATTTTTAAATAAAATAATCCAACTTCAACCGTACAACATATGCAATAGTTTACATTGGCTTTGACCTATACCTCTCCGTGAACTGGGATATCTTCCCTGAAAAGGCAGATTGTCTTTGTTCATCACCCTAGTTTAGATGCAAGCCATGCTTTGTTCCACTCCAGTTGAAATATCTTATTATGATTTCCAAGCAGAAGAAACAATTATGAAGAAGTTTCACACAGTGAATTATTTTAACTTCTAGGAGGACTGGTTCTGTGATCTTCCCAGGCACAGAGGTAAGGATGAAAGGTCAGTAGTTTCCAAGGCTGTCCATTCTACCTTTTTTTAAAATGGGTGCAGTGTTTTCCTTTTCCCAGTCACCAGGGACTTCACCTGACTGACAGGACTTTTCAAATATGGAGAGCGGCTTGCAACTATATCAGCCAATTCCCTCAGGATTATGGGACGCATCTCATCAAGTTCCATGGATTTATGTATGTTCAGGAGCCTCAGGTGGTTTTGAACCTGATCTTCTCTTACAGTGGGAGGCACTTTGACCCCCAGTCACTGTCTTGCAGTCCTTTGACTCAGAAGATGTGAGAAGAGAGGTTTCCAGTGAAAACCAAGATAAAAGAGTTGCTGAGTACCTTAGCCTTTTCCTTGTCTGTTGTTACCAGACCTTGTCTGTTAGCAATTTTTGAACTGTAAGCATTCAATTATATGACATGCTTTCAAGCAGTGCTACAGAAAAATAAGGAAAGCTAACAGTGAATTTTAATCAGACACCAACTTGCAAATATTATCCATTTTATGGAAAATGCATTCTAGTGTAACTAAATAATTTTTTTTTATATATTTCACAGAGTTAATTTTGAAGCATCTTTCCACAGAAAGAAAGAGTTTCCTCAGTCTCTTAGGCAACCTTTTGTAAAAATAATCTCAGTCTAAAGAGATTCTTTAGCTTGACTGTATGAGTTTCTCCTTCTCCAGCTAATAAATCTTTTCATGGCCCCTTTGTTATATGTTAGACTTTTGAAACTTAGGATGACTCTGAGGAGATATTTAGTTGCTTACAGTCTGTTGAGGCTCTGGGACTACAGCTTGATAGTGCAATATAAACACTTTGGTGCATTTTAATGTGTTGCACAGCGACCACCCTCTCTTCCAAGTATTGTCCGCCTATAAAGTGCAACTACCAGTTTTCCAGGCTGAATGACAAAGGTATAAAATGGACTTCAGCATTTTTCTATTTGGCCATGCATTGCTAGTTTGTCCATCAACTGAAGATTTATTTGAGCACAATTACACAAATATTTTCTTTCTCATAACATAAATGTAGAAGAGAAGATTTGAACACTTTAACGTAACTACTTTTGAACACTAAAGTAGGTATAATATACACATTATTCTCTGAAACATGTCCCGTTTCCTTAAAATAAAAAAATGTAATGGCAAATTCACCCAACACATAAGAAAATTCACATTATAAGTAAAAGAGAAAAATACATATTTTAAATAATAAATATATGTTTTCAAATCAGCTTTGTACTGTATCATTTATAATAGAGATCTAAAAAAAAAAAATCTTTTAAAAGAACTTGTAATTTGGAAAAAAAACCCAAAACTCCGTGTTTAGAAGTATTGATTCATTGTAAGAATGTGATTTAAAATCAATGTTCGCTTATTTACATTTACTTCCAGCATGCAATACTTAAAATACCTTCCTTCAAATGAACCCTTAGGATATTATCCTTTACTAATGAAGGTAACCACAAGTATTTTTCAACACCACATCAAACTGATACAATAAGGGGAAAAAAGATAGCCAGAGAAACTACTATCTGCACATTCAGACTACATATGTGATTTTAATTTAAACCATACATAACAGGAATGCAGGTACATAAAATGTATTTATGATAAAACCTGCATAGGTTGAATTTTTGCACATAGGCACAGCTTCATTTACATCAATTAATTGCTCTATGAGTACAAGTATGCAGTGAAATATATTACTGTCCTGAATTCTCAAGTGAAGTCCTGCCTATATAGAAAAGATTATCAAAACACAGACCACAGTCAGAATAGGAACATATATTCTTCACAGTCATGTTTAGTCTGCAGAAATCAATGCCTTTCAATAATAAAGAGAAAAGGTTCTAAAAAGCAAAACAAAAAAACATCTAACAGCTATAAGTGTCAGTAACTCCACATGACACCAAGAGGATGGAAAATCTTTCTGATGTTATTCAAATATGCAATTTTACAACACACAAAATACTGAATAATTAAAAAGCTGTGATCTTATTTTCTTTGTTAAAGAAAAATGAAAATTCAATTCCTTACCCTACAGGTCTTTTCTAAGTCTATTTCCTCTGCTTTAGAAACTTTTCCCTACATTTTCTGCAATTAACAGTTTTGTATTTGCAGTTCCTCATTAATTAATTCCATACTAGTGTTCAATGATACCAGTATTGTGCTATGTTTTAATGCTTTTCACATAACTCTACTCAACAACATGGGAAAAAAAAAAAAAATCAAAGAAACAGTATTTTGGGGATTATTTGAGAAAGGACTTTGCACCTTTTTACTGATTTTATGACTTCATCTAGCCATCAGAAAAATACAGACTATTGGATTTTGTTACATGCCATGATCATCTAGTCTATTCTCTAGCAAAACACAGACTACAGAATCCTTTGAATTAATTCATGTTTGATCTCAAGCATATCATTTAATGAAATATCCAGTATAGATTTATAAATATTCTCCAGCGTTGGAGAACCCATTAGCTAAATGCTTACTATAGGCAATTACTTTCTCTCTTTGCTAGTTCTCCGTTAATAGATTTCTATTCCCAGGAAATTATTTATTGATTATGCTGGGGTCACCCCTACAGACTTGTCTTTTATTAGACAAATTGTTTGAGCTATATATTTCAATAAGAGCCATTCTTTTCCATCCCTTCATCGTTTCCAAGACTCTTCTCTGAACCCACCCCAAATTCTCAATATCCTTTCTGCACTATACATGTTGTATCCTGCCTCTTTGTTCCAGCAGCAATCACTCCACTCTCCATATGAAATACACTCACTTGACATTTCCTCAGTATGCCTATTCTTTTTGTATCCAAAAGGGGGTTTTGCCTCAAGATTATTAAGCAGCTCAGATCCATTCTTCCAGTCCAATGACAAAAAAAATAGTAAACTATACATAACCAAGAGTCCATTTCTCTGAGACATCATAAGAAGCACATCTCAAAGAAGAACTTGTTACAGGCCTTTTCAGGAGCATAAGCATCAACAACTCTATTACTTTTTCCAGATATCTTACAAATGATTGGAAAATTGTTTTTTTTCTGTATAACAATTCTAGTTCCTTATAATCCTGTTAATTGGTGTTTATTTCATTATCCCACTTTGACTGATAATTAATCAAACCCCTTCTCAATTCAGACTTAATGTCATGCCAATACAATCTATAATTAGCATAATAATTTTTTCCTTCCTTTTTGAATATTGTTACTATGTTGCCTTTCTTCTACTTTTGCACAACTTTTACAAATGTTTTGAAAGCTGCTAACAATGTTGCAAATGTTGCCCTTCTGGGCACATAAAAATTCTTATGGTTATATCTTGTAACCTTTTTATTTCTTCCATCTATTCAAATTTGGATATTACTCTCAAAATCACATCAGCTTACTTCTAAGAGGGCAAAACCAACATCACCTGCTGGGTGGATGAGTAGAGATCACTTAAACAGGTGAATCTGAAAGACGGTATTAGGTCTCAGTCAGCATAGATAAAAGACTTACAATGGTGGTTTTATCTAGGTGGAGCTCCTTCTTCAGGTTTTCCTGTTTTTGCATCAGGCTGTTGAAAAAGGATACGAGTAAGCAAAAAATGAGTGAAGTTGCAATGTTTTTCACATATGTTTTACTTCTTGCTAATAGCAATGGATTCCCATCATCTAAAGCATCAGTTAAGTAAGAGAGTCTTCCATGGTACTAAAAGGATTTAATTCCCATCTTTCCTATGTCAGTCATTTTAAAACCCTTTTTATTACCAAGATGGTTTATACACACTTCATTTTAAACATCTTAAAATTATATCCACTCTCAAGTCTAGTAAGCCCACTGCAAAATAATTCAGAACTTAGCCTTTGTATAAATGCTGATTTCAGAGTCTGAAAGAGCTCACCTTCTTTCCCAGCAATCGTATGTTCCAAGGAAGCTCCAAAACATTCAGGTTCATGTCAAAATCACAGCTTCTATCACTTTCATAAACTTGTCCATCCCACTCAGTATTTCATGCCAAAGCCTGAACAATGTTTTGGTCAGAAGAAGAGTGAGAGTGGGTAAATATAGCATCTTGTGTGCCTTCTTCAGAAGGATAGTTTGCCATCTCAGTCTCAAATGATCTGCCTAATATTGTTGCATGTAAATTAGATAGACTATAACATTACACAGAAAATTTTACTAACACAATGAGTGGAGTTCAGTCTTCTTTTCATGTTTACGCCTTGGCCAGCAGTGAACTGCTGCATGAATAACATATGCATATCTTTCACCCTGAGGGAAGCATTTGCAACATGTGCCTCAAATCAGGAGGCTGTAGCTTTATTTCACCTCAAAAATAAAAGCAGTTATTCACCTCCTGGGTGAGTGCTTTACCCACCAAATTGTTGTGTAGAAGAGTGGGGGGGATCACTTGACCTGCTATAAAAATGTTTCCCTGGGACTGAGTTATTACTTATACAAATCAAAATCTTACTACATCCTTTTTTTAGACCACAATCAATTTTAGATTCCTATGCCAGCAGTGGTTGAAGTGCCCTACAAAAGGTGATATTCATTAAAAAGCTCTGAATTCATTTACATAAGTTGTTGGTCTGAAAACAGTTTTTTAACTTCCCTTGGAAGAAACTGTAAAAAAAAAAGAATTGAATATTGGCAGTAAAAGAGAATTTTTAATTAAACATTCTAACCTACATAGCTAGCAATATAATCTTTCTGTGTTCAGACATTTCTGGACATTGCAAAAACATAACCTTTTCTGAATCTAATTATATCTACAAAGCTGGTAGCTAAACCTAAGACTTTGGTACGTTTCTCATTAGTATGAATATTAAAATTCATCTTATACTTTCAAAATTTTTTTAAGACTACTAAAAAACAGTTCAAGCTTTTGTCTATCTTCTTTTAATGTATTCTCAGCAAAATCTTCAGGACTTTTATAGCTATTCTATTTCCTGTATAAATTATACAGACTCACTTAACTGAATTAGAAGTTGTGAGTTTTGGAAGAATTCTGTTAGGGACAGTTTCTACTGTACAAAATAATGACATCTATACTTCAGATTACTTTTTATAATATATTATATATACTGTAGGTCAAAGCAGCACTGAAGCCCATTGTTGACAATGGTTGCCATCCACATTGTTTCGTAAGAGCCCAATTCATGATAGCTGCTAGTTTGTTTTGGATTAAACAGACGTGTTTTTTGATGTTTAACTCTGCTTCCACAATCAGGAAGTATAGGATACTTAATGAGGGAAGTGACAGACAAAAAAAATCAGTTCAATAAATTTCAGAAGCCTGACTGGACCTCAAAAAATGTTGTTTACAGATGTTGCTGTTTACTCTCTGCTATCAACAAGTTCTGTGAATCCATTGGAGAAAGTATGTTTCATCCATTTCCTGTGGGAGCTCTATGAGGCACACAGCTCCAGCATAGTCTGTGTTCATGCCATAGGCTCATCTAACAGAAGTTCTTGCCATTGGGCCAAACCTGTATCCTCAGTTGAAATGTGCACAGGTTTGTATTGTACACATGGCTAGATATCCATCCCACTCCAAAGGACCCACCTCAGGGCACAGCTGAGCCCCTCAGGTAAGATAGTGCGACTGGTAAGACAATGTTTCTGTGAAAAGGCAAATACTCCCTGTCAGAGAGAAGTGAGGAAAAAAAGTGCAAAGAACAACGCTGCAGACATCAAGGTGAGAGTAGAGGGATGAAAGGAAGTGCTCAAGGTGTGGGATCAGAAACTCCCCTGCATCCCGTGAAAAGGACCAATGCTAGAGCATTTCCTGAAGGACTACATCCCATGGGAAGGACCTACACCAGAACAAAAGAAAAGTGTGATGAGGAAGGAACATCAGAGAGAAAATGTGGACTGATGACAAACCCTGTTCCCCATTCCCCTGTGATGCTAGCAAGGATGACATAGAGAAATCAGGAGTAAGGGAGTGGACTTCATCCTGGGAAAGGGAGTGGGGGAACAGAGAGGTATTATTTTATGCCTTTGTTTTTCACTATCCAAATATACTTTAGTCACCAGTAAATTAAGATAATTTTTCCCAAGTCAAGCCTGTTTTGCCCATTATGGTAACTGGTAAGCTATCTCCCCCTCTTCCTCAGCCCATGAACATTTTTCAGCTTATTTTCAGCTTCCTGTCCTTTTGAGAAGGGTAGTGAGAGAGTGGATGGGTGGGCATCTGGTCCTATTATTAAACAAATCCAAATGATATACATCAGTTAGAAAGATGAAGAAAAATATTAATAGTTACCTATCAATAAGATAAATTGTTGAAAAATTACTATAAAAATAAATATTTTAAGATTGTGATTTGGGACAAATACAGAAGGACAGTATTAAATTGTGCAAATGGTCATAAACATTTGTTTAAACAGGATATATTTAAGCATGGTTTTTAAGATATCTTAAAATTATTTTACTGTCTCACTATAGACACACAGCTGTATGTACATACGTGTATATAAGTTTATTAAGGTATCTGTCTATAATTATTATTAAATTATTCTTAAATATTTACATGTTCTTCACATCCTTAATTTCCTACTATGCCAGAACAAATATATTGGAGGATTTTTGCAGTAAATTCTCCACTTCTGTAAAGGAACAAATGCTCCTTTGACAGCTTAATTATAAAAGGTAACTTGCTGTTTACAGCATTTCAGGTATTTGGAATATAAATGCATGTCCTGCAGACAGCTAATGAGATAGTCAAGTGTAATTTAACATGTCTTTGACTCTCAAAGATAGCTTCACCATGTTAGTGGTATGTCTGTATATTGCAAAAGAATTTATATCTATTTGCAGCTGATCAGCTAAATATTACTCTGAGCCATCAAAAAATACCTGCAGTAAGAATACATCAGAAAATCAGACCCAGCACTTCAGATGTTATTCCCTCTAATCTCATCCTGCAGCAAAAGGAGCCTTTCTGTTGTAATTAATTCTAACACTTTTACCAATCAGTTCTGAAGTGACTGTCACTCTAGGATGTTCTTGTCTCAGCTTCACTGGCTATCTTGTAGCTAGTAATCATTAGCACTTTCACCATACTGTAATATAGCTCCACATTTGTTGTTGTTGTTTTATTTTCACATTCAGAATCTTTTTTGAAATAGGCTTGAATAACATTTCTTATGAGCACAGACTGATGCACCTTGTTTCCACCAATGCGTCAGTATTACAACAGGATAGGTAGTATTTTCCTTTACTTGTTGAAAAGTAAAAGTAAACAGTAACAGTAAAAGTAAAAGAACAGAAAAATCAAAATTGCTGTCAGTGGAAGTCATCATTTCTCAAAATCAAGATCTAATTATCAGTATGTTTTTATAGCAGATTCAGAGTCATCTTTTTGCAGCAGCATTCTGTGTAGTGTCAAGGTTTAAATGAATGCACTTTAAGAGTATGCATAGAGTCTGCATAAAGCATTTTTGAAACTACTGAAATAACCTTTATAGATATGTCAAGAGACACTTTTTAGTCAGTATTGGGGTTCACACACGAGTCTCAATTCTTTAGTAAGCAACATAACAGCATGTGCGTTATATCTTCCACAGGAGGCTTTTGAGCTATGCACTCTGGCTTCCTCTAAATGTAAATCTTTCTGACACAGTGGATAGTCCATTATTTGTAGGAAAAAAAAAAAAAATTCAGGAGGGAAATGAAGAGGGGTAGTATATAGGAAAAGAACAAGGAAGAATGGCAAAATACTGGACCAAGAAATATGGTGCTATGCTGGAATAAAAGAAGAATAACTAATGAGGGATGTAAAATTGTGAACTGAGGATTTTGTTAGTCCTATACCTATAAAAGCCTAATTAAATGGAATAATTCCATTTTTAGGACTATGCTAAGGTCTCCTACATTACAGGGGTAAGGTGGTATAATTGTGTTGTATTTGTGCTGTAGTTTTTTTTTCTAATAACATAATTATTCCATCAACTGAGAAACAAAATAACAATAAAATACAGAAAATACACTTGTATGAATATATTTACTGAAATATGGTATGGTTGTACCTGTAATTGCAGCTAAAAGAAAATCAGTAGAGCACTGAATTCCATTATTTTATTTTTAAACTTATATCTTTCTGAGATCACTTCCATTTCCCCGATTTCAGTCTGTGAAAGGTTAGCCATCCCTGCCTTAAGAAGCATCTTTTCACACAAGTTCAACAGGTCAGTTATAAGACTTCTTATTTGTTTTTGTTAAATAAAGTTTTAAGAATTATAATTTATTCTCCTCTTACCTGAATAACAGTGATATCTTGAATAATTTCTTATGGTGTGTCTTCCTATATTCATGGAAAAGTGAAACAGCTTTTTACAAGAAAAAAAAAAAAAAAAAAATTAAAGGAGCGATAAAAACCATAACTGTGAAGTGAGGAGTAACTTGAAGAGAAAATGCTGTTCACAAACAATAACTTCTTTCAACTTATCATCAGTATTTGTCATATATGATTCATTCCCCTAGCAGAAAGCTTAATTTTCCCAATGAGACCTGACAGTTTTCTTGAACTGCTTTCACAGATGATGTATCTGCCATGAGTGTAGATTGATACGTCTCAGGTGGCATTACATATGCGATTTTCTGTTGATCTGAGAAGGAAAGATAGAAAGAAGACAAAGACAACAACTTTATGAAAAGCTCATAGATTTTTAACAGAAAATGAAAGAAAATTTAAACTGACCTTTGAGGGGAAAAGAGACAACACTTCAGAGCATCTAGGCCACTAAACAAAGAAACTGACACTTTTGCAATAATGCATACACTTTGTAGACTGAAAGGTTGCTTGATGTTAAAATTGATCATCTGACAACAAAATGTCAAGATGTTGTTCATAAGCATGCATTTTATTCCAAGAATTTTATTACTAATATTTAAGAATGCTAAGAATCAAACTCATAAAGGGTAGTACTTACTGTGCTTGAATATCAGTACACCGTTGGGCTTTTGCACATACAAATATCTAATCTTCATTAAGACATAGGATATGAGTTGCTCACAAACATACCCAGAAAATCATGATCATGTTATCATTAAAATTAAAATAAATATTAGAAAAAACCACATTATTTAGTTTTTATTTTGTTGAATGTATTTGCTTGATAATAATAATAGGTTGGGTTTTTTTCCCAATGCAAAATAAAAAGCAAACACAGATTATAATGTAAAAAATATAAGATTTAGATGAAGAAAAAAGAGAAAATATAGCCATATACACAATAACATTTTAGCAGGTATGGTTATGTGTTTAATTTTGTTTGGACTCAGAATCTAACACTTGTAATGCTGGGCATCTAGTTAAGCTCATGCTGAAATATTTCTCTTAAAGATTACATTTGAATAAGATCTTGTAAAATGCCTTCCTTACAGAGAGGGAAATTTATTGCAAATCAGCAATATGAAAGTTAATACAGATGTTAATGGCCCCAAATATCAGACTTTTATATGCAGATTTTAAATTAGAAACCAGTTCCATTGTATTGCTGAAGTTGAATGTATTCAGGATATTTTAACTCCAGATGATGAATGGATTGCAAATATAGAAAAATGTGCTCATTCTGAAAAAAAAGCAATGCTTGGTTTCCCCTGAAAAGTAAGCTGTTCTGGACATTATCACTCATCAAAACCAGAAGGATAAACTGAGAACAAAAAAAGATTATACAATGATCAACTTGTCTGTGCATGGCCTGTAAGCTGAAATGGGAGCTTACCTCAGTGAATACATTAGCTGCTAAGTCTTTATCTAGATGGAGTGTATTATGTAAAGCTTGCTTTGGCATTCTGCCATATTTTTTTCTTTTGGAGCAACACATTCAGTATTAAAGCCATATTTTAAATCAGACACTTTCTAACAGGAGAAAGCCTAGAAAAGAATAATAAAAAATATTAAAATCTCAGAAACTAGGACCTATGAAGAAAGGTGAATAGAATAGGACTTTTTTTGTATGGTAAAAAGGTGGATGAAGGGAGACAGAACTGTCTATGAATGCATAAGGTGATGTAATGAAGTAAGCTAGGATCAATTATTTTCCTAGTCAACATGGAAAGAAAAAATAGTAATAGATTTACATAGAGGGGGAAATCAGATTAAATAAAACTGTTGATAAAGTATGGCAATTGAAAAGCATTTTCAGGAAAAAGTGTAGTTTCCCCATTCCTACAGATTTTGGGTCTATGAAAGATACCATTCTTTCTGGGTTTGTCTAGAGATAATGAAACTAATTCTATCATGTTCTCAGGGAGTGAAAGAGCACTTCTGCAACCCAAAACAATTCTGTGATTGCTGAATTGCAAACTATAGTATTGCTGAAACAATTCTCGTATGCTAATATTTTCTCTGCATTATGATATCTGATAACTTTGTGACAGAACACTTGAAGGTACTCATTAATTTTACCAATACACGTACAAAGTACAATCTTTCTCTGGGACAGATGCACCTTATTTGATTTTTATAGCTTCCAAAATACTTATGTATTTGTGATTTGACAGGTTTTTATAACTGCCAGCAACACATTAAAATGTATAAATTTGGTTAGCCTTTCAAATAGATTTGACCTCTTTACCTTAGTAGTCATGCATTTCTAAAGTGTTCTCAGAATACATTAATTACCTTACCCACCTGAAATTTATGTACGTTAGATAAAGCTTTGAATTTCCTGTGAGAAAACAGTAGCAAAATCAATAACTATTTCTAGTTATTTCTAGCTTAGCTGGAAAGAACCATTCTTTAATAAACAGAAAAGATAGACTAACATTATGGCCCATGATAAAACAAGATGTCAGTATAATATACCTTTCTGAGACAGTCACATCTTCAAATGAAACTAATGTAAAGTTACTGCTAGTGCAGCAAAGGTAAAGTTTTGGGCAAAATGGACTGAACACTGGCAAACTTATAGACTTCTGCATAGACTTCTATTAAAAACGAACGCCATTCACGTGAGGAAGTAACATGGTGTTGATACATCTAGGCTCAACCTCCATATACTACCATTCATAATATACACACTAGTGAAGGTAACAGACCTCAGCTAGCACCATAGCTGTGTGTCAGTATGGGGCTAAGTAAGAAATTAAACATCCTTTTTCAGCTTTCATATGTAAATTCAGTCTTCACCCTAAGGGATATCTGACTTGTTACCCATGTTCCTTTTTGTCGCTTCTAATGGAAACCGGTTATTACCTTTGCCTTATGAAAGAAGTTGATTCACATGCACAGAGTGCAAACAATTTCCATGGTATGGCACTATGGTAGATGGAGGGATAAAAATATCAATAACTATGAATTTCTCTTCAAACCTCCCATTTCCACTTTGTTTCACACAACAGGAACTTTCCCTGAAAACTCAAAGATTTTTGGTACCGGGACAAAATTGCCATTTGATTAACACTGAATCTAACTAACATCAGCTGGATTTTGTACAGCTATACAGAAATTGCCTCCTAACATGCTGAGCAACTCGCCAGCAATGCTGTCAAATAACTTTGATTACTCCTGAACTACCCAAAATAGTCAACATCTAACAAGTGATAGTCTTCAGCTTGTGGGGGTAGGTAGGAAAAACACTTTTATCTCAAGAAAATAAAAGAATATTGTAGTAATCCAGACCAGAGATCTCTTAACCAATGTTAAAAAATAAATTTGATGGATAATGAAAACCTGTAAGGAGTAAAAATCATTAAAACTTCTGAATTCTGCTGTTGAAATTATTTCTATGATAATGTCACATGATCTGAAAATTAGACATTACTGTGTGTTTCCCAAGGATTCATAATATTTTCTTGACCGTATCAGCATAAGGTGAGAGAAAGGAAGGTGCTTAAGAAGGAAGTCTTAAATGTAGTAAACTAAATAATTAAAGGTCCTCTATTGAATAGTCCACATGTCTAGAACTATAATGCAGAGTATATACTCCATCAGACTTTGGACATCTAATTTAACTAGTCTGTCTCCCTTGGCTTCATTCATAACTGAAGTAGAGCGAGACCCTCCTCTAAAAAAACACTTGGGGTGATAAATTGCAATGTAAATGGTCAAAGTCTGATTAAAAAATGTTATGATCAAACCATGCAAAGTGCAAACTGGTATACATTCTCCCTTCTGTTTGGCTATTTGAGGTGCTTAAGGTTTAGCAGTATGTATACTGCCCAGAGTGACCACCCAGTAACACCTCATTTCAGTGGAAATGTTAATTCAGGTTCTTCCTCCTTAATCTTTCTTGATTACTGTCTCAGGTATCCAACTGATATACAAAGAAAAGGGAAATATTCACACTTCCCACTAAGGTTAGATAAACCAGTGAAAGGAAAGTCATGTATCTTTAGTAGTGGCCTGGATCTGGGAGCTCTGTGATCACCTTCCCCCTTCAGTGCACTGAGGAGCACGGAGCAGGAGGTTGCAAACTACTACACTTTGCCATCTGCGAGGTGGAAATAGTAATGTCTCCTTCTCCTTAGGGTCTGTGAGAGCCTCTCATAGAGAGGCTACATGGTCAGGCATGATCATTGCTTAAGAGAAAGTGAAACCTTTAAAGGTCCCTTCCAACCCAAATCATTCTATATTTCGATGACTATTCATACATGATTGTGTCAGGTGACCTGAGAAGAGACAGTTCTTTGTCTGATGCTGATGGAGGACCAAGACAATTTCCTAGGCCTCCCTTTCTGTAAAATTGCCCTGGAGTTGTAAGGCACCTAGACCAGCTGCCTACAGATCCTCTCTTAGATGCTTACAGATCCTTTTAGCAAATTACTGGAAAAATTCTGTTCAACATAATGTGTTGAGAGTGGAAGACTAGAAGCACATTTTTTTTTTACACTTAGGAGAAGGAAACTGTACAAACCTTTTGCTTGTATACTTCACTGTGGGAAACCATCTATATTTCAAACACAAACTCTTCTACCCTGGGTCCCTCTGGACAGTTAAAATCTATCACTGGCAAGATTCTTCTCAGAATGACAGAATTGTAATGCAGAGAGGAGTAGTGGACTTCCCTAAGGGCAAAGGAGGCAAAGTCTGACTAGCCGCAAGATGTTAATGCACCTGTTCAAGTGTACATGAATCACTCAGTTTCTGCAAATAAAATAAAATAAAATAAAATAAAATAAAATAAAATAAAAATTCTACTAGTCTGCTTCTCACTGTGGAAAAAAATAGCACTGAATGTTTTATCCTGTCAGAAAAATTTATAGTACAAAGTGAAAACTTTGTTTACTTCTATCTGTGAAACACAACCCTTTGGTAGGAAATATCTCATGTGCCATTTTAATGAGAAAAAACTAATGTCTCACTAGGGTTAACTAACTCAAAGGAAAATAGTAATTATACGAATTTTGAGAACTTCCTTTGGTAGCAATAATAGTAAATGGCAGGTAGAAGAAAAGGAAAAATGAAAAATCCAGGAGATAGTACAACATGACAGAGTGAGATCTACAAAAGTGAAGAAGAATAGCATAACTACTGTGAATCAATTAATGTGGCAGACAAGTTGTCAGACTGTAATTCTTATTTTAAATATGAATAGTGATAGCTGTTAAAAATGCTTAAGGGCTGTTACCTTGCCAGGAGGTCATGTATAGCACCTGTCACTGGTGTCAAAGAAGCCTGGATATATATGTCTGAATATGTGTGCATTTCAAAACTGCAACTTGCTAAATATTTCAGTTTAGAAAGCTTGAAAATTAATGAAGAGAACTCTGTGTTTAAAAGGGAAATTAAAGATACAGCATGATACATACTTGAAAGGAAAACAAAAGATTTTGAGCAGGTTTGTTTCTAATATGACTGCAGATTTTTCATGCTACTTACCATACAGCCTAGAACACTTGATTTTTGAGACCAATTTTCTTGCTCTGCCAAGATGGACCAAAGATTAAATCTAGTTCAATCCCTAATCTGTAGTTGTGTCATTACTGCCTAGTCTCAAAAACAAAACGATGGACAAAAACATCCATGCAATTTTAGGCACTAGAGCAGCACCTTAAAAAAAAAAAAAAAAAATTAAAAAATCATTCCCATTAAGAAAGGCAAACTGAAAAGAGGGGGTTTGTTAGCTGATTCATGCTTAGATCTGTTAGGCTAACAGACCACCTGACTGCTACAAAACACTAAGGCATGTTCTTGATAAACACGGAAACAAAATCCAAAGAACAGATGCATAAGATGCAGATGTGAAGTAAAGGTAAAAACAAAAAGCACACGACTCTGTGGTTACTGTAATACAAATTTTATTTTCTGCTGTGTGTTAGGGTGAGTTCTTCAATTATTTGGAAATCATAGTTTGGCTTATCTCTTTGTTTGGAGTTCTAATTGTAAAGAAAAAAATATTTGAATCTCAATATAGCCAAAGTAATGCCATTTTATGTATGTATTAGACTCTGCTTAAATGGGCAGTCATATACTGTAGTCTCTATTTTTCTTTCTAACTCTTTATAAGAGAAAAAAAAGCTGCAGACTGAATCACATCCTTGATTATTGTGGGTAGAATACTGTAAATAATTATATGTGAGAAAGGACAAAACAAATGTTGGAGAAATATTGTGACAAACGAGGTCATTGTAGAGGCAGAATTTCTCAGGAAAGAAGTTAAAGTAGAGAGAAATTTGTTTTATTTGGTTATTTCAATAACAAAGACTCCTAAAGGTAGCTATCTGATGTTAATAACATTGTCCTTCTAAACAAACAAACAAAAAACCTACAAAAACAATGTTTAGCACAAACAATGGGGAAATTATAGTCTGAAGAAGTATGAGTCATTTCTTCCTTGGCAATCTTTCCTTGTCTTGCAACCAGAAATGTGATAAAGAGAGCTGTGAACAAGAAGCTACCCATCTCATACAAAACAAATTACATTTGGCTTTATTTAACACAGCACTAGATCAAAATAACACAGACAATTGCAATGGTCTGGGATCTAGCTGTTAAAGTAACTAGTTACACTAACATATTATTGAACTAGATATACAAACAGAATAAAAAAGGAAAGTCCTTGCTTTAATGAATTTAAATCTATATTAAAAAAAAAAATAGGAAACAAGCTGCTGGACCACAGAAGTACAGATTCAATGGGGCAACTGCTTAATGATTTAACATGTATGAAACAGATCCTACTCAATAGGCATGAAGAGTAACTTTTTTGATACTAATCCATGAATCACATGTCCGACTACTACCAAAAAATAAATGCACACAGAACAGAATGTAGCAAACTGTCAGGAGATCAGCAGTGATCAAGAAGGATAAGCAGACAGAAAGAATAGGTTATTAAGAACAGGTTACCACACCTGACAGATACCTGTGGTATGGGACCATCTTCCATAACTGGGCAATAAGTCTTTCTGTTGTCTTGCCAACAAAGTATCCAGGCAGAACTGACAAAGGTGAAGCAAAGAGAAAGATATTATATAGGCTAGAAAAAAAGAATTAATATATTTAATGAACACTCTCTTTTACTGAGTACAGTAATTGTAAATATTCTCATTATCATCTTACCCGCATTTGGAGGTGCAAGCAGGAAGGTTAAGAGAAAGCATAATCAAGAATACTGCAGTTTATATGGACTGCAGTACTAAGCTTGTCACTGTATGAGAAGTTTGCTAGAGGCAGGAGAAGGAGAAGGGCTTTGCAATTCTCCTAATAGCACAGCTTGGTGAGTGGCACACTACCGCTTCTGCCAGGGAAGATGCTGCACTGGTGCAGAAATAAGTTTATCCTCATCCCACCTTCACCATAACCATGGATCTATGTGGTTTCCTAGTTTTCAGATGCTTTCCAAACAGGCTGGAAAACATACCTGGAAAAAAACCGGTAGGTACTGGTATTTTATACTGCAGTGATTTTACAAATGGAGAATAGTCAAAATGATTAATAAATAAATAAATAAAGACATAAACCACATTTTTGGGGAAACTTAGACAAATAAAAGCTAAACATGAGTAAAAAGATAAAAACCCACTGCTATGTACTGATTCTGTGACAACAGATCCATACAACTTTATTCTATATGCAGTTGCTGAGGGGTTAAAAGATGCCTAGGTATAGTTTATCATTTATTCCCTCTCCTGAGAACGGGGAGCAGAGATATGAAAATGCATCTTGAAGCTCGAAGTCAAGCAGCCATTTACAGATGAGATATGACATTTTCAGCCTCCTAAAATTTTTATTCTGGTTCCCCTTAGAAAACAACAACCAAAAAAATCACCCAGGACCTTGAAGCAACTCTTCCTTAAACTCCAAGTCAGGTGATCAGTGAAATCCCCCCAAGCAGGCTGGAGACAAAGCTGAGAGTGCTTTGACAATGGTGAAGGACAGACACAATTTTGTATGATGGCCTCCCAACTTACCTGGAAATGCTTCAAGCCAAGGTAAGACTTGCTGCCATCTCTCATTCAGCTGGTCAAGTTATTGATTAATGCAGTATTTAAATTCAAGTAATAAGCTGCTCTTTTTGCAAAGGAATTCTGGAAAAGAAAAAGAAATGGACTGCATAGACCAAAATATTACTGTGTTGAAGTTTTAAAAGAAATAGAGTATGAAGTAGGAAAAAATCAGTGGAAACAGGTAAGTTAGCATCTGGACTAATCATTCTATATTAGTCTCAAAGGGAAAAGATCCAATGTCAGAGAGGTTCAAGTTCAACCACAGATGAGCTCTGGGCGAGGATAAGAAGGTGTTTATATCGCAGAGCTATGAATCATAAAGCAAAAATATTTTTTCTTTGTTCTGTCACACTTTTTTTCTGTTTTTCAGTTTAGGGTTGGATTAAATACATCTTTTTGTTCTGCTTTCCTTCATATGTAGGCATGATCACAACTAATTGTTCCAAAGAACCCTTTTTTTTTTTTTCATTGTAACTTCGTGTATACAAAAGTTATACAATGTGGCCTATTAAGTAGGCACTTGTTGAATTTTCACAGGGATGAAGCAACCTATCTGAGCTATAGTAGAGCTATTTAGGAAGAGGTTTATGTGTGCTCGTTAATCAAAGATGAACACTGTGCAGAACTGTTTCAGCTTTTCCACCATTCTGACAAATAGTTAAGGGCTCCCATCAGACACTTCCCTATTTCCTGTGGTTGCATGTGGTGAACTGCTTGGAAACCTCAGTTTACAGAGTAAAAGTTCTAGGACAACCTTGTCCATGCACTGCTCCTAAATCTGGGACCCCAGATTTTCCTCTATACAGGATTTAAAAATGGAACTTTTTCTATGTTTCTCCTGAGTGGCTCAGGATTTTCTGTTGAGAAAATTTGTTCCTATGTTGACCGTAGGAAGTTCCATTTTAACATGAAGAGGAACTTCTTCACTTTGAGGGTGACAGAGCACTGGAACAGGCTGCTCAGAGAGGTGATGGAGTCTGTCTCTGGAGGCATTCAAAACCCACCTGGACACATTCCTGTGTGAACCTCTCTAGGTGAACCTGCCTTGGTCAAGGGGGTTGGACTAGGTGATCTCCAGAGGTCATCATTCCCACCCCTGTCATTCTGTGAGTGAGCTTTGAAAACAGGGAAGTCATGAGAATCCCAGTTTGATGCCAGTGTCCAGGCTTCTTATCATGAATGTGGCAGTCACAGGAACTACACTGAATACTGCCTTGCTTGAGTGAGTTGATGATGTTTATGGAAGCAAGAGAAATTTTAAATCCCACGCATAAAAGCTTAAATTCTGTTCCAAGACTCTTTTTCCTTTTTTTTTTTTTTTTTAACTCTTGGCTTCTTCTAGCAATTTCTTCATTACCTACTTTTGTACAACTTATTTATCTGTGATTTTATTCACAATTAATAACATGTCAAGTAAATTCTCTTTTAAGAATGTTTTCTTTTTGAGAGTTGCCTTACACATAGGGCTCCTTTTATGTCCAATCACATATGCATAGTATTTGCTTCTGTCATAAAATACATGAGATCTATAATTTCAGCCTTTATGCATGACTGTAAAAGTACTAAAATTTAAAAGCCTTGAGGTGATGCTGAGTTCATTATAGGAAGCTGGCAGCACTTCTTTCACCAGATAAAAGAAATTTAATTACTGGCATCTACAGGAAACAGTTCTGTCAACTTTGAATACTATGATTTCTTTTATAACCTAGCTAGTTATAAATTCTGTAAGGTGCATTTTGTCTGAACGTATCTGTTACTTCAGTCAAGCTTTTCAGCAAGAAATCGTAACAAGAGTATCTTTATTTTCTTATCACAAGAATAAACACTGATCTGATGCTTGAAAGGTTCCTGAAGCCTGATGAATTCAGAATTTCAAAGGTATTCTTACTTATTCAAGATACCCTGGAAGTATTTAAGATCAGGTTAGATGAGACTCTGAGCAACATGGTCTAGTGGGAGATGTCGCTGACCATGGCAGGGTCCCTTTAAGGTCCCTTAAAACCATTCTATCACTCTATGATTTTTCTTCAGACAAATTTCCATTGCTTTCTCTCTTTCCTGATGTAGAAGATATATGTAGAAGTGAAGCACCACCTATGTCAGATGTTGTTTGTTCTATTTATAAAACATACAGCATTTTTCATTGGAATGAGGCTACGTTGTAAATGTCTTGTAAGACTTTGGTGTGACAGCTGACTACTCCAAATGAAATAACTTTTTCAGCAGACTTTTCTTGAGTATGTCTAAGATGACTATTGCAGCCTAGTCCACAGTCTCAAGGAAAGAGAATAGTGTGTATATATATATATATATATATTTTTTAATATATATATAAGGTCTGACTGACCTTGACATATATATTTTTACTACTGAGTACTCTCAGGAACAAACCCAACCATTGAAACCCCAGCCAAAAAAATCTCCAAGTGTTAGCATTGAGAGAACTGTAAAATAATATTCCCTCAAGACAGAGGGTAGGCAAAAAGTAGAACTTAAGCACTCACTTGGGGATGTGTGTATATGTTTGCTTTCTGTAGCATCTTTGGAAATCTTGAAGCATTCTTTGGCCTCAGTTCAACACAGTCTGTACATGTTTTGAATAGGAATGGATGTAAGTAGTTCCTTACTTTTAAATATGTTACTTTTCTGAAATGGACCTTTCCTGAGCATAATGTGAATATTGATCAGACTGAAGTTTTCTCTAATTCATAGATTAAATTTTTATCTTTAACAATGTAAATGGTATTTAAATAAAATCAGTTTCTCTGTAATGGAAATGACATGCATACTGACAGTCTTTACAGTCTGTTAGTAACTGTGTGTCTGATCTGACAAGCCAATCTGGGCAAAATGCCAATTGATTTTAAGTTTTACTTGTGTAAGAGTATAAAACGAGTCTCTTTATGATTATGTGCCATTCTCCATATCCACTAGCTTAAAGCATTAAAAAAAATTTGCAAAATACTTTTGCAGTAACAGCTAATGGAGGGATAAAATAATCCTTGGTGTAACTTAACTGGATGATTGGAATTTTATGCCAACTACATTTCAGAGAATAAACAAGAGAAAGGTAATTTATAAGCTGTATTTTATCATCCAAAAAATCTAAGTGCTATTACAGGTCAACATATTTCAAGCCTGGTCATTTGATGGAGTAGATATGAACCTCATGGTAACACAACAAAACAGCACATACTGGAATATTGTGTGTATGCATCTAGTATTATGATAAAATTAGTTTCACCTTTTCTGCGCTGTTATTTACCCAGGCTGAACTCTCCACTCTTTCTGTGTGTTTGAATAAATGCTCTACTAACCACATTCCAGGAGAGATCATACATCCTGACGTGGTATTTTAAAGCCCAGAAAATATATTCAAGATTTCTAGAAAATCTGAAGAGTCACAAATTAAGAACCACTTAAAAACATGCATTCTTCATTGGTTTTGTACAGTTAACATGAAAAGGCCAATGACACTACAATCCCTAGTTATGTATAGTGTGCAACTGAGAATTTGAGACTGTCAGATATACAAGAAGAAAAAAAACCAGAAACTTTGATTATACTTAATTGAGTACACCCAGAAATAATAAGCTTAACTAGACAGTTTTGAAATCAAAATTCTGTCTCCATTGCATCAGTGCAAATTCTATTCACCTTAGTAAAAGTCCTGGAACAAGTTGCCACAGTTTCTCCCTCAGTTTATCAGATAAGCCTGTGTAGAGAAGCAGGATGGTTACTCATCCTAAAATTGTTCTCCACATACAACAGAAGAAGACAAAAACTCTGGGTCCTGTCATTTTATTTCTACTGGTGGTAAGAAATGGTTCACCTTGCTATGCTCTCTGGGCATCTGCCCAAATTAAATGTTTTGACTAACCTTTGCACAATGATGTTGTAGTTATGCAATCAGTAAACCATGCTTCATATCTTAATGTTTGGTCTGCAAATACCTTCAAAGGTATTTTGTCAGGTCTTTAGATCATTAACAGACATCCACTATTTGGGAAAGAAAGAAGGAGTAGTGGTTTCAAACTAAAAGAGAGTAGATTTAGACTAGATATAAGGAAGAAATTTTTTACAATGAGGGGATGGTGAAGGGTGGTGAAGCACTGCAACAGGCTTCCCAAAGAGGTGGTAGACACCACATCCACAGAAACCTTCAAGCTTAGGTTGGACAGGTCTCTGAGCAACCTGATCTAGTTAAAGATGTCCCTGCTTAGTGCAATGGTATTGAACTAGATGACCTTCAAATGTCCTTCCAACCCAAAGGATTCTATGAATCTTTGATTAATAAATTCTAAGATAAGAGACTTGTGGCTCCATCCAGAGAGGGGAAATAAGTATGGGATGTATAACAGGAAAAGCAGGAAAATAAAATATCCACACTTATTCTTTTAGGAGAAATACAATATACAGCTGCAGGAGGATACTGGACTTGCACAACTCTATGAGAGTTGTAAAGCAAAGCCATTTTATTATCAAATTGCAGCTCAATTTATAAACTAAAATTTCCTGATCACACACACACTCACTATTGGTTCTACATGTTTATACATGAGCTATTCATGAGTCTTAGGCTAATACATAATTGGCTATCCTACACCGCCTTCATCACCACCCCCCATCCTGGTTATCTCTACTTTGTTCTTCTTTATCTTCTTGCTTCACTGCTTTGCTTCCTCCTTTGGTGTTTTCAAGCATACTTCAAGGTCGTCGTCCATGGCCTAATTTATTCCCACATAGTCTTGCTGATAGCAGGCATGCCCATTCTCCTTCAGGAATGATCCCACATACAGTTACTATCCTCTTTACGGAATCTTGGATACAAACATGAAGATCAACATAAAGCCTATGTGGGGATCTGAATTTTTAGGAGTTAAAACAAAATCTTTCTTAGTGTTTCAAAATTATTACTAAACCAGTGAAAGGTTTTGGAAGTGGTTTGGGACAAGGGCATTTTGGTTTTGGTTTTGCCAGAAACTAAGGTAACATTTTCAAAAAGTTGTTAGAAATCCAGCATCTTGTTCATTGTTGATAAATTTCAGCCAAAGCCCATCATTGTACAAAGTTCATCTTACTTTACCCATCTGCATACTTTATATTGCTGTATTTTATGTCCTACTGTCAGTGATCCCCTGAAACTTTTCCAGGTCAGTATTCATTTGTATCATTCTGGGTAATTTTGAGGCATTCATAAAAATTTTTCAACCCCTTTTCTAAGGATATTAAAGAACAGACTGTTACACAGAACCCTGTGGGGTTCAGTGTCCTTCCTTCACTGAAAAAAGAGACTGTCCTTTCCTCTCTGTTTGCCATCACTGGGTTGTGAGTTTGAAGGAAGTGAGCTTGGATGGTGGTACACAGGGATTTCTGATAAAGAGGTGTTTTGGGCCACATCTTGAACTTTGGGAGTGTTTCTGATGAGATGTCACTCTCATAAATATATTAACATTTGATCCATGCCAGGACATCCTGAGACAGAATGAAACAAGATAGTAATAAGAAACAGAGAATTGGATGTTAGGTAGAAGAGTAAATCCCTGTTTGTAAGAGGATCAGATGCTACAAAAGAACCAATTAGCCTGGACTTTAGCGATGAAAGGAGTTCACATAAAATGTGAACAAGGAGGGACTATAATGAAGTAATGGATAGAGAAGCAAATCCACTTTTACATGAAGTTCAGTTAAAACAAGAGATGCTTAATGTAAAGGCTTAGATAAGGTTGGAATAGAATAGAATAGAATAGAATAGAATAGAATAGAATAGAATAGA
>JANVCC010000018.1:27139000-27151062 GCA_025345505.1 Todiramphus chloris collaris
GAATAGAATAGAATAGAATAGAATAGAATAGAATAGAATAGAATAGAATAGAATAGAATAGAATTTTAGGTGGAAGGAGCCTACAATGATCAGCTAGTCCTACTTCCTGGACACTTCAGGGATGACTATATGGACACTGTCCACTTACCTTTTAAACATTGGGCAAGCTTGGGGCATTTACCACCTTCCTAGGAAGACTGTTCTAGTGTTTTACCACCCTTTTGGCAAAGAAATGTTTCCTAATATGTAGTCTAAACCTCCTCTGGACAGCTTTGAACCATTCCTATGCACCTTGACACTGGATACCAGGGAGAAGAGCTCATCACCTCCCTCTCCACTTCCCCTCCTCAGGAAGCTGTAAAGAGTAATGAGTCACTCCTCAGTCTTCTTTTCTCCAAACTAGACAAACTCCTAGGCAGAATGATCTGTGGCCTTTCACCTTGGAAATGGACAAATGAGGGGGAATATTACAAAGGTATAAAAAATAATGAAGTTTGTGGATAAATTACTAGGGAGTGATTTTTCCTAATCATAACTCAAAATTGAAAGGGGAGAGAGTAGCTTTATGATATATATGTGTATAAAAAAGAAGTATTGTTTTTATACATGATGCCTTTAAATTATAAAACTCAATAATACAAAATATTACTGATACCAAAAGGTCAAGATGAACCTGTGAATTGCTATTAAAAAAATGCTTGGATGTAATCTCCAACTCAGGAATCCCTAGGCTTGGAGACCAGAGGACAAGTAGAGGCTGGTCTTGTGCTTTCATTTTCCCCTCATTTCAATTTCCAGTGGCTGTTGTAGAAGATGGAATATTGGGATAACTGGAGTATGATCTGATACAAATTTTCAAGACTCTGGAAAAAAAAAAAAAAAGAAAAAAAGAAAAAAGTCTCAGAGGCATTAAAAATAAGGACGTGTTTGGTGTTAGTGTGAATTGATTGAAAGAGTCTTAAAGGAAAACAGAAAACTATAACTATTATTAGGAAAAGTTAGAGAGGAAATACAGGTAGAACACTCAAATTCTTATCGCAAAAAGGGAAAATTCATTACATGCAGCATTCAAATGAAAGGAATAATAAAAAAAAAAAAAATTCTGTCATACTGCATGTCCCATCATATTTCTATTAAGTTCCAAGTACATTACACTTCTGTCCTTTTGTGTCCTGTTACATCTTTATCTGTAATTGTTTTTCTATCTTTGGGGATTTGTTATGGTTTTTTCTCTGCCTTTTATCTGTCGTTCCTTTGCTTCATACTCAGTTTGTTTCACATTGTTTTATCCTTCTATCATCCTGCTTCTTTTCTCTCCTCATTTAAATAATCCATCAAACAATGGTATTACATGTGATTGCATTTTGAAGTATGACCTCAAATCTTTTTATCTGATTTCAGATGATGTAGATGTAGTCACCTCTGCATTGTTATTTGACTTGTGTATTGGATAAATACTATAATAAAGAGATCTATTCTGCTCTTGATACATTTGGGGTTTTTTGTATGAGTCTGTCATTTAGTTTTCAAAATAATCAGGAAAAAGACTTACTAAATATATAGATTACTATGGACAAAATATTCTTATATTTAAACATAACTTTTTTCAAAATATAATTTGTACCCACAGATTCCTATTAAGTTGACTTAATTTTGCTGGTTTTATCTACTGTATCAATATAGTGAAGGGAAATAAAGCCAGACTGGTTTGGGTTTTTGTCCCTGAAAATAGCTTCTGACAGTCCCTTTCAGGGAAGAGTAGAAAATAAAAAAAAAAAAAAAAATAGCATAGGGTTAAAATTGCTTTGCTCAAACTACTCCCCAAGATACAATCGAAACAAGTTAACTTGCATGACAAAGCTCAGAATATTCCTCTGAAATTCAGAAAGATTGATAAACTTAGGATGTATTTCTCTTAAGAAAGGAAGGAGACTACATTTGTGAATTACTGCAGTGAGGCTCATTTTACTGTTGTTCTTTGTTTGAAAGGCTCTAGAATATGCATTGTGCATATTGACCATCTGCTGAAATCTCAGTCTAGTTAAAGAGTAAGAATAGACCAATAAGTTGTTTTATGCCTCAATTATATGGAGACACAAGTTTCATCCATCAGTTTCATAACAGAAAGTAATAACAAAGAAAGTGCCTTGCCATCCTGTGAGCTATGAGGTAATCACCAAAGAGAATGTAACTGCACAAATCTGACAAAGAGTAGAATTTAGCACAAGAACCAGCCCCAACATCAGTAAGGTTATACTAAACTTACAAACAAGCTCACAAATTTTCCATGGAATATACTTATACCTAGTCTAGTTATTTCACAGTCCTTAACTGGGGGACAGAATGATAACTACTAGAGATTACAAATGTGATATCTACATTGATTTAGGAAAAAAAGAGAAAAACAAACCAACTTTCCGTTTTGTGCAGCTCAATGCTTACATTTGCATTGCTGTAACAGCTGGAGGCCCTAAGTGGGTGATATTGTGCTTGATATTTTATGTCATTGATGTCCCAGAGAATTAACAATTTATGTATTTTTCATGTGAAAGAAAAATAATGGTGCTGTAAAGTGATAAATTCCCACCAAGCAATATTTTAGTATGTACTATCCCAACATTTAAGCATCCACTCATATAAAAGTGATCCTGGTATCTCAGCTGAGAACAGAAGATGTAACAATAAAATGACAAAGGCAGGTCTGGAGTAGTACAAATTTTCAGGAAGAGGAATGCTCAGAAGATCTGGATCTGTAAAATCAGTTAACATGCTCAAGTTTGCTACAGAATTATGAATTCTGATAGACCTGAGAATTATAATTGAATTATTCACATATTGCATTGCTGAGAAGCTTGGGCAAAATCAGTGTGGCCTGCTTAAAAATATTTTCCATATGTTGATTTATCAAACAATATTATCTTACCCAGAGGCATAAAGCTAAATCATAATAGGCTAAGTAGAGATTACTAGTTAGCTGTAAATTGACTTACCTTCATTCTTGGTTTTATTCTTTGACCTGAATAAGCAAACTTCAATCCTTAACAGATGGTCTATTACAGCTGCTAACAAGGGAATACTCCAAGATACAGATGAAGATTATTCTACCAAGGAGACTCTGGGTCTCAATAGTAAAGCTTACTAAGTGTAGAGAGGCTGAAGGTTCATCAGGAATTACTGGAAATCCATGGAAGGAAGCAGAATGCTCCAAGCACTCTGTCTGTTTTAACCAGAGACAGAATTAGCTGGTTTTAAATTAATCTCTCAAAATATTTCAAGGAAAGATTAAGGTTAAATATACATATATAGGAATATTTATATCCAATGAACCTTTGGGTGAATAAAAATGTTTTCCTGTGACAATGACAGTTATTATCAGTGTAATCAGACACTGACAATACCCAGAAGGAAAGAGTTGCAGGTGCCAAATTATGCATATCATGTTAACTTGTCTGAGAGTATCATTGCAGCTTTGAGGAGCTACTTGGCCTTGGGCTGTTGAATTTGAACTGAATCCAAGAGTGATATAAAGAGGCCCCAAGGTTCTTACATCTTGTACTCACCCTATAAATATGGTATTGCTTCTTGCTCCTTTCTAGACCAGGACAGTCCTTTAATTTTTTTTTTTAGATGTAATCATTATATTCATTTTGTGAGCCTTGAAATATTTCTCTTTGTTCTCCTTAAGAGGAGACGAGAGGGTCTACAGTTCTAGTTATTTATTCTTTTTGCACTATAAGCTTAAAAACTAAATGCAGTGTGAAATAGAAATACTGGACAAAAATGTAGACTGTAAGAACAAACTTCATCCAGAGATGGTCAGAAGAGGTTGAGAAGTGATGTTTTAGACTAACAACTATGAAATTTTGTCTGTCGTTTATAAAACTGGTCCAGATCTCTGAAATTCCCTTGAGTTTAGGGATAATTTTTTTGTACTGAATCAGTTTGCATATTGCTAGTTATAAAAGTAGAAACCATATTATCAACCGTGAAACTATATAATTAGTTTCTTTATGGACCTGCAGTTTCTGCTAGATAAAATAAAAACTGTCACCAAATGCAGATGCCGTTATGAATATGTCAGGTCATTTATGGAAAAAAAGTTATGTAGAATAACATCTGATAATTTGTTGGAGACATTAGCATATAGATGGCTATGGGATGTGTGAAATATTATCAGAAGTATTCTAATCTAAATTGCTTCAATGTCCAAATAGGATTTAGTGTTTTGTTACTATAATGCTCATAGCAGTTCAGACTTAAGCAATTTATAGACCTAGCATTCAACTGTGAATAGAATCATGCAATCTTTCTCCCTGTTAAAATATTGAGTGCTGTTGAGCTGAGAGCATAGATTATTGTTATTATACAAAGATACGTGATCAAGTGTTCAAAAGTGACTAATAATCCTGAGAAGGAATGATGATTTTTTGCTCCAAGACATTTGTATAGCAGAGGCAACTTTTTTTCTAATCATACTGTTTGGCTAAATTTAGTAGAAGTGCTTTTACAGTTCCTTCATGCAGAAGATTAGGTAAACATTTCCTGAAAATGAAGACTTTTCTTCTAACTCTGCTTCATTGAGGATTATTTTAGAAAAAAAAAAAAGTAAAAAAAAAAACCCAAACTTAACCTACTTATCTCTAGAGGCACTGTCTGTGAGGTGGACAGAACACCATTTCCTGTGTAAATTGAGTGGTTTAAGGCAGGCTACCCTGACATATGGACTAAGGCAATTCATCGAAATGAGGACCAGAAATTTCCTGAGCCTGAAATACAAGATTAACCCCATGCCAAGAAAGTAATGAGATAGTACCAAAGTTGGAACTCTCTTCCTGGCTGCTCAGAGGACATCACTACTGAAAACATTTTGTGTCTTCCACTACTTTCATGGGCTGTGCAGTTCTTCTCAACTTTGAACTCAGGGCTAGGAATCATTTGTCAGATGAGAGATAACACCTAATTTTTCACAAAGATGCTTGACATTCTCTCTAAGAACTTACAGAGCATTTGTAGCAAAAATAATACTCTAAGAGCTGCACATGTATATGCTACTCTGGTATCTTTGCTCCAAAACTCAGCAAGGGAAATAAAGCCCTTTGTCCAAATGCCAGTGTCTGTTGCCAGTCAGTAAACTTGAAAAATCCCACAGTGCATGGAAACTAGAAAAACAATTGACAGCATTTCTCTCTGCTAAATAGGTTGCTCCATCACCTCCAGATCTATGCCTTCCAACTGGAATTTCTCTCCATCAGTTTGTTTGGCATCTGTGGGAATTATATTCAATACTAATACACTTGCATTCCTTGTTTTTGAAGTAAACACACATTCTTTCCAATGTCTGCAAAGATATAGGGAATATAATTTTCTGCAGCTAAACACATTTTAAAAGACGTGCAGACTAAATATAAAGAAGACAGATTTCTTCCTGCTTATTTAAAAAGGAACCTCCCGCTAATCACACCTTTCAGTAATGGGAAATAAGGGTTATTTCCTCAATAAATTAAGTGATTTTACATATTTGTATGTAAGTGGGTCAGAAAATATAAGTAACTTATATGAAGGACAGGACCTAGTTCTGAGCTGTTTTAGGGTAAACTTAAGGTTTTTAATTATGAGTGTAATTAACTGTGACAAAATATATTAGAAGCTTACGATTTTTTTCTAGATTAAAAATATTTAAAACATTCTAAATGTTTTCATAATAGTTGCCTTATTTAGGGTAGGAAAATATTTTTTATGGAAAAAAGAGTTATGTAGGTTACGTTCTGGTTAGATTTTTTTTTGTGTTGATTTTAAGAAGCTGGTTAATTGCTGAACTAGGCTTTACATAAGAGAAAAGACCATAATCAAACTTCTAGGCACGCATCTCAAATACAGCCTGTGGTTGTGTTTTTGGAAAAAAAAAAACCTACCTACACTCCAAATAGAAGAGCTATAGCAGCAGTAATATCTGTAATATCTTAAACTATGTGTTTTTCTCTACCAGGTAACCTAAAGGAACACAAGATGAAAAAAAGCCAAGAAAATCTGCTATTAATTTGAATGATCTTGCATGGAATGATGAATCTGCATTATAATGGAAATAGTGCGAGAACAGAATTTGTGCCAGTAGCTAGATTAAAGGAACTGTGAATTTGAGGCCATAAAGGGAACCACTCCAGTGGGTGCTCTTTCCTAAGATGAACAGAGGCACTGTTGCATGCCTGTCCTCAAAGCAAGCATACAAATGTAAAATGAACCTCTTCATTCCTCTCTGACTAGGTCAACAAATTGCACTGGTTAACTGTTAAAATCAGTGTTAAGTGACTTCTCTTTCAAATTTTCTAATGCAAGACTAACACAGAGTAATTTGACTTGATTGCTCTCTGTATTAATTGGTTGTTTGATCATTTGAATGCATTGATTTATTGATTCAATTTTAATTGTGACTTTGATTGTCGCAGTTATCATCACCCCTGTGCCGCCTTTACTGAGCTATCTGAAACTGTACTATATCAGATTGATAATGTATTTGTTTAGTTTTATTAGAAGGATGAGCAGGCATATGTAAAAAACATTAAAACCTCACAGGTTTGTATTTCCTCAACCAAACTGCCACATGGGTCATGTACTCAAGGACAAAGACAGCATTAATATACTTGGAAACTACTTGGCTCACATTCTGAATTAATAGTAAGTTAATCATATTTGACTTGGTCAACAGAAATGAAAGAAGAATATGGTTTTTTTTTCAAAAGATTAGATCATGGAGATGAAATATTTGGTATGCAGATATTCATAGTGTATTCTTTGGACTATTTTAAAGGAGCCTGGGTTTGGATCAAAATTATTTTTTTAAAATAAAATTTTAATTTTTATCAGAACACTTTTCTGATCAAGTGGAAACTAAAACAGTTATCTTTGGGTAAAACCTGAAAACTTGCTAAAGCTTTTTTGCAACTTGAAATGTTTTTATCAGCATGAGATTTGAAAATCACCATTGTGATAACTAGAATTTCTCTTGGAAAATAATTCACAGTACTGATCTAATCAAACTCAGGAAATAGAAGCTGGAATTTCAGGCCCACTCAAAACACAATTTACCCATTAATATTCCTCTTTTACTTTGGCATCATCATTACCAAGTATGTTAATGTCCTCATTGCCTCTTCAGAGAGAATAGTTGTAACCCTCAGAAATTAGTTTAAATTCACTCCAATTATTACCAGCAAAACAAGAATCTTTCTAACTAGGAAATTTCACAACTGCAAGTAATCTCCTGGCTTTAGGTACAGAAAGTGAGTGTAGGGACTCCATTTCGTTTCCCTGTAGCTTTTCTGAGACACAGGGACAACATGCAAAGAAAAGGAAAACAAGACTGAATGGTGTCCATTGGGTTTGCTTCAAGATCTAAACACAAGCTCATCTGACATCTTCTACTAGACAAGAAAAATACTTCTTTTTTTTCCCCCACATACTTAATCTTTTTTTTTTTTTTTTTTTAATTTGAAACTACACAGCTTCAACAGATAAAATGGAAGGTGCTATTTCAAAACAGCCTGGCAGCTTGAGCACTCTCATGGAGAAGAGAGACTTAAGTTTTAAAATTTACCCAGGGTGAGAAGTCCTTAATCCAGGTCTCCAACCAATAAAATGAGACCCTTGCTGGGGACAAATGAGTGCTTTATTACCATTATGCACCTCACTGGCAACCTGACTTCAGTACAGTCATAACACAAGCAGTAGGGCAAATAGGATGGAGAGACTACTTACATTGTGTTTCTCATGATGGTTAAATCTCAAATAGATGCCATGTAATTCAATCATGAAGACCCAGGTGCTTTTGCATAGCTCAGTAAATAGGTACCAGAATCTAATGAACTTCACTGATTTAAATTTCCCTATACAGAAAGTCTCTTGGATAGATAGGGGATTCATGACATTTGCGTGGGGCTGGGCATCTGACATGACAGGTAGCTTCCCATGTAGACCAAGGGACAACCCTGTAGCACAATGGGCTGACACCAGCACTTTTCTGTGAGGCAGGTACAACAACAAAAAGATACTGACTTCATGTTTGAAGCCTCACAGAGACTTGACTAAGCTGGGAATCTTATCCTCTCCCTGTGCTGTCCCCATTGCAGCTGAGACATTCAGGGACTGGGAACACACTGAGAAACCTGACATATTACCAAGGAGGAGTTTGTAGTGTCCATCTTCCATTGCATTTCCAACCCTGCAAGGAGTTGTGAGGAAACATCTGAGGATGTGTTTCTTCCTGTTGTTCACATCATTGAAATATTTTCCAGCTGCAAATGATGGACCAGGGTCAGGTTCTAACAGGCACCTCAGGATTTATCAGTTGTGAAAGTATTAACAGAACTGTTATTTATTCAAAGAACCCTGATATTTGGCTAGTTGTTAAATAAGAAACACTGCATTATCACATCATCATTAGGTTTAGAACTTTCGGCTGGATTTCAGGCTGAAGATGAAAGGAAAATACTGTTTCTGAAGACGTTAGCAAGGCTATTGAGCTATTTCTCCTCTTTCCATTCATTTATATTACTGCATTATGCAGTGTTAAAGCACCAATTAGCTCACAAAAAAACCCCAAAAAACTTCCAAGTTCTCATATTTATTAATCTCTGCTTTTCAATGTGCTAACTGAATTACTGTTGTGTAAACCCAGGGCATTATTCATGAGGCTGTGGCTGAAATGGCATTTCTTTCAGTCTTCAACAAGATGAACCATATCTTTAATGAACAAGAGTAAATGGGAAATAAATCCAACAGAGGTTATTTATTTTGAATTTTAAAAGACTACAGTTTATCAGTCTTGGCAAGAGAATTGCATTAAAAAAAAAGAGAAAAATAATATTTGAATTATGCATGCTGAAAAGAAAGATGGAAATGTGTCCTGGCTGCATGAAAACATTAGGAATATTGTGATGATCAACTTTACTGTATAAACCTCAGAAATATTATTAGATACACCATACTTACTTCACAGCATATAATCTCTGATAAGTATAGTATTATTATGACCACAGGTTCTAAAAAAAATCAAACCCATTTTTAACTTTCCAGGAACCCTTGGTTTGTATCCTTGAATAAAAGCTCACTGACTTTATTATTTTCTATTAAGCCAGTCCCTGCTGGGATATGGTTCAGTTCATGATTTAATCTGAAAATTTGGGTTTTTGCTCAAATTCCTTTCCATAGCAAAAGTGAATTTTCTTCCATGATGACCATTTCTGTATGCACCATACCATAACACTAGGTTGACACTGCCATTAAGCACTCACCAGTACACAGACACCACATTTTTGGATCAAGAAAGAGGCAGGCTATGAGAGTCAGTGGTGGCATTCAGTGATACTTTTGCATCTGATACAGACATTAAAGTAAATCCTTGCCCCCTGTAAGACTTCCATATAAAGCTTAGGGAGGGGACAGGTACCCCTGCAGGGCTGCAAGAGAGGTTGCTGTCCCTTCACTCAGGCAGACAGGTTCTCCCTCTAGAAACCTCCAACTGCACATAGTCTCTGCACTGTCTGTATTGGATCTTTCTGTACTTCCATGAGGACCACTAAGCACCTGAACTTTTGCAGAAATCAGCACCCATGTAAAGAAAACCTGATCATAGCCTTCAGTTTGTTAAATGCCCTTAACTACCACACTCTTATTACTCAACAGCAGATGGCTATTGTACACTCCATTCAAAAGCTATTTTTATTCAACTGCAATAACACTGCAATCACTTCTTTCTGTTAATCATGTTTTATTTGTATTGCAGCAACTGGGGCCCCTTTCTGTTAAGCACTGTGTATTTTTTAAGATGTCTTTTAAAAGAGCTTGCCATCTAAGTATAAAATCAGAAATTAATGTAAAATTGGTAGAGTTCTGAAGTAACAATGAAATTATTATAAGGAAGGAAAAATGCTTGTGTCAAACCAGCCATAAACCTAACCAGCTATCTTGAAGACTGCAATCACATAAAGTCTGTATGTGAGGTGGGACCATACCAGCAACACACTGCTTGCTGGTTTGTCTAGGAGGGCGTTGCTAAAACCATATGCCTTTTCAGAGGAGAAAGGTTATGTCAATTTTCATCATTTTGAAGGAGATGGAAGAGACTGATGAAACTAACACATTTGGAAAGCACTTCAGTCATTGCTGCTGAATCTGCACCTTCTATAAGAAAACAATTTTTTTTCCAGAATAACTCATTGAGCTCTACTGATGAAGACTTCCTCTGACTATGGACATGAAGACACAAGACATGCTTGTATATCACTTAGTTTTGTCAGCTAGGGCACATTAATCATTCATAGCTTCTTTGGCAAGCCACCAAGGAAGACTTATTCTCAGGCATGTGCAATGTTAATTCCACCAGAGAATTTCTATAAAGCTAATAATTAAATAGATGTGAAGTAAAACCAAGAGACAACAGAGGTGTGGATCTGTCACCTACAAGATTCACTGAAGTGTGCCCAGCTTCCTAAGCAGTGTTTGGTTTAAAATGGTGTTTGCTTCTATGCTTAGGTAAAGTACATTATTAAGGCACTCTATTAAGAAGAAAAAAAAAAGAAAAAAAAAGAAAAGAAAACTCTTGTGTAATGTGGGTTGTTTGGGGTTTTTTCCAGCTAATTTGTATAATATTGCTACATCATTTGTAGCCAATTCAGTGATGAGCTTGTAAAGGGACTTTATCATAGTCTGTGCTTGCAACCAATTAAGAGAAAAAGGGCCTTTGTTCTGAGTGTTATCAAAATGATCCTTCTGTGCCTCATTCTGAAGTCTAAACACCACTGGCAGTTAAAGTGTAGTGCATGTAAATAATGAAAATTATAAATATCTCTAAACAAATGAAATTGCTAGTGATCTGGTAGCTTGCCAATAAACTCTCACTCCGTGAACTCACTCAACTGAGAACAGGGAAGATGCTGTAGTTGGACAGCATATGGCAAAGTTATGTTTAAAGTTTCCAAGTAGTGTTCTTTTTCTGACTCACAATAAATGAGGTGTTATGGGAACAGGGGGTATAGAACTCAGCTTGTGGTAGAAGACAGATGTTCCAGGCAACAAGAAATTAAAGGAGGATACTTGAAATATCTGACTTTATGTTTTTCATTGTATTTTTATGCCCCAAAAGTAATGCCACAGATGTTGAATGTAGGACTTCAAGTAGTTTACTGATAGGAGGAATTTCACATTCTTTAGTAGAACACACCTGTTGTTTAAAATACTTTAATGAGCTTCATGAATTAAACATTTTTGTAACTGCAGAGCCTTACTTTGTTTTTGTTTACTTGTACTATAAGTAGTAATAATATCTTTATATGCAGTAATATATGATGCACAAATACATCCATTTATTTATGCACTAGAAATAGCCTACAGATGAGCTAAAATCAGACAGTCAAGGAAGTAAAAGCCCATTGCACAAATATTTATGAGATTGTCATTTGGTCTGGAGTGATGATTTACAGGTCCAACATTTTTTTCAGTGCACATTTTTTGAAATATCTGTGGATTTTGTTATTCAAAGATGTGAAAATTCCCTTCCACTTAAAATGCTTTACTTTTCAGGTGCTTGAGCAGCACTGTAAATAATTAATTACTCTTTCTATTTGAATGGAATTTCTTAAAAAAAAATCATCTGCCTGTGAAATGTAAATAAACACGCTAATAGCCTCAGAGAATAAAGAAAACCTGTCCATACTCACAAATCACTTCCATTTTGTGCAACTGTGATTAGAAATAGTGCTTGCATAAATAAGATTTACAGCATGACATCAAATTCTGGTCACCTACAAATGGCTATACTGGATGAGAAAAATGGCCTATCATTATCCACCTCCCAGCAGTGGCTGTGAACACAAATCCACGGAAAAGCAAAAACACAGCAACCATTTATGATACCTCCCATGAGTACACTCAGCCTTTGCCTGTTTTAGGCTCAGGGGGATTCCTGATAGTGATGTGAATTCTTGTTCAGTTTTTCTCATCTCATCTCATCATCTCATCTCAATCTCATCTCATCTCATCTCATCTCATCTCATCTCATCTCATCTCAT
>JANVCC010000018.1:27151072-27297088 GCA_025345505.1 Todiramphus chloris collaris
ATCTCATCTCATCTCATCTCATCTCATCTCATCTCATCTCATCTCATCTCATCATCATCTCTCTTCTGAGAACTTGTTCAGTAACCTTTGAATCCATGTAAAATTTTTACTTCCACTGGAAAGCTGACTGTCAGAAAAGGACCTGTGGGTGTTGGTTGACAGCTGGCTGAACATGAGCCAGCAGTATGCCCAAGTGGTCAAGAAGGCCAGCTGTATCCTGGCCTGTATCAGAAATGGCATGGAAAGAAGGAGGAAGGAAGCAAGTGTGCCCCTGTAATAAGCACTGGTGAGAACACACCTTGATTACTGTGTCCAGTTTTGGGCACCACAGTACAAGAAAGAAATTGAGGCACTGGAGCAGGTACAGAGGAGGGCAACAAAGCTGGTGAGGGGATTGGAGAACAGGTCTTATGAGGAGATGCTGAGGGACCTGGGATTGTTTAGCCTGAAGAAGAGAAGGCTGAGAGGAGACCTTATTGCCCTCTACAGCTACCTGAAAGGAGGTTATAGTGAGGTGAGTGTTGGCCTCTTCTCCCTAGTAACTAATGACAGAACAAGAGGAAATGGCCTCAAGTTGCACCAGGGGAAGTTCAGATTAGATATTAGGAAGAATTTCTTTACTCAAAGAGTAGTTAAGCATTGGAACAGGCGACCCAGGAAAGTGGTAGAGTCATCATCCCTGGAAGTGTTCAAAAAACAGGTGGATGTGGTGCTTCGGGACATGGTCTATTAGTCATGGAGGTGTTGGATAGAAGGTTGGACTTGATAATGTTGGAGGTCTTTTTCAACCTTACTGATTCTATGCAAATCCTTTGGAAAGGATTTCCATGGGAGTAATACTCACTGCAATGTCCTTGTTCTTCTACTGACAGAGGTAATGAAGGGTCTCTAACCATGTTTTCCATGTCTCACCTCATTCTGCAGATCTCTGTCATATTCCACTTGCATCATCTCTGGGCTGCAGTAGACCCATCAAGTCAATCCCACCTCACACAGAAACTGTTTTCTACTTCTGATCATTCCCATCACCATATCTGAATATTTTTTAAATATAATGTGTTTTTTATTAGAATGAGGGGATAAAAACTGTACACCATGGGTGGGCTGTGGGAGAACTAAAAACAATATTTCAGTGGCATAATGATATTTTTCAGTTTGTATTCTGAGGTTTTTTTCCTTACAGTTCTTAACTCTGGATTTGATTAGCTGTCTATTAAGCTGATGCTCTGGCTGAGAGTTGCCTGCAGCCATGGAGGCATCTCTCCTGAGATGGTGACCTTTGTTCCCCTATTTGATCACACCTGGAGCAACCTCCAGCTTACCCCAGCAGTGCACCAACTCAGGGCACAAGGAGCTGCAGAAAGAGAGGAAAACCAGTGTCAGGCCCTTCTGCACCCAGCCCAATGGAAGCAGTGGGCACCTGCATAGCCCTGCCCCATGGAGATGGACACAGCAGCAGGATGAATTCCTGTGGGTCAGGACAGACAGGGTGTCCAAGCCCTGACTTCCTTTGTTATGCCATAGCAGCTGCTTTTGCCCTTCCCTTCTGGAGACCAAAAGGTGACTAGGGGATGCAGGATGTGGCAATGACCCCATTCCTCCCTGCCACCATGCTGCCTGCTCCACACCGAGGCTCTGCATGGAGTGCTGAGGCCATTCACAGCATGGCATGGTCATGGTTGGAACCTTCCCTTCCAGGCAGCTACACCACCAGCATCTACGATTGGCAGAACATAGACTAGCCTGAAACACAGCCTAGTGAAGTTCAAGAGAATTTAAGAAGTTTAAGAGGGAGAAAAATAATTCCTGCAAAATATGACCATATGATGAGTTCTTGTGGCCATGGGGAACCGGATGGCACAGCTGTTTTCACTGCCTTGTCCTACACTCAGTCCTGTCTTGCAGTGCTCAACATCTATGGTATTTAACTCTCTGTCAGCACTTCACTGTAGAAGCTGTGGCCAGGGTTTCTAATCAGTATCAATTAGGTGTTGCCACCTGCTTAGTAAAGAGGTCCCTAAGCCACTGTGTCTCAGTCCGTGTGTGTGTGTGTGTGTGGCTTTCCCTGGATTCCTCATGTCTGTGTGTAGGATAACAGCCTAGCTTTCAATGAGATGGGAATACATGTTTTGGGTGAAAGGCTGAGATGTTTGTGACTGTGAGATTCTTGTGCTATCTCTAGAGGTGCAGATCCACTGAGCTGACAGCCAAACGACTGAAGGAGGGAGCCTTGTGAGGATAAGTCAGTCCTATTTTGTCTAACCAACAAAAGCAAACAGGTCTTACATAAATCTGGAAGGCCAGAGTGTCTGATCAAAGACCTTTGCCTAATTAACAGCAAAATTAATATTAAAGTTTACATCCCTAAGTATGGTAATGAGCCTAACAGAGTACATGTTAAATGTACGTGCCTATGTTACTTAACTCTCTACCCAAATCATAAAACACATCACCTAGAAGGTAGGGACAAACAGAATTAGGATAGAAAAATCACACAGGGAATACATCTCTCAGAGGGGTAGAAGACTGAAAAGTCCAGCAGAGACTCCTTTTCCTCCATCCAAGACAGGGATGCCTTATGGGTAAGAATCGTGACTTCAATACAGAGTATATTTTTTTCTAGCATTACTATTATAAATTAGCACTATTACAAAGGCCTGCATCTTGGATCTTACCCAGGAATTACTAACTCAAGATTGATTATCCTTTTTGCAGTCAGTGATATTTTTCTGTCTCATCTGTTGATTTTAACAAATTTTCCCAGGAGTGTAAGGGCCCAATCCAGTAAATATTACTTTTTTTTTTAAATAGAGGCTACCATAGTTATATACATCTCTGTGTATTATAGAAATAAGTATAAAATTTTCATTAAGCTGTAATTAAAATAAAAAGACTGCAAAAAAATCTGAGGTAAAGAGGTTTACCAATGTACAGCTTCAAAAGAACTTTGCATTATTATACATCTTCATCTATTGTTTTTTTTCCTCCATGCAGACACGATACAAAAATTGTCAGAAATATGATGAGGAAAGAGCCCAATACTAAAAAAAATATTAAAAAATAATAATAATAATAATAAATATTGGGGAAATTGTATCCCTTTGACCTTTTGTCATGGGAGGAGGACACTGATTTTTCCTGTCATGAAATAATAACTTCAGAGGTCACATCAGATAATGTCTGAATATAGGAGATTTCAGTGTGACTTAGCCAACTCATTCCTTCAGAAGCTGAACAAATCCGTAGGTCAAGATTTTCAAAGATCAGTTACAGAGGTCCAGTTCTGAAGTATACACACACTGAAGTAAAGATCTAGACCTCTGTCCTGACTCCTACATACCATGAAGAGTTGCTGAAATCAGGCAGAATTTTCAAGCAGACTATATGTGGAGTCTCAGTGATCTACTTATCAAAAGATTGATGCTTCAGCAGTTCCCTCTGAAACCAACAGAGCCTGATGAAGACTTGGACCTTCAGACTACCACTTCCTATGAGTCCACCTACAAGTTAGAAGTTAACCTAAAGATCTGATAATACATTCCCAATATGCAGAGAATATGGGAATTGTTGATTGCATTTAAAACATCTTTACAGATGTTTCAGAATTGTTCATCCATGCTGCGTATAATTTTCATTTAGTGTTAACTCTTAAAACTAGATTCCTCTCTCTTCATTTCTGCCAAATGCTATTTTCATTCTCCTAATCTAAATTGAACTGTGTGATGCAGCAAAGTACATTTCCTCAATGATAACTCTGGACTTACATAATTTTCTCACATCCTAAAGTCTAATGTGAGGGATAGAGCATGAAGTAATGCTACTTTTATGGATGGGAAACTAAAATTAAGATAAAAATGACATTCATTTTCTTCAGGCGAAAATGTAATTGCAAGGTTTGAAACTAATTTGAATATTATTTGAGAAACTGGATGACTATGTGCAGAGGTCTGCTGGACATGGCAAGTATACTTATTACTCTCCCCCCCCTTTGAAATATGCAAAGGTAAGAGATTTTAGCCTTAAAGTGGAAGGTTTTTTTCACAGTAGTTTTATTTCATTCTCTACTTAAGCACAGTAAAAGTAAATGTTTTTTCCCTGGAAAAAGACCTAATTTAAATTAAATTTCATATGAAAAGAAATCTTTATTAAAGATATAAGAGACATAAATTAACAAGAAATGAAGTAGTCGATGAATAGAAAACTTCAAGAGCCATAGTTCATCTGCTGACCTACCTGTTTTCATGATAAATTCTTATTAGGTTGTCAGCATTATAGTATCCTAAAAAAAATCAAAACTGTAATATGTTATCCTCTGTACATCTCAGTGAAAAATAGAATCAGTTTCTCCATAGTAAGAAAGTTATTAAACTGAGCTATTCAGAGGTTAAAATGACCTTCCTAGGGTCACACAGGCCATTTGAATAGGGACTTTCTCATTGCTTTTCTGTTGTTTTTTGATTTTATTTTTTCTGTTTAGGCCACAGTCTCTTGGGATTAGTGACTCTTTTCTTCTAAATCATACATATGGCCTAACATAAAGTGACCTTGTGCAAGTTTGCAATAAGTGAAAGTCTGCTTGGTGTTAACATGATGAAATCTTAATAAAGTAATTTGTCAGAAAATGAGAGATAAAGAACTCCAGAGGAAAATTAGAAGTCCTAATTTAATTTTAAATGTTTCACCTTTTAATTACTCAGAAGAAAAATCAATTTAGAAATTTCCATGCTTCATTTACTTTGGAACACGCAATTTTAAATGTTTAGTTTTGTACATTGTCTCACTTTTTTTACTACTTTTACTGGAAAAGTATAGAATGAAGTTAAAAATAACATGACAACTACTCTAACTTATTTTACATTGTTTGAGACTTTTTCACAGACAAAGAAAGAAATGTAAGTGAAATCTCTTTTTCTGGCTATCTTTTATAAGTCCTCCAGGCTTTCTACTGTAAGAATGAGGAAAAGGGAAATTTGAAAATATTAGAAATAAAGTTATCCAATTAGTTTTAGAAACATATATTTTCAGAATTTCTTCACCAGATATAGAAAACTCAACATTGTGAGAATGTTTTTCAGTAACTTTTTGTTTCAGTTAAACTCAGTTTCTCCTTGCATTTCTTGAAGTAAATCTCAGCAGCATTTGGTGATGATATACTGATGATAATGAAAGTAGTTTCAGGTTAATTGTCTGGCCCTGGTTTATAGTTTCATGATACGAATTATTCAGACAAAACATTAGCTTAATGTATTTCAGTCTGCATTTGTCTCCTGACACTTCTTCCCACCTCTCAGTCATTCTTATGTACTCCCTTTACTGTGCTAGAAAATTGTTTGCAAGGTCATTCTGCACACCAGATCCTGGACCAGAGCCACCCCAAGAGGGTAGCGTAATACAGACATGAGACCAAGAAAGACTCTTTGTCCTGTGAAACCAAGACATTAGTCATTGTTAAGTATGTTATTTCAAGTAAATGCTCATCTTTTTTGTCCACTCAAATAATATTTGCCCCAACACTAGGCATCTGAAGTTTATGTTACTCTTCTGGGTTCTCTCTATAAGCACTGGAAAGAAATGGTACTTGAGGACAGTAAGTCTCATTCTAAACCCACTGTCAGGATAGATGAATAACTTTTTTGAGATCCATATTTCTCTTGTAAAAAGATATTTTATAATTGTTTAAAGTAGGTGAGATTATTTCCATCTACCACAACCTTCTTGAATTTAAGATTTTGATGGATACATACGTAAAGTATACATATAATCTCAAATGCATAGACAATTAAATAAGAAAAAGACAGAAGATGCAGTCCCTGTTTTAGGAATATCCTGCTAAGGAGATGACAGACAGATAAGAAAAAAACAAACTAAAACTAACTAGCTATATTTGTCTAGTTGACTCAAATATGTCTTTCACATTCTTGATCCAAGTTTTTTTTGAGTTGAACTTAACTTCATATGTTTAAATATTCAGTGTTTGAGGTCTATATATTTGAAATTCAAGCCATTTCCCTAGTTAACCCTGTCTCTCTACTTACATACAGCTGTGAACAGAACAGAACTGCAGCAGCATTCATGGGCATCTGCACAGGATACCAGATTTACAGAATCAAAATATTATGATTATTTGGAGCACAGAAGATAAGGCCATGTCAAGGTTTAGTGTCAGGGTTGTCCACTGGACCTATAATAGATGATCTCTATTAACCCCTCTCCCTCGGGAGAGAAAGGGAATAAGGGAGAGAGACTTAGTGATTAGAAAAGGAAACTAGAACAGTTTTAATGAAAAACAAAATAATAAAATGGAATATATACAGATATATACAAAGACAGTGTTGAACCCAACCCCTGTGGTGGCCATTATGTCACTGTCACCATTGATGTTGTGGAGCAGGCACCGGGAATATCCCAGACTGGACCCAGCTGCAGATGGGAACTGGGTTCAGGATCTGGATTCAGGAACACACAGATCAGAATTAAAGACAGAACAGACAGAGTCTTCCTTGGATTCCAGCCATTGAAGAAGCAAGGAAGAATCCAGAAGTAAGGCAAACCAAGAACCTGACCCTTCTGAACCCTTGGTTTTATACCAAATATGACGTATATGGGATGCAATACTTTGTTGGTCAGTTTAGAGTCACCTGTCCTGTCTGCTCCTCCCTTCAGATGTGGCCTTTTCTTTCTGCACCCCTCAATGTGGTACACAAGATTTAGCAGAGACCTTCATCTGCACACCAGTCCTTGGTAGTAACTCTAAACATTGAGCATTATCACTGCTAAAAGCAGACACTGTCTGCAAAAATCTGCTGTTAACTACAGACAGTGCAGTGAGATGGAAGAACTGATCTGAAAAGTTAAAACACTGAGCAGAATTGTTCTGTTCTAACTCAAACCAGGACTGCCCATCATAATATTAGGAATGGTATACATGCATAAAAATACAGTTCATCCTCCCAGAGCATGATTTAAGGTGAGAAGTTACAACAGTGAGAAGTTACATTCAGGCAAAAAATGTTTATACACAACATCGGAACAATTTTGGTCGCAGAATCACAGAATCACAAAACTGCTATGGTTGGAAAAGACCTTTAAGATTATCAAGTCCAACTGTTATCTAATTCTACCAGTGCCACTACTGTGTGGACAATGTAATTGGCTTAATATGTCAACATTGGTTCAAAGATTTGTAGGCATTGAAGGTAGTTGCATTGAAGCAACTACCCTTTGCTCCTCCTCAAATGGATCTTTTCTATCAATAGAGGCTGAAATACTAAGAAGAAGTGCTCAGTGCTGCACTGTCATACCTGCACAGTGCCTAAGGTGTTTCTCCCAGAAGCACTGAAGTGGTGAGGTAGGCAGAACAACGGCAGGACCTGCCTCTCCCAGGCAATCATGCTGTCCATATGCAGTCTGAGAACTCTTTATAAAATTGTGATTCTTCCTGGTGCACAAACAGAACAACAGTTGCTTTATGCATCCTGGAGAGACAATCAGTACAGTGAATGCCTGGTGCACAGAGATAAATTTATATGTACACCATACAACTTCTTCATTTTTTCAAAGAGCATAATAACAATATGAGCTAAGTGTTTCTTGCTAGACTCACTCAAAGCACTGGTTAATGAAAAAAATATCCTGAGTTCTGATAAATGATCATAATTCTCAGAAAATCAAAGCAAGGCATACTTTTAAGGGTATTTTTATGAGTATTTTGATTCCCTAATAACATTGTCATAAAAAGACTTCTTATGTCACTTTTCAAAAGGAGTGAATTCTAGTCTTTATAATAAAATCTATTTAAATTTGCTGAATACTAACCCATTTTTTAGAAAAAGTAAAAATGATGTTCTAACGTTTCCCTTCTAGTTAGCACACCAAGCTAATTGAATACTTGTCTTCCAAGATGTATTTGTATTTGTATATGGAAAATAATTCATTTATCTGTAAATGTAAATAAATTATTCTGCCAATCTGATCTATGGAAAGAAAAGACAGAAAACAAAACAAAACAAACAAAAAAACCACAAACAAACAAACAAACAAACAAAAACCAAACAAGAATTGGTACCAGATTTCAAACATTTTTTAATATTGTGATGAACATAATGCACATGCCATCTGCAACATTTGTATTTCCTAGAGATTGGTCAACAAAGAGAATGGATAGTTGGTTCCAGACCATGTGTGCATGGATGTTGGATTTTGTTGTCTACAGTATATTTAACAATATCCACACTGACATTTTATAACATTATCAAGCCAGCACATGGCATTATGAGTAGAAGATTAAAAAATATTTAAAGCATTTAACTGACTTAATTCCAACAACTGACCTTTGGTGACACTACTTAAGTGCTATTTTGTAAAGAAACAAAATACGGCTTCAATTGTTCTCAGCCTGTCACTCTTTCAAATTACTTCAGGAACAAATATATTTTTTCAGCAAACTGGCAACTTTCCCATTGGCCTGCACAGACAACTGTTGAACAAGCTCAAGAGCTGAAGGAGTAAAAAGGAGATGTCGATAATGCTGTGAAACAATTATCAAAAAGTTTTTTCTTCATAGGTTGACTGCACTGCTGTCCTCTAGTTAATCTGAAACTTTGACATATTGCCAAATTCTTTCATCAGAAACCTAACTTACCTCCTGGTTTTCCTTCAGTAGTTGCTTTTGGTCTAGTAACAATGCTTGACATTTCCAGATGTTTGTTCTGAACTATTAGCAATACTATGACAGGGTGAAACTTCTGAGCTTCTTTTCCTTCAATATCCACCTGGATGCGTTCCTATGTGACCTGCTCTAGGTGGTCCTGCTCTGGCAGGGGAGTTGGACTAGATGATCTTTTGAGGTCCCTTCCAGCCCTTAACATTCTGTGATTCTGTGAATATCTTGATTCTGTGAATATCCTGATGGAAGAAAACATACATAACCCATCAAGTGCCATTTATTGTATCATTTCAGATGTAAATGGAATAAATAATGACAATTTTAACTGCTGGTGGGCAGACAATAGGTGTTTACTTAGACTGAAAATAAAAGGTATCCTCCCTTTTTTTTTTTTTTTTTTTTTTTTTTTTTTCATTCAGAGAATCTATTTTAAATAGATTCCTAAAATCAGAGGATAGTGGAATAGGTAGTTTGGAAACTAAACAAATGTGAAGATTCTATCTATAGAACAAAAGGATTTAAAAGATAAATTTTCTCATTGTAACTTCCGTTTAAGTGAAAAAAATTATGTTTACTCAATTTGTTCTAAAATTATGCTTACATTTATTGCCATGTTCATGTTTTTTTTTTTTCCTTTCCTCCTACTTGCTGTAACTACTTTCATTTTCTTATGTTCTGTCATGTGTTTTCTACAAAAAACAAACAAACAAGGAAAACACCAAAGAAAACCCCAAACCCCACTCATAACAAAACAAAACAAAAAAAATATCTCAAAGTAGTTCTTCTTGCAGTTCATATATCTGCATTTTCTTCTGGCAAATACTTAAAATATGTTTTTAAGCTTTAATTCTAGTTTATACAAATTTACCTTAGAAACTTTCATTATAATTTCTGTGCCTTAAATCTTTAGTGATAATTAACTTTTTTCTAAACATGATTGGTTTTGCCTGCAATAATCGAACAGGTTGACACGCACAGCACCATCTAGTATTTCTAATACCTGCACAGATCATTGCATATCCTATTTAAGACCTAACAACAATGTTTTATGTGCATGATCTACTTTTTCATTATCCTTGTCCATTATCATAAATGATTCTGTCTTGCCAGAGAACTACACACTTTGGTAAAATTTTCTTATATAAAACTAAATATAATTAAATTTACTATATTATTTTAAAAGAGTAACTGGACATGTAGAAAGGTGTGACTTTTCCAATGAAAAATAAGGTCAATCAAAGGCATGATGGTGGGCTGTCTTACTGCTACTCTTCTGCTAGGGACAAAATTGGTCTTCAGCTAAGGCAACACCAGCAGCACAGGTGGTCTAACATTTCCTTGTAAATTTAGAAAGGTTTTTTGGGGCTTTTTTAAAATCATTTTTCTTTAAAATTTAAATCAGAGTCTGTTAATTTAGATTAAAAGATAATTTGAGAGCCCTCATTTTTCATTTAAATGAAAGCCCTGCTGTGGTGAGTGTGTATAAGCAAAATGGAGGACCCTTTGTGCTGACAACAGATAGATAGATGAAAATACAGAGCTATGATTACTGATGTTTGCATGCTACAGGTTTGTTAAACCCTGAATAGGAGCTCAATGTTTATAGCCATGTTGACTGCTAGCTTTGTCTATGTTAAGCTAAAGTTATTGCTTAGCATACTGATTTTTCAATCTCATGGCACTTTGAAGTGTCTGTTAGTACCAGGACATGAATCTTCTTTTGAAACCTGTGTGGGATGTCTCACTACCTGCTGTGGTTAATTTCAAAATCCAATGCTGTCATTAGGGAAAGAGTCCTGTTTCCTCTTTTGTCTATGTGCTCTATTTCACATCAGTTTCATCAGAAACCTTCCACACTTCCTGCTATATATTGATCCTGTGTGGCCCTGCCTGACCTTCAGACCCTACAAAGTGATATTTAAGTTTAAAACTTGCACTACGGCAGATCTAAATAGACGGGGATACATTGGGTCCTGTTGTAATTCCATTGAAACAATTTAATTTGCAAAAAGAATGAATTATTACACAAAACAGTGTATTTCTCTGGCAGTTAGCACTTCCTTGCTCACTCCAGTATCATACAGATTGTAATTTGCCTTTATTCATTTGACTGGAAAGGAAGGAGAAGGAAAAGGAAAAGACTAACTCCATGTCTCACCTGATGGTTGCTGCACAGGCAGAAGCACCTAATTTGAGAGTTGCTAAGGTGTCAGACTTGGAAGATTTGCTGGATCTTCATGGACCTCACAGATGTATACAGCCTACACTGTTATATCCTGGAATCCATCTTGGTCTTCAGTTTTTTGTATTCTTCAATTTATATTTCCATATTTTAGTGCAATCATTTGCTGATAATACCTGCTCCTACATGAAATATTTTTTATATCCTTTTAGTAAGATGTTCCTTCTTTAGACTTTCAGTATTAAAAGCTGTTATTTGGTACTGGTGGTCATCAGTTTTATTAATAGAGTTTATTTATTTATTTTATTAATTGAGTTTTTATTAATAAAGTTTATATGGGCACTCCCCACCTGTCTTTGGTAAAACTATACATAGGCATATTTATGTATTTCAACTTCAAATTTGGAGATTTCTAAACTTAAATATGGAGTTTGGGCTTTACATGTTATTAGGAGAAAGGTATTTTTATAGTAACACAAGTATTACCAGGTATTGATCTTGCACAACATTTTTTTAAAATACACTGTTAACAGAAATTAGATACTCTGTTAGGTAGAAGCAGAGTAAGGAATTGGATGAACAGAAAAAACATGTTCTTGAATGTCCCAGGACAGGCAGAGTAGCTTCTACAGCTCCACTTCATGGGGTACAAGATGTTTTTGTAATAGTAGAAAGCTGTGACTTTATTAATGTCCTCCAAATACCTCCTGTGAGCATAGAGAAAAGCAAAGATGCAGCCTAAAAGCTCACTAAGAAAATCTTACACTGCCTAAAAAGGAAGAACCCTTGCTCTTTGATTCCAGAATGCTTCGGGATGAGGAAATATTATTAACATGGCTCTGAATAATAACAATAGTAATAATAACAATATTATTATTATTAATTATTCCACACAAAAATGAGGTTTGAATATATATAAGAACTGATTCTGTTACAAAGACACAAATAAAATAAATCCCTGGAACCTCTTCAGATGTCTCTATAGTGAATTTTATGGGATACAGTCAGACAAATAGCATTAACTTCACTGGTCTGCTGGGCTAGAAATATCAATATTGACCTATGTCCTCAATCCTGATTAGAGAGGATTTTAGGGTGGGTTTTCCTGAAGTTACAATACTGGAGTTGTGTCCACTGTCTCTGTAAAGTCAAAATGGCACCACCGATTACTAAACATGTCTGTTCATATATCAGTGGATCCATGCAGCATTTGCTCTTATATTTGCTTTGAAAATGTGACAATAACATAGATGATGCAATTAGGTGGTTGGTCTGGATAAGTTGCACCTACTTTTATGGCCCCAGAACATAATGTCTCTGACTGTTTTATTTCTCATAATGTCATTTTTCAACTGGTGGTAAACTGCTTATTGTTTTTTGCATTGCAGTACTTCTGTGGCAACAAAGTATGTCTTTACTGAAATATAGAGCCACTTTTTATTTACTGGTACTAATGGGACCATATGACTTTTACCATCAGTTGGAAAATGATACCACAGTTTGATGTGTGAAACGAAATTGCATTTTGCACACAAATGGATTTTATCAGCAAACTCAAAGAAGATCTGCAATGACAAATATTCAGGCTAGTAATAACATTCTACCTTTTTTAATTAAAATAGAATATGTGTTTTAAAAAGGAGATAAGAAAAACAGGATGATAAAATGTGCTAAGTGCTGCGGCTAAACAAAAACTGTTTTCCAGGTGAAGACCTTTGATTTATTTCCCTAGACTACAGGGACTTCTTGATTGCCTTCTGCCATCAGCTAAGAAAAAGAAGCTTGTTATTTTCACAGTGGCACTCTAAGCTTTCTCAGACCTTCCCAGATTGTTAAGGGACACAGCAGGCCTCAATAGGGATTTGGAAAAGACTGAGAAGTAGGTAAGGCCATAGCTTAAACCAAAGAACAAGGATAAGTCTGTCTGGGTTTGACAAGATGTATCAGTTCTGATCACTAGCAGAAATTCCTTCAGCAGTGGATAACCTGGAAATGTGTCCTTAATACAGGAAAAATCCTCAAATTTGGTGCAACTACTGGAAGTAAATGTCTTCAAGGAGACCATGCTCAAGTTTCCTCCCCTTTAGATTGCAAACACCTAATCAGGAGCTTTTTCTTAATGTTGTATCTTTTTTTTTCCCAGATCAGACAATTTTACTGTGGCAATCAAAAGAATTTTCTAATCACAACTCATCCCTCTACAAAATTCTGGGAAATACTTATTATAGTCTATAAAATGTAAAATGTAAATTAGAGTCAAATTACCAATCAGAAAAATCATGTATCTGATTTTTATAACACCCTTTGCACAAAACACATGTAAATATAGAAATTAGTTGAATTTAGATTTTTTTTTTTTTTTTTTTTTTTTTTTTTTTTTAAGACTGAATTAATGACAAAGATTCCTCTGCCGTGGTTTAAGCCCACCCAGCTGGCAACAAAGCAACCACAGCTTCTCACTCACTCCTACGTCCCTCCGGTGGGATGGTCAGGAGAAAATACAACAAAAGGCTTGAGACTCAAGACAAATGACAGGGAGGGCTCACTCACCAATTATGGTCATGGGCAGAAGACAGACTTGACTCAGGGAACCAAAATCAATTTAATTTAAACATCACCACTAATTCACCAATTGAATCAGAGTAGGACAGTGATAAATACAACCAGATCTTAAATGCACCTTTCCCCTCTCTCTCCCTTCTTCCCAGGCCCAGCTCTGCAAGCCCCTCCACACCAGTGGCTCAGGGGGCAGGGAGTGGATGTTGCACTCAATCCCAGTCTGTTCCATGTTGTTTCTGTGGCTCCTTCCTCTTTGGGGGGAAAACTCCTGACAGTCCTCCCTTGTGGTGACATGGCATCCCTCCTACAGAAGACAGTTCTCCACAAACTTCTCGTACCAGTGTGGGTCTCTTCAATGGACTGTAGTCCTCACAGAAACAGATTGCTTCAGTACAGGTTTCCCTCAGAGTCACAGCCTTTTCAGGTGAAATCCCCTGCTTCAGTGTGGATCCTCCATGAGCTGCAGATGGGTTTCTGCTCCACTGCTGTTCTGTTGCAAGGGCTTAGCATCTCACCATCAGCTGAAGGTGAAAGGCTGCTCCAGCCTGCCTCCCCCTTCCTTCCTCACTGACCTCAATGTCAGCATTTTTATCTCTCTTATGTTCCAGTCCTCTCCCAAATAAAAAGAACTCCCCAAATAAAATAACTCAGTCAACATTTTTTCCCCCTCTTAAATATGTTATCATAGAGGTGCTGATTGCCTTGGCCAATTGACCTCAGTGTCTATGTGGCTATCTCACTCACATCCCACTCCTCTAACACAAATGAGCTCCCAAAACAAAGGAACTCTCATCTTTAAAATGTTATTGCAGAAGCACTGACTGGTCTTGACCTTAGTCACAGGCAGGTACAACTTGGACCCAAGGGAACTTCTCGAAACTTCATGTAGGATCCATGCCAGTAGGCCCCTCACCTACCTCTAAAACCCCTCCAGGCACAAACCCAAGACACCCTTTTTCAACATGATTCCTCTGCCAGTCAATCTATTTTAAAATTAAGAGGGAGACTCTCAATGATATCATATAGCCTATTGTCTTTCCAACTTTTCCTCCAGTTCTTCAAAAGAAGCTACTCTTTCAGAAGTTTTTATATTGCTTGAAAATTTTGTAGAACAGAACACAGAGAGTCACACCTGATGTCCATTTCACAGATAATCCACATGCGGCATGTGTTCGTATTTGTATTTTAGTGTTTGATAGATGTGTCTCACTTCCCTCTAACTCATGCAACTTTAGTAGTGGTATCAGGATAACAGGGAAACCTAGTTTGTTTAAAATGCAGAGAAAAGGAAGAATCTTATGTCCAACTGGTAGCAAAGCTGGACATGCAGCATGTGAAAATCTGTGTTCTTCTTTTTTATTTTACACCTGCCACCGCAAACACACAAACAGATCTTCAGATAATCTCCCTGCTCTTTCTCAGACAAGTTAATTCCAGTCCAACTTTATGCTTTCTTGCAGTTTACCTTGCATCTTGATACATTTACTTTTCATAGGAGAATCATGTATATTAATTGCTTTTCAGAATCAGTATCCACAAAACACACCACACACACAAGCCCAGATCAAAGAAAATAAAATATATATCCAATTACAGACTCAAACGTGAAGGCACAAGGGATGAGTATTCAGGCCTTGCCTCTTAAATGCAACATTTTTAAACCATCTATTTAAAATTATGTTCTCTGTGTGTATATGTGTGATATACACATATGACACCTTCATACTGTGCCATATAATTTCTCCAGTCTGATGATGAGCCAATTAGCATGGTAAGAGTCCAGCAGATGATATTTTTTTCCCCATGATGTAAACAGCAGATGTATTTGATTTCAAAATAAAAAAGAGTTCATGTTTTTAAACAGCCAAGAAACTCAGAGAAGGTATATATGGTCATCAGAAAGAAATGTGTCAGATATGTTATTGGACATACATAGGACCAATACACTCTCTCTTTTCAACAGGGCAGGGGGAGGAAATAAGTTGAAAAAGCTTGTGAGGGAGGTAAAGACAGGGAGATGATTAACCAGTCTTTTAGATACCAAGACCTTGACACCTACATCAAGTACAGTGTGTGACCTTGTAACATTGTGTGTGATGGGACAGACAAACCTATGTGAGAGAGCCTTTGCCCCAAAATGATAATACTAAGGATGAACTCCAGACCAAACCATTAATCAGATTAAACTATAACCATGAAATTAGAAAGAGATTATTAAAACTGCTTGTAAGCTCTGGAAAAGAAATGAAAATTTGTAGAGGTATTGGGAGAGGCCTTGCAACTGAAAAAGGTTAGTGAGACTGATTGGGCACTGCCAGGTAACACCTTGTGGCATGGTCTGGGCCAGGCCCAGCAGCTCTCCATGGGGTGCAGGAGCACCCTGTACCCAGCACAGGGATGGTGTGGGGGCACTCCTCCTTAGTATGCATGTAGAAATGTTCACAGCACCTGCCCATGGCCCCAGGCAAGGGATGACCTGGGGTACCGGTACCTGCACCCACACAGCAGAGAGGGACGGGTACTTGAACTGTCAGAGGGTGCTAGGGTGCATGTAAGTATGGGGATGCACATTAGTTACAGAAGGGTTTTGGAAATCTCTAGGGCTATATTAACATTTTTCGAGTACCTGGGATTGTGGTTTATCTGTTGTGTTGACAGTATTGATCCTGAATGTATAGTTCACTGATTGCCAGTTAACCGTGTCATTAATAAATCAATAAACCACTTTGATCCTGATTTGATTTAAACCGCATTGAGTTGAGTAGGTTTTCCCTGTGACACATATGATTTATTGCTACACTGACTCAAAGGTCTGAGTCCCACAAAGAAAGATACAGGACCACACTTACATCCATAAACAAATAAAGACTCTTAGTTCAAACAGTTCAGCAGAGGCAAGGTTAAAAATAGTACAGTATGGAGGGTGTAAACTTCTAGTTAGAGCACTACTGCTAGGAAGAGCAATTTAAGGATGTTATACAACTTGTTTTACAAACAGCAAGAATCCATATGCTTAGTAGTTACTATTTTTACAATTTATTAAATATCACACTTTCCACCTGCTATTTATTGTCAATTTATAATGAAGCTAAAACGTTTGAGACTATTTTGGTTTCTGTAAAGACAGAATGCAATTCAATTAATAGTTTTGAATGTGGGTGCTTTGTTGCTGACTATGATTTCAAACACTCACAGACAAGTTCGGTTATCAAATGCAACAAGTATATGCAATAGTAACCGCCATGTAGAATAGACAGGCTAAACTGAAGACAGGGTGCTACAGCAAAATCTTCAGTTTACTGTAGGGACAAAGCACTCCTACAGCACGGCACAGCATGAATCCAACAAAGACATAGGAAAATCTGAACCATGCTTCTCACTCAGAAATCAAATGTATATGAAAAATTCTCTGAATATTTATCAGGTAGAAAAGCTAACTGCAATTTAGAAAATGAAATACTAAAAAGGATGCCAAATTATATAGAAATCTTCTGCCCTGAATCATTCCTAACAGAAGAAAGTCTCATGTGAACAAAAAAAACATTTCCTAGTACTTGCAAAACACAGAAACAGAGAGATCCTTACCAACATTCCAGACCCTAAATAGAGATTGTGGGGCCATATGGTAGTTAAGAGATAATTAGACCTCATCTTTCAAAACATCTTCCTGTGCTTATGTGATGGCTACATCCTACTGGTCATACTGAAAAATAAATATCTGCATTAGTTTTTGGCATAATAAACTGTCTGGGTTGGCTACCTGCAAAGCCATGCAAGTGAGGCTAGCAGAAGTGCACAGCAGGAACATGCCGTAGAGAGCAGGCTGAGAGCCCATTGGGAAACCCCTTCTTGATACCAATTAGAACCAACTCTGCTCCTTAAATCCACTCTTTTCTGATGTGATGTGTGTAGGTCATGATAAATATGTTATTCTCTGTCATGCACTGCACAAGAAAAGGACAGTATATGCAATATCAAATCAGGTCTGGGAAGGCAGACTTTTTCTTTGTGTTGAAAAAGAGTTGCTTTTGGAAATTGTTGTTGAGAAGGTTCCCAACATAGCTTATATTATGACTGACACCTTTAAGAAAGAAAATTTGCAACAGGTTAAAATTTTGTATTTTTACTTTTCTAGTGTCACTGACACATGTATCTGCTTTTTAAGGAGCATAGGGTGGAAAAAGGTCTTCCTAAATTTCTGATTCTGTTCCTCCATAGACAACTATGCTACATAATCATTTTCAGGGTTTACCAATGCAAATTTATCAAGAAATTTGTTAGGTTTCTTGTCTATAATACCCCTATAAGAAGACCTTTAAATCCAGTTTTCAGTGTTAAATAGTAATAGAGAAAACATCACACAGTTGTTGTTGTTTTAAAACACCAGACCAAGAAGGAATCCTCCAGCTTCTTCCTGCAAATTACAGACACATCTCTCTCAGGCTTCCAGTCTTTTTCCTTACAGGTTCTGTAGTTATAAATGGCTGTGTTTCTCTTTCTTCAGCAAGCTACATTTTTCTCTTCAAGTTTTTCCAGAATTTTTCAACTTCAGAGATTTTTCAATATACTGCAACCATGCTTGATCTCATGGGGATTTACCTCTCCCTAAAATCTAAAATTTTACAACAAAACTGCCTTTACCTGAATGTGTTATCATCATCTCTGCAGTTTATTTAGATACTGATGAAAATAATTAACCTGTCACAGTAACATAACAGCACTACTCCCTTCTCATCCTTTCCCAGTTCACTGACCAAAAACATTAAGAGACTGTTCAGGGTAAAGACAGGTAAGAAATATAGAATCATGTCTGAAAATCGAACAGGAATTCATGAACTATGTAATGTTCATAATGCATACTAATTTTGTGTCCCATCAAATAAGAGTATCACATTGGGCTATCACCAGGATGTTCAACAAAGGTTTTACAGGTAAGAGTTTTAGAAACACTTTCCAAAGAAAGAAGAGCCACCCTGATGGAAGACCTGGATAGGATAGAAAAGTATGCTAACAAGAACCTTATGAAGTTCAACAAAGACAAGTGTAAGGTCTCGCATTTGGGAAAACATAACCCAAGAAGTGCAATACAAGCTGGGATCCACCTGGCTGGGGAGCATCTCTGTGGAAAGGGACCTGGAGGTCCTGGTAGACAATAAGTTCAATATGAGTGAAGTGTGCTGCTGCAGCAGAGAAAGACAACAGGATGTTGGGTTACATCAACAAGAGCATCACCAGCAGATATAAAGAAGTCCCTGATATACAAAATAGATGTGGACAGGCTCAAGAGGGTCCAGAGAAGGGCCAAAAAGATGATCAAAAGACTGGAAAGATGCCATATGAGTAAAGGCTGAGAGAACTGGGTTTATTCAACCTTGAGAAAAGGACACCTTACCACCATGTGCTAATATTTAAAGGGTGGCTACAAAGAAGATGGAGACTTACTTTTTAGGAGTACATGTAAAAAGATGAGGGATAATGGCCACAGTCTCCTGCTGTGATTCCAGCTGGACACAAGAGGAAAATTTTTCATGAGAACAAACAGATATTGGAATAATCTCCCCAGGGAAGTGGTGGATTCCAGAACAGTGGACATTTTTAAGAATACAGCACTCCACAAACTTCTCCAACATTAGTCCTTCCCACAGGCTACATTTCTTCATGAACTGCTTCAGCATAGGTCCTTTCTGTGGGGTGTATTTCTTCAGAACAGATTGTTCTAGTGTGGGTCCACCACAGAGTCCCAAGTCCTGATAGAAAACATGCTCCAGTGTGAGGACCTCTCTCTCCATGGGTCCTGTCAGGAGCCTTATCCAGTACAGCATCTCCACAAGGTCACAGCCTGCTTCAAGCATCTAACTGCTCCAGTGTGGGGTTCTCCATGGGCTTCAGGTGGATATCTGCTCCACCATTAATTTCCATGGGCAGCAGAGGGACAGCCTGCCTCACCATGGTCTTCAGCACAGGCTGCAGGAGGATCTTTGCTCTTGCACCTGCAGCATCTCCTCCCCTTCCTTCTTTACTGACTTAGGTGTCTGCAGAGTTGTTTCTCTCACAGATTCTCACTCCTCTCTCCTGCTATAATTGCTCTTGTGCAGTAAGTTTTTCCCCTCCTTAAATATATAACAGCAGCACTACCACATTTGCTGATGGGCTTGGCTTTGGTCAGTGGTGGGTCTGTCTTGGAACAAGCTGGCATTGGATCTATCAGACATAGGGGAAGCTTTCGGCAGCTGCTCACAGAAGCCACCCCTGTAGTCCCCCTGCTATCAAAACCTTGCCACACAAGCCCAGTGCAAAAAAGGGAAAGAAGATAAATTCATATATGCTAGACAACACCATAGGTATTCAAAATATTATAAGTTATCTGCAATTCTATTACAAAGCCCTTAATGACAAGCAAGTAGAAAATGTTTTTTAAAAGCCTCTGCTATACAAAAGTCAACAAATCCTACTTCTTCATGGAATAAGCAATGTAGCAAGTAACAGAAACATACATCATGAAAGAAATAATTACCAAAACCATAAATATTAGCATAATTTTAGTATAACAGAAATTAATTGCAAAGAAAATATTATTTTGGTAAGTAATACTAGTATTACATATCACTACATTGGTGCATAATACTCCTTGTAACTCCGTAAAATGTGTGTTTAAAAACAGATGTCCTAGAATCACTCAGGAATAGAGGGTATAAAATATACACATCTAATGAGAAATTGTCTTGGTCAGAAGAAAAAGCTGACATTAATCTTACTGAATCTTACAGATCTTTGCTCTGTTTGCACCTAAGCCAGGCACTGAAGTGAGCTCTTCTAAGGCTTTTGATTTATTATTCATAGCACTGGCTATTGTTGGCTCACCCTCAACACAGCACAGATCATGTCTCACTTTGTAACTTCTTGGAACAAAAAACATAAGGAAAGTGAAAGGGAAAAATATTTCAGTGGAATTTTAAATGAATAAGCTGTACTTACTTTCCTCTTATGCACAGGCTATAGAAGGATTTACAGTTGAATTTCACAGTCCTGAGATGGTCTATATTGGCATATTCAGGAGCAGAACTGTGCACCTTTGCAAGACATAATTTTCAAAACACTTTGTCTTAATAAATGTGGACAGTTCATTTACTGTCCTTTTATGACAATGACGTTTGCACACTTGGAAAGCATAAATCCCAACACAGATTGCCCTCAGCCCACCCTCTGCGTCATCTGCCTACCTTGTCTTTTCTTAACCCTGGCCCAACAAAATACCAAGCTTTTAAAGTTCACATTTGAATTAAAAAATTACAATGAATTCTAATAGAACAAATAAAACTTATCATCTCTATGAAGCATACATTTCAGTCACCTTAAAAAAAGACCTTCAAAACCTGCAGTACACCTTTCATACTTATGAGAAAAACATTATACTTGCACTTCATGGGTGAAGTTTTCCATATATATAATGACTCATTGAGCCATACTCAAGTATTTTGGAATTACAGAGGTAACTGGACTATCTTTTTCCCAAGCATATAAGAAAACAGAGCTGAAACGTGGTGAGCATAAAATGTGCTAATTTTAATAGAGAATTCAAAACCTATGTTATGGTTGTGTTATGAACGCTGTGACTTTAGTTAGGGAATTCCTAACAGCCACTTGCATATTGCATGATTATTTGGATACCTTCATCAGTTTTTGTTTCATGTTCTAGATATGTAACATAACTACAGGTCTATATTCTGTGTTTATCAATGTGCAAAGTATTAAAAAAAATTTGAAAGGTGATGTGGTGGAAGGTGAAAATATCTTTTTCTGGCACGTTTCTATACATGAATATTTTAACTTTCTGCAAAAGCCTAGATATATTTATCTTTTATGAACTACTACAGAAAAAAAACACATACAGCAAACCAAACCACTTTTTGCTGAAGATAAATCAGTTGTATGGTGCTGCAAATCATTATAAATATTAAGGATCATTTCTTGGTCACAGCCTAATGAAGAAAGGGGCCCTGGAGTGGCATTCCTAGCTGAAAACTTGAGTATTTGGAAAATAGGGAGATTCTGAGCCTTATTGTCTTGTCAATGTCTTCTCTGACAATTTTCCAGCAGCACACAGAAGAGTATAATTTGACCAGAAATGTATAATTTAAAAAGAAACACACTTTTTACTTGGATTGCCATTATTGATCCAAATATCAGGTTTCTAGTCCAAATACATCTAACTTTTTAACAGAAGTTATGTTATCTTACATGCATACTAGATAATTCAGTAATGAACAAGGGCTAAATAGAGTTTGCTGGAGCTGAAATAGTACTGGAAGAATTTTTACATATTGCTTTCAGTAATTCTTATTTTCATTATTCTTATCATATCCACATAAAATATACAGGTAGATTAGATGAGCAGGATTAATCTGTCCGTATGAAGATGCCTATAATATAAAGGTCTGAATTTGAGCTAGACCTCTTTATAGTGAATGGAGAGAAAATAAATACAGTAGGGGGTACAATTCATCTAAACCTGAACCTAAAGTCTATCAGAGGTCAGATGCATCAAAGTCAAGAAGGGCTAGGAACCCGGACAACTAGATTAGAGGTGGACATCCACATTGATGTCTGCTTCATACAAAAATGACCAAGACTGACCGTCTAGCCACATGCTTCACCTTCACTAAAGCTGATGCCCAGCATAATTAGTTCAATAGAGAAAAGAAGATGAATTCTGGAAGCTGTTGATTCCCATACTTTATTTTCTTAAAGAGAATTTGGAATCAATTTAGATCTAAAGGGAAATAGAATGAAGAAAACAGACAAAGAGATGTAAAAACATTCCTCAGCTCAAGAAAAAAACTCTGCATTACACAATTTAATAAACTAGGATTTTATACTGATCCCCAAATGTGAAAACTGGAAAAATACAGAAAAATGTCTGAAGGCATATTTGCACTTTTGTAGAAAAAAAAAAAAAAAGAAAGAAAAGAAAGTCAAAGTTCCAGTCAGCCTATGTAATGGTAAGCCTGACAGAACATCGGCACCACTTTTCTCATTCAAAACTAATGATTACATTCATTTATGCCTGTCTTGATGTGGAGAAATTAGGGCCAGCAGAAAGAGCTTGTGTGTTCAGTATCTCACTGAGGCTTGATAAGATTAGTAGCATCAGGTTCTGGTCTAAGTCTGTGAAAAAGCTGGATGAAAATGATACAAATAAATACTGAAGTCATTCACTGAAAGGAGCATCTCCATCTCAACCACTGAGAAGGACGATGAATGTCCCTAATCTTTACAGTAGCAATGCAGTCTTCAGTTAGGACATACATGAAATATCATTGAGAGCAAAACACAGATAAATACACATTGGCTCCTGGAAGGGTATGTTATGTCAATAAATCATCACAGGAAACCATTGCTCATCTCACGTGAGAAAGATATGAATTAGCAGGATAGAGAAGACCTGATGTAAATTTCCTTAGGCAGAAATCTGTAATCACTGTTCTACCTGTCCAGGCTAAAGGTTAGTGACTGAAATACTCAGCGCTATGCTAAGTAACATGCTTTTTTGGTTCAAATGATTTCTGTTATTTGTCAGAAGTTTGTGGGTGTCAGTTTTTGTACACATGGTTCTCTCAAGCAAAGGCTTTTACTAAGAAAGCTGTAAAGGAATTTTGTGCTGGCAAACCCTCTGAAGGAATGAGGAAAAAAACATTTGTACAATCCTAACATGAATTGCAATTTGTTCCATTCCTGCCTTGGTGTTCCTAGGTGTATTTTAGTGAACAAAATCACTGATAAGGTGGTATATTCATTCCTTGGGTTAAAAACATCATGTGATATCCCCAGGAACAGAACCATACTTGAGATTCAACTTTTCTGACAAACTCATTAGTCTGATTTTTGCAAATATTTAAACATGAGAAACACTGACCTGAGAATACAAAACTGAGTAGCTATTTCTTGTTATATTTGCTCTACCTCCCAGCTTATCACATGCAAGGAGTGAGACTGTATTTGAATACATTTTGAAAAAATCTGTCTTTTTGTAGAGCAACAGAATTACACTCCTTTTATCAGTAAGAGACCACACTTCTACTACATAGCAGCCACATACTGCTTTCCTTTTATGATCACCAGAAATAGTGTACAATGTGCACAACCTACCATGGGAAACATGAAATGTTCATCCCCTCTCTTCACTTCAGAGACTGGAAAGAGATGGAAATCCATTCTAATTTAGAATCTGCTTTTGCTTTCCTCAACAAGCTACACTCTGTGTGCTCTAACTCTTGGTTTAAATCCTGTCAGGCTTATTTACAGAAGCATCATCCCTAGAGTAAGCAAGATAACCAGAGCTAGCCAGTTCAGAAGTCAGGGAAGAGAAAAATCTCAAATGTAGGATAATGGAGTTCTGTAGGGTAAACTCGGATTCCTTAATCACTCAGTATTTTTTCTCAGGGGAAAAGTTTCTTATATGTTCCTTTTTTACTTTCTCCTTATGCACAGAATAAGGATTTAGCTTTCTTGCCTTCTCGTGCCTACACTTTCTATCCTCCTGGACTCAGCCATCTGAATGAATCAGACATCCATAAAATACAAGTAATAAATTCAAAGGAGGGGGCAAAAAAGAAACACATACAGGAAGATGGTAATGTTCCATTTTCCCAAGCGTTCCACGGTTCAATTTCCATCAAGTGTCTGCATTTTGTTCTTTTTGTCCCTAGTTGCTCTCATGGTCTTGTTGCAAGCTTTTTAAGTGAGAGCCAAAGAACAGGCCAGCTGGCTGCAGGCAGAGCCTCGCATCCATCTGCCTCCTGCAGGCTCAGCCCTCCCTCAGAGAGATGAAGTAGCTTAATTGCAAGTATATTGTGCCAGCCATTTCCTTTGCAAGTGTAGTAACTTTAGAGAAAGAACTGTTAAATATAAGAGACAATTACAATTTCAAAGTAGAGCTGTTTGAAGCATTCTATTTAATTCAATAAAATGTAATGGCAAATGGTATTTATTAAAAAAAAATGCAATAAGACAGTATAAAAAAATCAATAAAAATCTATTTCCCTAGTTCCATTGCATCGTTAGTAAAGCTGTACTGTTTGGATTCATATCTATGAGACTTTGTTAGTTTGATTCTAATTCAATTGTATAGTATTCTTTCTTAAGGAAAGTAAAAAGATTGACAAGAGAGAATAAGAAAACCAAACACAAAACCAACCCATCAAAAAAATTAACAACCCAAACAAACATACAAAACCAACAAACCAAACAAAAAAGCAGCCCAAACTCCACTGTTATAAGGTCCAAAATTCACATTTTGGAAAAATAAAAAATCTCAGAACATAATGTTCAGTTTCATATTTCTTATTTTAATATTAGATTAATCTCAAGATAATAAACTCCAATAATGAGAGACATTACATTTCAAAAAGTATAATTTTCAATGATTAAATTACCTGTTTTCCCATTTTGCCAGGTAAGGCAAAAAGGTATGCCTGATGTAAGATTTGAAGCTAAAACATTCCTGTTAATATGAAGAAAACTAATGCACAATAATAAATGCATAGTAAGAAGATTCAAGTCTTTATTGTACAAATATAAAAAAAATTAACTGGAAAATAGTATTTTTAATTTCACTGTCCCCAAAGTGAGATTCAACATATGATATAAAACAAGCTTTCAACATAGAAATCTACACAGTTTTGAAGACATGTTTGTTTATATACAGAGGAGCACCAGGTCTCCTGGCAGATGAAACACATGTGCCATGCCGAGAACTTTGCACCGATGCATGAAGTCCCCTAGCTCTATCTAGTGGATGCAAAGGAGCATACTGCTTTCCATGTATGAGCTGCTTAGTGTTTTTACTTGCATATTTGAATGCAATATAAAGACTCTCTCTTTTCATTTTCCAACCATGACAATTCTGTGATTCTATGATTTTTGAATGTAGTTATATTGTCTATTAATGGATTCAAAGAATAGCACAATTGGCTGTATTATTTTAAAATACTTCTGTTTTCTTCTTGATTTGTGCAAAAGATAGGGTTTAACAAATAATAGTGAGGTAGGTTTGTAGAGAGAAATAATATTCTATTAAGCAACTGATATTATTGGAAAAATCCAGGACATTTTTTTTTTGGTCACAGAAGTTCTTCTCTAGAGCTGTAACAGACTTGTTTATGTCTTGCAGCAAATTAAATCTTCACCCCAAAAGTATTATTTTCCTCTTTTTTTCCTCTCTTTTCTTGCATTACTAGTATATGGTATGAGTGTTCAGAGATGCTGCTTGTCTCCCTCCTACACAGTCTCAAATAAATATCATGACTATGCTAATAATACAAATACAATAAATATTTCTTTTTCTTTTCATAAATAATTTTATGTGTCATCCTTTTTCATCATTTTGATATGTTCCTTCATAGACAAAATAAAAGACAATAGGAGAGGAAAATGTTTAGATATGTCTATTAGATGCTGTGTTTTGTCTTGAAATATGTGGAAGCCCAGGCTTCCACCTACTCCTGCAAAACCTTATGCAAGGAGGAAGACTTCCATATGGGTTCCCAAGTCTGGAGCACAGTGAGGTTAGGCAGCATGGTGCAGCCCTCACTGTGGGCTCAAGGTATGGCCAAAGGCCTGTCATGGGGTAAGAGAGGAAGCCTTTGCTGAAGGTATGGGATGTCTTAGTGTCCTGAGGGGGAAAATTGCCTTTTTCATTAAATGTGAGTAAACAACTGAAACTAATTGTCACAGCCCCTCACAAAAGCAAGAAGAGTTCAATGAGATTTCATATACAGTCCCTCCATATGCTCCTGAATAGGTATACTTACTTATTTCTTAACAAGATGTTTGTCAGAATAAAGGATTATTTTTGGAGGTGTTGTACCATTTCTTTGTTATTGTCATTCACTGCAGAAGTTTACACATATTTGGGGTCTCCCAAATGAACTAGTGAGATGTTTGCCACATGAGGTATTTTTGAAGGCCTGCAAGAAATTTAAACTTGCTGTTGAATGTAGCTGCCAACTTGTTTACTGGAGTGAGAAATAATTCTTTTTCTTCCAAGGGTTCTTGTTTAACTGAACAATTTTTGGCTTTTTGTTTTGATCTGTAAATCCCTGTAGAGTTGAAACTTTGTGCACTGCCACAGCATTGATCTACTGAAACATTTTAACTAACTTCTTTTAGTTTTTCCATAGAAAGGTTTTCAATCTAGAAAGAGTTTGTTTGAGACGCCATCAACTCCTTGATGTATTGTGATTTCAGCAAAGGATCAGTGCTGTAAAACCCTTGGAAGTTTAACTGCAATGAGAACCACTCAAATCTAAATAAAGCAGGACAGTCTTGGGAAAGGAAAAGAGAAGGGAAGGGAAATGAAAGGCTTAGCTGACATTAGAAAAAGATTTATTGTACAGTTGTAAAAAGGCAGGTTTCTAAGTTAGATACATCTTTTGGCAACTGTTAGAGGAAGTCTGGTGAGAGCACAGAGCTGTACTGGGAGGGAATGCTCAGAAAATAAATTGACTACAATGAACATGTTATTATGTTGGGGTTGGGAACATCTCTGCTTTGTTTCATCCATTGGAATAATATCAATTCTAACACATGGCAATATTGTTAATAAATAATACTAATATTGATCTGTCCTGTTAATATTGTACATGCATTCAGATCTTGTTGATTCAGCTTCTTTCCTAAGCAAAAAAAAAAACCCAAAAAACATATTCACACACTTGAGATTATACAAGAAACTAATAATATTAAAAGCTGGAATGAAAATGGAAATGTTATCACAGCTTTACAATTCAATGATTTCACAGTCAAAACTCTACAATGTGTGGAAGGATAGTAAACCTGGAAATGTTAGAAATGTACTTCAATGAAAAATTTCAAAATTCCCAAGACTTTTTGTCCCTTGTTGAGGTTTTACAGATAATTTGAAAACTCCAGATGTAAGTATATAACAGTAATTTATTGTGCATAGACTACCAGTTAATAGAATTGTAATTAACATAGTTGCACACTGAAGACCTTTTGAAAATGAGGAATGAATGTCTCAGATTATTTTTTCTTGATCACGGAAAAAGAAAACATGTAAAAGCCTCTAAAAATCCTGAATCCTTTTGTTGACAACATGAAATAGCTGTGCATAATGCATAGGTACTGATTAGACATTTATTTGATGAGCTGAAATACTGCTACTTAACAGTTTGCAATGCATCAGTCTTGGATTGAATGAAGGTTCAAACTGCGATGTGTTCATACAGACAAATTTTACCTTTGTTGTTATGAAAACCCACACTAGGAAACTCCCAGGGATGTGAAATGCTTCTGCTCTTTGGCCAAAACAGTTTTTGACATTTATTTCTTGGACCTTTGTATCACTATTCATTATACTGGTAAAGGGATACCATTTCACCCCCAGTTTTATAAATTATATAAATAGCTACATAGACTGTAAGCAATATTTTTCTGTCTCCAAGTGCCATCTCTACTGTACCTTGCCCATTAGGATTTAGTCATTACTAAAGACTATGGGCTTCGTTCCCAAATTATTTATGGTTGTAGCTTCTCTTCTTGCTCGCCTCCAGACACGCAACTGCAAATACAGTAAAAAACAACTGCATTTCTTATAACAGATAACTGTATATCTCCTACTATTGCTCTGCTTCCAGTTGTAATTCCTGATTTGCAGACTACTGCTGTAGGCAGTTGCACAATACAAGTAATGAGTCATGCAGAGCAGTATGAAGTGCCTAGGCAAACAGGGGAAATACGTTACACGCTCAGGAGTGCTGCAGTCGGTGAGGCAATATGTAGACTTTAGACAGTGGCCATATATCTAAGGTACAGTAGAAGATATAAGCCCTTTCTCTCTCACTGAGTCAGACTGCAGCTGAGGAAGATACAATTCACTAAGAAAGCCCAGGACAGCCCAAGAGGGCAGTAACAACAGGCTAAGAACAGCCTGCCAAAGGGAGATCAAACCATGTCTCTAAAATATGGTGAAAGAGGAGAGCCAGTGCATGGTAGGGAATGAACCCCTTGCACCGAACATGAAACAGCTCATCATTGAGAAGGGGGGAAAACGGAAAGAAAATCTCTTTTTAAGGCTCAGTGTAATGCAAAAAGTGATACATTGTGTTGGCATAGTTCTGAGTTGCAAATTATATGGAAAACCTAGCATATTTGATTCCACCCTCTCGCTAAGACAGACTGTTATGCTAGTGAAGGAACAGACGGGAGTGTGCCCCAGGCATAGACATGGTCTTCAGGGCTCTGTCTAAATTGGTAATTGCAAGAGATCTTCTAGCCACTGGTGTTTAGGTCACATGCTGTGTTACGCTTTACAGGGATGTATATTGATGTACACTAGCTTCCTCTCATCCTGCTTCATCTCAGTTTCTGTGGGATGGAAACCTGTGCATCCCCTGCCAGAAAGGGACTAAATCGTGTTTCAAACTTTCCCCATTCTGGATTGTCTGGGGTTCAGCTAAGATAGGGTTAATTTTCACCAAAAGCTGGGAGGACGCCACAGCCAGGATAGCCAACGAAACCAGTCGTGGGGTATTCAATAACATACTGACATCATGTCCACTATATACATGCAGAGACACAGCTTGGCAGGGCACTTGGTCTCTGTTGAGGTGCTGTCAGTGCAGGTCTTGGAGGACAGTGCATTTTATATCACTTGCTTTATATATTGTTTCATTATTTCTTCTCCTGTTGCATTGTCTGATTAAATTCTCCTTATCTAAAGCCATGGGCTTTTGCCTTTTTCCCCTTATTTTCCTTCCCACCCCACTGGGGTGAGCTAGGAAAAAAAACCAAACCCAATTCTTGGAGCTAATAATTGCTTTTATTGTTATTATTTACTCAGCAAAATGATGTATTGATTTTGAAAAAGAGAATGGGTTTTTTTTTTCCCCTCTTCTAGTTTTAAAAATTTAAAATCTTACAAGGCAATGGACTAGAGTTTAAACAGATTAAAAGATATCAAGTAACTGAATGCTGTGATTATTTGGTGTCATTGCATTAAAATAAATTATTCCATATATCTCACTGAAGGTGAGATTTGTATTCTGTAGGAATGTTACTCTTTTTCTGAAGTCTCCACATTTAAATTCTTAATCAAAATGTGCATTCAAACTGGTTTTAGAATTAAATATACACAGTTTGTGTCTACACTAAAACAGGTGAAGGAAATTTTTAAAACCAAACCAAAACAAAAACATTTGTGTCAGAAAGAACTATAAGATATCTCTGCCTACATGCTGCAGAGAGGAATGGATAGGCATCAAATCATCCAAAAGTCATGAATAAGGGCAAAAAATGTAGTCAATTATTATGCACTTGGTTGGCAGAGCATCTCTTAAAAGAAGAAATGACAAGCAACTATGATGAAAAGAGTATATTTAAAAACCTCTTAATTTTACATAACTTTTAACAGTATAATTAATTATAATTATGATAATTAAAATCTCTGGTTTTGATTGGTATAAGAGAATACATAAATATTAAAAAGTGATATGCTTGCATAGGAAAAAAATACACACTTAAGACACAGAGATTTACAAAGAGAAGACAAAAAAATACTGTTTTTCTTTTTCTTCTGTCCAAGACCAGGATCCAGTAAAACAGAAGGAAATCAATGAGAATGAAAACAATTCTGGAATTCTTTTCTCTCTTAGTAGGTGGCAATTACATCTTACAATTTTTTTTGGTTTGGTACTATGCTGCTTAATCATCCATTTCTTCATGTTCCCATGTCCATTTGTAACATTGCTGTAGGAAAAGACACATTTATTTTTCTGTTCCAACCAGTCTTGCTTCAATAATTTGGCCTTATGTGGTGGGTTTACCCTGGCTGGGCACCAGGTGCCCACCAAGCCCTTCTATCACTCCCTCAACCCCTGTCAGCATGGCATGCAGGGAGAGAATAAGATGCAAAGAGCCATGGGTTATGATAGACAAGATGTTATTCTCTACTTTCTGTCCGCAGGTAATGTCAGGCCAAGTCCAGGAAGCAGGGCTCCAGAACACGTAGCAGCCTTGGAGGACAAAGCCAAATGACCCCCCATCCTCCTCCTGCCCTCTCCCTTTATAGTTGAGCTGACGTCATACGGTATGGAATATCCCACTGGTCAGCTCAGGTTGGCTGTATCCCCTCCCCCATCCTCTGGTGCCGTGTGAGCACTGGCAGCCATAACACGGGTGTGTTATCAACACGCTCCAGCTCCCAGTGCTGCAGCATGAGGGCTGGATGGGGAAAAGCAGCTCAGCCAGACCCACTACACCTTACTAAAAGAAAAATGTATAGATATTAGCAGTACTTTAAGTTTTGCAACTCAGCAAAAGACACTGCAGATTTAAACCTCAGACTAATTTCTTCTATTACCCAAAAATCTTTAAAATAAAAGCCCCTTCTCTTTTGAAGAGTCTTGGAAGTACAGTTGTGGCTACCAGATAAACTATGCTGGATTCAAATATGAATGCCATGAAATCTGACTCTTCTGCTTTAATCTCTGAAATCAGGCCAGTAAAAACAGCAAAACACAAAACTGTATTGCCTTTCCATTAGATCTCACACCTAAGAAATAAACCTTATGGGAGCTTTTCCGAAACATTTTGCTCCTGCAGAAATTGTACACTGTACTTTAAAATTTGCTGGGCAAGCGTCTTCACATGGTGGCAGCTTGCACAGAACTGTTGGGATAGTCATCTACTGATTGAGACAAAATTAAGACAGTAATGTTTGATTGTAACCATGGATGTGTGCTGTTTGGAGTTTCCTGGCTAAATTTGTATTTGATTATCTAAATATTTCTTATCCTTAAAATAAGATATAATGTGATAGCAGGAATCTATATGAACTTTCCTTCTATTTACTTTGGTTTTATGGGCAGTTATCCTGTATGTGGCTCTGTAAGAAGAATCTGTCTAACCTCATATTTAAACAAATTGTGGGTATGATGTATGAGGAAACTATATTGTGCTGGGTCCAGCACCCCAAGAGGTTAGGCTGCCACAGCTGCTTGCCACAGGTACAACAGAAGCAACACTGAGCATATATACCCAGTAGGGACATGCCCGCAGAACATGCATATGTACCACATATAGATTCCTGGGACAGACCTGATAGGGGCCTTTCTCTGAATCCTTAATTTGGGTTCCCACTTGCCTGCAGGCTCTGAGTTCCTCTGGGATTGTGGAGGAGGGCACATGGGGAACTGATGGATCCTAGGATGGTCCTGAGAGGACCCAGTGCAGGGAATTCTTTGTCCTCCCCTCCATGTGCCATTTGTGTTCCTTTGTGGGTGTACAGAGAAGCTTCTGCTACATAATATACAGGTTCTGATGCTCACAGAAACTGATTTTGTGTCTAGCAGTTGATCAGCCTCAGGAAGTGCCACACTGAGGACGTGTGATAGGACAGAAAGCCTTAGAAGTGTTAGCCTTTGGGATTATATTTATTGCCAGAAATTTTTAGATTCAGATTAAATAAACCTTTGCCATGAGTCCAGCCACAGTTCTGGGACAAACAAGACAACATTTCAATACATCTTTCAATGTAATTTCCACAACTTCATGGTTTTATGAAGCAACAGGTTTCCAACTCACAGGGTGAGTCTTTTCAACCATATACTTCCCTCTGAACAAGCAACCAGATCTGCAAAAACAATCCACTGATACTTCGTGTCACCTCAAGACAACGAAAATGATGCAAAATGACATTGACATTTCCCTGGTCGTTCCATGCAACTGCTTCTGAAATCATCACTGAGCATTTGTTTTGAGTGGTACAACAAGAAAAATGACAAAAGAGAGGTTACTGGCATCCAAAATGCTTGGCATACTGAAGGCTACCCACAGACTTCAAAAAATTACCTGTATGGTTTCTATATTTTAAAAATACATTCATCAGTTTTACTCCTACATAAGAAAGAAATAAAGTAAACAATTATATATAGCTCAGTTGCTACTCCAAATGACTTTGACTGGGCCCCAATCCAAATGACAGGCTACACTGTCATTCCCAGCATCAAGCACAGAGACGAGGGGGTGAAAGCAGCATTTCAGCTACAAGACTACACCCATAGGCCAGAGCACGAAGCTTTGAGCTTCTCAGATCTAACAGGGTTCAGCTGAATCAGCAGCTGAGCAGACAGATAACTGCTGTCTGCTGGATGCCATTGTAGTGCCTGCCTTTAATGGCTCTTCCTTGAGCTAGGATAGATCACACACCGGGCCTGTAGCGTACAGTGCCTCTTTGAGGGTTTAGAGTCAACCCCTTGTTAAAATGACAAATTAATTAATCATTTACACTTCACAAAACTCCAGAGAAGCCAGTTGTTAGACTGAATAACCACTGGTCTCTATGTGGCTTATATATTTGATGTTTCAGTTTGATGACATCATTTGACACTGTTGGACATGTGTGCTTCAAGATCAAAAATGTGCTCTGAGTGAGGAAGCTCCATCAACATACTGAACTTCTCAAAGCTTTGTAATCCATCTCCAAAACAACTTCCACTTGGAAACTGCCTCTAGAGGAATCCTTCCCACACACTTTTTGTTGGTTGACTACATGCCAGGTATTCGGCTGGATGAAGATATTTGCTTGAAGCAGCCATATGATCTCTGCTTTCTTTCACTTTCCTAAGATCAACAGCAGCCTTTCTTTCTCATTCTGTGGGGTTTATTGATGCCTATTCATTTACATGAATTTTCCCTTTCCCCTTCCAATCCCCAGTACACCAGACTTAGAGTGTAAACACTTCTTCAAACATATGTCCTTAAGAGTACTCCCCTGCGTTTTCAATGGAAATACTAGGAAAAGAAAATGTTAGTGACTATGATCTGAAGCTAGTCATCAAAACAAAACTAAAATGAGTCTTAAACTGATATTTTCATAGAGTTTCTTGCAAATTTTGTTTTGCCTGTGCCTAGTGAAGACTCTACTGAACAGCAAAGTATCCCCAAAAGAGAACTGAAACTTACTTCCAACTTTTTTCTTAGTGAATGCATATGCTGCTAAGGCAACCTACAGAGCCCCAGGATTAGTTCATCCTCACTGTCAAGTGGGGTCAGCAGGTCAGCAGTGATGAAGAAATGTGCATAATACCTATGCTAAAGAGACTATCTCACTGTCCTTGAATGATTAAGATTCTTTCATTAACAAAGCTATTGTGTTTCCAAGCAGCATTGTGAGTATCCCAAAGAAAGCACAAATTTGAATCAGCAAAAGGTGGCCACGTTCCATGTACATCCTCAAAGTCAAAGTGATTTGCCATTTTACTTAACATTACCTGTCAATGACAGATGACCCATATCACTACAGCAATAATAATAATAGCCCAAATAAAGCAAGATGCCTGATGGGCCGTGCTGTATCTTACTGATTTATCATTTATTTCATGGAAACTTAAAGGTGAACCCTATTGTGAATCTCCATGACTTGGTGTAAAATACAGGGAAGCTTAGCATGTAATTCTGCTATAAATTTATATTGATTTGCTCTACAATGTACAGCACCTTACGGTGTACCTTCATTGTGAGACTCTTCTTACTCCCAGTATTACACAACTACAACTGTAACTTCCACGTGAAACACTCTTGATTTACTAGGGGGCACAGAAGATTTCACTGTGCAGCTCTGTTTTCACTTCTAATGATGTGCTCACTCAGTCCTGCTAGAGAAGAGGCTGGACTTCAACAACCACTGATGTTGCCATCTAGCAAAAATAACTGCAGCCAATGAAATATCTAAATATAAAAAGTAGCATTCAGAGTGCAGAATCAGTATTAAAATATATTTGCTGCTAATCTGTCCACTAATAAAGTGTCATATAGAAATTATAATTTTCTGCAAGACATATAATTCCCAGGCATAGACTATGTGTGCCTCATATCTCCCACTTTTCAAAACCCTCAGACTTTTCTACCTTTTCCACAAAAAAACCCTGTAGTATTACTAACACTGCACATTGTTACCAACACTGTTCTAGTCACAAATCCAAAACACAGCACCATATAGGCTGCTGTGAAGAAAATTACCTCTATCCCAGACAGACCCAGTACAATATTGAATAAGATCCAAGAATGAAGGTTTCAGTAAGGTGGTCCTTAGCCTTAACTTTAAAACCACTGGAATAGAATGTAAACAATACAATGTAGAAAAGAATATAATATTTTAGTTGCCCTTTGGAGATGTCTATCTCTTGCCACTGAGCAGTCAGGGTTCTATCGGAGCTAAGATCCTAACGGAGGAGTACCAGTGTGCTGTGTTTGTGTCTGGCAGGTTTTTGGTAGCAGGGGAGGGAGTACTGTCATGGGTCCTGTAAGAAGTTTTGAGAAGCTTCACCAACTCCATGTCAGACTTGCCTCTGGCCAAGGCCAAGCCAATCAGTGCCTCTACAATAAAAATATGGAAAAAAAATGTTGATTGAGTTGTTTAGAGGAATCTTTTTGTTTTGGGGAATCTTTTTTTGGGGGGGAATATTTTTGTTTTGGAAGAGGAGTGGAACGTGAAAGAGAGAGAACAATGCTGACACTAAGGTCAGTGAGGAAGGAGTGTGAGAGGCAGGCTGAAGCATTCCCTTTCAGCCCATGGTGAGATGGCAGGCTGAGCCCTCGCAACAGAACAACCGTGGAGCAGAAACCCATCTGCAGCCCATGGAGGATCCACACTGGAGCAGGGGATTGCACCTGAAAAGGCTGTGACTCTGAGGGAAGCTCTTGATGAAGCAGTCCATCACTGGAAGGACTACAGTTCATGGGAGATACCCACACTGGTAGGAGAAAATTGTGAAGGATTGTCATCTGTGGGAGGGATGCCATGTTGCAGAAGAGGATGACTGAGTTTTTCACCTGAGGAGGAAGGAGAAGCTGGAACAGCATGGGATGGCCTGACCACAACACCCATTTGTTGTCTGGGTGTACCACTGGTAGGGAGGAGGAAGAGAATTGGGAGCAGAGATGAGCCTGGGAAAAGGGAAGCAGTGAAGGTGGTTTTAAGATCTGTTTGTATTTATCACTGTCCTACTCTGATTCAATTGGCAAATTGATGGTGGTTTTGTTTAAATTAATTTGTTTAAATTGTTTAAATTAAATTTGTTTTGTTTCCCAAAGTTGAATCTGTCTTTTACCTGCGACCATAATTGGTAAGTGTGGCCTCCTGGTATGTGCCTCAACCCTCAAGCCTTTTGTTATATTTTCTCTTCCCCGTCCCACCAGAGGGGGGTTAGGATGAAGTGAGTGGCTGCACAGTTACTTTGTTGCTGGCTGGGTGGGCTTAAACCACAGCTAGTTAAGTGTATAGAATTCAGTGGGGTTGAGTGTGTGTCCAATAGCTTTGAATTCAACTTCATATTATATAGAAAGACCATGTAGAGTGCGTATGGAAGATGCACAAAACGATGACATGTTAAGGAGTGATAGGTTCCATCTCAGGTATACTGTAGCCTTATAATCCAAACAAGAAAGACTGAAAACCTAAGGCCATAACATTTACTAGGATGGAATATCATATCCAGTGTGAGATGGTAGAAAGGAGTATTTGTGGATGTTGTTATGCTGAGAGTTTCATGTCAACAAAGAAATCAAAAAGCACTCTTAAATTACAATTTAAATTGAAAATTGTTGTTGCATACCTTCAATCAAAGACAATGTTCTGTAGTTGCAAACTCATACAAATGGTTTCTCACTTTTGACCAATCCTTTTTCATTCAAGAGCTGGTCTCCTGACTGCTGCCTTTCTTGGTTTTTCCCAGATGATGAATTAGAGATTGCAAAAAGCACTCTCACCTGCTCAGCCTTCTTCACCTCTTTCTCCCTCTGCTCAAGTCTAACATACATGTTTAGTGGAATTGCTTGTAAATAGTTCCTCTCCTCTTTACTGCCCTACCCAGGGATCACGTCTGTCTGTTTGCCACAGATGGTGTATTAAAATGCTGTAAAACAACAGATTTTCAGAGCAGCTAAATTCATGCTCTGCAACAAACTTGTAGAACCAATTTTTATTTCAAGCATTTGAAGAATTTTGAACATAATTGAGATCTTTAGTTTATCAAAATCATGAAGATGTTACAAAAAAAGTGTTGGAGGGAGAGGATTGTTAAGGCTTAAATAGTGTAACTTTGTTAAGAGATTAAATATGTGAAATATGTGAGCTGTGGAAGCAGATATGCAGAGCAAAACAGTATAACTATATGTAGTCAGAACCACTTAAAAATGCCTGTCCTATGTTCTGACTGATATTTGTGCTGTGTAGCTAAATTCCAATAATTTAAATTCTGGGTAGAGCTAGATTTCTGCTAAGAAAAAGAAAGATGGTTGGAATAAGTGTGTCTATGGTATGTTTACTCATTATGTATTTATGATTTTCCACAGGAAAAGTTATTTGGAAAGGAAGGGAATCACTATAGGTAAAATGGTAGTCCCTATAAGCAAGTAGAATTCCCAAAGTATTTTAATAAGAAGTATTTCAATAAGTATGAAAGAACTTCTAGTGATGGCCTACATTAAATTACAAATACTGAATACTGCCATTAAATGATTTGTACTTTTGTTGTGATGTTGTCTAAGAACACATAAAGGTGATACATATACACACATACACACACACACGAATATAGGTATGCACCTTTACTGTACTAAGATTTATACACTGTTATCAAGAATTAAAGTGCATCTTTTACTGAAAAGGATATGCAAATTCAACAGTTAACTAAGCTTAACTAAACAAATGGCAAAGATATGAATTAGCTTTCATCTGCCATACTACCTTTTTTTTAAAAATGTATCAATGTATAAATGTGACTTTATTCAGCAGAGCATGAAAACTGGAGATCCCAGAGGAAAGTTGCACGGTACACTGCTGCCCTCTGGCTGGAGCTTGAAAGAACAAAGTCTGTATATTCACTTCTGTTCATGGTCTAAGCAATTTGACATGCTGGAGAAATATTAGTTAATAAATCAAATTCTGTCTTCATACCTCACAAAAACCGAAGCCTAGGTAGAAGCATGGAGTTTCAAAACTCAAATTAACCCACTGTATGGAGGGGTATGTAGATTTCATGTTATTTTCTGATGCTATATTACAAAATACATCAAGACATGATGCATAATAAGGGGTGTGAGGTACCATCAGTGTTCATTGCACAACATAAAGTTTACCTGAGCAATGACAGCATAGTGTTTCAACACATTTTCATTGTGTTCCTAGTGTTTTATTACATGGTGTGCCTAACTGTAGCTATAAACCTGGTTTTCTGACTGCTTTGTTAGCACATATCTTCTGGTCTACCTTCATACACACATTATTCCCCCATTAAAAAATAATGTGATTTAGCTATTATTTTTATCTTCTAGAACAGATAAAGCCTGCTGTCCTGTAAACTCAGCTAAGAGCACAGTCTAGCAGTCCGTTTCACAACCATATAGAAACATGAGACCCCAGCAAACAAGGAAAATGAGACAGCTTAATATACCTGTAAACACTATGAATCTAAGGCTGTAGCAGCTTGGTACATCATAAATTACACTTCAGTGTCCCTTTCTGAAACTCTGCCACTTACCACAGACATCTATCTGGTACTAGTTTCATTCTCCTTTTCCAGACTCTCTAGTCTAAATCTTCCTTGATACAAGTCTGTTATACTGTTATAACTGCAATGGACAGGAAGCAAAGATAATATTCTGCTAGTTACCTATTTTACATGCCTGAAAAACCATTATTAACATTTACACCCTATCTCTTTTTTCTAAGGTAAACATACTCAGTTGTTCCTAGTAAATAGGTCCTACCTAGATTTATGATCATTTGCTGTGGTCCTCTCTGGATTTTCTCTAATTTACCTACACGTGTTTAAGGTATGTCACTTTATTATCAAATCCTGAGAAAACTGAATTGAGATAAAGGATCAGTTTCTGTTTTGTTTTTTTTTTCTAGCTATACCCTTGTCTTTGTTTCCTGATCTGCCTCTTCTTCGAAACTGCTGGGCTACTGAAATGAACACAACCCAGACTCCTCTCTGAACAAATGCATACTTAGGCAGTTCACATCCTTGTCTCAGTGTACTATCTTGCACTTTGTTCAAGTACGGGGTTTTCTTTTCCCAGAACATTTATCCAATTTATAAACAACTTAATTTTTTTTCCTTTTTAACTTGTCCTCTGATGTAAGTAAGGAAACAAAAACAATTTTGTTGTTTCAAAGGCAGTAAGCCTGTCCTCAGTTTCATTAGCTAGTTCATTAGAGAAAACAGTGAACACGACTCCAGGACATATCCACATTGAATTCTATTCTATTCTATACATACTTCCATTTTGACTGGTAAATCTTTTATAATAATCCATTTCTCTTTTTAGATTTTTTCTGTAAAATTTACTTAGTTTGCTTTTCCACTGAAATTGTACACTGAAATGTCATCTTGTTTGTACCTAGTTTCAGATCAACTGTTGTTTTTATAAATAAATGGCTTTTGAAAAACATCACCTAAGTTAATGATATGATGTTGCTATGGTGCAGCTCTTGTCCAGCCCTCAGTGGGTCGACTTTCCCTCGCACGATTCCACCTCTAAAGAACAATCAGGAGAGAGGTCCGTGCCATGGCAACATTCACTCCTTTCAGCCATGTCTTATCCCACGTCAATAAGCCTGGGACTCTGTTACAGGCTTGTGTAGTTTGATAAGTTAATGTAACTTTGGTTCTCCCCTGAAATGTCTGTATTGTTCTCCTGTCATGTGTCATCAACCCCATGGCTAGCTTGCTCTGTTGTATCCCCCACACTTTGTACCCCAATATAATCCCCGTCCCGAGACAAAGAGAGTGAGTTTTTCTGTCCAGCTTCCCTTCAGGTGACACTCCCTGTCCCATGGGACAGAGAAATAAACTTGGAAAAAAAGCTACAGAATCTCCAGCTCTTTCATCTTTGTCCTCGTAGGGGTTTTTTGGACTTCTTGCTGCTGCAAACAGTTCCCAGCCAGGGAAACTGGGGCACACTGGTTCTTTGCGAGCATCAGACCCAACGGCTGTAGGCCGAGCTGAGCAGGCAATCTGTCTCTCTGGAAAACACTTTCTGTGGAAAAACTCCCATTTCACATTATAAGCAGGACTGTAACTTTGCTTTTCAGTGAAAAGTTTTGTTGATGTACAGTAATGATGCAAATGCTAAATAGATTATTTAACTTATGCAGTATGTAATATTCTTCCATAAAAGCCTATATACTCTAGCTGATAATTATAAAAAGGTTTTATAATTTTCATTGTAAAAAAAAAAAAATCCTTTCACTATTTTGAGGGCATGTTTATTTAATTATTATTAATGGTATTGATCAAAAGCTTAGCTTGCCCAGCATCTGGTTATTTACTGGCATATATTGAATTGCAAATTACCATAATGCCTTTACCATGCTGGCAATACAAAAGCCACCTTCCAGTACGTTAAAAGGTTTAGAAATTTATAGTAATACTCATTGTAATTCTTCTGTATGTTACAGAACCATGGACTGTCATGGACAAACATAGAAAAAGCAGTCTTGACATAGCTCAATGTCAAAAGTAGTAGTACTTTATTAATGAAGATATAAACATATAGTCTACTTAAAGCTGAAAGGCTGAAAAGATGATTTATTGGTATCAGAAATTTCTTACATAAAGCTTCACAACACCTTTCTGTGGCATTCTGGAAAATCAGCAAGACCTTATTCAAAAATACAGATATCAAAAGTATTTTTTAAATTAAATTTTAATTTCTAACATTGCACAAGTTTAAATTATCTAAATAGTGATGATCATTTGACATTGATCTTCAGTGATTTTCATTGAACTGTAACCTGCAGAACACTGAAGAGTTTTTTCAGACAATAATTCAAGATGAATTGTTAGCAATACAGCAGTTAATAGTAATTCATTTCAATTGAGCCATATGAAAAAGTTAATTTTTCTTGTTGTCTTTATAAAGAACATGCATGAAAATTTAGTTGGGGATGCTCACATCTTAAAAAATTCATAGCTGCTTATTTAGAGAAAAAAATCTTTTTATGTTTTCCCACAGACATGAAGTTATTTTATTTTTATTACACAGAATATATTTAGGAAAGAGTATTGAACAAAGTATTGACCAAAATACAATTTAGGACACACTAGTTTTAAGCTGCATTTCTGAACCTTCCATTGAATATTAAAAAAAAAAAAAAAAGGGGGCATTCATTTGCTGGAAACATGAAATGTTTCTATTTAACCATGTAGTCACTGTCTTTTCAGAGACATTTAGAACTACTTATATAATTGAGAATTACTCAGAAAATACATGTTAATGTATCTTGTCAATTTATCTTATCTTGCTGTAAGATAACCTGTAGAACACCAGTTCTAGTCAGTTGTTTTTTTGTTTCTAAATAATGGCTTTCTATAAAGTTAATTTAATCAGCTAGTTGGATATATACAGCAAAATGTTAGCTCTGATGTTATTTCTTCAGCCTTGTGATAAGAAAACAATATGAATAATATATACTATATATATATCATAAACTTCATGATCATTAAATTCAGTTATAGAAGTTAATTACATATTATCTCTTAAAAATGACTGTATACAGTCACAGATAATTATAAATAAAAGACAAAGCACAGTGTCTTATAAACCCACATTAAGAATTATGTGAAAATTGGCAAAGTAGCATGACATCCTACTAATATATATATATATATATAAAATGAAGACAAAAGTGCATGTTTTTTATCTGATTCTTTAATTCATTTTGCCATCCTTAAAATCAGGTCCAGAATACATACAATGTAGTAAGTGATTCAAAATATCTTCTGAAATTTCAACTTTGAAATGTGGTCAATGTTATGCCAGGGTAGATTTACAAGTCCCAAAAGAACAATGTAACTCAGTTTTATAAGGTATTTCATTGAGAAGGCTGAATTCACTTCTTTTTTGGTTTATATGTTTTATTTTTAGAGAATAATTAATGAGAAACAGACACAGGTCTGAAATTGGATGTTGGAAACTCTGGCATGGTAATATGTTTCTATTTCATGATCAATTTCTAGATAAGCTTTAAAATTAAGACCATTATGCCTGCAGAAGCTTAATATAAGTTCCATAGCCATTTCTGGCACAGCTTTGCTTAGCCAGTTTATTTACTACCGTAAAAAAATCCTATCACATTAACACAAACCAGACATGCAGAGCTGTGCCTTAGTACATCTTTGCCAGTTGAAGAATCAAGGAATGGATATTAACATTTGTGACTATTGGGACTAAATAATGATAAGTGAGCTGTCTGAGCAAGGAAATAATTTTTATGGGTGTCTTCTGCCAAGAGCTTGTGAAGATGAGAGTGGGAAACACCCAGAAAGAGAAGACAGAAGACAGGTCAGAAGACAGATTCCTAGAGCCCCCAAAGAAGTGTTAGGGAAGCAAAAGAGAAGCATTTTTTCAGAATGGGAAGTTCTGCTTAAATGCAAGGCTAGATTTGGTCAAAGAAAATCAGCCTGGAGCAAAGAAAAATAGTCCAATGATCTGAGGCACCCAAAAAAAAATGTGTCACGTAAGGGAGAGAAGTAAATCCACCCACCAAGCATAGAGTGAGACAAAGGAATGTATTTATCATGTTTCCTTAGATTATTTATTTCTTCTTGCTACCTGAGTATAAAGTGAGCTCTTCTTTGAAACCACACAAAAAGTTTTAGCATACCAGGTGCTACATTTCAAGTACAATACTCTAAGGGAAGAGTGGAAGACCCATCATTAGGCAACTAGAATGTTTCTGTTCACACCTAGTTCTACAAGTTGACAGCAGCATTGACTGAATTTTGTTTTCACTACACCAATGACAAAACACTTTCACTCACAAATTCCTACACATAGATCAAAATATTGTGACAAGATAAAAAATGTCAGAAATCACTGTTATTGTGAAGGTGGGCTATGAAATAAGGGTTATCTCTAATAATAAAGGATGATAGTAGCAACAGGAACAAAAACAGAGAGTAAGTCTAAACCTAACCTCCTGCTATTCCAAAAAAATTTATTTTTCTTTACATCGGCTGCCATTTCTAATTTTAGGATAGGTCTTCTCTTCCTCTGTTTTAACGACTATTTGCCAGTTTCTGAATTTATATCTTCACTCTTTCTTTCTGGTTTTAACCTACTCTTTCTGTTCCTCTCATCACAGTCATTTTCCTCATCCTTGATAACATCAGGTTTCCCTAATAAAGTCCAGTTTACAGCTCTTAATTCTCTGGCTTCTTTGCCCTTTTTTTTTCCTCATTTTCCAATCAGCTCTGAATTAACGCATTGACTATCAAAGTAGAAATAATACCAGATCTTTTTTAATTGCACAATGGCATGACACTCCTGGTTTTCTACAAATTATTCCCCCTTCAAGACACCATCTTTATGTTTATTTGCTATGGTTCTTGCAAGCTTCATTTAACAGCAGAATTCCTTATGTATATATTATTTTTATAATCCCTATTGTCTTTCTATTTATGCCTATGAAGATACTGATTCCTGACTCCCAGTTTCTACAGCCTCAGTCATTTGCTCCTCTCTCTACAATGTTCATCATTCTAGCCTAAGTTTTAAACCAAATTCTGGTTTAGCAACCCTTCAGCTACTGAATGGGCTGGGAGAATTCCCATAACCATGCTGAACAAGAAATTCCCCTCCTTCCTCAGTTCTCCTGCTCCTCCCACCACTGCTATTATTTCTACTTTTCCGCACATTACACAATCCTATTACAGTCGTACAGATGCTCTTCTCTGCTTCACCTTCATTTTTCTTCTTTTCAACAGCAGGTCTCTTAACTTAATTAAAAAAAAAAAACTTTTTTTAAAAAAGCCTGTTAATGTTATTTCATTAATATCAGCTTTGCACTGTCCTAAATGTACACAGAGAATAAAATGCAATTACCATGTAAATACAAAGGAGGGGGGAAAAAAATTAAAAAAAACCCCAAAGCATTACAAACTTTTTTAATATATTTACTAATTTCAAGATTCTTAGCCATTCACTGTATGCATTTACACAGCATCACTACAGAAGAGTGCTCCTTCTAAATAAAATATCCCAGGCATTTATTCCTTTCGCTATCCATTTCTTCTGTTTCTAACTCATAATGTTTCATGGCAACAAAGTATCGGATAAAAGTTTCGCCTAATGCTTCCTTAATGCACGAATCTCTCTCAAGTGCAACAAGAGCATCTTCTAGTTTCAGAGGGACTGTCGAATGTTTCAGATCAGCAGTGTGATTTTCTTCTTCAAGCATATCATCATACCTAAGTCCTCTCTTTACTCCATCTAGACCTGCAGCAATAGTAGCAGCAAGTACCAGGTAGGGGTTTGCTGTTGCAGAACATAACTTATTCTCTATGTTAGTACCTTTTCCACCATGACATTTGACATTAAAGGCACAGCTGTTATCATTATATGCCCATTTTGCATTTACAGTCTCTTTTGATTCTTTACTGTATTTAGAATAAGGCTTACGGCAGCTGGTGGTAGGAGCCATCAAGCAGCTGATAGCTGCTGTGTGTGCCAAAAGACCTGATAACCAGTTTTTCCCTATATCTGAGAGCTCCTCAACTCCATAACCAGCAGAAAATAAATTCTTCTGGCCATTCACATCCCACAGACTATGTGATAGAGCCCCTGAATTGTAGAATCCTGATTCTGAGAAAAAGCTAGCCACGTAGTTATACTTCTTAGCCACCTCTTTAATGCCTGTTCTAAACGTGAAGGCACTGTCAGCAGCATCTATGCCAAATGCTGGATGAAAAGTGATCTCCATTTGCCCAGGCCCACTGGAAGAAGAAAAGCTTTCAATGTTGGCACCAGCATAATACATTCCCTCAATGAGCTCTTGAATGAATGTCTGGTCATGGTTATTTAGTATTGTGGCTGCAGGAAAGGATATTGTCTTCGAATTTACAACCTCAGTAATGCCATAAATACAAAATTCATAAGTGAAGGCAGAATGCAGAGAAAAACCATTGTCCTCAAGCTGGCTCAGCTGTTTCTTGGCAATGTGCCTCGGTGAGGTCATTAGCGGGTTGCCCAGCACGGTGAAGGAATCACATATCACTCTTGCAGTCTGCTCAGTCCAGGGTAGTATTCGAAATGTTGATAAATCAGGGTTCAGGATTATGTCACAATTAAAATTGGTTGCATTTATATAATCTAATTCATTATCTTTAGGATTCAGTGTCAGCTCAAGATAACTTCTGGGCATGGCAACACCATGAATTGCTTTCTCCTAAACACAGAGCAGAACGACAGAGTAGCAAATAAGAAAAGAACTCAACAGGATTTTTACATGTGTAAAATATATAAATACATATTCTCAGTAAGAACAATAGTATTTTTCCTGAAAGAACACTAAAATGCAGTGATCACTAAAGTGGAGGGCAACAGCTCATTATTGTGTCATTGTGAAGCAGAACAATGTTCTATAAGATTGGTATGAAAACCCTGGCATCCAAGTATCCCAATGACCAGATTTCTATAAAGAACTAAAAAACTGTTCAACACTTACCTTAAATGGTATGCACACACTTATGGGCATCACCACTTAGGTGCAAACTTTGCAATTCGGACTTCTATCTATAGTTACTCTATTGGGCTTCCATATCCTCTAAGCCATATCCTCCATATTGTGTACATAGACCAAAGTGACCACAGAAGATTCATGGAAATATGAATTTGAAATGCAGCTTTTCTTTGAACACTATAACACACACCTCCCTGTTTTCCAGATGCAAAGTTTAACTGGTAATTCTCACTTTCTGGACTAAGTTTGGAGGTAAAATGCAGGGAAACACTTCTAAGTGAGAAATTATTCTAATATTTCAGTAATTGCTACCTTTTGGGTAGCAAAATATATATATATATATTTGTACTTTCTTCATTTTAACATACTGCGGCAGCTTACTTGAAGGAAATGTAGATAGGACCCCAAGGAAGGATCATCTTTACAACTTACCTTACATTCAAACACTCAGCTGATGGAAACTGAAATTATGCCAAGTTCTATCAAGTGAAATTTGGCTCATATTTACATCTTACCTGTATTCTCCTGAGGGAAAGGATTACCATCTGAATGAGCAGAGACAGAACAAACCTAGAACAGGGTAAGCTCAAAGCTGAGATAATAAAATTTTGCCTACCCAGACGGAAGACTGTTGAAATACTTCAAACTGCATAGAGTGAATCCTCTTAAAATAAATCAATAAATAAAGTCTGCCTTCTCTCGAGTAGATGGCAGCCCACTGGTAGCCATTCTTCCCCTGTGACACCCATAACCAAAGCTGCACAGTATGGTGAATACTGCTCCAAGATGTCTAAGTTGTTTGTTTGACACTGAAAAAGTGTTGAAGACAATTACCCTGTAGTACTACGTCTCTCTCCTCCAATGACCCTAGCCAAAAAAAAAAGATTTAAAAAAACCCAAACAAACCAAGGAATGACTCTCCATTACTCTGTATGTATGCATATGTGTGTGTGTAAACATTACCTTTTTTTTTTGGTGTCCAAATATTTACTGTCATGCAAAGCTCCAATTTGTTCAAATCATAAGGTAAACACAAAAGCTGTCTTTCAGCTAGCTGATCTAGACATGTTCAGTTTGACATAGCAACTGAAAGAGAAGTTGCAATTAACCTACCACCCCTCACAAGAATTAAAATGACTGAGAGAAAGTTTGTTTTGATAAAATCCAAATTACATCAGAGAGAGCAAATTGATGATTTCTAGATAACTGTTGCAGTTTAGCAATATCTAAAAGGGAAATAAGAGAAACACAGTTTAGACTTCAGAAGGAGCTCGAAAAAAATGTGCCTTACATCTTTTCATGTTCATACATTTTTTTTTTTTGTGATCACTCAGTAAAGCCAAAATTATCCATAGTGCTATGTGAGGGAAAATATAATGTAGGTATGCACATGAAGTATCACAGAAGCAATATGCTGAAAAGGCTGATCAATCAAGGATGCACATGGTGAAGATTGCTTCCTAACTTGGTTCTGATTTCCTGAATCATTAAGTCATCATGTAACCCAATGGTATTTTCTCATGTGATTGCTGAATATAAAATTTCTCATAGAAAAAGTGATTTTTATTCAGTCATTTTCTTTCTTTCCAAGTTTTTTCCTTTCTCTTGCAATTTACTGATGTTCAGTAAAACAAAATATTTATAATGCATTGAACCTGAAAAGATAATTCTGAGGGAAGAGGTTATTAGAAGTTCAAAGAACTGAAATTACTAGCCTTATTTAATTAGATTACTGTTTGAGGGAACAGAGGAACAGATGATTGCAGTGATGAAAAAATTCCTTTGGGAAAATGAAAAAGTGGAGCAAACAGATAATTTGTTCAAAGTTTCAGTTTCTGCCTGCACTATGATAAATAAATAAATAGATTAAGGACAGGGCCACAAAAACACATAAAGGTACAGATAGAAACCAGAAAACTTACATGAAAAAAGCGAGAAGGAATGTTCTTTGATCTTGACACACCATGGAGGTCTATTGATTCAAATCTGATAAACTGTACGCTGTCCCTGGCCATCTGTTGTTTAATAAATTCAATATGAGAGAACAGGTGAAGGAGAGTTGGACTTCTGAGGCCGTTTACATCAGGGTCTCTGCTGGATGCTATAAGTGAAGAGGAATGTTCACATCAAACAAAATAGTGAATGCTGGAATACAGGCTATTCTCCTAAAAATTGCAGTGGTGGGAAACTGTGACATGGAATGTTAAAGCAAAAATTAGAAAAAGATATGGATCACAAACTATTTTTGTAAATAGACACTTTCTTTTTTTTTTTTTCTTCTCTGAGAACCTGTGTAAATTCCCTTATTTTTGAAATGGTCTATAATTTAAACTTTTTTCAAGTTGATAAGAGAATACAGGGGAGTCATGGGGTAAAGCCAAGAATTTCTGAGGGATACCTTCAGCTGTTTTGTTGGGTGTTTTTAGGAGAACAAATAACAGCTGGATACCTATTTCCCACTGAAAGCTGATAGAATTCAAATGCTATATTTTTTCAATGCCTTTGAAAAGCTCATGAATACAGAAACATCACAAAAAGAACACTTGTCTTCTACTAAACCTTTCTCAAGACCTCCTGAGGAGGAGTGCAGTCTTCCACTCCACAGGCAGCACACTTTTAAGAGAAGTTTATGCATTTATGCATTTACTTCTATGGAGTTGTCTTCTTAACTTAAGCAGTTGTAGGACAGTATAAATTTCTTGACATGAAAGCAGTAACATCTGAGCATAACTTCTGTAATGGAGCAGAAAGCTGGGCACGGTAACTTCCTTTCACAAGCTTCTTGATCTCTCATCCTGCTTTTCCTTTGAGTATCTGTGTATTATTATTGTTAACATACATAAGGTATTAATTTCTGTTTAGTACAGTAAACAAACTAAACCAAGGCTAAAATTTGATATTTAAAAAAAAGTGAAAAAAATACTTCTTTCTACTTTCCTGGGAGCAAAGTCCCACATTCTTCCTGAGGATATGATCAGATGAAATTCTGTTGAACTATCAGATTCACAGTGGAAGATCATCAACAGCAGCCATTTACCACCACCCTTTAAATGGAAGTTAAAAGCTTCGTGCTGAGCCACTACACAGGCTAGTGTGAGCACTCCCAATCTCTCCAGTACCAAACTACCCACACTAAAGTAGAACTCCTTTAGCAGTAGCCAGCAGGCAGAAACACGTATTTTTGAACTTTGCTTTGGGGCAAGTAGGACTACCAGCTGTGAGGCTGCACAGAGGCTCTGCAACTAGCCCAGCACAAGGCTATCTGATCATTCCCTGAGGAGGAAGCAAATTCATCTACATCCATGGACTTCTCAGAGTCATTGAATATTAAATCCGGCTTCAGATGGCAAGGAGGTGACAAGGATACTTTAGGTCAGTAAAGTAAGAAGAGGCTAAGTAATAATGATGCTCCTTGAATATTGAAGGGTGAAAGACCAGGACAAAATTTTAAGTAAATGTAAGATTCTATAGGAAAACAGAGTAAAAACGGAAAAGGTAGAAGCAAGAAAAAAGGAATTTTATCACATCCACTTTCTGTGACATCTTTCCCTTTGGTCTGCTTCAGCTGTATTCTGCTTAGGGAAATAGTTTTTTTTCCACTGCTCTATAAGCTTTAGGACACTAAATAGGACGTACCTTAAATAAGGAAGTCCTGTTTAAATATTTTGCCTAACACTCACTGTTACAAACACTGCCAAAACACAATAGCAGCAGGGACAATATATAAACTGGTCTTGCTTTGCATATGTCAACTAAGTAATAATTATTTGACTATAACTTCATTCATCCTGTAACATTGCTTTACAACATAAATTTTTACTGACATACATCACGTGACCTCTTTATGAACCCAATCATCAATTAGAAATTGATTAATAGCTAATAAATTGTGGTTATTTATTAGATTAATAGAATTTTAAAAGATTCTGAAAATCTTCCTGCAGATTACAGCATGTAGCATTTTCTTCAGGTCCAGGGACAGAAGGCTGAGTTTTTTGTCTTTGTAAAAGCAGTGCTTGTTCTCTTATTCTACAGGTGTTTTATTTCCTGTGCAAAGATGGTAGACATTTCCCGTCCACCACCTGTCACTCAGAGGTTTTTATGTCTTCATATTATTCAAAGTAAAGTCTGACTGGCTACTCTTGACATCAGAATATTATTGAGTATTGATGTAAATTTTACAAGTATTTCTGGTAATGTCCTGAAATAATGCCTGTTTAAATTTGCATCTAGTAAGCAAATATTTTTCATGTAAAAAGGTATAATTAACTAAAATCAAGAACTGTGGCTCTGACCCAAGTATTAGTTTGTTTTAAAAGTAAAAATATAAATATACTTAGTTTAAACATCTACCAGTGGTAGGGAATTTTCCAAATTTTATATAAATCTGTTCTCTTCAAGATAAAGTTATTTAAATAAGTGCATAAATGCATAACTAGATTAGATGAAATCTCATAAATTAAGGGAAAATTCCTATGAAGTAAATTTTTTAAGGAACATTAAGAAAGCAAAAATGAATAACTGGAGAAGCGAGAATCTGTCTTCTCCAGTTGGACTTATTATGATTAATGATAGGTCTTCTTAAATGATGAGACTAAAATTTACATGTTGGTCTAGTAAAAGTCTAAAATTAGGCAATATAGCAGTCTAGAGAGCCCACTAGTCAAAACACGGATACTTATTCATTTACAGTAGCCTTTACCCAAAATCTGTTAGAATCAATAGAAACAGTCCCCCAAATTTCACTTAGTTTTTAGAGTCAGTTCATCTTTTATACCATTTGCACATTATCTTTCCCATTGAAATAATAAGTTTCTGCGAATTGTATGATAGATAAAAAATATCCTAATGACTTCATATCTCTGTCAGATTTTGGAAATATGAAAGGGGATTTGTTTCTTAAATAATATTTAGTGAATAACTACTGACATTATGTACTTTTCTCCATCACCGGTCCCAAAATATATTTTCTTAGAAGTCCCTAAATAAGTCACTGGAAAGCAAAGTTCATGAAGCCAGTAATGTCTAATGTTTGGAAAGTAGTAGTATAGTAGGGAACTATATATAATCTGTTTTACTCAGTTCTTGCAGTCTTTATCTGGAACATTAGTTACTGGAGATAAGGTAGATAATAAATATTAGACAGGTCTAGCTTGTTTAGATATACAGTCTCAAAGTCTTGCATTCTTATGAAGGAAGATTGAGTTCATGAGGATAACTGTTTCCTTAGCTTTTTGAGCCTTTAGAAATAATGTCCTCTTTAGTTTCTTTTCAGAAAATTTACTTATGGAACCATGTATGTAAATTTCAGAAGCTGTTCATAACTTTTTTCAGATTTTAATTAAAAAAATCAAATATCCAGACTGACCATCTTTCTTAAAGCAGAATGGTATGTACAGACTTAGATATCTATATCAAATCAATAGTGCAGATAAAAGCACTTCAATATTTGGTTTTCTACAGTTCTGTCTGTATTCCCCATTTAAGTTACCACTAAGAAACAGTATTACTCATGTTTCTTTTGTAATTAGTACAAAATATATACAAATCTAAAAAATTATCTTCAGATCTTCAAAAATATTAATAATACAAAATTAAAAATACCACCAAAAACCCTACAAATTATTTTATTAGTATTTCTAACTGAAGATTGCCATTCTTAGGGTATTAATATGGAAATAATTTCAATTGCTGAGGGCAAATAGTTAACTTTAGATTTATCTTCTCAGCAACAGAAAAGTACCATGACAGAAAAAAGTGCACATGTCCCAGATCAATCTGTCATTATCTGCTTGTTCAAAGAAATCCTTTCCCATGGTCCCTTATTAAATCACATCGCATCTAAAGCAAGCAATTTCTCAGCTCTATGAGAAGTGGTTGTATCAAACTGATGAAATGAAAAAAATGCACTACGTGTTACCAGGGGAGCTGACAATGACAGGAACAGGCTGACCTAACAAAAACAGTAGTGGTATTGAAAAGTCTTTGCTGAAAACCATGACCACCCAAGTAACATAAGGCAGACATCAGATACAAATCATGCACTGGAGAAGGAGAAGTGTTTTCATCAGTCCACCCCCAGTCTCTTCCTCCCACTGACTCTCCAGCAGCAGCATCTGCGCTGGATGTTCTCATTCCTGATACAACCCTTCTGCAACCATACATCTTCCTCACGCACCATGAGACGGGGTCTGGGCATGTCTGAGTCCCATGAAGCATCAGAGCACACGTCCATGTGCTCTGTGGCATTCTGTGGCACCTCTTACTGCCTCAGAGTGTCAGGGAAATAAAAAGCCTTGCAAATGTAGGAATTGCTATTCCAGCCAAGTCAGCATTTCATCACTATAGAGCTGTCTTTGGCACCAGCTATTAGTAGGAAACACAAGGTGTTCTTTGCAAAAGAATCTGTCTAAAGAGCATGGGTTTTGCAGTTCCTCATTGAGAAGGTGGTCCTGTGGTTAGGACCAGGAGCACTAATATCCAAATTTATCTTAATTTCTTCTTGATCCTTAGAAGTCTAACAGTGGGTGCTCTGCAGATCTATGTGAATATTGACCCCTTTATAAAAAATAAATATCTTTTACTGATGATTTCCACTAGCAATGAGTCCCACAGGGTAATCACACATCTATACTCTTCTAAATCCTATGGAAATTCCTGTCAGTACTAATTTAAATATGTCTGCTCCTCCTTGCAGGACTCTGCTTTGTGTATTTAAGAACAGCCAGTCTACTCAGTTTGTACAGCACGCTACTTACTCACATTTGTCTTCAAATATTAACAGCCTCTACTTCTCAAATCTCATATGTCCACTTTTCCTCTGCTAGTATTTAAAGCCTCTCTTTTCTATTAACATCCGGTGTTTAATACGGTAAATAGACATGAGTACTGGGTTACATTTGAATAGTACTATTGATGTGAATAGTGATCAGATGCATTTTCAGTTGAAAACTTTATGTAATTTACATTTCTTTTTCACTAAAGAAAAATTTTGCCAAAAATGTTTACTGCCTCTTATTTTTACTCCCTTACAAGACCTCTAAAAGGCAAATAAATGCGTTAACATACCAGAAAGCTATCAAAGCATAAGAGACAGTAAAAATATTCCCCTGATCCATTTGATATTGGTACTTACAATGTTTTTTCCATTTTTTTTTTTTTTTTTTTTCATCTCATTACAGTCTGCCTTCTTTATTTAATCTTAACTGCGAAGCAGGCTTTTTTACTGATATGCCCATGGAGAAGCTCAGCTATGTTTTGTGAGTTTTATAGCTAATTTAGAGGGCAATGAGCTGCTGCAATCATCTGCGAATTATTCTTTCCAATTTGTATGACAACAACATGACACAGCTTCTCAGAGGAGTTACATCAAGAATCAAATATAAAATAAGATTTTATTTCTCAATAGATGAAACACAAAATAAATCACCCATATTTTTCTACCTTTCAGAGTGTTTTATAAAAAAAGTCTCCTCTGTATTTAATGAGAAAATTAACACACTTCTATAGAACGGTTAGAAAATGTTCCACCTAGGCAAGAGGATATGAAAACAAAATATGCAGGTGTCTGAAAAAATAAAGTGAGTAATACAGAATCACAGAATCATAGAATGTTAGGGGTTGGAAGTGATGTCGAAAGATCATGTAGTTCAACCCCCCCATCCAGAGCAGGATCACCTAGATCACATCACAGAGGAACACGTCCAGGTGGGTTTTGAATGTCTCCAGAGAAGGAGACTCCACAACCTACTTGGGCATCCTGTTCCAGTGCTCTGTCACCCTCACTGTGAAAAAGTTTCTCCTTACGTTTACATGGAACCTCCTATGTTCCAGCTTGCACCCGTTGTCTCTTATCCTATCATTGGATGTCACTGAGAAAAGCCTGGCTTCATCCTCCTGACACTCAGCTTTTACATATTTATAAACATTAATGAGGTCACCTCTCAGTCTCCTCCAATTTAAAGAGACCCAGCTCCCTCATGCTTTCCTCATAAGAGAGATGTTCTACTCCATTAATCATCTGTGGCTCTGCATTGGACTCTTTCAAGCAGTTCCCTGTCGTTCTTGAACTGAGGGGCCTAGAAGTGGACACAATATTCCAGATGTCGCCTCACCAGAGCAGAGTAGGATGCTATTGGCCTTCTTGATCACAAGGGCACATTGTTGGCTCATGGTCATCCTGCTGTCCACCAGGACTCCCAGGTCCCTTTCCCCTATGCTGCTTTCCAACATGTCAGTCCCCAATCTATACTGGAACTTGGGATTGTTCTTGCCCAGATGCAAGACTCTACACTTGCCCTTGTTATATTTCATTCTATTTCTCCCTGCCCAACTCTCTAGCCTGTCCAGATCTTGCTGAATGGCAGCACAGTCTTCCAGTGTGTCAGCCACTCCTTCCAGTTTTGTGTCAACAGCAAACTTGCTGACAGTGCACTCTGTTCCCTCACCTGGGTCATTGATGAATACATTGAATAGTACTGATCCCAGTACCGACCCTTGAGGGACTCCAGTAGATGCAGGTCTCCAACTAGACTCTCCCATTGACCACAACTCTCTGCCTTCTATCCTTCAAATAGTTCACAGTCCACCTCACTACCTGATCTTCCAGACCACAATTCCTCAATTTAGCTGTAAGGATGCTGTAGGGGAGGGTGTCAAATGTTTTACTGAAATCAAGATAAACCACATCCACTGTTCTACTATCATCTATCCACCTGGTTATGTCCTCATAAAAGGCTAACAGTTTGGTCAAACATGACTTCCCCTTGGCAAAGCCATGTTGACTGCTTCTGATGACCCTCTTATCCTTGATATGCCTAGACACAGCACTGAGGATAAGTTGCTTCGTCACCTTTCCAGGGGTGGAGGTGAGGCTGACCAGTCTATAGTTACCTGGGTCCCCCTTCTTGCCCTTTTTGAAGACTGGACTGACATTTGCTTTCCTCCAGTCCTCAGGCACCTCTCCTGTTCCCCACAACTTACTGAAGATGATGGAGAATGGTCTAGCAATGACTTCCATCCACCAGCTACCTCAGCACCCACAAGTGCATCCCACGCATACCCACTGGAACAACCTATTAATAATCCAAATATGATGGATCTAGAGTGGCATGTCTTTCTTCAAACTCAAACAGAAAAGTTGTATTTAAGGAAGAAATCATTGAGCAAAGTTGCATGAACTAAGATACACACTATTGTATACTATGTGGCCTCTTTTGGTCTAAAAATGTTTGACCTAATTAAAAAAAAACAAAGTGAGAATGAGTAAGAGCACCACATTAAATGGGAAGCAAGATTATTTAGCGAAGACTTTGCACAGTATTAAAGATAAGGACTAAGCTCTTCTTGTATATCTTGTAGAAGGAGAAGCAGATCTCAGATTGATCAAGCAGAGAATGTACTTCACTTACATAAGGCCTAAACAAATTGTTTTGTCAACCCTTAACTATTACTACAAAGCAAGTAAACATCTCCAATGGGTGGGAAGAATTACTATCTGAATACACCTCTTTCTCTTACAGTCACAGGAAGACTAGCTTACTACAGGCACCAGAGACAAATGAGTTGAATCTCACCTGAAAGGGGACAAAATAGATCAGAATGACAGGATTGAGATGGCATCTGAGCATTTTTGTTTTGTATAGATTGAGGGGAAAATTGGAAAATCACACAGAGTTACAGAGCAGGAAGATTTCAGCTATTGCTATGGAAGATAAAGGGCTTAAGAGTTTTGGTTTGCTTTAAAGAAAAACATCTGATTTTAGAATTCTAAGGTAAAAAAAAAACCAGCAAGTAGATTATAGCTCAGTTCAGAGGGAAAAGGAAAAATAGGCAGAAAATATGATGGTTAGTTCAACAGAAAATAAGGGCAATCAAGAAGCTATAGCAAGGAGCTGAGCTGCAGCCCTGCTGTTCTCAAGTTGAGTTCAAAATGTAGAAAAAGAAGTATTACAAAACTTTTATTCAGCTGCAGATAGAGCATGAAAAATGAATATGAAGGAACAGTATGGTTTTGTTTTTTCACTTTAGGAGTGAAAACAGTGCAGATTATGGAAAATACAAAGCAGAGAAGAGTATGAAGTAAAAAACACAGTCCTATGTAACCTTCAAAATAAGATGTGGTTATTCTGCAGGTATGACTGTACTCAGAGCAGGAACTTAGGTACCTCTTCTGTGTCCACTTACTGCTCCCAAAGAGTCTCTGTTTTTATTTCCTTGGCATTGACTAGACTTTCTGAGCAGAATCAGTGGGGACAGACATGCACTTCCAGGTGAGCACAGAGGACAGTGGAACCATGGGGGGAGTTCAAATTTTGTTAAAGTTGTGTGGGCAAGCTTTTTAACAACAATGTAGTAAAACACCTAGGGTATTTTTTTTGTTGAAAACTTATTTTCAGAATTCTGCCCCTAGGAATCGTCATTTGTGACTGCCTTATTACTAAAAATGAGAGCTTTAAAAAGTTAACAGTGACAACACGAGATTATTCATTGTAATAGAAAAGGGAATTGCTTGTAGGGCTGATCAAATCCACTCTTAAATATGAAATTTAGCCTGCTAATAACTACTTGATATGTTTTTCTTTAGAACAACTTAGCAAAGGAACTTAGCATTTGGAGTCAGCATCCACACAACATTTCATGTGCTTCTTGGAGCTCTCAAACCTTTTTTTTTCCCTGTGCACTTGAAATTTCAACAGTCATTAGGTAGCTTCTGATGCCTGCAGCTATATCTAAGACCTATTTTCTTTCTTCAGAAATTTCCCTCTTCCTCCAACAGTTCCTGATCCCATGATGGTCATGTTTACATGGCCTCACTTGATATATACTCAAGAAGATGAACTCTATTGAGATGACCTACTCCTGAACCTGCTCAGGTTTCTGGGGGCCCAGCTCTTCAGTCTGCACTCAAGTAGATTTTACCACTTTTTTTATCACAGCTACAAATCAAGACATACAAAAGGAATTTGAAGACTCGGGTGACAGACTGATTCCAGTTTCTGCACACCTACAGCTATCTGGAGGTGCTGTTGCCACATAAGGTTCAGAAGAGAGATTTCTCCTAAGCCTGTGTGGTGGCAGCAAGTTATACAGGTCCCTCTGACCATATGCAATGTGGGTGGCTGATGAAGTCACCCTCAGTCCCTGGTTCTGGCAGCCTGTATCTCCCTGTGATGTAGAACCCCAACAGTGTGGTGTATCATGATTCTTGGGAACATCCCTTTGCTCAAATGGAGTTCTTTGGCCTGCTCTCTGGCTACCATAGTATAAATACTCCTATTTAGTAGTAGGCAGAGCATCATGTGATAAGATCTGAGATCAGAGAGGTCAATATACATTTATATTATATGCTATATACACTAAACATATATTACATGTATGTGTGCATGTACAAACTATGAAGTGTCATATAATGCTATATAGATGAAATTTCATCTGAATTTTTACTGTTTGGAAGTCATTCTCTTGGTCTCCTAAGAATGCAGGTGCTGAACAGTTTAAGAAGCAACTGATTATTAATGATTACATACCAATTTGCAGAAATGCACATCATTAGCTTATATACATACTTATGCAAATCAAATTCCAAAATTCAGTCAGTATATTTGCCTAATTAGATGTATGTATTAGCTTCTATCTTTCCATGGTGATGAGAGAGATTAAAAGAGCTTTAGCTCCAGCTCCAGTTTCACTGACATTGTCCAAGTAATACTTTTCATACCAACCCAAATATCTTGCATGTCTGTCTCTATTTTTTTTTTTTCATGTCCAAACACATCTTTTACAAAACAGCTGATAAGCAGTGGAGAAAATGCACATGCAGTAATATTTCCACAATTTACAATCAGAATTTTGTGGATATGTGGATTTATTTTTTTACAAAGATGTTAACCAGATAATTAACATGACTGTATTTCGATCCTCTGCATTGCACTGAGTCACTAAAGCTCAGCTACATGTCTTAGCCTTTCTGTTGCTGACCTCTAGAGACTATCCCTTAACTGTGTACTTTTAGAGCTATAATGCTTCCATCACATCTAGACACTAAGTAGGTGTGAAATACAACCTTTTGCAATTAAAAAAAAAAAAAGTGTTCAAGATTCTGAATGTGCCAATGTTTGAAAACTTGCAAACTACAAGAGGCTGCATTTCAGATCTACTCCATGTCAAGATATGTTTAGACACAAGACTTCAGGCACTTGGTAACTAAAATTTTAAAGATAATATGTTAATCATCATAATAAAATATTTATTATTTTATCTTATCAGTCTTAATAAATTATCACTGAGTGACATGAAATACAGTTTATGCAGAGGCTTGTTAAAGAGTGTATAATTTTATATAAAACTTTCTTCTCTTCAGTTATGTTACTAAATGTGTTCAATGAAAATTAAATTTCAAACATACATTTCTAATTAAGTAGAAACTACTTTTGAGCATTCCATTTACTAGTATAAACACACACTGAGTCCTGTAATAAGTCTGGCCAAAGCTCAATGGAATCCAAACTTCATGAGATTCCAAAATCTTTGTGTTTGGTTATGTTTCTGGTGAGAAAAAAGTTTTCCCCACCTCCCTTCATAGTTAGTTCTCATCTATAGTTCTCTTACAGTCATTGTTATCACCAATGATACAGAGTAGGTTTAACCCCAGAAAGCTTTAGGTATTTTGGAGTTAGGCAAATAATTTAAACTGATCACCATGGGACTTCTTCCCCAGTGAGTAGAAAGAGATGTCCACCTCTAGAGGACAATTTCTTACCAACCTCTAATACCTCTTTGAAGACAAAATGCCTGTCTTTCTCTACTGAGTAGGTGATCAGCTTGGATTAGCCACTTTAAATGGATAAAATTGGGTTGAAATCTCTTTCTGGAACCTACAATTAATTTTGACAGTTCCCTGTACCTTGTAAATGGTGTTATGACAAAGAATTATTATTCCTACATTTTAAAATATATATACTGGTTCTGTAGACAATGAGAAAATGGTAGTAATCTAAATTTCCCAATGAATTTTCAGCAATGCAAAAAAGAAAAAGTAAATCTGGAAAGGGTACAGCATCAAACACAGCCTGAAAAATAATCCTCTAACTTCTTTATTCTAATAGATATGATTAGAGAGTGGTTTGAGCACAAAATATCTTTGCAAAGTTTTGTATTTCTCATGCAGCACCCTGAGTTAACACTGATAATGTTCATGGATATCTTGTTCAGACTTGTTCAAAATGGGTAGCACAATTTGTCTAGTGAGAAATCCTGCTGTAGATAACAACAATTGATACATTCAAACTGTCTGTTCTCTGCTTCATTTGCTTTTCTTCCCCTATAGTTTATATGAGATGTTTCTGCGTTCCAGTCCTCTCACAGGACAGATAATTGAAAACATCATCCTTATATGGGAGCAATTTCTGCTGCTGAAAATGTTAACAAAAAAAGAAAATTTTAAGAAGCCCAGATGCCAAGAGAGCTTTTCAGTGTTCAACAGACCTTTGGGGAATGTTGCTTGCACTCAGTTTAAATGAGGAAATATTTCCGTTTTATTGATAAAGATATGACACCTTGTGTGAGGCAGTTTTTGGCAGGCATCTGGGCTTCATAAATGCTTTATTTAAAAAAAAAAACCACAACAACATCAAAAACAAACAAACCTCAACAGCACAGATCAGATGTAGAGCACAACTTCTGACTCATCCCAGTCACACAGAAACCAAAGGTGTCAATTCTCATGCACTTACCTCTGACTAAAGTTTTCAGCTTAACAAAACCCCACAAAACAACAGAAGCATTTTCTTTGACAGGACAGCAGATGATGTTTAAATATCCTTACCGGTGTGGCCTGCAGAGGAGTCAAACTGAATCTCAGGAGCTGTGCCTTCTGGATGTGTAGGAGATGCTGCTAGTCCCAGAATAAGTTGATCCATGTCGCTTCCAGTTGGTTGCTGCTGATCAGACCCAGCAGAGCTGAGGACCAGGAGAGGTTTGCTCTGCTGCCCCACTCCCTCCTTGTGGAAGCTATGGTACTTTCGATTCTCCTTTCCAAAATGGGGACTAAAAGTCTCGAAGGGTCTGCCCTGCTTGTCAGCTGGTTTCTCACGAGGCTTGGAATTTTTCTGAGAAAAGGTGACCCCTGCCTTGCCACTGTAATTGGTACCATGAGCAGACAAAGAACCTTCACTCAGCAGGTTTTTCAACTCTTGCAGACTTTGTTTAGAAATGTCAGGTGCCCCTGTGAAGGACTCTGCAGTGCCACTTCCTTTTGTGGTTACAGTACTGCCCAGGGAGCCCATCTTTGTCACATGAAACTTGACATCTTTTTCTTCCATCCCACACCATTCTTTCTGCTTACTCTCTGCCTTCTCACTGCTCTCTCCTCTGCGTGCTGCCTCTGTGCACCCAGCTTTCCCTGTGCTCCTTGCAGGTTGCACACCTATGGGCTGCTCCATTTTAGCTGGTGTATCTATTTCCTCATGCATTTTTCCTATTATTTCCCCAGTGTCAGCATTTTCCTGGATTTCTCTGAACATGTCTTCTTTCACGCTGCTGCCAGTACAGGGACTGTCATGTCCTCCTCTGTCCTTTCCTAGTGGAGGAAAGCTAGTCATGTTTTGAAGAGGCTGGTCTGATTTTGGTTCTGAGCAACCAGTGGTTCCTTGAAGGGGACAAGGATCTGGGATTTTTGAGGTGCAGGACAGCTCCATCTTCTCATTTTCTAAATGAGGAATGTACTTTGTAGGACCTTTGACTCCTTTTTTCTTTCTGAAACCACATATATTGTTGCCATCAACTTCATCATTGTCACTTTCAGATGTGTTCTGTAACCAGCAATAAAATATACAACCAAATAACATTCATGAATGAAACAGAACATGGCAATGGAGTACTACCACCAGCTGAGTTTACCTTGTAGCACTTCCATTACTTCTTGCTGATGGAGGTTTCTGAGGATATTTACCAACCCTCAAATTCTGATGTCTTGATTTTAAAAAATTCACAATATTCCTTTTCTTATGTTTTAGAGCAAAACTCGTGGAAATGCCTTCATAATATAGTTTTGAGGCAGATATAGTAGATTAAAATAGAAGATGTTATATAATATGTGACATAATTGGTCAAACGTGCTATTTCAATGTGAAAAAATATTTTAATAATTGCATTTAAGTATATTCTTGCTTATATTAAAACTGTTTGTATTCATAAAGGAAATGTATTACCGTGAAACATAGATTTATGGCAATCTATTATGTATAAGGAGTGAAACCTGAAAATAAAGAGCTTTTAAATTAATTTCAGGATCTAAGTTGGCCAAATAACTAAACTTCCAGGGTAGTGGTCAAAAGGACAAACTCATATTCAGATGCGTAAGCCAGAAGACAATATTTACCTTTATATATGGCATTGATATGATTTATACTGTAGTTCTGGAAGCAGATTTTAAAATGGATGTTAACATGTGGGAAAGGTGCAAAAACGAGCTACAAAAATTATTTTGCTTGCATTATCCTAAAGAATATCCAGAAGTGTCTGGATCATCATCATCCCTCCTGAGTATCCTGATCCTACCACAAGTGTGATTAATCTGATCGGGTAAAAGGACAGGAAATCAATACTAGATAGATTCAAATTTTTAAAATAGCAGAAATTTTAATATTGTGGGTGATTATTTCACAAACTATCAAGGTAGGGATTGAATTCTCCATCTCACAATGTCTTAAAAAAAACTTTGTAATATATATTTTAACTAAAACATAAACACTCCATAGCAGATCACAAACATATATCTTATTAATAACTACTCAGGAATGCATTTAAGACTCAGTATCTTAACCAACAGTCCTTGGTTTGCTTGGGTTGGGCTGAAATTAACACCTGTAAAAACACTGGGAAATCAAGAGATACTCTCTGAATGAGACTGTTCTTTACCTTTTCCACAAAGGAATAATCTGCACTCTCTCCAATTTCTGAATTTCCAGAAGAAGTAGGTATCTGCACAAAAGCAAAGTGAATGCTAGTCTGGATAAGGCAAAAGAGATTCCTGTTGGTAGACAAAAGCACGTAGAAGAAAAGGCAGCAGAGTCCAATATCCATATGGAAGGAAACAGTTACATGGCCTCCATTAAGGTCATCAACACCTCTCTTTTTCTATATTATTCCTCCCTATTTTCCCTCTTTTCTCACGTTGTTATTTTCCATCATTATCTAGTCACAAAAGGCTCTTCTAAAACAGACCTCACAGAAATGTTTCCTTCCTCTTTCCCCCATTGCGATAAATTTCTGCGACATGCTCTATTTACAGCTACTTTGGAAGCTCTCTCGAGCATTGCTGTTAGCATGGAAGGCAGCTGGCCACCAGCTCTGTAGGGTGAATTAGCCACTCTGTGCCTGTAACTCCCATGCACATACACTGATAGTGTCGTGCTTGTGATGCCCACTTGCAATCAAACACAGTTATTGTCTCAGTCACAACAGCAATCCTTGCTTACCCCAGGTTTAGCATTCAGTTTTTAATGAATCCATTATGCAAAATGACTGAAGGAAAGATGAGCACATCCTTTTTTATAACAACTGTACACTGAAGTCAAATAGTAATTCATATATCAAAAGCAAAAGGTCAGAAAACTGCCTGTTCACCTAATTAGCCATTCTAAATGGTTTCATGAACACAAGGTACAGTTCCCCACATTATAATCCTTACCAAAACAAATTTATTCTCAGTAGAGATGAGCAGGATAAGAACTTTTTTTTTTAATAGAATGTTTTGGTTTTTTTAATGGAAACATTCATTTGCAACAGAACTCTAATAGCTAATAGTTATAGTGTTATAGTAGTCTGAAAAGGATTTCTTTTCCATGAAGAAACTGAGACTCTACTACTTTATAGACCTGATCATAGACCTGAAAGAGATAATTTACCCATTGCTCTTAAACAAAAACATGGTCATATTTACCTTTAAGTAAACAAAACTCTCACATTTATACAGAGAACAACCTATGTGTAAGTTAAGGTCCTCAGCACAGGGCACACTGTGAATTTACACAAGAGAATGACTCTTTGTTTCTAAATAGACTTGGACATTTATGGACTTCCATTTAAAAATCACCCACAGTATTTTCTGCAGTGCATTAAACAGGACTAGTTTTGTTTCAAGGTAGAAATACAGCATCCCTCCATATTACAGGGTCATATACATGCGTTGTGACAAAGCCTTACTTGTCTACCAGTTTATGTAGTGCCTGCTATTAGAAAAGGCCTAGTACCTGGACATAGAGGAGACAGCACCTAGGAAATAGGACTTATAAATTATCTGATTAACTTTATTTCTAACAAGTTTTTTCTACAGAGCACAGGGATGATTATGTAAAATAGTATCTTGAAGATTTACAGTGGAAGTGAGCTCGATAGAGATCATGACAATGGCATGGAACCATGCATTCTGCTGTGCTGAAAGGAAAATAGTCGTGGGATTAATATGGCAAAAGTGATCATTATTTTTTATTTAATTGCTGAATGTTTTCAGATTTTTTGTTGCTGTGTAGCAACACTAACAGAAGATACTAAAGTTACTTGAAATTTCATTTAGCCAACATTTGTTTCGACATCATTCAATTTTTGTTTTCTTGTTTTCAAATATTTACTGGCACCCTAAGTCAGACATCTTGAAATCTTTGACATTTTCTTCTTTTTCTTAGCAAGTGAACACTTGGGTGGTGATTCAAATATTCCTGCCAGAAGGATTAGGTCCAAAATATAAACAGTGTGGCCCATATTATGCAACAAATCTGAGATTTAATTTTTTCTTTCTAAAGATGTATCTAATTCCAATTGTCATTGATAGATATTGGTAGTCCCCCAAGTTCAGATTTCCATCAGGACTTCCTGCCCCAGTGCTGCAACTCATGCTCGTACACTGATCCCCTCTGCATTAGAGGTTTGCACCTGGCAAGGTTTCAGTAGAGGTGGACCAGAACAAGTCCTAAAATAGGCAGGAAGAGTAGACATGGATTGGGCATCACTACCCTTTACGGATAATCTCAGCTCATAAAAATAACAGCTTTGCTTGTCTTCGTTAGATCCCTACTGTGTCACTTTGTGTACACAAGAATCTGAACATCTATGACTATCAACAGAGAGTAAGGGCTACAGTTGTGCATTACAGCAGCATATTAGGGCACCCTGCAGGTACGAAGAGGAGAGAATAGAGAACAGTATCAGCAAGGAAATATTTCAGCGCTGTGTAGATAAAATTGCTTGCACTACTTTACAATTACATGCCACTTCTGGAATGCCATCGGGTTTCTACAGCTGATAAACATTCTATATCTTATGGTAACTCAGAAAAGATACATTAAAAGAAAATTCTATTAATCAGTTTGAATTTGCTTTTAGACTTTATACAGGCTTTGAAGTGGAACATTAACTATATCATGAAATACAGCACTGTCAAAAGTCAGTTCATCTGTAAACCTGCCAGTCCGCACCCTGACAGCATTTGTAAATATGAAGTGTTGTCTTTGGGAGGAATAATAAGTGCTGAGATTTCTGGTTTGTGAAACACGGGTGAAAATTCAAGGCAATTCATGATTATTTGTCTTAAAATGTGTTTATAGGTGACTGAAAATATATTCGTGAAATTCTATGAGGCAAATTCAGAGGCTGCAGAGGGGACCTTCTGTTTTTTTCCTAATTTTTGTTTGTGTCATGACCTTAGGCAGGATTGAAAATATTATTGGGGTTTAGAATCATAGAATGGTTTGTATTGGAAGGGACTTTTACAGGTCATCTAGTCCAACTTCCCTCCAGTGATCAGGCACACCTTTAACTAGATCAGGTTTCTCAGAGTTCCATCCAACCTGGCCTTCAATGTTTCCAGGGATGGGACACCTATCACCCCTCTGGGCAACCTGTTCCAGTGTTTAACCACCCTCACTGTAAAAAATGTCTTCCTTGTAGATATGTCTAGATCTACCCTGTTTTAGTTTAAAACCATTACCTCTTGTCCTGTCACAACAGGCACTGCTAAAAATACTGTCCCGATCTTTCTCAGAAATGCCCTTTAAGTACCGAAAGGCCACAACAAGGTGTCCCCAGATCCTTCTCTTCTCCAGGCTGAATAACCTCAACTCTCTCAGCCTTTCTTCGTATGATAGGTGTTACAATCGTCTGATCATTTTTGTGGCCCTCCTGAACCTGCTCCAACAGATTTATGTTATTCTTGTGCTGAGGACTCCAGAGCTGGACACAGTGCTCCAGGTGAGATCTTATGAGAACAGAGTAGAGTGGTAGAATCTCCTCCCTTGACCTGCTGGTCACTCTTCTGATGCATCCCAGCATACGTCTGCCCTTCTGGGCTGCAAGCACACATTTCTGGCTCATGCCCAACTTTTCATACACCAGTATCCCCAGTCCTTGGCAAGGTTGTTCTCAATCTATTAATTCCCTAGCCTGTACTGATATCAGGGATTGCCCTGACCTTGCAAAGTGCAGGACCTTGCATTTGACCTTGTTGAATGTCATGAGGTCCACACTGGCCCACTTCTCAAGCTTGTCCAGAACCTTCTGGATGGTAACCTGTCCCTCTGGCATATCAACTGCACCACTGAGCTTCATGCAATCTGCAAACTTCCTGAAGGTGCTTTCAATCCCACAAGATCAAGAGATAAATGTCTCTCAAAAACTTGTTGATAAAAAGAGACATGAAAATGAGGAAAAGACACTCACACTGTAACATTCGTAAAGGGGGTGGGAGAAAAAAGGAGTTAGTTTAAAAGATGCTCTGAGTAACTGTAGATGAATAGCTGCAGAAGGATTTCTATGATGGAAAAAGTTGAAAGAGGCAAATTGCAACTCTAGTGGGGGCTTTTGTATACCTAATTGACAAGAAAAAACAATGTTCCTGCTTCTGGCTACACAAAAAAAAAGTGATGCAAACAGCAAAATGCTCTGGCATCTCTGATACATTCTCATTTTCTCTTTTGCTTCAGATCATTAACTAATTTTAGCCATTATTTTAACTGATTGTTAAGAGGTCTAACTGCAATGATCTTTCTGAGTTGTTGCTAAAGATTTTTCAGGAATGAAAGATTAATTTTGCAAAGAACACCATCAAAATCTGGTATAAATAATTAGAGAAACATGCAAAAATGAAACAGAAAATTCAAAATTCTGTAAACTTTGGTTAACTGAATTTGTATTTATGAAAAGATAAACTGCTTCACTTAGGTTTAACTTTTTTTCCTGACATATAAACCAATGTTGAAAAACTGAGATGAAATATTGACAGTAAAAAAAAAAAACTAAATATATTGTTCAAGTGTTGTTGACATGTGACATTATTCACATCAGTTGAACTTTTTTCCAGTTTTATTTCAGAAGTAACACAGTTTTTCAAACTGTACAGTAAATGCTGATGAACCTTTTCTGGCCCACTCTGGCTGTTACTAGGTTATGCTTTACAGATCCCCCAGGTTGGTACAGTCAAGTTTCATTAATCTATTTGTGTAGTAAGAAATTTCAAAAACTAGAAGTCAAGTCAACAGAAGGTGCTGCTTAAGACCTCTACACAACAGGACCCATAAAGCAAGTATGCCCATGTCCTGCCCCTTCCTCTGACAGATGGAAAGCATTGCCCAGCTGCTCCCCAGTAACAGGCAGTGAAGGAGCAGAGAAGCAGGAACAAATTATCTACTGCTGGGAATTAATGCAGACTCACTGGAGACACTAGAGCTACACAGACTTGTACCAGAAGGGGTTCTGGTAATGCAATTGTACAGAGGACAAGACAAACATTTCCACGGAGTAGCTCCTGGCACAGACAGGGGTTTTGGCTCTAGCGTGCAGTGCTAAAACCATGTGTGCTACAATGAACAGACACCAGTGGCTTGTAAACTAGAGACATGAAGATCACAGCACATTGTCAAGATATTGCTGTAACTAATTTGTCTCTCAGTGACCTTGTTTAATGAAGTATCCCTTCGAAAGTGAATTACTGCTACAAAAACCTCCCAGTGAAGGACCTGCAAGTGGCATAAATATTAGGTACTTGTGATTATTTTGCAGTTAGAGAAGCTGAAGCACAAACTTGACATAGGTGACAGGAAGATGTGTGGTTCTGTTAGGCGCAGAAGCAAAGTCTCTTTTCTTCTTTGAAACTTAAATATACTCAAGGTTATTAACATCCTTCATGTGAAAATGAATGGAATGAGTTTAGCTCATGATATTGTGTCACTTATTTTCACATCTGACATTTGCCTTTATCTGCTACTCCCATCCAAAGCCTTCACAGTATATATGCAATTACTACATTAGTTCCTCAAGGTCATTGATTTTGCTTCTGCCTCAAAGAAGCAGAGTTGTTCTTGTGGCAAGGTTATTTGCAAATATGTTTGCTTGGACTATGCCACCTGCACCGTGTAAAAAAAAAAAAAAAAAAAACTGAAGTAAGATGAAGTCTCAAAAAGAAGAAACTGATCCTGCTGTCATAGTGATTTGGGACCACAAAGAACATGTGTCATCTCCAATTTGCAGCAGTGTAAATGATATCTAAAAGCAGGATACATTTAATAGTTGACTAATCCTCAGGAAGACATTTGTGAGGGAATGGACTTAATGATCTACAAGACTTTTATGTCTAATTTCTATGACTCATTTCATATACAAAGATGGTCTAGGAGGCAGTCAGTGACTCAGAATAGATGCACCTCTGGCATATAAAGTATCCATTTGTTCACCTCGATAAAAACACCTAGTAGCCTCAGGAAGTCTGCCTGCATCATCACTTACAATCCACATTACATCTTTCTCAATATTTGTAATGGAACATTTGAATTTCATGTTTTCACAATGAGATCTTCTGCTTTTGGATACTACTCAAAATAACAGGTACACTTTGTTTTTTGGTTGGGTTTTTTTTTTTACTTTGTTGAAAGTATATATTATAATGTCAAGACCAGAAACTGTTTTAAAATGGACTCTTATACAATTGAGCAGCAACACTTAGATTGGTAGCCTGACTCAAGAGTGTCACTTTCTCATTCAGGTCAGCCTCTGGTCCACCAATTGTAGTGTTTTCATTTATACTAATGAAGCCAATCTGTTTCCCCACAAATATTAATGGCACCATATTTTAGACCTCTATTTATTTTAGTTTTCATAGAGTTATAAATGAAAGACATAGCAAGTTAAAATACATTAGATTTACTTCCTAAAGCAAATGGGTTTTGTTCAGCTTAAAAAAGAACCCTTTCTTTGACCTGCACTTGCTTCAGAATTAGGAAGAGCCTTGAACACAATCCATAATGAAATATTCACTTGCTTGAAATCTTGAAGTGGATGCAAGAAGTACTTTAGATCAGTAAATCTGCTCAAAAAGCGCTCACAGTCAGTCTCTTACCTGCTGAGTAAGTTCTTTTTTGCTCATGTCCACTTCATTCTAGTTCAGGTCACCATTAGAAATGGCCTAGTAAAAACCTAGTAGAAAGACATCCCATATTTATAGGCATAGATAGAACAAAGGTTAGTTAAAACAGAATTGCTGTAAAGTTCTTTTCCCAGAAGGCCATGCAGATGATGAACCATAAAGAGCAATCCCAATGTGTCACAACCAAGAGCACTACTTTCTGGAATAGCATTAAAGTAGTAAACTGACAAATGCACATAATTAGCTGCCTGCCTGCCTGAAACAAAAACAATTCAGTATAAAACTGTTTTGCTCAACTTTTCTCCTCACAAAAGGCTTTTGTCCTGTAACAAGCCATTTCTGTTCTGGAATAGAAGCTATTGTTAGGCTCCTTAGAGGTAAAACCTATATTGGGCATTATAACAACAGTATGCTATTGAGGCACATGGACAGAAATTTGAAAGGCACAGCACACTGCAAGAACAACATGCAGTACTCACCTGTTATTCTAGGTGTTTGTATGTTATTAATTAATAGCGATGGATCTGTTTGTATTAGAACTGGGGAGAAGGGTCTTTTTTTTTTTTGCATTAAATATCTAAAAGTATTTCAAAGATTAATTAGTTCACCTTTTCTTTCTTATGACTTTCTATTTCATCAGGTTTAACATGTATTCCAAGAACTCTGTTTAAGTGACGTTTCATTCATTCAAATTCTGTTAGCTGACATAACATTACAGGATGACCATATTAAGTGTGCTTACAGCAGCTCTTCTTGACAACAGATCACTCTATAAACACAAGCAAGCATGATGTTAGGATTGGCATTTAACCTTGCAAAAATGCAGTTTTGGCATTTCTATATACTTAAAAAAAAAATTACTTTGTTAAAATTACCCCATAAAAATAATGACTATGGGTAGAAGCTATAGTTCACAGACATCTCAGGCATCTCTAGTGAAATTCATAAATACAGGTACCCAAGTCCCAACCTGTGATTCTTAAAATCCTTCTGCATCTTGGAGACACTGAAATGCCACAGCTCCTAACTTTGTGACTCTACATGTACAGTTTCTGTAACTGCCCCTGTTCTGAACTGCCCCACTTGTCACAGAGAGGAGCAAGCAAGGCAACAACTGGAAGTTTACTAGTATTCAAGAAATAGGCTTACTTAAGAGACTTGACATTTTTCAAGCAGATATTAAAAAAATCAACACCCAGCACACTGGGCACCTGCAAGACCAGTAGGATGGAAGTCAGACTTTTGCTTGCAGAATGCTTTTTCAAAAAAAGATGCCCTCAGACTGTCATCACACAACACAATTCTACAAACCCATTTTATAGGCATATATAGGTGTCATAGACCTATAGCTTGACATGGCAGAGTTTCTTGTCAGTCTGTGTTGTGATGAGCTGTGCCAAGAGAAAACTTCTGAGTAGAAATACTCTGACCAAACAGTCTGAGAAGCAGAGGCCAGATAGGTCTTATATCTCCCCATTTTTTCCATTTTGAATGCAAGCCTGAACAACTTCAGCTCACAGTTTGAAAAACGAAAAACAAAACACAAAAAACTCAAACAAAAGCAAGTAAACAAAAACAAACACAAACACAAACAAACAAACAACAACAAAACCAAAACAAACCCAAAACACACACGCGCACACACAAAACCAAACCAAAACAAAACAACCAATCAAACCCAAACACTTCAGGCTCTTCAGAGCAAGAAATATTCTTCACAACAAGGATGATCAAACACTGGCACAGGTTGCCTAGAGAGGCTGGGCATATCCTTGGAGATATTCAAGACTTGAGTAACCTAATACAAATTCAAACTTGTCTCTGATTTAGCTGGAGGATCAAACCTGATGACTACTGCATATACTATACAGTCTCAATTATTCTGAGTCATTTGTACATCTTTTTAATGAACTTCATTACATTTTTGCAGGTACAAAATATCTCTACCATATTTGTATTCTGTTCTGCTAAACAGAACAAGAAGACAAGAAAGAACAACTTGTGCCTTAAAGAGTACAGTTTTTCAGGAACTACAAACACCATTCATAGTGGATAATCTTCATTAGAATTGGAAGGATCAGCTATTTCCATCTCAAGTGCCTATTAGATCTTCCTAAAAAACCAGCATTGTTTTGTTTCATTTTGTTTTCTGGACAGAGTGAAATAGGAGAGGGTTCTCTGCCAATGTGTGCCTGTGAAAGGCTGCTGTTTTCAGTAGGGCTGTGCTGATCCAGAAACTGATGGAAGCCCATTACACATCTACCACAATAGATAGGTTGCTGAAAAGAAAGCAGTTTGTTCAGTAATACTCATCATCTTCCCACCTTTGGTAAATAAGATAAAACAGGTCAAATCTACCACATCTGCATGAGGAATATCCATGTTTTTGTAAAGAAAATGGCTTTTATACATGGATTCAGAAAGACATTTTCTGTCAGCAAGCTTTTGCAAAAACCTGATTTTGTACCTGTGTGGGAGTATCATTTCATAAAAACAAACCTCTCTACAGTCTTAGAAAAAGCTCCAGAGAGGAATGCATCCTAAGAGGGAGAAGTATTCTGTTAGTATCCAATAGACAAAAGGGAAGATAAAATGAATGGGATAGTGTTTATTTTACATTCATCGTTGAATTCTGCATGAGAGGCATTTCTGTTAAAGTTTAGTGTATTATAAAGTATAGAAAAGTTTATAATTGTACTTAAGTCTTTTATAACAATACTTACCTGTGCCCAGAGTGAATGGTCATTGTTAAATGAAGTAACAGCTTCCAGCATTAAGATACAAAGTTAATAAATCTAGAAAATTAAGGTGGGCAGAAGATTTTGATGTTGACCACCAAAGAAAAGTTCACAGAGTATGGAGTGATGATTACTGCTTGACTGGGGACTCACCTGTGAGAAACATTCACACCACCCTGCTCTCCCACTGACCTCAGATCCTAGAAGATGAATGGGCTGGAGCAGGCCTGCCTCTCAGGCTCCTCCTCTTTCAGCTGCTTTTCCTATCTTCCCTCCCCTCCTCCTTTTCCTCTTGATTACAGAAGCACCTTTTCCAGTTTTTAATCCCTTCAGGAATTTGTAGCAAAATTTAGTTCATCTTCCTTGCTAAGAAGCCTTGACATGGATTAACATTAGTATACCTGTGCTAAAAATGTTTTTCTAGTTTATACTGGCTACAAAATCATATTTAACATTGTTATCAATAAATCCAGTTCCTCAAGAGTGCATATCACGTAGTCTAATATTTTCATAGCTATGTGTTCTTTGTAGCATCACTGGAAAGGAAGCCTCAGAAGAACAGTCCATAAGGGTGTGTTCTGGAGGAGAAGCAGAGATTGACACAAAATAATCCCTTTGTTTTAGAATGTAGAATTGATAACATGAGTTTGCATAATTATTTGATTTAGATATCCTAGGCTTCAACAGCAGATTATCAAATATTAATACAAAAATTTAGACACTTCAGAAATTTAACACAGACTAAACATCACAGAAGTGATGACTTAATACGTTAACTACAGCTACTTTGTATGCACTATGATGAATAAGTGGTAAAGAGAAAGTGCGAACTGCTCATTATCCCATTAGCAGCTCTTCAGCAGCTAAAAAAGAGACACAGCTTGTCTGATGACAACTACTGTAGCAAATAACTGCCTGTTCAGGGGAGCTCAGTGCTGGTGAGCTGCTAGCAGCCTCCATACATACAACTTCACCATCATTCGGCTTAAAACTACTTCTGTTTCCAGCTACAAATGTGAGGGTTTTTTTTCATGTACTTTCAAAATAATAGGTTAAAATTATCACTGCTTGTACTCTCCTCCCATTCAGACTGATTTTCCAGAAGGGCAAATTTCTATATATTCTGAATTAACAAAATTTTAAGTAGTAAAGAATAGGGCTTCAGGTCATCCACCAAGAAACTTTTTTTCTCCCTCATAGTACAGGTTACCTTCAACTGTTAATTTCAGTGGATTCCTTGAAATGCCTAAATTGTCCAAAAAGTTTTCCCAAAACTGTGACCATCACCCAGTATGCAACTGCCAATCCCACATACAAGGTAGAGCTATTTTCTTTATTCTCATGAGTGCACAGTCATGGGTGCCAGGTCAAAATCAGCACATACAACACCATCAGTTATTTATACACAAAATCTTAATCACAGTCTTCTTTCTAATACACATGCATTGTTATTGAACTATGTAATCAGTAAATATATCCTCGCTTGCTGTGTAAATTATGGCACATGCTCTACTTTCTAATCTACTTAATTCCTTTTCTTTTGAGGAGGTAGTATAATTGGAGTCAGTGGTCCATGAGTTGTTGGTCATAATCTCTCCCTGCTAGAATTACCTTTCCCTCAGTTTCACTTAGATTTGGCATTCTTCAACAGTTCTTCATGGATAGTTGGTTGGCCATCTCATTATTATTTCTATAGCCTTTGTTTTAGACAGAGATATCATATTATTAATTAGTAGATCCTCTGCATAATTTTTTAAAAATACATTGCTAAGCATGTTACTAGGTAAACAAATGCAAAAGTCAAACCAGGTTTTTCCTGTGTTCACTTTAACAAACTTAAAACATATCAATAATATCAACCAATATATAAATAACTATGTCTTCCAAACTTAATGTTTTCTGAGGCATTGATATCAAAAAGAAACTTTAAAGAATACATATTTTATATCTGAGATTGGTCTTGGACAGTGTCTAATGCTTCTCAGGTTGGAGAAAGGGAAGATTATATCCTGTAATCTCCTCAGAAAGCTGAAAATTTCTTAGAATAATTTTATCACATTTTTTTGTTACCTAAATGTTATGGGATTTGGCCATTGTTATTTCTAATCCTGTCAGACATTTCAAAAGACATCTATTGACCCTGACTGGCTTCAAAAGTAGCCCTCTCCTTAAAGACAGCTATAGTAGACAATAAAAGGTTATCAGGGAGAACAGTTCAAAATAGAAATTATTTCCTCCAATTTCATAAGCTTTAAAAATAAAAAGCATTTAAAGACTTACAGTATTCTTATAATATGCAGAGATTTTCAAACTATTGCCAAATGGCTAGTGCCAACTAATATCCACACTACAGAATACTGTATGGATATAGAAGCTAAGATGGATTTTGCACAGACCTATCTGGGGAGCTTTTGAGAACAAAGACCCTTGAGCTCCCCAGTACCAAGGCTGGCAATTACACAGCCAGCAAAAGGAGATATTCACTAAGTCTCTCCTTCACCACCATAAATCTGTAAAAGTCCGTACTAATACCTGATGACTGGCATTGCAAAGCCAAAAGAGAAATTTGAATATCAAAAACCCTTCAGGAGAATCTAACCTAATGCGTTCCTTCACCAACAGGATGTATTTCTAGTTTTACCTCTAATGCTATGCTTTGCCATCATTGTTAAGCAACACTGTTGTTTGTCTTGCAGAAAGTGTCTTGTTCTTCACCATTTCTTCACAACTGACATAAAATACTATTCAGCATCAAGCTTTGCAAATGGCTTAATCTGTTTAAATTCCAGTTTTTATTGTCACCTAGTAAAATATAAAAATAGAAAAATTACTAGAGCTTGTATTTGTACTGACTCTTACAGAATTATTGTAGCTATTTTTCTATTAGGTCCTCTTTTAGGATTTCTTCATACAGTTTTCTCTTCCCACATTCTTGCAAGTATGCCTTCACTCTGCATGACTGCATTTATCCAGCATTCCCTGTTCGTTGACCAGTGCTTCTTTCTTAACTCCAGTTAAGTATCTAGGCATTGCTTCTTTCTTAACTCCAGTTAAGTATCTAGGCATTCCACAAAAAAAAGTGATGCTCACTCATCTATGTTCAGGTGACAAAAGATAGGCACAAACATACTCACAGAGAAGGACAGGACTGAAAAATTGGCCTAAGATGTATTAGAAGTTAATGAAGTTAACTTTTACATCAGTGGCTTGTATAAGAAAACTTATCAGCAGGTAATAAGTCATTATTTTATATTCATAAGAACTACAGATGTCGAAGAGGTTGATTACTGGAAACTGTAGCACTATTTGTGTTTCAAATGATGACTTAATGGATGCTTTCCATAATTTCATGACTCAAGTGAAATGCTAGACCTTACTACATCTTTCCCCATTCTTGGTATTTTATATATCACATGTGCAAACAAAATGCAGGGACCTTTTATTTATTTTACTATTGAGAACACATATGCTTCATATTCTATACCAAAGGTTTAAAATTACTTTTCAAATTATAAAAAAAATGCTAGTTAGGAGATCATGAAGATTCTGTCATTCTGTGAGACAAAGTGATACTTATATGTAGACAGACAAGCCCCTGTGAGTTTGTATCACTCCGACTGAAAGAGGAATTAAATATTTTTTTCATGATTTCCATTGTTTCCTCTGTCTTATTGACTGGAAATTATCTTGTTTCTTCAATATGTTGCTTAATTTTTTTGCTTTTATTCTTTGACAAAAATAGAATTTCTCTTCCAGTCTGGAAGCCAGTCTGTTCTTCTTATATTAAACAGAGCCTTGCACCAAAAGTCTTGCCTCATAGGGCAGTTTTTACTTGCAAGGCATATGCTACATAACTTGCTCCTGCATACAGCTGTCACTGTAATAGAATCTAAAAGAAAAATAAAGTTACAGAATAATGGTAAGGTTTTTACACAGGTGATGAAGAATATTAAATCAGAACCAAAATAAGACTGTAGCTAGAACAAGAATTCCTGTGCCTGTAGCTCTGCCCAATACACCTTCCTCCTCCTCCTTAAATAAATATTAGCTCACTCCCATGGAAGTCACACATCGCCACACAGCAGATGCTGCAGTGGGCAAAAAACTACAGAGCAGTGCAGCAGCTAGAACTTTGTGTCCATGGTTTTCTATGCCTCTTCCAACATGGCACCAAGTAGGAAGGATGCCTCACAGCGTGACCCTCCATGCAGCTCATCACACCTACACCATGCTACAGAGTAACATGTGATGTGGTCCAGGAATGGAGACCAGCAAGCAAGGTGCAAGGCACTCTCCCAGTGAGCCTTATGGCTGCACTTGGCCCTGCAGACTATAATTAACAATTAATCTGGATTAAATTAAATCCAGGTAATGCCTGAACTGCTAATCCTGCAAAATAACATCATGTGAGCATTAGTGTCGGTATTCCAATTTTACAGTTATCCCTGCAATGTTGTTTAGCAATGACACTCTCTCTGAGGTGAAATGGAAGAAGTTGTACAACAGAAACTATACAACAGAAATACCAACACCAACTTCTGTGGCAGCTGGAATTTTCCATATTAATGTTCCATGCAAATTCACAGCAGATGTAATGGATCTTAATTGATTCATTGACATGTCAGTTTCACAGGCTGAGGTGCTGTAATTAGAAATGTTTACATCATAGAATCATAGAATTGTCAGGGTTGGAAGGGACCTTAAAGATCATATAGTCCCAACACCCCCTGCCAAAGGCAGGGACACCTTCCACCAGAACAGGTTGCTCAGAGCCCCATCCAGCCTGGTCTTAAAATCTTCCAAAGATGGGGCTTCCACCACCTCTCTGAGCAACCTGTTCCAGTGTCTCACGACCCTCATGGTGAAGAAATTCTTCCTAATGTCTAACCTGAATCGACCTATCTCTAGTTTTAATCCATTCCCTCTAGTCCTATCACTGCCTGACAGCCTAAAAAGTCACTCCCCAGCTTTCTTGTAGGCCCCCTTCAGATACTGGAAGGCCACAATAAGATCACTCCAGAGCCTTTTTTTTTCCAGACTGAACAACCCCAACTCTCTCAGTCTGTCCCCATAGGAGAGGTGCTCCAGCCCTCTGATCATCCTCGTGGCCTTTCTCTGGACACATTCCAGCACGTCTATATCCTTCTTGTAATAGGGACTCCAGAACTGGATGCAGTACTCCAGGTGAGGTCTCATGAGAGCGGAGTAGAGAGGGAGAATCACTTCCCTCGACCTGCTAGCTACACTTCTCTTGATGCAGCCCAGGATACAATTGGCCCTCTGGACTGCAAGAGCACACATCTTGCATAAATTCTTGATAGCTCATTCCAGAACCATGTTAATTTGGAAGGCTATCAGTTGATGCTGGAAGAAGGTTAGATAGTTACCCTTGGCTATCAGCATGGACCATGATCAGTACCTCACAATTTGATTCTTGTTACCTCTTGTTCCTTGCCACCACCCTCCATATATATATTTTTTTTTCCACATCCAGTCAGTCTTCAAGAACCGGTTCACATTTTGTCTAACAACCCCATTTTAGCAGAAGGATGGAAAAAATTCATTGTCCTCTTATGGTCTTTATGGTCTCCAACATTTTCTGGACCTTACCTTTGCTCACAAGTCTTCCATGCCCTCCAGCTAAACACAGCAAGATGCCTATTATGCCTCAATAATTTCATTTTTTTCCAGGGTTACCCCTCTCTTCTGGAGAAGGAGGTATAAGAAATCACTTATGACTTTTATTTTAGTGTCCCAATTCAGTCATGCACAGCTTGTCACTGATATTAGTAAGTCTGCCTCTTTGGTTCACACTTTACAGTCCACTCTGACCTCTTCTTCTCTGATCTGGCCTAGCTAGTGGATACCTGACTACTTACTGCACTATTGTTTTAGCTCCTTTGTTACACACACTCCTGAGTGTCCCTTCAAAAGAAGTAAGGTCAAATGGAAGATGACATAAAACCACTTCTTGCCCTGACACAGAATCAGGACACAGCTAGAAGCATGTCCAGAAACAAGGACTATGAGCAGTCTGGGGCACTCTTTTCCAATGCACTCTTTTACCCACATGCAAGGAGAATTTTAGCCTCTTGAAGTTTAGATAAGGAGGACATAGTAGTAATCCATCTAAAAAGATGACTTCATAGAGTCATAGAATCATGGAATGGTGTGTGTTGGAAAGGACTTTAAAGGTCCTGTAGTTCAAACCCCCTCACCGTGGGCAGGGACACCTTGCACTAGATCTCTTTGCTCAAAAACCCATCCAACCTGACCTTGAACAATTCCAGAGAGGGCATACTTAAGTTCTCTGGGCAACCTGTTCTAGTGTCTCATCATCCTCATAGTAAATAATTTCCTCCTAATATCTAAATCTACCCTCTTTCTGTTTGAAACCATTAACCTTCATCCTGTCACTACACTCCTTGATAAAGAACCCCTCCCCACCTTTCCTGTAGGCCTTCTCTAAGTGCTGGAAGGCCACAGTAAGGTCTCCCAGGAGCCTTCTTGTCTCCAGGCTGAACAATCCCACCTCTCTCAGGCTGTCCATATAAAGGAGGTGCTCCAGCCCCCTGATCATCTCTGTGGCTCTTGTCTGGACTTGCTCAAGCACATCCGCGGTTTTCCTGTGCTGAGGTCCCCAGGGGTGAAGACAGTACTTCAGGTGAGGTTTAGCAAGAGTGGAGTAAAGATAGAGAATCAACTCCTTCAAATTTCTAGACACACTTTTCAATGCAGCCCAGGATGCAACTGACTTTCTGGGCTGCACTTGCACATTGATGGCTCATATTCAGTTTATTCAGTCTTTCATTCACCAGTACTCCCAAGTCCTTCTCCTCAGGACTGCTCTCAATCCAACCCTTGTCCAGCCTGCATTTGTGCTTGGCACTGCCTTGACCCACGTGCAAGACCTCGAATTTGGCCTTGTTGAACTACATGAGGTTTGCATCGGCCCACCTCTCAAACCTGACAAGGTTGCTCCAGATGGCATCCCTTTCCTCCAGCCTGTTGACTGCACCACACAGCTTGTGTCATCAGTAAACTCATCAAGGGTGCACTCAATCCCACTGTCCATGTCCCCAACAAAGATTTTAAACAGCACTGGTCCCAATACCAACCCCTGAGGAATGTCATTCATCACTGGTCTCCAGTTGGACATTGAACTGTTGACCACGACTCTTTGAGTGAAACCATTCATTTAATTCCTACCCACTGAGTGGTGCTGCCATCAAATCCATGTCTCTCCAATTTAGAGACTTGGGCAGAAGAGGGGGAAAGTGAAACTATATTGAATTGGGAATCTGTTGGGTGTTACGCTCTTCAACTGCAAGCCGAGTTTTCTATCTCAAACCAGTCAATGTGATGGAGACTGAGAAGAAGACATGGTCTTTGTAGTATGTGAAAAGAAATCCTTCTCTTATATTTTATAGTATGGTACAATAGCAATCTCTGCTGTACCATGGGAAGCTAAACTATGGAATAATATGAGTATGTTAAGCAAAACATAAATCCCAGTCAATTTGGCTGGTTTTGCAATAAAAATGCTAATCCTTTCTCTGTGAAGAAAAAAGGTACTTACAATGCATATTAGTGGGGTCAGTGAATGATAGAAGAAAAAGGTCATAGCTGACTCAAAACATCCTTTCATCTAATGACTTGTATGTATAGATGGTACTGCACCTCTTTTATCTGCTAGCTGTGTAATGACTGAATTTTTTATTCTTGTAAGTCCTGTCCTTAGTCATCTGAATATTTTCCTTTTTCATCCATCTCCAGGTTTCTATAAAGATACTCTGAGAAGACCCAAATAATATCACAGTAATGTTGAAAATTTAATAAAATTCTATTCATATAAGGGAGCTTTATACCACATGAAGCAGTAAGCCAGTTTAAAGTACTCATCTTCATATATACAGGGATAAAACAGTAACCTTTATAATTTCAAGGTTGAGTTCAGGGAATTAACTGCGTGCTTTTGATAGCTTTAATGAAAGCTGTGTGACTAAAACATTATTCAGCTCTCTACAATCACCACACATGAGCCCCAGGAGAGAAACAGCAAGAGGATTAGTGAAAAGAAGATGTGACTTTCTAGTTAATTAAAATGTACATCCACAGCCACCATGTTTATCATTTCTTTATTCATAAATATGATTGGGATATTTTTTAATCAGGAATCCTTATGGTAATTTTAGAAACAGGTTCCGAAGTACAACCCAAGTGTTACAGACAGCCTCAACAAACCACTATGATTGAATGAGCTTTCTTGATTACATGGAAAAGCACTGTATCAAAAAGGTCAGCTTATATCAGGTCCACAGTTTACATATCAATTGTCCAAAAATGGCCTGAGAAACAAAGTATCTGAAAGTAGGTCTCCATAATGTCTTTCTTCGAGGTAGGTACCTAATCTCTCCTTGTCTTGTTATACAACTTTAAAATTGCTTTTCCTCTTCTGGAAAAGATTCTTTAAAACACAATTCTGACCATGTTCAGTCAGAGCTGGAACTCAATATCTGAAGTTACAGCAATGCAGAAATAGTATATTGCTGCAAATCATAATACATGTTCTCAAAACATGAGTCGGCTCCATTGGTGCAAAAGGTGGTGGCACTAAGCACCAAGAAAGGTGTACACCACTGATTGGGCATGATCATGGCCAAGTCTGCAGAAGTGTAGGTAGAAGCACAGTTAAGGAGGACACAAGAGAGATGCTACTCTATTAGGGCTTCTCTGCATCATTTTGTCTTGATTCTTCTCAGCAGGCAGAGTATATACTAAATTGTACTGTCTCCTCCTCCATCAGTGTTTGAAAATGTTCTCAGTTGATAGACAGACCTTACTGAAGCCAGGAGAGCTGCATACAGTTAAACCTAAGCAATTTTTTGTCAAACATTTTCTGTATTTTATGTTTTAAAAACTTGAAATAGTTCAAAACATAGTGATGAAAAAAAGACCAGAATAGAAGTGAATCATGTAGAAATGAGACCCTTTTAGTCATTCCACGGAAAACTCTGGCAGAATAGTGTTCCAGATAATTAGTCAGAAGGGTAAAAAGAATACTAAATTCCTAACCTTTCAATCCCAATTGGGACGGATGTCAAATAAACGCAAAAGAGTTGTCATGTTCTCTCTAAACGTTAGGTGGCACCATCCTCACAGATTTATGGTTTACATCAACGGTCTGTGAAATATTCATTCTGAAATCGAGTATGAAATACCTTGACACAGTAAGCGCTTGATTTTCTACTAGTAGGAACCTTTTATATCATTTAGATAAGAAATAGTATTTAATATAAGCATAAAAGAAATCTCCATTACTGAGGAAAAGCTGTAAGGAAGAGCTAGGAGGAAAATAGAAATGCCAAGGGATTTACTAGTAGACCTTGCTCTGTAATAGGCTTATTATTAAGCCTGCAATGTACCCTCCATCTCTAAATAGGTTCTATTCCCAGAAAAATAACAGCTAAAGCCCACTTCCGATTCAACTTCTTTATCTGTGTTATAATTCGTCAGGATCTTTACATTCTTCAGTTGTTAATGGTGTATTTTCTCAAAAAAGTTGACTGAGGTTGCCAATTCCATGTTTTAACATTCAGCACTATTTCACAGTGTGGTTCTGCCCACGTTAAAATGAAGTCAGAACTTTTTTAACACTTTTAGAAAAAGCATGAAGGAGGGGATAATTGGTGACAGCAACCAACATCAAATTCAACATCAAATTCAGTTAAGATTAGGTTCTTCTCAAATCCTCTCCATGTGAGGCAAGGCATGGATTTAAGCATGGATATCTGTTGTCTCTAGGTGGTACCCCTAAATCAATGCAATATGTAAGAAGGTTCCCCGTGTCTGAAGAAAATAGAAATTTGTATATTCTTAAACATATATCTGCAAAATGTTTTCATTTGGTGGTACTTCAATACTTTGGGAAAAGTTTTCCAGCTGGCTGTAGTCCTGACTATTTCCATGCTGTTAGTCTGCCATTACAGTTGAAAATCTCATTAGAAAGAAATTCTTACAGGACTCATGACACTAGTGTTCCTGGTCTCAAGGAGAACTCTTGGAAGAGCTGTACCTGAAAGCTCAAAGTTTAGCTTTGTCAGACTGGGAAAAATAAATACAACTACATGGATAGGAACAGATGAATGGGAATGCAGAAGAGATGTGACTTTGTATTTTGTTGCTCTGCATCTAGTTTAACACCCTAAGGAGTTCATGCAATCTGCTTAAGTAACTTCTCTTTCATGTCCTAGGGTCAAATTTGTAAAGGAAAATAGATGTTATTTGAAAATTTCACATGCACATCTTATTGTTCCTATTGCTGATGATCTTCTGATATCAAATTTCATCTCAGTGCAAGCTCATGTCATTTTTCAATGCTCAGAGAGACAAGTGAACCAAACAGTCTTGTGTCTTAAATGAGAGTTAGATAACAAAGTTATCCTGAGAACCCAATATGCAATTTTAGATACCAGGTAAAATCAGCCTCTGAATCCTATTACAACTGGTGATAGTGGGAGGACTTTTATTAAGCTCTAAGCTTTAATCCGTTAAAGTTAAATGTTCTTCCACTTTGTTTACACCCAGACAAAAAAAAAAAAAAACCTATGATAATTTGAAGTTAAGATTTAGGGTAGGTGATTTAGATAAAACACATGTTAAGGTATAGAAGGACCTAAATACCTAGTTTTAACTGTGACTTGTCATGACATCATGCAATGGACATGCAACTATTAGATGTGTCATAGTATTTCAGACCCAGGTAAGATTGGTGTGTCTTACAAGAGACACTCACTGTTTTCTTTCTCATATTGCTATATCAAAACTGAATTAAGAGCGGCAACCCAAGTAATTTAAGAAAACCCAAATTTGTCAAATAACAACAAAAGAAGTTAGAAAATATTGCAGAGGAACAGAGTATACTTTTTCAGTTGCTCTCAAGGAAACTGCATTGGTATCAATGTTAAAGAGTTTTCAAAGAACTGCAGCAAAACCTTGCTGAAAGTACTTTTAGATGGTGATGGTTACCATGTCACTCTTAAGCACCTTTCTAAGTTCCTTCATACTCTCTTTAAGGGTGTTTATGGAGAAGATGTAATGGGGTTTTCAGCACCTAATTGGTCAATTGGAGAATGGAAACACATAGCTGCCTAATATGTGGCATTTATAAAAGTTACAAGTAATCTTAATAAGTTCTCAACAAAGCAACCCCTATCATCTACAGCTAGAAGGAGAAGAAAAGAATCAAGAGGTTTTTTCTGTAGTGTGCTGTTACTGGAACTGTATCTGCAACTGTAGAAAAGAGGTTTGGCTACTAAAAACAAACATATGAGCTAAAAGTAGCTAATATGTACAGTACCATGTACTGCAGCAGAGAATATCATGGATGTTTATCATCACCATGCTGCAATTCTGCACATTTACTTGAGCGAGGTAATATCAGTGGATTCCGCAAATGTCATTTATCATTTGTCATACTTGAAGCAAACACCCTCAAGGTTGAACAACTGAATTAAATACTCATTATCTATAATAGGAATGGAACCGGACAGAGTGAAGTTAAGTGTTCTGCTGCTGATGCCTTGTAATACAAATACTTAGCATTTCTACCCTCGCCATTGAACTACCACCAGGTCATGGTTAATCAAATACTATATATTATCATTACTCTTCATTGATTGGAACACCTCTCATACAAGGAAAGGCTGAGAGACCTGGGGCTGCTAAGCCTGGAAAAGAGAAGACTGAGGGAGCATCTTATCAATGCATGTAAGTATCTGAAGGGTAGACGTCAAGAGGATTGGGCCAGTCTCTTTTCAGTGGTGCCCAGTAATAGGACAAGGGGGAGCAGGCACAAACTAGAACATGGGAAATTTCGCCTAAATATCAGAAGAAACTTCTTTACTTTGAGGGTGACAAAGCACTGGAGCATGCTGCCCAGAGAGGTTGTAGAATCTCCTTCTGTGAAGACTTTCACAAGCCACCTGGATGTGTTTCTGTGCAAACTGCTCAAGGTGAACCTGCTTTGGAAGGGGTGTAATTGACAAGACAGGTATTTTCCAGTGATCCATATAGCAGGCTAATCTATTCTGAGGATGACAGGTGTAGTAGCCCAAGGTAAAAGTCATTACAAAAACAGCAAAGTGGAATCTGACCTAATAATGAGACAGTGACTTTACTGCTGCCAGGCTACACCTGCCTAGAAAATGATTAACACAAAGAGTGTAGCAGGTGTTTAAGCACCTCATTAGTGTGATGAGTGTTTGCAGTGCAACCATTCTCATTCTCTGATATGTGGGAACAAGAAAAGAAACTTCTGCTCAGGAAGGACAACTGCTCACAGAGAAGCACCAGAGCATAATACTCCTTGCCACAAGCTGCCCCAGGATCTGCAGGCTCAAGGAGATCATTCTTGGGAGAGCTATGGAGAATAAATGTTCTGTCTTTACTGGTTCTAGGACAGAAAGAATAGGGCAAAATGAGTTACAATATTTCATATCAGGGCAGCAATTTCTTTTATAAACTAGGTAAGTTTTTATAGATTGTTTCTTAGAATCTGGGTTAAAACATTGTTACTAATCATCAAAAACATCTGCCTGTGTGGGCTGGATTTATAACTCCCAAAACATACCAATATACAAATTAAATTAGTAAAAATACATTTTTTATGATTCTTTAAACATTAAAGTAATAATTGAATATTGTATATGGAATGATACAAATATATCAGGCAAAGTCCCAGAACAATTCAAGTATAATTAAACTTCATGCAACATACAACAATCTCTGCTCAGGGAAAAAAAAAATCACAGAAAAGATAATTTTGTTAGATACAACCTACAGAAACTAAGGATCATTGCAAACTTCACTGTGCAAGAGAAGTGTCCACTGCCTTTCTTTTTCTAGTGTGAACACATAAGAAAGGAAGGAAGGCCTACCAAAACAAGACACCATTCAAAATATACAAATCCCTTTTTGACAAGAAAGTAAGAAAATACTAAACTACTTCCAAAGGATGTATGCATGCTGACTGAATTGCTAAGGGGAACAGGAAAAAAAAAAATAAGCTACACAGAAGACAAAAACCCTATAAATTTACAGAATGAACATTTTTAAAGTTTCAAAGTTAGGAAATCAGAAGTCAAATTATACTAGAATGAAATGTAGACTTAATTCAGTGTTATGGTGTATACGTAGTATATAAAATTCTTTGTACTTGCAGATAAACATCCTAACTTTTCCCTTTAGGTTTCCATGAGTTCCAACCTCCAGAGACAGATATTGTTTGACAATTTTCTTCTATGTCTTCTTTAAGAATTCCTCTGGTTTTACTCTTGTAACCCCTTTCTGTCCATCATCTGTCTCTTATTCCATAATTCCAGTTAGTACACTTCTTTGCTTGTTCTCCTAGCCTCAGTCTATATTCCCAACTTGTTTGTTCTAGTCTCTTTATCCAGTTGTCCCTGTTCTCTTCTCCCAATATCATTTCTGACCCTAAAACATAGGGTCACACCCTTTCCAAAGTCAGTCTCTAGGAAATCTTTAGGCTCCATTATGAATTGTGTCTTATTATTCTCTTTCCTCCCCATAGACCCCATTTCACCAATCTCCTTTTCTGAAATTCTTTCTTTCTCATCCAAGCACTATTCCATGTTGCTTCCCCTTCTATGTACAGAAAGCCAGTACAGGCTTAAAAGTGGCCCAGGACATTCTGAGTCCCCCAAAGTCATTGACTGAAGCATATTTACTTTGTGGGGAAAGTACACATAACACACCTGATCAGCTAAGGGTGAAGTAACAGCTTAAAGCAACAGTGAAGTCTGTAATGATCCTTAATTTCTGTAGGAGAAAAAAATGTCTAAAATAACATCTTTTTCACAACTTTCCTGAATGTGTATGAAAGGCAATTGACAGAATTATCACAACTTTGGAAAAATTTGGGAGGGTTTCTATAGGAGCGACGGAAGGCTTACTTTTAACATGAGAGCTATGCCTTTGTCAAACTTAAATCCCCTGCTCCAAAGCAGGGTGGTGGTGGAGAATTTTGCAGAAAAGACCTTGAAGTATTAAAATGAGCAAAGTTGTACTTTGTTCCTAGGCTTATTCACTGAATGAGCTGAATTATTTGGCTGAAATATTATGGTATTCAGCCAGGGGCACAGGCAGGGTATGAAAAGTTTTGTCTTAAATTCAGTGCTTCAGAGGTATAAACAACTAAAACCAGTATTGTATAATGGGAATGAAGGCTGTTTTCACTGGTGTCTTCAGTGGTACATAACAAGCACTGCTGTTCGCACCCCATGTAACAGACGTCTGAGTTCCAACCCTGTTTCTTCTCTTCCCATTACTGCAGCAAGGAAAAGGATCTTTTAATAGAAATACCAGAATAGTTTAAAAGGTCATTAATGACTTTTAATATAATTATATATAATATTAAGTTATTCTCATCTATCATTCCATTTTAATTAAGAGCTCAGGAAGCAACCAGGAAACAAACATCATCTGAGGGTATTCTTAGCAGTATCCTTTAGGACATCTCCAAAGTAGACCACAGTCCTCCCAACCCATGAGAGACAGAGACATCTGAGGAGTGAGGGATACATATCCATCCTTCCTATGTGCCAGCTGAAGTTAACAAGATGTACATGCCACTATGACTCAACAACAACACACCTGCAATTTCCTGAAGGCTTTGGGCATTTGACATCAGAATGACTCAGCATCCATATGGAGAGTCATGGAGTCCTTTGCATAGCTGCACCACAGCATCTTTGAAAGAATTTAGCAGAAATAACTAGTTTTCAAGGTCTCTTTTTTTTCTCATAACTTTTTTAGCTATTGAAGTAACTTTCATGTCATTGTTTTGACAATGAGATACTGCTGCATAAGACTGGCTGTGGCTTCACAACTCTTACAAAACAGTTCGGTATCTTCTCTGAGAAGTTCTTATCACACTACTTCTTCCACCTTATCTTTGATATTTGGCAATATTAAAATAACTAAACACATAAATATAGTAAGGTAGGAGTCATCACTGAATTCTGGTAAAAGAGAGTTGAGACACTTCCTATGGGCTTGGCCATTTTTTAAGTCTAAAAATGAGAAGCAGATCACACTTCACTCAGTGAACAGTCTGCCTTCAGCACCTGACCAACCTAATGCTTCCTACAACAACTACACAGCAAACTTCAAGACTCAAACCCTGTATATCTGGAATGGAAAACATATGCTAAAATGAGCAAGAACCCTTCACCCATGCTTTGAAAGAAGGCCACAGCTACCCATTCTCAATCAGGAAGTGCCACCAGAGCATAAATTAAGTCCACAGAGGAATCTCTGTGTTTGTTATTCCTCCTTCAGAAAGGCATTTAAGCACTAGAATATGAACTCATATTCACACAAAAAAATATCAGAATTCTATTGTCCATATGTCAGCTCTGTCAAGCTTTGACAAAAACAACTAAGGGCTTCATCTGATGATGGAGATTCTTACAGTGTCACATAACAAAAGCTTTCAGTCACCTTTTCAAAGCAACAGCTAAGGAATTAACTTCAAAACTAACATGAAAAAAATTAATATTAAGTTGCAAGTTCTTTTGCTGTCTTTTACTATCATAGCCATACTACTGTGAGACCACAGCTGGTGTGTGACCATCCATCAGGGAATGCAGGCTGAGGAACTGCAGTCTGACACTGGAAGTTAGGAAACATCAAATAAATTATTTCCTGGCAACCTTTATACTGTTCTCTCGTGCAATTACATTTTAATACCGTCTTTATGTAATCACATCCTATTCTTCCCCCTTTTAGACTCTTACATTTCATAGAGGAAATGGATTCCCACGTAGCTATATTAAGGTTTCAGAGGAAACTGTAGGTGTGGTGATCCCTAGCTTCTGTACAGATTAACCCTTCATCATAATGGTTTTTTGGCATAGTTTTTTTTTTATATGTGAATTTATATGAACTGATAACATCAAAGTTAGGTGAATTTCAGTGTCTTTTGTCACAGCTTTGCAAGTGGCTAGCAGAGGCAGTCTTTGCTTTTCATGTCACAAACTTGAACTCTGACATACATTGCCTTGTGAAAAGTTTCACAAAAGTTTTCAGTGTTTGGATGGTTTATTTCCAGAAGAAAATTGTTTCTACTAAACACTGAAATGTCATCATTTTTCATGTGAGATGTTGGATTTTCACTGGAAATCATGAAAGAAAATGAGATATGAGCAATTGAGTTGCAGTTCTCACAAGGCATGAAAGAACCATTCCACGCACACAAAAAAACCCCAAAAACAAAAAGAGAAAAACCACCCCATAGTTTTAAACATAAAAATCTGAGGTTGAAAATTGATGATGTCAGGCTTGGACCTTCAGCATCCAATTTTTCAACATAAAGCCAATATTTTCTCTGAGAGAAGAAAGTCATTGCCCCTGCTAATTCAAATTCCGACTGGTAGCCAGCACTGTTTGAAAATGTTACTAGGCAATGGCAGGACAGCAGAGAACAAACGAAACAAAATTCTTTCCTCAGTGTATTTTAACTCCCATTTGGATTTTAAGAGAAGAAACTGTTTATAGTTTTGTTTGCTCAGCCTGTTTCAGTTATTTTGTTTATAGTTACAATGAAGTTCTAGAGGCAGGGCAAACACCCTTGAAGAATACCGTATTTCTGCCCCTGCAAGTCAATTGCTCCAAGGACTGAAAACACATTATGTTTTCTTTCTGGCAATTTAAGAAGCCTTGATATTTGCCATTTATGTTTAACGCATGTTTAAAAGCATCTTTTCCAACACACCAATGACCAGACCTGAAGGCTTTTTTGCATTGTTTTGAAGGAGTTTACTCATTCTGTTTTAATTTGTGGATGGCTAATATGGTCTCGATCTCAGGTTTGCTCTTTATTGAACTAAGTGACTCATCTGTCATGGTTACTTTTATTTCAGTCTCTCTGTATCTTCAGCTTGTTTTTCTAGGTTTGCCTGCAGTTTGTGCTTGGCTGCCTTCAGGCAGATGTTCTTCATTTCAGCTCCTCTTTTCAGTCTCATAACTAAGCCTAAAGTGAGAACATAAAAGAAACCAAATACTCCAGGAACGTGATGAAAAACAAAGCTTTCTTAGAGGTCGTTAACCTGTGAATCTACTTAGTCAAGAAGATTCGATGCTACCATGGAACACAGGAAATATTTGAGACTTATAAAATTTTATTATGATACAAACTTTTGGCTGATGGGCTTTTATATTAAATTCTTCTATTAATATTTAGGAAAACAGATTTTTCACTGTAGTGCCTTGAGACTTTGTTAAGGCTTGCACCAGACATCCTGTGCCTGGAGTTAATAAATAGCCAGAATATCAAAATTTAAAAGGCAATACTGTGGATTCCTATGACAGCCCTCTTTCCAAAAGCCCTTCATGCTACTGAAATGCCTTTACCCTACTAAAATCAGGAGTTTTATCAGAAGTGGCTTGATGTAGATTGCCTATACCCTCTCATTGCTGTATTAGTTTATGGGACAGGGAACCCATTGCACACAAGAGGCACCTCTAATTAACTTGTTCAAGAAATGACAAGTAGTAAATTTTTTTTTTTTTGCTTATCTGAATCAAATCCACTTCTATGCATTTCTGGTCCTTCCGGGGAACCTCTGCTGCTTTGTGTAATCATTTCTTGAGAAAAACATTCTCTTTTTATGGTGTAGTTACAAGAAGGGTTTATTATTATTATTATATATAAAATAAACATTTGCACGAACATAGGAATTTTATTATTTGAGAATTATTAATGACATCACCACCCTCTTGCATTCATTAAACTATTATCATCTTTGAAGAGCAGTAAAACAGGACTGCCAAGGACAGAAGGGACAAATACAGGCCATATCATATGTCCTCATTATGATGTTTCCTATCACTCAGTACAGGCATAATTTAATCCCCTGGAAAAAAAACAAAACAAAACAGAAAAAACCCACAGAACTTTAAACAGTTTTTGGTGCTGGAAATCCATATGAAATCTGGATCATACATCATAATGTAATATTTTCTTTACATTTCTCAGTACATCCTCTTACATGTAAAGCAAATATTTCATCATCCAGTCTCTTTCATTTTCTTTACTAAGGAAGGATTTCCATTTGAAGAAGGATTTCCAAATGATTTAAGGTATCTTATGGAATTCTCAAATAATCCCTCAAAAGCTTACCAAACTCCATGTCCACAGTTTAGTTCCAGAGGTATCAAGGAGGATCTTCTAGTTAGCTCTTCCTTCCCCAGGGTATGAAAAATTCACCTGTCTAAACAACTTTACCTGTCAGTTTTGAAGCACAGAAGATAAAATGACTAATGCCTTCTGCAGAAAAAAAATGGTTGTTTTTCATGGAAAAAATTAAACATATTTAATTCTGTGGACATAAAATTTTTGGATCACTGAAATGTCTGTTTCTGAACATTTTTATTGTTATGTGAATTGATCTTCTCACCCTACCCCTGGCCAGTGTGCCTTCTGTATAAAGTCTTCTGCTGTTGCCATTTGCAAAGGCAATTTGCCTACCAAGTTTGCAATTCAGGGCCAAATCACCAAGTTGTGCTTTTTGTCTGTTCAAACTGTGGGACAATTTACAGTGGGCTGATCTGACCGTATCTAAATCATTACTCAGCTGTAACCTGGGAATGGCAGGTTGAAGGCAACCTGGGCACCTGAGACAGAACATGGTCCCTCTGCACACCAGCAGTACTGGAACTGTGGAGTTCAGAACCTAGACTGCGGATCCTCACAGGGAACATTCCTGACCCCTTAATCAGACATAGCTGAAGCTATTCATACATATGAAGGAGGAATTTTGTTGAAACAGCTTTTCTGGATTTTGTTTCTGGCAAGCATAGTTTCCACTAAATCTGAATGCTCCATAGGAAAAAAAAAAAAATCTGTTAATGAAAAACACTGAAACACAATAATTCACTTTATCATGAAAGTAAAGGTCTTCTTGGTTACATACTGAACTCTGACTTCAGAAATCTTTTGATCTAGAAGCTGTTACCCTCTTTCTTCTCCTATAAAGCTTCCTGGCCAGTCTATATTTCCTATGATTTGCTAGAGACAGTCCTTACTAGAGTGAAGAATGATATTGCTTTATCAGATCACAGGTTTCAACTGATGTGGTTTTAAACCTATTCCTTCCCCGCCCCCTCCATTAGACCATGTTGCTGAGCTGGAGGACCGGGTTGTCTGGTGCTGAAATTCACTCAGACTTTACAAAGTCTGCAGGGCTCTGCTGCGACTTCAAAAGCCATGACTTGCAGCTTGCTGTACTTTCCCTATAGTAAAATCAGAGCATCATCTGAGCATCCTGTCAGCTTTAGAGCTCTCAGTGCTGCCTTTTCTCAAAGACTGCATATAAAATAGAAAGCACACAATGCATTTTCTTGTGTCTTCAGGCTCCAGCACACTGTATAGCTCAGACACCCATCTGGAAGTCCTGGATCCACTTACAGATAACAGACACACAGATTCCTTTTGATGACTCCAAGATCCAACAATCACAGAAAGCCAGCAGAATATTTTAATCTAAGGTTGAGGTCCAGAGATGAAGAATACCGCTGATGGGTAGACCCCATTTGCCAAAGACTTTTTTTTACTGCTTAGGAGGATTAACAGAGAAAGTGGTATTAAATTCAACTCCTTTCACTGTTTTGTCAAACTAATCATTAATTCATTAATATCCACTTAGCTTCTTGATAGATGACTTAAATCTGTGGCTGAAGTGCCACATTTTTCAGTCTGACTCATCACTGTTTAAGTTCTGAATTGTTCTGTCTCACATTGTTTTCAGCTATGCTGCTAGTTTTTGCTTACTCACATTAATAGGTTTGCCATGGTCTCACATCTCCCTCCCCAGTACCCTCCCAGCACTTCTGGGCACAAGCCAACAACATTTGCAGTCCGAGGCAAGCTAGAAGATGTACTGCCTCAACAATGAAAGAGGAATCCTCACTTCTCTGAAAAAGCCAGTCACAGCTTTATCACTCTTTGCTGCTGAGCCTACGCTACAGCTGATCTAAAAAAGTCTTGGAAGGTGCTTGAGAACTGGAGATGCTGGCAAGGCAAAGAAGTGGCAGTCAGTCCCTGCCCCCTCCGAGAATTCGCATTCTGCAAGGGGGATTTTCCTCTCATTTAAGCCTGAAAACATTCCTGAGAGGAACGGTTTGTCCTCAAGCTGGCATAATGTTGCACTAAACATTTGCCACTTACTGTTCTGCAAGCTGTTAAGCTTCCTGTGAAAGCAGTAAGATACCACAGAAGCACTCTTTTGTAAACAGTCCTACATCATTTTATTAAAGTACTGTGGCAATACTTATCTAGGAACAAAACAAGGGGAAGTTGCATCAGTATGTGGGCTGCAAATGGGGCAAGGGGAACTATTATCCTAAATTAACACACACACACACAAAATAATTCTATTCAACCAGGCAGCCTTTTACAAGGAATAGCATGTAGAATGAAAAAAACCCTAGTGCTAAGCATAGGATATACAGACAGAATGAGAGAAAGGGTGCATTTTGAAAATAGTCCTTACATGTAATTACAATGGAAAAAGAAGATAAAAATTAAAACAATGAAGAGTTTCAGTAGACTCTGGAAAAGAAAGAAATAAAGGAGAAATGCACTTCTTACAAACATTCTGGACAAGATTCCAAGTGAGTAAGAAGTCCCCTCTTTTCTCTGCTGTACAAGGACACCAGCACCACACTGGGCAACACAGGTCCCTTGTTTGACTAAGGTCATTGCTACTTCCTTACTTACTGAACTGTAGAGCTAATTTGCAATCTTGAATTATAAGACTATTTGCTATGCACTTTACAAGCTCCCTACTGCTAACAATCTAATTACATCACAAGAATTATCAGATAAATGCAGATTAACATCACCACTAGAAAGGTGGTCCTTCTAGTCTACTCTCCCCACAGAAATGGGAAAGCACCCTCAAACATTATTGTTCACTGTAAGAGATCTCAGTTGAAGAACATCTGCACCCTAACTGCTGACAGAGGAAATATATGCAAATGCTCAAGAAATGTAGCAGAACAAGAGTCCTGTAGCTCTGCAAAAATTGAGCAGGTGTGGCAAGTAAGAAACTTGCTAGAATAAACCAGTTAAAACACTACACCACTTTACAGAAGATTAAGCACACTCAGAAATTCCTTCTAACACTGAAACCAACCAGATCAGAATATCCTATGTCTGCTCTACTGATCATTCTGTCTCTCTAAAGCAAGGTAGCTGCTTCCAAACTGCCTAGAGGAAATAGCCTCTATTCTGAACTAATTTGTATGTAGTGCCCAAGAACTGCTGAGAGAAGTTTGAGCTGATCCAGCCTGAAACAGGGACCAGGTTAATGAGCTAGCACTACAGATGACTGAGTTTATTACTCCAGAAGATTTAGCGTAAGAGACACCACCTGTGGTACTGACTTTAAGGAAGTCATAAACCAAAATTAACCAAAGGAGAAGAATATGTGCTTTCAAGAACTTACTGCAAAAGTACATGAACTGGGCTGTATGTCTGTATGTATGAAAGGCAGAAATCTGATTGATATTCCAGAAAGGAAGCTCCTAAAGAAGTTGTTCAGCAGAACACTGCTTGAAAAGACAAGCTCAGGACTGAAAACATAGAAACTATTTTCATTTGTCTGTTCCTACTGCAAGACAATGGGTTTGTTGAGTGCTGCAGAGGTGAAGGCTGAGGAGAAAGACAAGGGCATCCCTATATACAAACAGACAAGATAGCACCAAAAGTGTCTGACTTACACAGTTTTTCCTCCTGTTTGTATAAGCAATCCAGGTAGACCACAAATACCATACTGAGTGCTTAGATGAAAAGCAGTTGCAAATCATTGTTCTGAGAAAAATGCTCTGAAACACAAAGCCCAAGGCTGTGACATCAGCCTCACACCTCTGCATACCAACACTGGATGCTGGTGAGTCATGACATGCACAACACAGCAGCATCTGAGAAATCCTTTATGAGCAAATCCATCGTGAGTAAAATTTGTCGTTCTTAATTTACAATTAACTCAGATTAAATTGACGTAGTGGGAAGAATCTGAATCATTGTCTTTTTGTAAGTCAACTTTAAAATTTTATTTATAAAATAAATGCATTTTCTCTTTCTGAAATTGCATAAATGAGCATTATTGGTTTCAATATTAAGTAATGCTTAATTTCATCCAGTAAAGGAGCCAGACTCTAGTTACTAAATAGTTTGTTAGGGCTTGTTCTGGGCCAAAAAAACTAGTTGATACCCTTAAATCTTGCCCCAAATGAACTTTTGTGCAAACTTGTGTCTTACAACACATCTGAGGATTTACATCAACAGTGAGTCAGATCCTGCCTTAAGCCACAACAGGGTTTATGTTGCTATAAGTGAGACCAGAGTTTGGCCTCCTCCCTCTTTCTTTTTTTCAGATAAAAATACTAACTCCAGTTCTAATCTCCTGGACTGCAGGATAAGCTCAAAACAACTTGTCCTATGTCAAGGGAGTTGGTCCGCAGCTGAATGGGGTTGTGCTGCACAGAAGTGGCAGGAGCAGCTCAGCAACGTGAGGCAGGTGTCGCTAGGCAACAAAAGTAACCATGGTTACCTGCATCCCAAGCGACCCGAGGATTTCCGAGATTATATATTCATCTGAAAAAACCCTAAAAAAAAAAAAAGAAAAGATTATAGAAATATATTTCATGATATAACATTGTATCTTCATAAATATTGTTGTAATGACAAGAGGCAAGTAAATAAATCTTGCTTTACAGGGACCTCTTTGCTCTACCTCAGAGAGCTCTGGGTTGCTCACTTACAAACATTTAGGACTGCAGTGTCAGTGACATAATCCAGACCTGTGGCCAGGGGTCAAATGTTTTTAAACTCTTCATTAGAGAAATACCTTGGAGAAGCATTAAACACTCCAGGAAAACAGTAGGCTTTCTTTACATGTAAATTGCCCAGTAAGAATGACAGTTCCTTCACCAGAAGGATGGTACTGGTGTTCAGTTGGTATGTATGACTGTTTGTTTATTAGTATCAAAGTTTCCAGTAATCATGTGCCCACACTAATGCTCTTACATATCTTGTATGTGCTGGAGATTTCCAAGCAGCAAAGGTAGTTCAGAAAGAGCAACCTCCTGAAGGACTGAATCAAGCCACAGTAGCAGGGACAAAGAGCACCAGCACCTTTGCTCCAGCAGTTGCAGCAATATGATTGTGTGGAATACACCCATGTGACTTCAACAAAGGCAGAAAAACCCAAAAATCCTCAGCAGTTGGTGGCCACTACACCCCTGAGCAAAACTCCTTCACAATTCCAAGCCTGGGAACCCATTAACCCTGCACTTATGCGTCTCTTTGTACACACTGCCTGAGATACTAGTATTGACAGTCTCTTTCCTACCACCTCTTTTAGCTAATGCTAAATAGATGAGTCAAAATCAGTCTGTAGTTAGCATAAGTATGGATTTGTCCTTGCACAAGGGGTATACTCAAAGTGATTAGCTCAGTCATTCTCTATAGGGAGGCTTGTAAACAATTCATTGATTCCTGTGTGTTTGGGGGATAATAAATAGAATTAAAGTTTACAGCAACAACTCTCCTTTCTTAACCTGAAGAAATTATAAAAACATATCAAGGAGCTCAGCTGGTAGTTAAAAAGTAATCTTTAACATCTGTGACATGTTGACTGCTTTAAATATGAATGTAAAGCAATAAGTGCATGAAGTCATGATAATACACCTGTTATATATAACCTATCTTGCCTTGATTAAACTAGTTTACTTTGTTTACCATTGGAATGAGACAGCCTTTGCAGCTTTAATCTACTTATTCAACTTCTTTATTAAAATCATGCTTTTCAGCTGTGATCACTAAGCCAAATAATACACAGTGTGAGCAAAAAGCTTATGAAAATCTCTATAAACTATTTTGATCAGTCTTAAGCAAAAGATGAATTGAGCTTCAAACAATGAGCCTTTCTTTCTATGAAGCCTTTTAGGAAATCCCACTGCAAATATTCTTAAGCTTAAATGGTAGCTACTGAGGCTATCATTTGCATGCTAGAAATGTTAAATTTGATTGATTGTGCATTGAAGAAAAACAGAGGAAAAAGAAGAAAAATATTGTTGGACTCATTCATACATTCAAAATGCTAACACAGTCATCAACTACATTTCAATCAATCTTGTGGTTGGGCTTCAGTGATGTTGGCTTCCTTGGACATAAGTATTTGGAAAGGGCTCCATAATTTCATAGATTTTGCTTCATGAAGCCTAGATTGTATATTCACAACTGTACGGTTTTCTTGCAGTCTTGCACATAGTTGCACAGTCAGCAGAGGTTCTGATCTAGCAACCAGGACAAGGCTTTTCTCAATCAGAGATGTGAAGAAGGAACAAACTGATTTCAGCCCTACAAATGAGGTGTTTCTTTTTAAATGATGTATCACAGAAAGGTAAGCATTTTTGACTAGATAATTAGAATTAACATGACTTACACTTAGGTGACAGCCATCTAGAAACAAGCCAAACACTGTAAAAAGACACACTATAATGGGCACTTATTATCAAAACCTATTTGATTTAGAATCTGGGCTTCAACTCTCATAACAAATTTATTTTCACATGACTACCCAGACTTTCTTCTTTAAACTGGCTCAGAAATACCTTGGCATTTCTCACACTGTTACTGCATTTCTGCTCCCAAATCCAGCCAAAAAGCAGAGGCACATCAGACTGCAAAAAATGAAGGAATAAATGACTTATTAAGTAATCCAAATGCCTTCCTAAACACTGAAGCTAATAAACTTGGTTTCCTGTAAATTTGTGCCTTGTACCTGACTGACTTTGGCCAGATATAAGCACTAGTAACACTGCTTTTCACAAACCATGCTGTCCGAATGAAGTTTTTCATGCCAGGCTCCAGGCTTCTTTTTCATGCACATTCTAATAGAGTATAAATATCTACCACAGACTTCAATTTACAGACTTCCTCTCCTCTCACTGTTCATTTATTTGCATGTAACTTAGAGCTTAATTATTTTTGAGATCTCTACCATTTTGCCAAATGTAATAGAAATCAGACAGGACTTTCCAGTTATTAGGGAAGATTCAGAAAACTATATGCAAAGCAACCTCAGTACATACAATTATATAAACCTCATTTATGTTTGACAAAACTAAAAACAAAATGAATAAGCAAAATCATTTGAATAAATAAATAAATAAATGTCTGGGTTCTGAGATTAGTTTGGCTTCATTAAACTGAAGGTTGTTATGTTAGCCGGGGTCTGTAAAAGATACAGATCTGGATTTAAAATGTGAAGGTTCTTGGACCTGGATCTGCCCATAGGACTCTAAAACATTTTTATTTAAATCTGGCTTTGACTTCTTTGTGCCATTATCGCCTCGGAAGTTTTTGAAGAGAGATTCTTGGTTCAGATCCCACAGTGACTGCTATTAATCTCTTAATATCTAAACAGTCTCTTAAAGGACAGAAAACTTCTTTCTCCCAGTTTCTCTTCATTAATAATCTATTCACTGAAGTGTTGGAGTTGGTTCTGAATGCTAAGCAGGAGCAACTCTTCTCTTGCTAATGAGGACAAACACAACCTAAGTATTTTTGCAAGATCTTAACAACTGTGACTAGCTTTAGAAGAGTTTTCTGAGGTGGTAAAAACAGTTCTTTACACAAAGGTGTGTTGAACTTTCCCAGAGGAGGAAAGTCTGTGTATGTACTTCTTGTACAGAACTGCAAGATTTATTTTTGAATGAAGTGTTAAAGCACACAGTTCATACAACACAATCTAGTACAAATGCTTTTACATTTCAAACTGCATTAAATGGATCATATCTCACCATTGCTACGCTTGTGTCTGAGTGTAAAATAGATTTCTCCCCAAGAGAATGCCTGCAATTGTCTATTAGTTTTGATTTCTTCTTAATAATTTATTTCACCACTTAATGTCCTTCAATTTAATAGGTTTATACCTGTAATAAACTGCAATTTTTTTACATCTGTTTTCACATTTTTCCTATGGGTTTCAATGAAGTCCAACAATATTACACATAGTTTGTGAAATGTGCCAGTTCATGGACAAATTCATCTGGACTAGCATCACAGTGGCCGAAATCGATCTCACCTACCTACAGTTTGGATTCTGGGGCTGAATGTGCCTGGACCAGAAATGACCTCTCATACTGCTGAGATTTCCTTCACCTACAACCACTGTTAGCGCTGCTGGGCTGGAACAGAACTGTTATGCTTTTGTCTATACTCATTTCGTCCACATTTGGTGCCTTAGAGTGTGCAATAACCTCAGAGGGCAAACAAGAGGGCACCTATGTTTACAGTCTTTTTGAGACATTGCTTTTCATCCTGGTTCCTCATCTGAGCTCTGTTGATGCAATACTCATTTAAGAGACATGGGATAAAAAGCACAAACGGTATTGGGAACACACATTTCCCCCTTCCCTGCAAGTTTTTATCTTCCTTGCTCCATGAATTTTTTGCAGTCTTTTCTGCACAGTGGCCCAACTTCATCTGCACTGTAGATTATCCAGCAGTCAGGTGCTCCTCAGACTCTGAGACAAGAAAGGTGTGGTTTCAGCATCTCCCAGAACAGGGGTGACTGCCAAGGTCTTACATTTTCTAGGTGAGTGCTCTAACCTCCAGGCTGCTGAGCAAAGGTAGATATTCTTTCAAAAGGAACTCAGGACTGGGAAAGCCCAAAGTGATATATCTTCCTGCTGTGAGTCCTTCCATATGAGAGTTTCAGCCATTGAACAAAGTGTAGAGTTAGAGAAAGCGTGTCCAGTGTCCATCTTACCGAAAATACTTTTCTAAACCTTTGGAAACCTCTACCTTTTCTTCAGAGGTCAAAATCAACTCTAGCTCACGTAACACAATGGAAGATTGTCAGAGATTGGCTCCACAGTGACAGGCCTGATATAGGCACAAAGTAACAACAACCCGTCTAATATATTTAGAAACAGTAAGATGTAGTAACAAATCAGCATAGTGGTTTTTTTTCTGTCCGTTGGAAATACTCTACAACACAAATCAATCCTCAATTAGACAGAAAAAAACCCCAAACCCCAAACTTGTCTGCTTTGTTAAACTTATTTGACACTGATTAGAGTTTTGTAGCTTGTTTTTTTGGGGCTTAATTTGTTTAGGTTGCTGACCTTGACAGGGATGTGTATAGCATCTTGTAAGAGTGCCATCTGACTTACTTAACTCTGATGTGATCTTTTCTTTCTATATGAAATGCCAAACAAACCACATAACTGAGTCAAAGATAGACCCTTATACTTAATATTTTTGCTAATTCACTGCATTTAGATAACTTTCTGATTTTTTTTTTTCTCTGTGTAATTCTCTTGGAGTTTCTAAAAGTCACTAAAAATAATACAACTGCATGATCACATATACTATCTACGATTCGCACCACATGCCATTTTTGACATCTGTAGGACTGCATACTAAATGTTGTGTGGTATCTTCCATAAACAGAAAGTGTTAATGCAACTTAACATAATGAAGAGTTTTTAAGTTATGATCAATCAGACTCAATTTTCATTGGTATTTCAGTGAAATGTGTGGAAGATTTGATAACTGCCTGATATCTTACTCTTTATAAACATAAGAATCACACAAGAGAAATAAGCAAATAAAACACTTTTATGTGTAATTGTGTATCTAATATATACTTAAACACTTCAAATATTCAGATACACATAAGGAAAAAGATTAAAAAATGACAGTTGTCCTAATCTAGCCATCTTAAATCAGAAGACAGGCTTATAGACTTAACCTCAGAGATGATATTGAGAAATGTGGAGGAAGAGCAATTGGCAGCTGAAATTTGTTTTAATCAAATTGCAAGATAATTATTGTTTTATATTCCACTTTGATATTGCTTATTTCATGCTTGACACATCTGTTTAGATCTAAGTGTTTCAGAACTGTTCTTAGTGAGAATTTGAAAGCACAGATTACTCATCACTACCTAATTTGCTAATGTCCACAATCAAGTACATTTTATTCCACTATATTTGCAACACATCTGAAACAAACATAATGTAGCTCAGGTCACAAAGTACAAAACAGCGAAAAGGCAACATTACAAAGCTAACAAATTAGGCAATGGTGAACTTTAGTTTAGGTGGTTAAAACATTGACAGTCCCAGGTTGGTTGTTCCTGTTTATTGGAGGTTGCTAACCCCACAACCCTGCTGTGGGAGGAATCCTGTCAGCAATTGACTTCAGACAAAAGTGTCTGGGTTGGTATACAGTCTTGTATTGCCGCTGTCTCTGATAATCTCATAGATCTTGCCTGAAAGAAGATCAGAAAAGGAATGCACAAGCCTTTTGGCAGCCAAGCCATAAACAGCTAGGTGGTACAATTGGGGCCACTAATTGCTTCAGTTGAGACAGGTAGATTCAGAAGGGATGTTTGCCCATGACTCTATTGATGCCTTTTATTTAATTTACAATAATCATCCAAAGAGTCTGAATTTTCTGCATGCAAAAGGTTTGTTTTGCAATGAGTTTTGAGTACCTTTCTGAGATCAGTAAATAATTTATTTTTTTTCTAAATAATCATCTCTCTTTGCTGCAAACTTTGTAAAGTTTTTTTTTTTCTTGTTTTATTAAGGCAAATAAGAGCACAAGTAGTCACATTCATGGGCTGTGACAGAACACGGTATAAGGAGCTTCCCTTTCAGGAATTATATGGTGATGTTAAGCTGAGCTATCATTTTCTAAGTCACATGTATATATGCCCACATCCTAGCACAAAGACACAGGACATTCTAGAAACTCCAGGGCTTATAGCTGAACAAAGCAGAAAGCATTATTGATGCAGAAATTGATTAGCAAAAAGAAAAAGAACATACTAAATAAATGTCACTGACTCTGGAGGTTAAAGAAATTATTTTAGAGCAGCTTTCCTCTTCATCTAGACCTGAATATTGAATTGTTCAAAAACTCTTCTGCCATAGCCACATCTTTGGACAGGATATACTGAACACTTGTCCTGGTTTGAGTGAGAACAGAACTAATTTTGTTCAGTGATTGTACTTTTCAGCTCAGTTCTTCTAACTAACCACACTGTCTGAAGTCAGCAGCGTATTCTCACAGTGTCTGCTTCTAGCAGTGATAACACCCCATGTTTAGAGTTACTACCAAGGATTGGTGTGCAGACCAAGGCCACTGCTGGATCTTGTGTACCACACTGGGGGCTGAAGAAAGTAAAAGGCTGCACCTGCAGGGAGGAATGGCCAGGACAGGTGACCCTAAACTAACCAGTGAGAAATTCCATCTTATACACATCATATTTGGTATAAAGCTGAGAGATCAAGAGAGTCAATATCTCTTCTTCAATGGCCAGTGTCTGAGAGTGACTCTGTCCATTCTGCCTTCAATCCCAATCTGTTATGTACCTGAATCCAGTTTCAGAATCCAGCTCATGTCTCCCACTGAGTCTAGTCTGGGATATTCCCAGTGCCTGCTCCACAGCGTCAGTAGTGACAGAGATGTAATTGCTGTGGGGCAGGGGGGGAGGTTCAGTACTGGATTAGTATATGTTTGTATATATTCTGTTTTACTATTTAATAAAACTGGTTTAGCTTTCTAATCGATAACCATCTCTCCCTTATTCCCTTTCTCTTCCCCTTTAGGAAGGAAGAGAGGTTAACAGAGAGCATCTTTTATACTATTTCTAGTATCCTTTCATCTGAAAACATGCTTTTTTTCATCTAATGTTTCAATGTGGCAGTATTAAGTTATGTAAAGTAAACAATTGTTCAATAAAAAGTTGCACTTCAGCATCCTGTGAGTGAAAAAAACACCTTTTTTTTTTGTTTTTTCTGCTAGACCCTTCCTTCCTTCCTTCCTTCCTTCCTTCCTTCCTTCCTTCCTTCCTTCCTTCCTTCCTTCCTTCCTTCCTTCCTTCCTTCCTTCCTTCCTTCCCTTTGTTTCTTTCTTCTTCTTTCTCACCAGAAAACGATCATCTCTCTGCAAAACTGCTTTTATATTTTGCAGTTCTGGTAACAATTTCCTCTTGAAATTATCAGTTCTAGCTACAAACAGAGATGAAATTCATACTCGGGAACAGTGAAATTCAGCCACCAAGGGAAGGGGAACTGGGAGCCAAGGGTGACACCAGCATAAGTAGCACCTCATCAGCAGGACTATGCCCCATGGGGGCTGGTAGAAGGGTCCCTCAACAGCCACAGGCACAGTAAGTAAGAGATGAACAAGGTCTAGGGTTCATCCAGTGAGCTCAATCAGAAGCAAAGGAGACAGGGCTGGAGACAGGCTCAGACATCTCTGAGGGATCCATCCAGGAGACCAGCCACCTACAGCAAAGGTCTGAAGTCCATTCAGGAGACAGACACACCTACACCACAGCTTAGGCTTCAGGGAAGAAATAAAGGACAGTGAACCCCAGGGTAGAGAATGGGAGTCCCAGCTGAGTCTGGTCAAGGTCAGTAAGATCAATTGGTGCTCTCTGGGCCCTGATACATCTCATTGTGAAGCAGCTGTAATGCATATTACAAGTTCTTCTTTATTGCATCATTCCAATAGGAAAAAAAAAAAAATCATTTCAAGGGCTATATGAGTACCAGGGGTATTGAAACAATTCTGCACAAGTCTGACAGTAGAAAGTTTTATCTTATGCTACATTTCTTTTATCTATCTTTAAAATCTTCTAAAAGACTACTATATGTCTTAGTACTACATATATTCCAACACCAGACATCATTTCTTATCTTGCCATGTATTAAACTACTATTATTTATCCCTTACAAGTGTTTCAGTTAAGATCTATGTGGCAAGAGCTGAGCAAGTATAAAATAAAAAGCCAGTTTCTACCCCAGCAGAAGTTCGTTTCTGCCCACAGTAAGCTTAGCTTGAGACACTACAAAAAATATATCATAGAAAAAAGGTGGAAAAGGAAAGACATAAATCTTCAGTTGGAAATCACACCCAATTATCAGAAATCCCTTTTGGCTCTTTGTTTCCTGTAATATTTCTGGAATACCATTTCATCTCAGTGTAAAATTCAGTCCACATAATTATTGTTCTATTTATTTGCCATCAAATCTTTTCTAGTAATAAGAGTCCCTGGTACTGGATTTAAAACAGAAATGTTTTTCTTAATTGCCCTAGGATCTGACCTAGCAGACAAGGAATGTGAGATGTACAGCAGATATTCAGATATTCTGAGATGAGCTGTTAGCACAGATATCTCTGAGATACTCTCCCTTAAATTCTACAAATCTGTGAATTTTGAGGATGAAATATATATTAGACACAAAGCTTTAACATGCTCAGAAATTATTTAATAAAATGAATAATACAATGTCTAGCTTAAGTATCTGGTCACCACATAACCCAAATTTTGTAAATAGCCTATAGAAAGAGGTAAGAATATATATAATGAAACCACCCCTCCTCTGCAGTGTTCATTTTAAAAGGAAGCTTTCTCAAGTTAGCCAAAAGGAAACACAAAAACTAACAAAAAAAAAAAAAACACAAAAAAAAAAAAAAAACCAAAAACAACAAAAAAATATTATGGCCTGGTCTCACTTTTTGAGGTTTGGTACCTTTCTTAAATCTGCAATTAAGTTCACCTATCCCCATCGTTTAGACATAGTTTAAAGAGCATCAGCCCTATAACAACTTATAAGATAAATTTAATAAAAAGAAATGCCTTGAAATCTGAAATAAAGCAATTCTGACTATTTTTGTTGGGACTTCTACTTACTTTATGATCTTGTGTTCCTATATGTGTCAGTCTTATTCCCACACATACCCACATGCTAAGTCAGTCTGATCTATCCATAGCAGCAGCACTTGACTGAAGGGAAGACAGTTTACTGCACTGCTCCTCACAGCAGGGGGAAAGTCCCAGTCAAAAGCAAGGGTTTTGGACCCTTAATACCTTAGGCTCTATTATAGTTACTTTTGGCAGGAGGAGGACAAGTACAGTTTAAATCTTGGAACTGGACATTGGTCCCACAAATAAGTACAAGCAGGTCAAAGGAGTAGCTTTAGAGCCCAGACCAGCACAATCATGGATGTCAGATGACATTAAGGAAACTAGGAATCCCTAAAGTCAGCTGGTAACCTCCAAAAATGACAATAACTAGAACAAGGGCAACACTACTCAGTTTTAGTTTCAAGTTACTGCAGACAGTGAACTGCTGAGTTGCACGGACATGTAACTGGGGTAGAAAATATTCCTTTGTATAAACTTTGTGAATTCTGTATGCTTTTCTGAGGAAAAAATATATGTGAACACTTGCAGATCTCCAAAACTGTTCCCTGGTATGAATCAAGCTTTTTTTTTTTCTTTTCTGTTTTGCTTCTGAATGCAGTATACATACTCATTTTCTGCCTCTCCAAAGGCTATGCAAAGCAGCCTGGCAGCCTGTGCTAAATGAAAGGCAAACAATACTCCAAGATGCATGGATGGGGACTTAAGCCTTTCTTAAATGAACATGGGTTGTCTCAAGGGAAGAACATATCATGTCTGAGTTCATTTATATCAGCTGTTCCTTTCAGAAACCTCACTGAAAGTCAAGAATGAAACTGAGTTGTTAGACCTTGATTTAGATTTTCACAAAGAAATAACCCTTCCTTTAAGTTACCGTGTAAATAATAATATAAGGGTTAGCTGCAAGGTAAAATAATTGCTTCTAGTAGAATGTTTGGCTGGTTTTCTAAATGTGGAATTTTTACATACAAGCTCAGGAATCTGTGACTGAGATACCATAAAGCTTTTAGCAAATTATGCTGTTTCATAGTGTTTCTTTATTGTCCTCCTTCCCCTTCCTTTTCCTTTTTTTCCTCTTCTTTCTTTACTTTTATTTCAGGAAAAGCCATAAGTGTTTAATAACATGGATTCTTTAGTTTTTCATGAGTCTGTATGGTTCTTCACACATATGAAATGGACTACAGATTGATAAATCAAAAGACCGTGAATTCCTGTGTGATCTGATCAGAGTAATCCTGGTCTGGGAGGGGGATTGGACTAGATGATCTTTCAAGGTCCCTTCCAATCCCTAACATTCTGTGATTCTATGAATTCTGAAAGTTTAATAAATGTTGGAGTGTATTCCGATTAAAGTTTTACTGAAAGCATAAAATTTAGTCTTCCCCTTTCACAATACTCTTCATAAGTAAATCTGTCTTCCAACCAGCCAGCTGAAATAATACCCTGTGGCTGTAATCTCTACATACTCTGATCTATACTAATATGAAAAAGAAGATTCTGTCCATATTGGACTGGACTGCTTAGGGACTAAGGAATGGGCAGATTTGGAAATTGTGCCAGATACTGGTTGACAAGCAAAATTATAGGAAATCCAAACAGAGTCACTAGAAAAATACTGGATGCAGCATCAACGAAAGCATTTTTAGCTTACAATTTATTTATTGCCATTATTTGTGAAATACCTGAACATTAAATATGCTTGAATGAATTAGGATTATTCTGGTAACAGAAACGACTTACATTTGTCATATTTAACAAGAAAGCATATTTAACAAGAATGTTACTCTGTCAGCAAGTCCTTATCTGTGGAGAAAGCTAATGAATGTGCCTCATGAATTTTTATTTTATTATTCTAATCTCAAAATTCAATGTTGACTTGAAGTCAACAATTCTGCTCTATTCCTGTAATGAATTTCTATCTTGCATAACAAGACTTTGAATCATATGTGTATAACAAATATGTCCAGGTTTAGGTGCATAACTGAAGTGCAGGAGGCAAAACAAAACCATAATGAGGCTCCAGAGGTTCAATAAAGTAAATGAAGAATAAATATCTTGACTTGTTTATTATTCTTTTATGTTGGGTGGTAGATTAAGAAGCAGTACAGCTTTAGTACATATTTTTATTCAGATATATTTTCGTCTATAAATCATATCAAATTGTAGCCCCTTGAAACTCTCATTTTTTATTTATGTATATTTTAACAAACAACACCTTTAAGAACATGGCAGATACAGATATTAAAAGCCACTTTGTTCTTCTAAGATGTCATCTCTTATGAAGCAATCTGCAATTCCCATTCCACATCTAAACCTTCCCTGAGTTTGGTATTTTTCACCCAAACATAAAAGTTCTACTCATAACCAGCTGATATTTGACAGACATTAAGCACAATTTTCTGACATCTTTTCTCAGAAAAGAAAAATTCAGTCTCCACAATAACTGTAAAGATATATCACTATAAATTTTGCCTGTTGCTCAGAGATTAGTCTGTCTTATTTCCAATTAAGAATGTTTATCATCCAGCAAAACTGCAAGGAAAAATGTTAGGAAGGTTTGACAATACGGCATCTGCCTCTTTGATTAAATTTAGGCATTCCTTTACTTGTCAAGTTTCACACAATGAAGCTGAGATACACTTTGATTCCTATTTCCTGCAGTTAAGACTATACACATTTACATTTTGTGACATCTCTTCTCTTCTGTTATCCCACAATCTCAAACAGATCACTGTTACCAAAGTACACTAGTATGCCTAGCCTATAAGGTTAAAGAGCAAAAAAAAAGCCAAAAGAGGGCTACAGGAGAAAAAAATGTCTCAATCAGAGAAACACAATGCCAAGACTATAAAATATAGAAATTGCAGTCTTGGTGTCCAAGAACAAGGGAAGAGAGTCTTCAAAATCACATTCCAGCCTAGCTTCTCTTAAGTTTGACAAGCCCTTTTACAGTGCATCTTTCTATAAAGAAATATTCAGTAAAGTATTCAATAAAGATATATTCAATCTTAGGAAACTACTGTCTTCACAATCAAGACATATTAGAGAATATTTGAAGTCAAATATATACTGATCTTCATCTCTCTTTACAGTGATACACAGGTGCTTTAAAAACTGTTAGTTACTGTGGATCTCTAGACACCAGATACCTGAATTTTGATTAAAAAAAAATTAGTTTCTAGCTTTTATCCTCCCATGTCAATAACCAGCATGGAGTTTGGTGTTTTGTTTACCCCTCTGTCATTCGCTAGAAACACAAAAGGTGGTCAGCTGAAAACGTTGCCTGGAGAGAGACTCAAAAAACAGCTTCCAGCTACTTCCCTCAGCTTTTCTTCATTATATTTGATTCTGATGGGTGCCAAATCTGGACTTTTCAGCAGTATAAGTATGGCTGAATCCTAACCTCTTATCAAGAACTATGAGTTATTTCTCTTATCATGAACAGTAATTACCTTAAGGAATTAGCGTTGAATCTCCTCAATGAATTTTGATTTTCAAGAAGCTTTTGAAAAGATTCTTTGACAAAGTCTCTTTTAAAAGAGTTCAGTCACAAGGGAGGAAGAAGGAAAGACCTCTCATGGATTAGTAGCTGGTCAAAAAACAATAAATACAGATTTGGAATAAATGGTAGATTTTTCACAGAGAAGGGAGGTAACAGAAGAGTCCTTCAGTCATCTGTGTTTAGACATATGATATTAAACATATTCTTAAATGATCTGTTTCAGAGGTAAATAGTGAAGCAAAACCTCTTCAAATGGTACACAATGAATTATGACAGTAAGCACTGGAACTGAAAAGGACAAGTTGCAGAATGGTCTTATGATACAGAATACCTGCATGAGATTGGTCAAATAAAATATATGGTGAATGCAAATTCATACTTATTGTTGTGAAAGGAAACAATTCATAAATTGACAAACATAATAGCTTTCAAATGACCATGTGAAAGGTGATCCTGGAAGTACATTTTATGGAAAGTTCTCTGAAAGCATCTTTTCAATGTTCAGAAATAATCAAAACAGGAAAAAGAAAAATAAATGAAAGAACTCTTATTAAAAGAGTAAATAATTAAATGGAAATAAGTAATGTGATTCTACCCCAAAGGAACACAGTAAAATTGGAAAACAACTGTAATTGGGGATTTGGAATGTTTCCACACAGGGAGAGGTTAAATAAGATTCTTCAGTATGGAAAATAAATAAATATGAGGAAATGAGAGAAAAATATGTTGAAACTGTGAAAAGCATAAAGAGGGTGAATAGGGAATAACTATTGACTGTTTCCTGTAACACAAAGACAAGGTGGAACAAAATGACATTAACATGCAATGGTTTAGAACAAATAAAAGGAAGTATTTTTCATGTGACACATAATTAAATTGTAGCACTCGTTGCCATAGGATATTATGGATGCCAAAAGTATAAATGGGCTCAAAGATCAATTAAACAAAATTAATGGAAGAATTCATGGAAGACCTCCATTCTGGAAGTCTCCAAGTCTCAGACTGCTGAAAGTTATAAGGGTATAGCCATCAGAAAACGCTTTCTGTGCTTGCCTTGTTTTATCATTTTTCCCAAAGTACCTACTTGTAACCATTGTTAGAGACTGATCAGTGAGCTAGACAGATGTTTGTCCTGATCTAACAAAGTTGTTCTTGTACTCTGACACATGAATTCAACTTTTTTTGGTTGGATGTATGAACTTCACCCCAATTTTAAAGAGAGAATATTTTAAACCAAAAGTCATGACTGGACTTTTTATCAGTGGTTAGACAGTGTTTGCAAGATAGTGATGAAATTACTAGTTTGATGCTGTTCCAACTCTGGCAATGAGTAGAAGCTCTTGTCATTTGATTGCTGCTTTATATGATAGAATTGATAGCGTCAGTCCAATTCCCAGAGGTGAGATGATTGCATCCTAAAGCCATACTCACAAAACTCCAAATGAAAAGGACCTTGGTTTAATTCTCTGCAGCCCTTTTCATTAGTGAAGCACATTGAAAGGGGTATGCTTGCACTGACAACCATTCACTGTGTGCAAGGTTTTAGGATGTGTTACAGTAAACCCTAAGTAATGTAATTGGAAAGTTAATTTTCTAAAAATTATTGATACTACCCAGTCTTATTCCCTGAACCTACCAGTTTTTCAGACTGAGGCCCTTGTCTAATTATATGCAATCTAGAGAATAAAAATTTCAGATCGTCTGTCCCTTCAGAATCCATGGAAGACCTTAAATCTAGACAATAGCAAGTGACAAGATGTGTGTTAGCTTAAGGAGTTATCAGTGGAGCCCACGTTAGTGGAATTCATTACTTTCAGAGATGAAGCTGAACTGGAGTTTTGCCTTTTCATTTAATATGTGTTTTCCTAATGGATAAGGAGGCATTGTGCTGTTGAATAGCCAAGGGAAGGTAAGAGGGTAGGCAGGAAAAGTTAAAAACAGAAGCAGAGATCCTTTTACATTCTTATTACTAATGCTTTAGTTTATACAACAACCCCTGAAGTGAAGGATTTAGAAACCCTTGAAATATAATAATTAATTCAGAAAGGCAACACTACTGTGGTTTCGTGCTGAGAATAAACCATTGCCTTTATTTTTTTAAGTTCTGTAGCTCTTTTTCATTTTTTTTTTCCTGCATGTTTTGCATAGGAGTGTACTTTCTCTGTGACTACTATAAGGAATTTAAATATTGTGATAATTATTTTGTGGAATATACTTGTTTTTCATCAGTGTTATTAAATAATATTTTTTGGAAACCAGACAGATTACTGGACCTGTGGACTCTGAGGCATATCATGCTCTGTAGAAACAATCACTTCAGATACCACAGATGATAAACCAGATATAGACAAGCAATGGATTTTTAGGTTGTTGCCAAAGAAAGATGTAGATCAAGTTCAAATGGTTACAACATTGACAAATTCCTAACCATGAGCTTCCATGAGAAAAAAAAAAAAAAAGCCTCTTTTATCATAGTTTATGGGGTTTTATTTGCTAAATATATTTGGAACAGACAATTTCCTGATAGCTGCAAAATTCTAGGTGGTCTGAGATGTGACTATATGCTTTCTGCCAATTTGCTTTAGTCAGATTACTGAACAGCGTCATTGTAATTCAGGCACTAGATAGCTGTAAATTTTCCAACAATGTCAGATCTTTACTTACTGCTGAAATGAGCCTATGATATCTGAGGCCCAGACAGTCAGCAGTGGGAATATGGCAGGAACAGTTTGCACAGACATGGCACTGGGGTTAGGTTTCACAGTGATCAGCATCTGAAAGACATCGGTAAGTAGCTAATTGTCTGATTTTGAAGACTGAACACAGTCTTTCCTCCACTTGTAGGCACAAAGCTCTTTACTAAAACTTCACTCCCTTCCACTTGACCTATCCTATCACCTCTGGAGGGTTTCTATCCCAAGCAGAATCAGCTAATCTCAAGGGAGGGAACAATAATCCCCTCCTTGCAGAAGGATGTCCAGCAGACACAAACATATTGCAAATCATCTAATGGTATGCATACTTGGCAAAACTTTGGTTTTCCAGTGACCCACAGATTATAATATTTCCTTGCAGTCCCATGTTTTGAAACATTACCAGATATATGCATCCACTCTTCTCTTGGTTTCAGCAAATAGGCATTTCCACAGCCTTGCCTGAAATAGACCAATCTCCCCCCTTGCTATGCTAGAGCTGACCATGGTCTTAGATATTCCAGAATATCAAGGAGAATGACACACCTGCACTCAGAGCAGTGCATGGCAGGAAGTGAAACCAATTCTCCAAGACTTCTCACTGGCTCAACTAAAGAATTTCTAACAGACACTCACTCTACCTTGGCATGTAATACATGGTAATGTCAATGTCCCCATCTAAAACTTCTGCATCTGTTCACTATCCTTACAGCACAAGTCTCTGCTAACACTTTTTATTCTCTTTAGAAACTTGGAAATTGAGTGGAATGGGGACAGAATCAACAAAGGTGATGATGAAGTTAGCAGGTTCCAGCCAGACAGTCAGTCTGGACTGCACAATATCCATGCTCTAAGTGTCCCACTGAGCTCAGCAGTGATACGGTGGCTGGGCACATATCATTACTCCCATGCTTGAATCATTTATCATCACCTCCAAAAATCTTTCCAGTGCAGTGTTTATGCCTCACTCCAGCCCAGGTGGGAAGTTAGATAGACGCAGTGGCTACATCTGGCAAAGTTGGCTTCCAGTACAGCTGCCTCCTGGGGCAACAGCTGAGCTCTGAAGCAAAAAGCAGATAGCAAAGTGCTGGATATGGAAGATTTATGGAAAGTAAAGGGTAGGTTAGACACAAGAAAACTGCAAAAGATCACATAAAGAAAACTGCAAAAGATCACAAGGAAAACTGTCACAAAAGCATAATACATGATCTTTACAATGCAGGCAGTGACCATTCATGATCTGACCTTGCAAGTACACGTTGAATTGGTCCTAATCTGTTCTACTGGACAGCCTGGTTTAGGACAGATAAGGCATAACTGCTTTTATCATTAGACTTCATAACTACATCTAAAATCAAATAAACCTGGTCCCTCCAACACAAACTATTCTATGATTTTATAGGAAATAAGAGAACAAGAGCTAAAAGAAGGCCTTGTGTTGATGGCAAGGGACAAAACTGACAGCAATGAAACTGGCAAAGACTGAGGAATGTGGTTTTGTCAAGATCAGAGGACCCATGGTCTGATAACAGGAGGACAGCAATAAAGATACACCAAACTGTATGTATTAATCCTGTTCCTCTGATCCTAACAGGAAAGCAGATTGTAACCTTAAAGATATCTCAGATGAAGAAATGAGTACAATGGGCAATACACTGTCTAAGATTTATGGAAAGTGAAATTTATTTCTGAAACAGAAGAATCACCCCAAAATAATGTTTGATTTCTAAAAAGTATTGAAGGAAAGTCCAATACCCTGTTTATTATCACCAGTAAAGAGGAAGCTAAGAGATATAGTGAAGATTCAACAACCAATATCCTTTTTCATCTACATAACACGCAGATGATCCTTTCCAGATCACTTCGACATACACATCTTTGTGCTTGTGATTATGTGAGTGAGTGAAAACCTATGGCTGACTGAAATCAGTTTTGTTTCAAATAATTTTCTGTAAGTTCTCACATCAAGTTTTTTAATATAAATTTTACACAAAGCTGAGGAGAAAAGTGATATTCAATTTGAATTAGTACTAAATGGACCTCAAAAAAAGACCAGTTAAAATAAAATGTATAACCACATAACCACATAAGCAAAGAACTTCTTTAAGAAATTTGTTCCTTCTGTGAGTGCCTTGACCATGAGGCAATAAGGTGATAGTGCTGATTAAACTATTTCTTGGTAAGAAAACAGTCATTATTTTCTCTTCTATTAGCTATGTTTTAGAAAGTAGAGCTAAAGTTGTGATTGAATTTGAAGGATCTCAAGTCTTTATGTGAAATTAGGCATTTCTGGAGCAAGATTTTCAGATCAGATCCCTCCAAAATCTTAAAAGCTTTCGGTCATTTTTGTATCCTACTATGGCAAAGGTGGAAGCCAAGCACTAAACTGCTTAAACTGGGACAGTACAGAAACAAAAACTTTATCTTCAAGGAAACACTCAGGATGACTTGCTGAAATGAAACACTTAGAGCTGTCACATGAAGGATTTTGATGTATGACTGTACTGCTTATGAGATTAAGATACCTAAATTTTAGTGTTACAGGTATCTAAGAAGAGGAATTATTTTATTTGATAGTAATGTCATAGCCTTCATGTCTGCTCTAAGGTGAACTGAACTGGTCTTTAGACTCCAACTTGTTGATTAGATTTCCGTCAACTATAATGATGGCATAAGCACAGCTGTCTAAATATAAAAATCTAAAATTAAGGATCTTGATGTCTAGCCAAGCATCGCTGTCATGCATATCTCTTGCTCTAGATGCTATTGGTCTTTCCTTGTATCCACCTCTAAATCACATTTCTGCAACAGTTTTTTTATGAATGTTCTTCTATTTTTCATGATTGACAGCATTTTTACATTGACAAATTTGTAATTTTTCTCATTTTTGGTCAAATAACTTCATTAAATATTGTTAATTTATGCTTAAATAATATATTTCTTGAATTAAAGTTTTATTTTGTGTAGTAGAACTGTTTCACACAGTTAAAAATTGGCATATTTGTAGTTGCTCTATTTGTTTGGTGGTATGTATGCTCAGCATAATAGAGTACCATACTCTGGGTTAATGTTTCCTGCAAGTTTAACAATGGGCAGACTATGTGACATGAAATTCAGTATATCTGGAGCAATTATTTATTGTTTAGGTCACAAAAAAAAATTCCATTATTCAACAGATAACACGCCATGGAAAAATATTTAGATATCTCTATTGTAACAGATCAGATTGCATTTTTCTTTTTATAGTAAAAGTAAACTCTTATTCTTGGAAGTCCTGACGACAATGATATCTGAAATGTCATGTTTAGTCACATAGCAACAGTCATATCTAATGTTAAAGTAAATTTTCCCCACATTTGGCAGCCGATAGTTTCCGTGCTGAATAAAATGTTCCCAGTCACCAAAGAATGAGATTAAATCTGGGTTTTTTTTTCCTACTACTCTTCCTTGTAAGCTCACTATGACTGTACAGTTATTAGAGTACAAGTAGAAACCAGACTTTGGGGGTTTATTAGCCATTCTTTGATGATTGTCCAGATCTATGCAGTCTCTTAACTTCCATTTCTGTTAGTTTGTGTGTGGTGTTTATGTTATAGTCCAGAATGTCATATAATTCAGCATGAAAACAAATTATAACAAGTACTGTACATGTCACAATGTTGCTTTTTAAATCTATTTTACTCATCTTAAACATCACTAAGTTGTTGATTTTTGAATGAAGTACTGATTATTCTTCCTGCTGTTACACACAAACACCCTTCAAAACTTAATTTCTATTGTATTTATCCTTGCCCTAATTTGGGCCACTTCACAGAGCTTCAGGAAGAAAAGATCTGCTTTGCTCCTTCCCAGTGTCCCAGTGGTTATGATAGGAAGCTAAGGAAAGAAGACCGCATAGGCACTGCAGGAGGAGCAGTTCCATGGGGGACTACTTTTCCCAAACACCACCCCTTCTCCATGCCCTTAACTGGAGCTGGAACCGGTGGAGTTTTACAGGGGGCTTAACATCCCTCCACCTACACACCTTTGACATGAACATGAACAGGGCTCTGAGTAACCTGATCTAGTTGTAGATGTCCCTGTCTATTGCAGGGAGGTTAGACTAGATGATCATTAAAGGCCCCTTCCAACCCAAACTATTCCATCATTCTATGATTCTATCCCTTCCTTGCTGATTATAGCACTGTAGCCTTGGATACTCCTATGCGTTTTTAGTAATGTTTTATTTCTTTTGGTTTACATCCAAAAGACAAATATCTAAGTGCAAGGGAAATGAGTTCCAGAAGTGATATGGATAGCCTTCCACTAGTCCACATATATCCTGGCCATGGTGTAATGCACAGACAAATTTTGAAGTCCCATCATCATTTTTTCTTGTCTGTCAGGAGAGGTATGATGTAAAAAACATCTATGGAAAATGTAAGGTGAGTGTCAGAACATTAAACTCTTTTCTTTATTTCTTGTGGTCACAGATTGCTATTTAATTCTGCTAAAAATGGCAAAAGTCACTATGTTATTTATCCTCACATAGGTTGTCATTAGCCTAAAGGCTGAAGTGATTATTTCTCTATTTTGGTACATCATTTTTTCTAGTAAATTATGTTGATGTTTGTACACGGTAATGTTTAATACCTGCCTATTGTGATTTTTGAAATATGTGATTTTTTAAAAACTTGCAGATTTTCTCCTCTGCTTCCGTAAGTCAATTTTCATGGCTTGTTCCATTTTGCCTAATACTACAGCTAAAAGTTTTACTTTTCAAAGTTGTTGTAAAATATAGAATATACTGAAACAGAAAACTAAACCTTACTTCTATATCCCAGTTTAAAACTACTCTCTTTTCTCTTTGTACCATTGAATAATTAAGTTATAAAAATAAACTGTTTCAGTGTAGTTTCTTTTCTTCCATATATTCTGTTGATCGAGTTGTTCTCGCATAAAAGGGGAAGACTGCCCCAGATCCTGACATATTAAAATGAAAATTTGAATATATGTTTTTTCCTTCTCACAAGTGCCCCAACTATGGCTTTTTTTGAGCGACTTTATATATCCACTACCACTTAGACTGTAAAGTCTTCATTGTTCATTGGAAATGGTATGACAGCATCCTCTAAATTGGTCCCCTAAGAGATGATATCTGGGAAGATATCTGTTCGGGTACTCCTGTCAGGAGATAATTTTCGCTGTAGATCCCCAAGTGACATTGAGCGTAAGGTGGCAGACACGCCTCTGTGGTAAAAACATACACAGCACACAAACTGCAAGATTATGTGTCTGCAAAGTTGAGGAAGTTGGCACTACCTGAGTGAAAGACTTTTGTATTAAGCATCTTTTGCTATGACACCTCTGCCTTAGAAAACGGAGAGAACTGTCATCTCCACACCTTGCAGGGATTGTGGGAAAATAAATGTCTTAAAAATTGCAAGGCTCTGAGTCCAACAGATAAATAGTCTTTCATGTAGCTTTCTAGGATAACACACTGTTCAGGACCTGTGAGAAAATGCTTAGTCTCAACAGATGGACAATGCAAAATAGCGGGGTGGAAAATTTACAGATGGCAGAGAAATATTCTGAGGAACGATGCCAATATTTTCAAGTATAAATCCTCAGAAGCCATGCACACAGTGAAAGAAGCATCTTGTCTGAAAGAAGCTGCTCAGAAGTGTTGGCTCCACCAACACAGACTGCCCCTGGTTATTTATTTCAGGTTTAATTCTAGTTTCAGGACTTAAGTGAGCATTCAAGCTTGAAAATGTTCGTCTGTTGCTCACTATAATGCTCCAAAGCAGGAGTAAGGTAGGTCAAGCAAATCATGACATAAAATATTCATACACAGTAGCTGCTCATAAAGCCAGACTCCTAGGTATCACAATCACTTTTTATTTTCTAAGGAGGCATTACAGCATCAAGCACTTGTCACACATGGGCATCAGCTGATTGTTTTGGACAAAAATTTGACCCAGGAAAATAGTAAACATAAAAGCTGTGTGAAAATAATCAAAAGACCTTATAGTAAGATTCTCTTTCTCTTCCTTTTTCCTCTTCTTTCTCTATCTTTAGTTTATCTTTTCAATTTTATTTATTCATTTTAAAATCTCATTTAACCTTCTTCAGAAATTTTATTCCCAAGCAAGCCTCCTATTTTCCTAATCTGCACTCAGCAACTCCTACAGTGGTGTAAATCAGGCTTTTGAATCAGTGTACTGAAATCCTCCTGTGATTGACAAGTCAATGGAACAACTGTATTCAGATTTCTGAAGGTGGTATTTCCTCTCTCTGACTGACAGAATGAGTTCAGGATGGATGAATTCAACATCCTCTCATTTTTTCTTTTTGTAACCTATCCCAGATCTTTTTCTTTTTTTTTTCTTTTCTTTTTTTTTTTTTACTTGACACTTTAGAAGATTAAAATTTCTCATTACTCTTTCTCCTGCTGTCCTCCTTCACCAATGATGTCATCCCAATTTTATCTCTTATCTCTATTTTTTTTTTCCTCTATAAGGAAAAGAGTAAGTTAAACTACATTATTTCTTCACTGTTTTTTTTTTCAATTTATATTTAAGACATAAAACTCTCTGATGATACAAAGCACATCTTTAGTTGAATACATTCACATATCTTCAGAAATTAATGACAAAGAATGATACAGTACTTCAAAAACTTAGTTCATGTAGTTCACAAAACAATGTTACGCATTTCAGAATATGCATCAAAACATGTGCTATATGTATACTATAAATATACATATATATGTGTGGAAGGATGGGCAGGCGTGTAGGTATGTGGTGGATATATATAATAATTTGAAAAATAAGACTAGAAATATAAACTGGAAATCTGTCACAGAAGCACATATAGCCCCCAAATGACTGAACTTTCACTTCCCAAAAAGCAACTGACTAATTCCTGAATTTATTAAAATAAAATAGAGTGCTTATTAATTTCTACTATAAATAAATGCCTTTAAGCTTTTTTCTTCCATGCACAGATCATATGTCAGTACATTCTTTCATTCTGAAAAGAAGATAAAGCAATTAATATAAAGAAGATGTCAGTATTATACTAAGTTTAGACCAGTTTTGCAGTTGCTGAGGGTAAATTACATATATTTTCAGTAGTTTTCCTGGAAAATTGTGGATTCGGTCCTAGTGTTTCCAGTGTCTCACACGAAAAGAAAGAGTATATTCCAGTCATAAATAAAGACATCTAATTAAACACATGGCATTTCTTATATCATAGCATAATTGAAGGGCACTCAATTTATTATGCAAAATCATCTATTATGAATATATGATCCTTGAAATGAGTTCCTGAAATGTATTTGGAGACAGGCAGTAATATCATTCTCTGGAAATAACTAAATTTTCTAAATTATATACCTTCTATTTTAAAGCCCTTGTCAACATGCTTAGAATAACTACAAGTCAGAAAGTTATTTAAAGGAGGATGACCAAACAACAATGTGTAATTCCGAAAGGAATTAGAATACTGCACAGTTTGGAAACCTAGAAAAGAATGTGTCTTTTCCCCATCAAGCTTTGCCTCATTTGTGATTGCTACACAACATCAGTACTCTTTTTTCTGGGCAGTAAGATAGATTTTTATGGAGCAGTTGATTGAAATGACATTTTCACTTTTCACTGACTTACAATGGTAAAAGCACTGTATATTTAAACTACTCATGTAGTGTTTTGAAAAAAATTACTTCATTGTTTTTATGAATCCTTGTGTTGCTGCATAATCTTAACTTGACATTCTCATGTTGATTTTGTAAAATGGAATATTTAATATAAAGGCTTGTTGATTAAAATCTGCACAAAATAGCCACTGACTAGGTGGTTTAGTTATTTTATATGAATTAAGTTTCATAATTTCAGGCAATTACACTTCTTACTCATGAGAAATCTTTGACTTCTGCCAGACAATTGGGTTGGATCCCCTGATAAACTGGATTCTCTTCTGGCTTGTATATTTTTGAAAATTGTTTATATTTACACTTGCAAAGAAGAACTTTATTTAAAATGTAGTTTCTTTTTATTACTTATACTCTCTCTGAAAATATAGAAGTGGCTACTCCCACTGCTAGAAAGAAGATATTCAGTTAAATGACATTACATCTGGTAGAAATAGAAAATATGAACAAATGTACTTCTAAATCTTTCTCCTCTTTTAAAGACCATTCACCAAGAACCCAACTCAATACATACTGAAGTCAACAGAAATAGGCACTGTTTTCACTTGCTATTGGATCATTAAGAAGGTGAACACTGAGAATATTGTTCTATAGAAATAACATTAACAACTCCCAAAATGTAGGTAAGTAAAGAAAACCTCACTGAAATAGGAAATAAAGGAGCACTAATGGTTTTGTCCATATATTAGGCAAAAACAATTTGATATATATCTGTATTGAAAGAAACCTTAACATGGATGGAGCTATTCTACCAGTTTATTGATAGAACTACACCAGGAAATCTTTCTAAACCTAACCAGGCTGACCACTCAAGTCAAGGTCTCATTCTGAACTCATCAGAAAAATATAAGCATGTCCTAGATGACATATATCATCCATTTGCAGATAGTTTTACAACCATTTCTTCCCATGGTAGTCTAAATTTAAATAACCCATTTATATCCATCCCAGCTGTTCACTTTTGTTTGTTTACTGTCCCCATTGTTCTGTTGGTTCATTTATTTGTGTGGCCATGAATGAACCAGATTGAGAAGCTGACACAAGTTAAAATAAAGCAAGGAAAAAATATACTACTATTTCAACCCAGTTATTTGTTTCGTCCAGTTCACCAGCTTTAGAAAGGGAATAAAAGAAAATTTTGCTCTTTTTTAATATTTTTGCCAGGATGTGCCTTCATTCTGGGACACTTGCAGCAAACTTGGGATATATGGTCACTTTGTATTAGGTCTTATGCAACACATTTCTAACCTTTAACACAAGGATATAAGGTTTGATGGAAGGGCTGAAGAATTTACCAAAACAGAACACACTTGAATTATTCCCAGAGATTGAATTAATGGCTAGCAGGGGAATATACATCACTTAGATCTAATACCTAATGTACATTTCAAAATAATTTTAAAATTTGCAAATATTTTTCTACAGCAGATACAAACAAATTATCTATCTGGAATGTGTTATAATTTAAATATTCATTTTTCTTTTTTGAAGAAAAAAGTGAAAAGTTCTATGGTTTTTCCATAAAGATGTGCGATGAAAAATAAATATTAGCAAAAAAAAAATTTAGAAGGTCATTATTAAGATTATAATTGTTAAAAAAAATAAAGAATTAAAAAGTCTTTGACTAGAATCTCTTGAATTAGGTGGGTGGTAAAATATTTTTTCAATTAAAATCTTCCTGGATTTATACTCAGATAATGCTTCCTTGAAATTAGAGTTACTATTTTCTTCAAAATGTATAACAGTAATTCATATGTGAATAATTTGTGCAAGTGTAAGGAAATATTCCAGCTATTTAAACACATGTTATGGTCATACTGTAAAACTTACCTTTGGCAAAACAAATAAAATTTAATTGAAATAAATGATTTTAAGTAGTAAGTAAGTGTTATTTGTAGTATATAATTCCTGATTACTTGGGATTGATACCTTCAAAAAAAGGTTAATGTTTTCTATAAAACTTATTCATAAAATTGTACTGTTTTACATAATTCTTTTCAGGCCATACAGTAATATGTATCACTTCTCAATATTCTACCAATATTATTTCATTAATTGAATATGTTATTTTAAACAACTAACCATTTTCAGAAGAATATGAGTGAAGCAGAAGGGGACATCTTGTGCTTGTATATTCCTTCATAAAAGAAGCTAGCTCCACACAACTCTCCTTAGAGTTCACAGAAGACTTGGCAGAAGCCAGTAATGCCTAAAATGCCAAGCATTTCATAAAATGCCTGGTATTTTTATCAGTTCCTGAAATTACTAATTTGACAGGAATGTAATATATTTTCTTTTCACTTTTCCTGCCATTATTATAACACGACTTTAAATAATGTTTGAATGAGACTTGAAGTGAACTAATAAAGTTATTATCAAAGAAAAGAAACTAGATTTCTTCTGTGAGAAACTAATAAGCCATAATTCAAAGAAAGGTTATAGGGGAATTAAGACGGCTGATGCTATGATGAAAAGCCGCTGCGATACACGTGCATGAAAGATTTGACTTAGCTCCAAATAGATACAAATTCCAACATGTCATTTGATACTTTTAATTTCCAGAGAAGATAAAGAAGAAAATAAAAGCAACATAAACAGGATAAAAGTCATCCTAGTGTTACTAAGACACTGTTGTTCTTGCTACAGCAGAAGTAAGACAAAAGTCAGAGTCCTGAGTATAATTCTTCATCAAAATAGATTTTCTGGACAATGGCATTTGCCTAGAGAAACAAGACACTCACAGATGTTTAACTTACTTTAGTGTGCAAAAGGAAAAAGAAAAAAAAAAAGAAAAAAAGATTAAAAATATGCTTAGTTTATCATAATTTGTACATTTTTTTCAAGTTCAAACTCGTGACAGTTCTTTCTCTTTATTGACATACACTTAAGTATTATCTGACTTATATTTGGAAACAGAATATAAATCTTTAAAGTGTCACTCACACACTACCATAGATACTTGTGAGAGAAAAATCCTTCAAAATTCTGTACTCAGTGAACATATTAAACCTTTACAAGGCTTGTAGTGATAAGAAGACTGTTCCTGCACCATCTCCATAAAATGAACGACTGAGCTCCTACACAGAGTTTCGGAAATTTTTCCCTTTCCTGGCTGTCCCCAGCAGCTCTGTCTCAGAGAGGTTCTGTTATAAGAATTGAAAACTGAAACCACATAGACTGATTTTTTAAGTATTAAGCACTCAGACTATAAAAATTGTCAGAGGGACCTCTGCTCTAGACATATGAATTGCGAAAGATACTACCTTATTTGAAAAATGAGGCCCCAGCCTTCTCTGTTACACGCATGAAATTAATGGATCCCTTTGACCTCAACCTCTCCATACTTCACCTTCGTACAAATCAAATAGGGATAAAATAGTCCATTATTTCACAAGGTCATTGAGATAATAAATTAATGACTTTTTGTTGTTATTTCAGATACAAGAAATACATTTCATAGAAAAATCTGTGAGAAAGGTACTGTTTCAGAGAAGAATTTAAATAGTGTGCACTGTCAGCTATAATGAATTAGGCAATATTTGAAATATGTGTGTTTAGATCATAATACATAGGCATTTGGATGTCAAATTAAGATTACAAAGGCATTTTTCATTCTGGCACTTACATACTTTTCAGTGCTTGGTTTCTCAACCTTACTCACATTTTTACATTTTTGCATATGTCTGTAGTCATTAAAGCAGTGAATTTTGCTGCAGCAGCACTTTAAGTCTGTAGGCAATGGCAAATTCTACAGTCTCTGAATAGAAAAGGACTTATTTCTGACTGCCATGATTGTTTCTCCTTCTGATTGTTATTAATTACTGCTGAGTGTAGTTTGCTTTTACAGTGTTTTTTCTCACTGTTTGCCCTGCCTTGCATGTTTGGAACTTGTAAGAGCTGAAGAGTCGCTTCAGAGACACTGTCCCTCATTGCTCTGCAACATGCTCGTTGGTGTGTAGCTGTGCTACCTGAGCATAGAGCTCTGTTTATCAACATTTTAATCTTTCAGTTCCTGACCATAATGGAAAATAAATTACCAGTACACTAATGAAGAAAGGATTAATTCCCAGATTTTTGCCTACAGGCCATGAAATCAGATAAATTAACAGCAAAACAGATAAGAGTTTACCATTTCTTGCCCTGTTTCACCTCTAAGGGACATTTTTACTGATCAGATTGCTTTGGCATCACTTGATTTTGAGGAAGGTTAGAAATTTCAGTCTGTGCTACATGCCAATACACTTAGTAACATTTTTAACTCTTGCCAGCTAAAATCAGCCATAGAAATACATCCTTGATGTTAAATCTAGAGATGGGAAGGGGTTTAGCAGGGACTATATTTTCTATTTTGCTTTGTCAGTGGCTTACTTTCGTAGGTGTGACTCTCAATTAATGAAGGAATAGATTTACTTGGTAAGAAAGTGGCATATTTACATAAATATTGCCCAAGGAAAGTCACAGATTTACATTTTAACAAGAATGTGAATAAAGTGGAAATCATAGTATTCAGTAGAATAGAGTTGATAGAAAAGACAACATACCTATACATTCACCCCAATACCATTGTGAATGCCAGCATGGAAAAATACCAAAACTGACCGATGCTCTGGCAAATTTTGCACATTGGAAGAAAGAAGACTTAACTGATGTTTTATTTGTATGCTGTTCATGCAGGCAGATTTCTAGAAAGAGTCTTCTAAAAAAGAGCATAGCCAAAAAGACTGAAGCTGGACACTGTGACAGCCAAGTAGGTCACCAAAAATATGCAACCAGACTAATGTAAAATAGAAATAATCCTGAAGATGAAAACTAAAAAACCAAACCAAAAAAACCCACAAAAAATGAGGGATCCAGCTGAAGCAATCATGTAAATCCTAAGACAAAAACAAAAACCCCAACAAAATAAAACAACAAACAAACAGGATATACAAAACAATTTCTCTAAGAGAGGTCACTATAAATCCAGATGAACAAAGATTAAAACAGCAGCAGGAAAAATTCACCATTGCAAATTGGTTTTACAAAGTAAAAGTCCTTTGTCTCAGTGATAAACTAGAGACAAATGAAAAGCATGCAGGGGAAAATCATACAAAAGAATAACTACAAACTTTAGTGTAACATATAAAAGTGAAGTTTGGAATACCACCCATATTTTAGCATATTTAGAAATCACAAATGTAAAGAGAACATAAAACTTTTGATGAATCCCAAGATCATGATAATCAAGTGTATCAAATACAATATGTATGCTAGAAACATCCCAAAATTTGTCAGAAACAGAATCCTGTGTACAAAAAACCATATGAAATCATGACCAGCATTCTAAGCAATGCAGTATGAGCAAGATACAGTCTGAACTTATTCATTGGAGTTTTTACAAGATAAAAATGGTTTTTTGTTCTTGTTGTTTGTGGGGGTTTTTTTTGTGGTTTTGTTTTGTTTTGTTTTCAATTCGCTTGTTGCACTGCTAAAAATTTATCTGTCAGGAAGGTCCTACAGATTAAGGGTGTCAAGATAGCATTCAAATATTTGTGTAGGCATTAATTAGCATAGTGAGCCACTAGGGACTAAATACAACATTCCATGAAAGAACAGCTTTTGAACAGCCTAAACTTAATAAAGGTTAAATTTCAGTTAACTGTGCACTGCATTGTGGTTCCCATGTTGTATAAAGAATGTTTTAAGCTTTCCTACAAAATACGTAGAGACCAATTTGCATTACAGTTAGAAAAGAGTTTTCATCTAACATTTTAGCACCATAACAAAAATGTTCTGTCTTGTCTCCTTCTAAATGCTTCATCAGAACTCCCTAGAGATAAAAATTACAGGAGCTTTTAAAATACATTGAAAGATAGCAGGATCATGCAGACAGTATTTTTCTCTATAAGTCATTGTTAATGCTAGATGCACTGTTGCAGACCTGACTTGATACCATTTCTAATCTGCCTGCAATTTTCCAAACCTTCCTCCAGAGATCCAAATTGCTTCTCCTGTACATTTTTCTATTTCAGTATCTGATTCAGATAAAGATTGTGATTCCTCCAAGTAACTGTAATAAAGTTAGCAACTCCAAACAGCCGCCGTCGGTTTTGTAAAATACTAAAAGAAGCTAAATAGAGAGAATGGACGTAACAAATTCTGAAAGGTCAAGCTCTAAACCCAAGTTTTAGAGAACCTTTGTGTCACCTCTGCAGTTTTTCAAAGATGGTGAGAATGGAATTTGCCATATGTTTTCTTAAATTCTCCTGATTTACATATGTCAATTAAAAATTAATTAAAAATTGATCATGAGATTCACTGAAATTACTCAAACTGATTGGTCACTAAAGGAACTAGTGCCGACTATGTATGTATATATGCATTAGTATTTTCTAATTCTGTTTCTATATATGAAAGCAGGTGGTTCAGGGTAAGACTTGAAGTACTGACACAATTTCACAAATTGTGACTAAGATTTGAAAAAAGAGAAAAGAAAGAGTTCTCTTCTTCACTAATCCTTTACTAAGAATAGTGTATATTTCATCATGGGGTTTTGTTTATGTAAAAGATCATTTGTGTTTGTATACATATATCATATGCACACATTTATCTAGTTAAGTTGTTCCCTATCAAAATTATCCTCAAATCCTACTGCTTTCAAATCACATGATAAAAATTTAAAAAATATCAAGAGATATGGAACAAGTCTGTAACAAAACAGAAATTACTATAAGGTTTAGATCTTCAATGGATTTGACTTCCTAAAATCAGTGATTCAGTCATAAAAGCAAGGATATTTGAAAATGACTGAAAAAATTGGAGTAGGCTTCTTTTAACCCTTTGAAAATCTGAGGTATGATCACTGAGCAGAGTAGCGTTTATTTTTCTATTAGACATTAATGATTTAGCCAATCAGACTAGAAGACAGCAACAACAGAAAAAAGCAGTAGCTTTAGTAACAACAGGCATATCTTAGGACTTTGATTAATGCGAAGGTACTTAAACATAGTACAGAACTAACAGCAAGCTACACACTGAGAACAACTGTGAAGAGCACTGGACCAACTCAGTTCTTGTGGTAATGTATACTTGTAGGCTGTGCTTCTAAACAATAAACTTCAGAAACAGATTCCCTAGAAGATTTCTGCCTCATTCTTTTTTTTTTTAATTTCTTTCTTTTTTTTCTTTCTTTTTTTTTTTTTCTTTTTAATAAGCATTGTCTATTTACATCTTATTGACTGAAATTCTAAGGTTCTGTCTCCACAAGCTCTGACCTCTAGAGAAAATCTTCAATGGATTATCTGCACAAAGCCTACTTTGATTCTTTAAAATTAATTCAGAGACCTAGCATGCACAGTCTACTTATTTATGCTGGTCTTATGTCAGTATTTGCTTTTCCATCAGCTTACAAATTATTCTTCTTCAGGCCTTACCCAGAGGCACAGAGACCTTACATAGTAGTAAGGAAGAGGAATACAACACATGTGTAAGAATTGGTCTGTCAAAGCTAACTTTAAGCTAACTTGGGCAACAAGTTCAGAAGCTGTTAGCACTACATTTCAGTATCCCTACAAACTGGTAAGATAATGTGCATTTAGTTATAGACGCTGCATCCAAAGAGCAGGTATGTTTGGATTCTAGGCTTTTCCAGACACTAACATAGGTTTAGGAGGTCTCTGTTACAGATAGCTAACCTACATTGGCATTTAATCATGTAAACAGCATAAATAAATAAAAAATAAATTGCTAAACTATTAGAATACTATTTCTGTTTATCACTTCAGGTTGTTAAATAATCGACAGGAATTCCCTTTACCAAAGAAGAAGGATAATTAGTTTCAATAAGGCATTTTTACACACACAGATAGATGTTTCTTTTAGTACAACCACAGTGATTAGAAAATCTCAATATGAAAGTTAGCTAATAAGTCTATCCTTTTCCTCTATTCATGAAATACTAGTAATAATAATTAAAACTATTTCTTGAAGTATGTCTTGGATTAAAACCACTTATCTGTAAATATCAATATTTGTAAATTCATATAATTTACTTGCAATTATCAGAAGGTAACATCATTGGGTTTGTTTTGTAATTATATGAGTACAAGTTTACTTAATCCTCACGTATATCAGAAAGGAAGCTTACCCTCTTTTTCTTTAACTTAATGCAGTTGTTCTACATTTTTATTCCATTATTTCTTTTAATAAGCTGGACAGCTGAATTTAATATCTCCCTTTCCCTTTCTTGTCTCAGATCTCCAAATCACTAGACAGTGACAAAAGGAAATTGTCAATTATTAACTGGGAGTTGTCTGCACTTGTTTTACATTTTAAAAGTGCTGTATAAATCCTATTATTCCTAAATGTCCTTTTGCAGAAAATAAGAAGCTATCATTTTCTTAACTATATTTTCCTAGTTATATCCATGGAAGTAATAAAACAAGTAACAACTCTAGTGCTGACTCATGCCCCATTGCCTCCGAAGAATTCCGTATTGAATGAATATGAACAGTAAGTTTAAAAGGTATTTTACCTATTGAACTGAGCAGTAATAATGTATTGCTTTTAATTCCAGTTCCAGAAGGCTGTAAATCAAAACTGCAAACTCCTTTTCCATAATTCTAAGAAGGGAATTAAACATGTCCTGCTGGTATTTTCTTGTGTGTTGGTTTTGTGTCTTGTGGTATTTTGGTAACTGGAGAGGGAACTACTGCCACTGCTCTTGTAAGAATCTCTGAGAAGCTACCCCAGCTCCAGGTCAGACCTGTCTCTGGCAAACAAGCCTATCAGTGCCTCTTCGATAAAATATTTAAGAGGGGAAAAACCTGTTGAGCAAGTTCTTTTGTCTTGAGGCTTCTTTGGGAGAGGAGTGAGACCTGGTAGACATAACCATGGAGACACCAAGGTCATTCAGGAAGGAGGGGAGGAGTCACGGTGGAGCAACCATTCCCCTTTGGCCCATGGTGAGATGGCAGAGTGAGCCCCTGAAGTCCATGGACATCAACAGTGGAGCAGAATCCCCTCTGCAGTCCATGGACGACCACACACAGGAACAGGAGACTGCACCTGAAGAAGTCCATGACTGACATTGGAGCAGTCCATTGCTGGGAGGGTTACAGGCCATGGAAGAGACTGATGCTGTTAGGAGAAGTTTGTGGGGGACTGTCTCCTGTGGGAGGGAGCTGCCTTGTTGCAGCAAGGGAAGACTGTGAGGAGTTTTCTCCCTGAGGAGGAAGAAGTGGCAGAAACCACATGGGATGGACTGACTGTAACCACCATACTTGCACCACTTTAGGGGAGAAGGTAGAGAAATTCAGGAGGACAACTGAGCCCAGGAAGAGTGGAGGGGTGAGGGAAAGGTTTTTCTAAGATCCAGGTTTTTTTTCTCACTGTCCTACTCTGAATCAATTGGTAAATTTTTGGTGGCTTTGTTGTTTAAATTAAATTGATTTTGTTTCCCTAGCTTGAGTCTATCTTTTGCCCATGACCATAATTGGTGAGATCTCCTTGTCCTTTAGCTCAGCCCTCAAGCCTTTTGTTGTATTTTCTCCTTCCCATTCCTCTGGAGGCAGGTAGGAGTAAGCAAGTGACTGTGTGGTGTATAGCGCCAGTTTGGTGGGCTGAAACCACAACATGTTGCTATGTTCAGATGAGGAGCAAGTATCTTCCCAAATTTGAAGAAGAGCTTTGACTGATTTAAAAGACTTATTCTTTAGAAAATTGAAAACTGTATATCATTTAATACATAATTCTGTAACATCTACTTTGCAAAAGAGGCGGTGCACTGCGTTGCAGGCTTCTATTCTAGTAATGGAATCTAATAGTTTGGTAGGAGCTCAAATAGACACTAAGTCAATTTGTGTCTAGCTAGTATTTCTACAGCCTTCTATCCCTGTGCACCCAGAGTGAAAAAAAAGCTTTTAAACTTCTTTGGGTTAGGTTTTTTGGTTTTTTTTTTCCCCTTCTTAGAAGCCAGCATTTGCCAGGTAATATAATTCCGGGACAAATTGCTCCAAACCAAACACCATAGCTCTTAGTGGCAAATGAGCTAGAGAAGAATTTTCTTCTAGACAGTTTTGGATGATACTTCACTTGAAAAGATTAAGTAAGACTGGAAACTTAAGATTCCCCACTCCCTTGTGTAGTGTCTTCTTTCTACCTAAGATAAAAAAAGGAGGAATAGAAAAATCATATCCAAGATGGTCCTTTGCAAGCAAATGGAGACCTGCTAGAACTGTACTGGGTTTTCTACCACTGCAAGGTCTTTGGAAGATTTATTTTGCCCTTAATGCATCCACCTGTGCCACACACTCTCTCCTCAGAATAACTTAGTATTGTAACAACCACCTTTTGGCCTTCTCTGGTAAACTGATTGTATTTTCAGGTGAACAGCCTTTCTTAGTGACTAATTTCATATAGCTAAAATTAAAGGCCAAAAAGTTTTACTCAGACTTGCTTTATTAAAAAAAAAAAAAAACAAACCAACCAAACCAAAACAATACAAAAAAGGCTCTTTAACATAACTTGGTTTATTTTTATATGCAAGAAGAGACAAATCACATGAAGCTGACCTGTGTCTGGGATACTTCAGTCCCCAAAATACCAGTAGTATTACAATCATAAAAACAGGGTTTTGTAGAGGCCATCCCAATTTATCTAAAGTATTGCTCTCCTGACACTGTCATTATATGAACACAAAGCTGTTCCTATTCCCAGCTCCCACTTGCAGTTTATAAATAGCTATGGTGTTCTCTGAAAAAACAGGTTGCAAACAATATGAAAGGAACCAGTAGTGGAAAATAACCTACTTTTCCCTGTGGCCTAATTATTTTTTGTAATGCTGCAATGACCAGAGTCAAAGAACTTAAGTGTCCTGTGTGCTTTAGAAATTAACTGTTTTTCTCTTCAGGATTTTGTGAAAATGCTTCATAAAACAATATTACAGTGGAGTCCAGTAATGATAGGATGATCAAATGAATAGTTGAGATTAAAAATAGTTTCAGTTTTGTTTGTTTGTTTGTTTAACACCACCACTCCTTCACATTTCTTCAGGCAATATTTCTGCCTGGCACTGACATGGGAAGAGAAGCTTGGTGGCATGAGGGCAAAGGAGCACATAATGACACTACAGGAGTTAGGAGGTACCCAACATACTCAATGGCAACAGTACTACAAGGAGGACCTACCAGCTACAGCCACTGGCCAACAGCCCGTGTGACCTGGCCTGCCTGAGGAAAGGCACTATCAAATTAGACTTTGGCCATATCTATAGGACAAAAAGTAATTTATCTATGAAGCAGTGATCTTAAATCCCCATAGAAAAATGTTGGACTTCTGACAAACAGCGTATTAGCAGCTTCAGCTCTTTTAAAGAGACAAGTTTCCCCTTGCAAGGGAATCACCCTACATATGCACTCTTTTTCCTCCGACTTTTTTTTAGACATGCTACTAACCTTGCAAAAAGGGAGCAAAATCCAGTAAGCCTATAATCAGACAGTTCTTCCCTTAAAACGCTCAACATAGCATCTCAAGTCTGCTCTGACAACTGAACAGCACCTGCCTTTCCAATACAGTTTGCACATGTAACATCCCTGCCCCTGGTATTCAGCTGTAAACCCTTATCTTAAAATCCCATTGCACCCTCTATTCAAAGATCTGAAAATAGATAATATTTAAATACTTGGTCCCAGGAATAGGTTTCAGTGTAATAGTTTCTGCATAACTGCCTTGACATTAGCACACTGCTAAGGGAAGGACTGCCTTGGGTTTAAAATTTGTCTTCAACCTCAAACCCATGTTTTCTACTTTCTAAAGAATTTTCTAATTGAAACATTATCTGCAGGCAGTAAATAAAGTTACAGAAAGAACTATAACACATTTTAAAAGAAGGAAGAGAGGCAACTAGGAACTTATGACTTAGGCAGCCAATTGTAATTCTCAGAAAAATACTGCAATAAACAACCAAACAATTTGAAAGTCTTTAAGGGATAGCCCAAGAGATTTGTACAGCTTTGTACACCTTGCATTAAACCAATTTAATCTTCTTCTAAGTCAGGCAATAGGCCTTGTGGATAGGAGAGAAGCAGAAAATACAGTATGTATAAACTTGCAAGAAGTTTCTGATGCTTTTATAAGACTTTATTTCAAGGAATCAAAGAAAAATGTCTTGATGAAAATGAAGTAAGGTGGGAGCAAAAGCACTTGGGAAACTATTTTAAATACTTTTGTTAAAAGAAAATTTAAAATTAATAACTCATTGTCCAAAGGGAGGGATGATGGACTATAAAGCCACAGAAATTTTCCTTACATCTGGTACTACTCAATAATGTGTAATAGTAAATTAGACTATCAGTTAAAAGATAAATCTATTAAAGTTGCATTTTATATTAGGTTTTGGAGAGTAAATAAGCAGGCTGAATGATAGAATTAGAATGGTTGAACAAATTGAAGAAAATATGAATGCAAAAAAAAAAGAAGGCAAGTTCAAAGCATTATTCTGTTTAGGGTTTACCAAAAGTACAACTGCAAGATGACTAGGCAGAATTTCTTCAAAACAGAATCTGGAAGTCACTGTGGTTCATAAGTAAGGGTGAATCAACACTGTCTTACTATTGTGAAAAAAGAAAAAAAAAGCAAAAAAAAAAAACATCCATATTAGGATGCTTAAACATCAGCGTTGCAAACAATGCAGTCTGAATCAGTTTCAACTCCCACAGACACAGATAGATGCTTGAATTGAGTACTGTATCTTGTTTCAGGAATCTGAATTCAAGAAAGGAGTTGGATCAACTGGAACAGGATAAGAGGCATCAGACTGTGTGGAAAATGGTGCTTCCTAAGGTCTGTATTTCATATTAAAATATTTCATATTAAAAGGCATGAAAAATGCAATTCCTTTGTTTAAAGTCATACCTGAAGGATCTGGGGCTGTTAGCCTTGAGAAAAGAAGGCTGAGGAGAGATCTTATTGCCCTCTACAACTACCTGAAGGGAAGTTGTAGTGAGGAGGAAGTTGGTCTGTTCTCCCTGGTGACAAGTGACAGAACAAGAGGAAATGGCCTGAAGTTGAACCAGGGCAGGTTCAGGCTGGATATTAGAAAGCACTTCTTTACAGAAAGGATTGTCAGGCATTGGAATGACCTGCTCAGGCAGGTGGTGGAGTCACCATCCCTGGAAGTGTTTAAGAGCTGGGTAGATGCCGTGCTTAGGGACATGGTTTAGTGGTTTTCTCATAGGGCTAGGAATAAGGTTGGAGTTGATGATCTTGAAAGTCTCTTCCAGATGAAATTATTCTCTGATTCAAAGTATGTTTGCAGCAAAGAGCTTCATTAACTTTAGGGATTTGTCCCTTTTAAATTGACTTTAATCTTGTTAGCCTTCTAATCTTCAGTATTATATTATGCTGAGTTGTTCTATTTAACATCTTTATTGATGATGTTGATGAGGACATAGAGTCTACCATCAGTAAATTTGCAGATGACACCAAGTTAGGCAGGTGTGTCTATCTGCGTGAGGATAGAAAGGCTCTCCAGAGAGGCTTAGATAGACTGGATTGCTGGGCCACTGCTAATGGTATGAGTTTCAACAAGGCCAAGTGCCAGGTCCTGCACTTGGGCCACAGCAACCCCATGCAAAGCTGCAGGCTTGGGGCAGTGTGGTTGGAGAGCTGTCTCACGGAGAGGGATCTGGGGGTTATAATAGACAGGCAAATGAATATGAGCCAGCAGTGTGCCCGAATGGCAAAGAAGGCCAAGGGCATCCTGGCCTGTATTAGAAATAATGTGACCAGCAGAGGTAGGGAAGTGATTGTCTCCCTGTACTCAGCACTGCTGAGGCCTCACCTCGAGTGCTGTGTCCAGTTTTGGGCACCTCAGTACAAGAGAGATAGAGGTGTTGGAGTGGGTGTAGACGAGGGCAAGGAAGCTGGTCAAGGGACTGGAGAATAGATCATACGAGGATCGTTTGAAGGAGCTGGGTCTGTTTAGTTTGAGGAAGAGGAGGCTGAGGGGAGACCTCATCACTCTCTACAGCTACCTGAAAGGACATTGTAGAGAGGCTGGTGCTGGTCTCTTCTCTCAGGTAACTAGGGATAGAACCAGAGGGAACGGCCTCAAGCTGAAACAAGGTAGGTTTAGACTGGACATTGGGGAAATAATTCTTCACAGAAAGGGTAGTGAAATATTGGAATGGGCTGCCCAGGGAGGTGATTGAGTCACCATCCCTGGATGTGTTTAAACATCGCTTGGATGTGGTGTTGGGGGACATGGTCTAGGGGTGAACTTATAGAGTAGGGCTAATGGTTGGACATGATGATCCCAAGGGTCTTTTCCAACCTGAGCGATTCTGTGATTCTGTAGACACAACTGATAGATATGGCACATGTGTTTCAGCAAAGGTTTTTACATCTTGTTAGAGAGTAAACTATACACTGAAGATGCTGTACAGTCTGAGGATTAAGGGAGCCTTCTGAGATGCAGGCTCAAATCACGTAAGATGAAAGAGGTTAAATTTAAGAGCTTACAGTCATGGATAAGTGCCTTGACCCTGCAGTACTAGGCCAACACTGTGACATACACCTATTTGGATATCATGTGAGGCCTTCATTTATTTTGTTTTTCTTAAAAGTACACAAATCATTTCTGATCAAATGTACCTTTTAATGCTGTAAAAATGAAATTATGGTTTCTATTCCTTCCGGTTTCTAAATGTTTTCAAGGTAGGGATAACAGAGAACTAAAACAGATGTCTAAAAGGTTGCAGCATCCCAAATATTAGAACAGTAAGGACAAAAAAATAAAAAGATTAGAAAAACATCTGTCTATTGGTAGGTTTCCCTGCCGTGGCATGGGGGTTGGAACTAGATGATCTTTAAGGTTCCTTCTAACCCAAACCATTCTATGATTCTGTGATCTCTCAGGAGTGATATGCACTGATCCGTAACTCTTTGGAATAGAATGGACTAGCTAACTTCCTGATGTTCTTAGCTAGCTCAAATTTCTCTGCTTTTCTGTCCTTCAGAAGGGATCAGAACTGGTTTTAATATTAGAAAAAGCAGAAAATTCTTCCACAGGCTTAAAGATTACAATTCAATTTGAAATAAATTTAGATTCAACTGCATAACTGGAAATATTGATGTATATTCTTAGGGTTTACAAGCACTCTACAAGTCATTTTAACTTGATATTCCAAATACAGTATCACTGTTTAACTTCAGGATAAGTAAATGAAATCTTGCAGAAGAAAGGCTGAAAATCATGTCCTGTGGAATAGTAGATATACTGTGTCAACAGACTGAATATATTTATCAATAGCCATATTCGATTGTGCTGCAATTCTATTGGTTTTCAGAAGTTAAGTGGATTAAGGTCTATTTGATATGTAGCACAACCTGAAGTAAAACCATAGGCAGGGTATGGGGAACAGATACTGATGATTCAGAAGATACACTTTGCTCTGACTCAGAACTAAGCCAAACACATAGCAAGGTTTTAGATATTGATGGGATAATTTTATCAGATGATTGCTACGCTAAAGATACTTGTAAGGAGAGCCCATGTCACTCTACATTGGCGAGAACTGAAGGATTACTTTTGTCATGACATCCATCCCCACATAAATTCTACAGTTTCAACAGAACACAAGGGTGGTTTATTTTCTTCCTATCACAAGTTCTTTGGGAGACTTATAACGCAAAGAAGTAGATTCACTTCAGTATGTTGTTTTTTTGCATATCACTATATTTATCACTATATTAAATGGTTGTAGTGGGTCTGGCTGAGCTGCTTTTCCCCATCCAGCCCTCATGCTGTAGCACTGGGAGCTGGAGGGTGTTGATAACACACCCGTGTTATGACTGCCAGTGCTCACACAGCACCAGAGGCTGGGAGCAAGATGGGAGAGGGGATACAGCCGACCTGAGCTGACCAGTGGAATATTCCGTACCATATGACACCAGCTCAACTATAAAGGGAGAGGGCAGGAGGAGGATGGGGGGGCATTGGGCTTGTCCTCTGAGCAACTGCTATGTGTTCTGGAGCCCTGCTTCCTGGACTTGCCCGACATCGCCTGCGGACGGGAAGTAGAGAACAACATCTTTATCTATCATAACCCACGGCTCTTTTCATTTCATCTGCGTGCCATGCTGATGGAGGTTGGCGGGAGTGATAGAAGGGCTTGGTGGGCACCTGGTGCCCAGCCAGGGTAAACCCACCACAATGGTATAGGACAGTAAGCATAAGATGCATTCATTTAGAATTTTCCCTTTACTTTCAGATTTCTTTTTCCTTAAGATATTATCTATTCTTACAGTTAAAAGAGAAAAAATAATTTTAATATTTATAGCCAGTAATACACAGTTTAACTCACTGAGTATGTACTTAGCATGAACAAATACCAACACAAAGCTAAGGAGTACTACAAACAGGACTATAATTAGACTGATATGGAAATACCAGAATTTAATATCAGAAGCTGTGTGCTGTTGGATAGTCTTACATTTCTTGACAATCCTATAATTCCACCAATTAAAAAAAATAGGCTTTTGAATACTAAGGATTCGGAATATGGAATGGAGGGAGACCAGCTTTTCAGGAGGGAGAGGCTAGGAAGACAAGGAGGCAGGATTGTTCTTAACATGAGAGAGCAGCTGGAGTGTGTGAAGCTCTGCCCGGGGATAGATGAGGCACTGAATGAGAGTTCAGGGATTGAAGCATCTGCCATACAAGGACAGGCTGAGAGATCTGGAAGTCTTCAGTCTGGAGAAGGCTCAAAGGGATCGCACCAATGTATATAAACTCTTGAAAGGAGAGCATAGAGAAGAGAGAGCCAGTCTCTTTGCAGAGATGCCCAGTAGCAAGACCAGAGGCAGTGTGCACAAACTGAAACACAGGAGATTCCCTCTGAACATAAGGAAACACTTTTTTTTACTGTGAGGGTGACTGAGCAGTGACACGGGTTGCCCAGAGTGGTGTTTGAGTCTCCATCCTTGGAGATGTTTAAAAGCAGTCTGGACATGGATCTGAGCAACCGCTTCTACGTAGCCCTGCTTGAACAAGATGACCTCCAGAGGTCTGTTCTAACTTCAACCTTTCTGTAAGTCTCTGATAAACTATGGGGGAATTTAAATAATCATCCACCTTAAGTTGCCCATGAGGGACAGGATTCATGTTAGCTCATATGACCAGTTTGAAATATAGGTGCTTACTCTAACAGCTCATTCTTCCTCTACAGTCAAGAGAAATACTACTGAAAAGCATTTTATCCCATCTTAAACAGTTATTTCAGAACAGGATGAACTACCCTCTTAGAAGGACTTCTCACTCTCTGAATTATAGAGAAAGCTTAAACCACTAACTCACATTGGACACCTAACTCATGGTGGCAGAAGTTAAGCAGGATATATCCTACTACAGTAGATTTCTAAATAAGGTGCAGCCCAAAGTTAGGTGACTGTTTTTCCATGTGAAGATAAATTATTCTGATTTGAGGAAAATGTCTGAATTTGAATGAATACCAATTCATAAATTTGCTGCATTACAAGTCAGTCCTCGGATAGGGTTCTCTATAGTTATCATTTTCTTTTCTGTTTTACATTATATCTTATATAATGCAACACTAGATTAATTAAATTTCTTGTAATTCACTCAAAGCAATGACAGTTACTTTGAAGACAACATTTTACATCATTTTTGCCATATAATAACATGGCAGAAGACAGAACATAAGGCACATATACATATATGTAGGCAGGAATGGACAGCTCAGGTCAGAGGAACTTCATAATGACAGTATATAAGAAATATAAAGCATAAGGGAGAGGAAAAACTGGACCCTAAGGCTAAATATAAAACTGTATTCCTGACCATTCAGCAAGGGGAAATAAAGTAATAAATTTTAATCTCTGCTTCTAAGGTTAAAAACTGCAATCCTTGAAGAATGTTCAAAAGAAGACTGATGTAGCCTGGTGGATGAGATACAGGATGGAAATCACAGGAATAAAGAAAAAATAAATACGTGGCAAATAAGATGACAAAAATATCATTGCAATTCATTGGTCCCGATAATGCCAGTAGAGAAAAAGAAGGGTTGTCAAACACAGGTAAGTGAAAATCCTTAAAAATAAAGAACTTTTATTGCAAGTAGAGCAAGCAGGACACAAAAGTAATTAAGATGTTATGTAATTGTAATAATGCAGAGTGCATGTCACTTTAGTTTCTACAGGGAAAAATGGATCTGAGTGAGGCAGTGTGAATGAGAAAATTGTAGGTAGGAATGTTTTTTCTAATTATTATTTATTTTTTATGTTCATTACTATCATGGATAAGGAGATAAATGAAAGCATTAGTTTCCAGCAGTATTATGCTGATGGTGCTGCACAAGAAATTTATTTATGAATTGACTGGAGAAGCCATTTACTTTGTTGATAATTTTCTTCACCTCCAGGCTGTACCGGTATCTCTAATCAGCATTTTTTATAAGTTTTCTTAGAAGCCATACTACATTTTCTAGATTCCTTTACCATATAAAAGTATTTGTTTCATGGTTATATTGAAAACATTTACCTCCATATTTGCCAATTTTCTTTCTTTGTTTTTATTGAAGCCTCATCACCCAAGAGTTGGATGAGTTATTTTATTCCCCTCCTCTACATTTTTTTTGTCTGATGCATCTCCCACTGAGCTGTGCTGACTCCTATTGATTCTATTCTTAGTCTCCTAGTTCTTCTCATGTTTTGAACAGGAATCCGTAACATCTAATTAAGGGTGTGAATTCCCTTACGCTGGAACCATCTAAAGTTGGGCATTCCCAAGTGACTATTGCTTTGGAAAACGTGAGTTACATTTTGAGATAATTTAAAAAGACTACTTTTCCAAAGCATCTAAACTAAAGGCCAACTTCCAAAGGCAAAACTTACCTTTTGCTCAGCTCTTAATCAGAGATTAAGTCATACTTATTTGTTTCCAAAATTAGTTTTATATGTGAGAACGTGCCTGAATAAAGCAGAGTAAAACCTGAACAAAGACTTCTGGCTATTTCTATTTTCATTCTTTCCTAAATAAGGGTAGTGAAAGTACAAAAAAATGGAAAATAGCACATTAAAGAAAAGCTAAAAAATATGATCAGAAAAGTATTTATGTCCAGTTGCATTAACAATGGTACCTTCAAAAAAAGTCATGATTCCTCCACTCCTTTTCATCATATTTTAGTCAAAGCAGAGAAAGACTGTTGGCTTTTATCTTGTACAAACAGCGCTTGGTTCTGACAGCTTCTGCTCAAGTCCAGACTTGATCACTAATAGCCTGAGAGGCTTCAGAAAATGTATGGTTCACAGAGCTGCCTTGTAAGCTCAGCAATATAGACAGCAGAGGTTTTCAGGCTTTTACTTGCATCCACTGAGCAGCATAACGTACTCCTTTTTCAGAGATCCTCTCCAAAGTTTGTAGTATTACTTCTCAGGAATGGTGTCTCCAGAGTTCTGTTATCATATTGTCCAGACTTTTAAAAACTTCTCCAGACTGTTTCTTGCTTGGTTACAGATGATTAAACAAAATTAAAACCTGAAATGCATATTGATGCTTAGATAGTAGAAGTTTGGGGATTTTATAATGTTTTCCATAATGTTTATTTTAAAACTGGAATTTCTAGTAAAATGACAAGCTACAAGAAAGATCTCAGTGAATTTTAGAATCTGGTTTCTTTAAAAAGTACATTTTGTGTAGAGAAGATAGGAGTCTGCTTCTATGATTCTTTAGTAATTCTAAAGTACTGCAGAAAAATTTTATTATCAGTTTTACATTCATTTTGTCGGTAACATAAGATTTCTCTACTACTAAACAGAATTGAGTTTCTTTTGGTGTAAGTGAAAAAAGGACACGTAAACCTAATAAGAAAGTATCATAACTTATGTTTTCTATGACATTCTATGACATTTTCTAAATTTCCTTCTTGTAAGAGTAATAATTTAATAATTATATAATAATATAATAACAATAAGTTTGTATTTGAGCATGGAACAGAACTGCAACAGAGCTGTTACCAGCTTTGGCTTCCATCATCTTAGAATTAAAATCAAAGGCACCAATTTTTAACAATAATGAAATTCCAACAGTAAATGATAAGACAAATATTGAGTCTAGTGACAGTGCAGTGTATCAGTTGAGCGAATATAGTCAGTTATACAAATGCACCTGTAAAATTTTCTTGTTTCAATAATTTGCTGATACTTTCCTGCACAAAGAAAAGACAAGAAAAATAAATGAACATTCCTCCTTAGCAACAGAGGGGAAAAAAAATCAGGAGCAGTGTGGAGAACATGCTGAACAGGTAATGAGTGACCAATAGTTGCAGTAATCTGAACAGACTGAGCAGAGATGGCTGTTTACTTCTGGCTGCAGCACTAACAGCACAGGGCAATAAAATATGTGGTTAATATTTTAGACCAAAAACATAAATTAGTTCTCTCACTCATCCAAAAAAAATTTTCAAACAGGAATACTTATGAGTTCTTGTAATTGCCATATGCTCTTGAAATTGCCATTAAAATGCCAAAGATATTATTATTAAAGTATAAGCTTAGTAGTCTTCATGGGTAGCAGTAAGAAAAAAACCCACAGAATTAGATTGCAGTTTTGTAACAGCAGCTGTATAGGATCTTTACACCACAATTCCTACATACACATTCATAGCAAATATAGAAAGCACTATTAGTACCAAAGGCCCTGTTCATAGCTTCTATGGCTAGGCTCTGATTTGCCCCCTAACATGTCTGGAGAAAATTTTCCCAGGCTGTCAGCTCCAACAGCTTGCCGAGATAAACTCCATGATATATTCAGAATGTCAGGCCATCAGGCTGTTCCAATAAGAGTATTTGGGAAAAAAAAAATCTAACTCAAATGAAATCAAAAAGATCCAGCTTTCCTAATGTATATGCTAAATCTACCTCACTAGGAATAAGTAGACATGTAAAAGTGAGTAACAACAGAAAACTTGTAAGCACTATAACGCACATTTTTTTGGAAACTATTAATCTTTAGAACTATACCTGCAATAATTAAATACCATCTACTTGGAGTATATGTTGCCTAGTGCCAAGTATAAACATTAAGCTTGCTGAGTGACAATACAGCATGTGTCTGTAAAAGATCATGTCTTCTTCAGTGATGAAAAATCCTTCTTTAGCAGATCTCAAGTTTTAACACATATTGGGCATAAAGTCCATTACAGAAACAATTATTTTACAGGAATTCACTGAATCTTCACACTGAATAACCAAAAAATAGCTTCACAATGTTTGGTTGTATTTGTCCAGTATCAGTAGTAGTTCTCTACTACTTCTAACCAGTGCATGGCCAAGGCATTTTATCAGAGTTATGAAAGAAACTAAAATTACCTTCTCTTCCAAAAGCAGAAGCAGTTTTAGGAGCTGAAAATATAAACCAACTCTTATTATCATTAAAGCATATAGAAAAAAATCTATCCCAAGAATATGATGATATACCAGAAACCTTTAGCATACCACAAGTTGCGTAAGAAATGCCATTTACATTAATGGGTGAAAAAAAATCTATCTTAAATCCTCATAACAAATTCAGAGTATTTTTTATAAATATACATGGCCAGAGAAACCAAAGAAGTATGAAGGATCCACTATAAAGTCTTTCAGTTTTGATAATGTGCTAGAGCACCACATGTCAATTTTCTACAGTAATCTGAATTCTGTATCACTCTTCAATTATTTCATTCGACTCAAAACCCTAAATACGTCGTATCTTGCAGCACATATCTCCAGCATATCAGCACAGAAATTTCACAGAATGTTAGGAGTTGGAAGGGACCTCAAAAGATCATCTAGTCCAACCCCTTGCCAGAGCAGAATCACCTAGATCATGTTACACAGGAACACATCCAGGTGGGTTTTGAATGCCTCCAGAGAAGGAGACTCCACAACCTCCCTAGGCAACCTGTTCCAGTGCTCTGTCACCCTCACTGTTGAAAAGATTTCTCCTTACATTTACATGGAACCTTCTATCTTCCAGCTTGCACCCGTTGCCCCTTGTCCTATCATTGGATACCACTGAGAAGAGTCTGGCTCCATCCTCCTGACACTTGCCCTTTACATATTTATAAACATTAATGAGGTCACCCCTCAGTCTCCTCTTCTCCAAGATAAACAAGACCATCTCCCTCACTCAACCTTTCCTCCCAAGGGAGACGTTCCACTCCCTTAATCTTCTGCATTGGACTCTTTCAAGCAGTTTCCATAGCAGAAAGGTTTCCCCCTTTAGCATACAGCATAGGTCTGTTCCATTAATCTTCTGCTAGAACAGCGTTCCTTAGGCACTATATGCCAGCAGTAGAGGACTTAAATTTATGCTGTGGCCATGTGGGCCCAGGCCATGGAAACAGAACAGGCTTCCGGACTGTGCTACCGAGTGAAATCTGGACATGGGAAAGAAATGAACCAATGTTGAAAAATCACAAGACTTCTTACTGAGCAATAGGAAGCAGTTTGAAAACAGATTTTGACTGAAGCCATCCATCAAACAGAAAAGAGGAAAAAATGCTAGAGGGGGGAATAAATGAAACTAAATTGATGTAATAAAAACTGACAAGAGCAAGAAACTTAGAAGAATTTCATATACACAAAGATGATCATCACCGGAAATATATAAAGAAGAACCCACTTAACTTGTTAAGTATTAATGAACCTTGGAAATATTAAAAGAATTTCCAAGTAAGACAAAATTTAATAAAACATACAGCTGCATTGTGATATAAACAGCTAGATTAGATTAAAAAAAAATCAAGTATCTATATAAAAAAATCAAAAGCCTTCTTTTCCCATTATATTCTTACCTCAAGATGTGAAAACCTGTATTTTACTATATAAAAATACTTACTATATATAAAGTACTTACTGTATTTTACTAACCAGTAATTTACATTTGTCAAGAGCACGTGAATTTCTCAGACCTTTTTACATCCATTCCACTTTTCTCTTCAGATTAAGAAACCTTCAGTAGCCTTTATTTTCTCCTCATCAGATACCACTGAATCTACTTTTTGAGTTAAATAGGGAGTGTCCTTCACATGTCTCACTGTCTCCAGTCTTTGAATATTTTTTACAGCTTTGTATTCTCACCAATACACCACTGTCTCTTCTAAGACATGTCTCTGGACCTACCACATTTAAATAGAGATTTTACAGAAACAACTGACACTGTCCTGCAGTCTCTTCCACTTCGTTATTCTGTTCACCAGAAAAACAGAAAATCACAGAATCCGAGAGACGCCACTGAACCTAGAGGAAGAAGAAAAAGGCCTAAGAGTATGAGTGATAAGTGTAAATGAACAAGTAGGTAGTTGGACACACGAAAAAAAGTTACACACAGGCTCCAGAAACACTGGGTTTGGGGTTTTTTATATCAGAAAATACAGTAACTTAAGAGCTCTGAGGACAACAGAACTGCACATGTCATTTCAATAGTTACTATCAGTACTATTTAAAAATAAAATTCCCTCTACTCCTTTTCACAAATTCATGTTATTTATCTAAGTATCATGTAAGGATCATTTTCACCGTTACCAAAGCACTGCCCTGGGAGTTCATATTGACTTGTCCATTATAATCCCTTGACTCTTTTTAGGGTAACAGAAATATTCTTAAAAACATGTAAATTTTCTTCTGTTCCCTGCTCTAGATGGATGACTTTCCAAGTATCTGTACTAACACACATTTTTGAGGGAACACAAGTTACTAAACAATCTAGATTACTCTGCAGAACTATGTCGACAACGTTATTACTTGATATTCATCAGTAACACATTTTTTCAGTGATCTTTGATTACACTTCTTTGATAAAACTGTTTGAAAAAATGAACATCCAGTGTTACAGCTATGTAGTTACTTTTACGCCAATCTTGTAGTCTTATCAAAACATTGTTAGCTTTCTTTACAATAGCTATTTTCCCTAAAACTACACTGCATGCATTAATTATATTGTTATCCTTTTTTGGTTTAATCAGCTTAGTCACGTATGAGTTTTCTATTAGATGATAGTCTAACTCAGTTGTAGTCACTTCATCTTTCTAAACAATGGCATGACAAGGGCATAAATACAGCCTTCAGAAATTTCAACACAAAAAGCTACAGTTAATATCGGAAAATCAAAGATCTAACCAGCAAACCCTTAAGTGAGAAAATTAATTCCATACAGATATATTAGTAACAGACATGACATGAATATCTATATAGAATCCCCAATTCCCTTAAATTTTAAAATGGGATTAGTCCACATAAACATGGTGAAACTACATCCAACTGATATCTAAAGAAATCCAGATTCTGTTATTTCTTTCCAGTACACAATTCTGTAGGGTATTTCCCCCTCCTGTTATGATACAGAAGACCCACATAAATATCAGGGACAACTGACTTCTGTCTGTAGGGACTAAGGAAGTTAAGTGTCTACAAAAGACAAACACATTAAGAATCAATATTTTTGTTTAATCTTCAAGTAATATTCATATTAGTTGATACATAAAGATACATATTTCAAACGTTAATGTTTTAATATTAAACTTTGCTGCTTCTATGGGATTGATGATTCTAAAATCAGAACACGTGTACTAACAAGAAATTAATACAAACCACTTCAGAGTGATGCGTGAACACCTTGTGACTGTATGTTGAAGACTACTTCCTGTTCTGGTCCCTCTGGTGAAGAAATAATATAACGGATTTTTCCATTGACAAAGATGATCAGAAGTAAAAAATCACTTCCTATTATATTAGGATTCCCTTTGACAAAAATAGCTAACAAAGTACATAAAATATATACACTTTTACATAAAGAAAGTGAATACGGATTTTTTTTTTTTACTGTCATACTTAAGAGAATAAACATCAAATCAGCAGATATTACAAAACAGCCAGTTTTATAAAGCAAAAGAAAGTAAACATAAGGTATAACAACACTTTCATTTTTGAAACTTCAGTATTCTTTCAATTGAGTGATTTAATGCACAACTTTCTGTTAAAACTTTCAAAAAAATATTGATAATAGTCAACTAGGTAGGGGCTATAAATTCAGCCTATGCCCAGAATTTATTTTTGACTCACACTGCTTCAAAAATATACTCAAACATTGTCTTATTATAGCCTCTTATCATAAAAGTTGTATTAATCTTCCTAATATCAAAACAACGGTGACCATCACATCCTTGCTTCTTAAACTGATAGCATCAGTCTCTTCTGATTTCACCCCTGAGATTTCTTTTTAGACACATTTGTTTTTTTCATATCTTAAAAGTTCTTCAGGAGTCTTGTCTCTTTCTGATACTTTCTGCCTCTTCAACCTACTTTGTTTCATCAGTCATTAGTTGGCACTTTGTAACTATTCATTTGTCTATCTCTCCTGTATCTTCCCTCTAACAATAACAGTCATCTCAGAGTGAAAAACACAGGAACTGCAACTACTATGATATAATTAATCATAACTAGGGGATCCAGATAAGGACTATCATAATAAAAACAAATATTAAATAGTTAAAATGATACAGGTATTCTTTCCTAAAAAAAACCAAACCACCCAACAAACAAACAACAACAAAAAAAAATGACAAACAATACACGCTTTCAAACTAAAAGCTTTCTGAGATAAATCCTTTCTTTTTAGGAAACATAATTTCAAAGGAATTGCCAATGAATCTTATTTCCAGTGTGTAAACTACTGCACAGCAGTACTGAAAGGATGTTGCACCAGAAAGTAATTTGATCCTGAGTCTTGATCGGTTTAATGTACAATGAGACAGTAAACAAAAGACTGCGTTGTTGGAGGAAAAACAAAACAAAAAATAAACCCAAATAAACAGCATGGATTAAAGCAGGTAAAGAGCTGTTTAATCTCTCTCAAAACTCTATGCAGAGCAAATTCCTCATGCTTTATTGAAGAGAGAAATTGTGTTGACTTTTTCCTCTTTTTTTTCCTCAAAAACCTTCCTAACATTTTAACCTTCAACAAATAAACAATAGTCAAAGCGACTATTAACCTTGAGGTCATCTTATTTTGTAGGATATTGATCACATTTTCAAGTTTTATATGGAGAAATGGAAACAGCTACAAGTTCACCAAACGTATTATCAACCTGAGTCAGGTAGTAAATACAAAACACAAATATAAATAAATACAGCCCAGGTGTATTTATAGCACAGAAAAGCTGTGTATATTACACTAGCAGAAATATGGCTTCTGGTCAGAAATTTCCTCATGACTACCTGAAGCCAGGTGGAGTGAAAGGTAATACAGCCATATATAACATCTGTTGTGTTGGTTAGCATGAAAATCTCCTCTGTAGAAACCATGGTTTCTGCAGGTTATACAAAAATAGAAAACTAAAGCAAAAGTACAAAACAGCCATGCCTCTGTACAAGCCAATACAAACTGGTAAGATTCAGAATTAAGCTGTTTATTTTTCAGAGAAAAAAACTTCTGTAGACTCTTGTAATATGTAAAAATGAATAACATGCAGAACAAAGGTGTAACTAGTTATGTTTAACTAGAACAGTATCAGACTAACTGAAGCTAAAAATAGACATCTATTTTATAAAGCTAGCGCTGACACACATTACAGTGTTTTCCAGGTTGATGATATCCAGCTGGGGACTGACTTTCATGCCTGTAACAGTTACACACCGTAGGGATACCATAGGTGTTCCCCACTGCCAGGTTTCACCTACGAGATGTCTGCCTTTCAGTAGCACCCGTGTCTTGGGAGACTGAGAATCTAGGAGCAAGAAAGAGAGTACAAGGCTAAGAGAGTCCATATTGTTTCCCACACAGGTTCTGGCCTACTGGGCTGATCTTCCATCTGTAAAACCAGGAATCATGATTTTTATCTGGACTAAAACCACAGAATTATCTGCAGACAAAAAGGCACTAAGGGCTTCCTATTAGCATTAGTTGTGCATCCCGAAAGCGAAATGACTTGGGGATTAAAATGCATACAGAGCAGCGACAGTTCCACCACCGCTCAACTTAGCACGCCGCTTCCGAGGCCGCAGGGCCGCAATACGCCACAACGCCTGCAAGCAACGGTCTCCCGCCTCACCCCACAGCCCTGAACGACAGACAACCCCCTCCCGCCGGTCCCTGCGCTGCTCTCGCCGCCTTCCCCTCGGCCCCGCTGGGCGCTCTGACCCTGTCAGGCACCCTCCCAACCCCGAGGAGAAGCCGGCCACAGGCGGCGGGGCATCAGCCGCCCACCCTGCACCAGCGCCGCCAGGAAGAGTCTAGAACTCGCCGGCCCGGGGGAGCCGGAGGCCGTGCCAGGCACTTCCCGGCGAAGCCGCCAACAACGGCCAGTAGAGGGTGGGGCTTCCGCGAAGGGTGGCCCCAGCCCGGCCCCCAGAGGCGATCCCCGCGCCCGCCCGCACGTCCCGCTCTGCCTGCGCTGCGCCCCTCCCCGGCCCCACCGCCCTCCGCTTCATTCACTAACCGGTTCTTGCCGGCTGCCTCCGCCTCTCCGCTCCCTCCCGCCTCCGCCCAGCCTGCCGGTCTCGTGCCCGCCCTAGATGCGCTGAGAGGAGCCTCTAATTGGATGGGCGCAACGTTCGTCGCCGACGTTTATGAGCAAGGGGCGGGCCCCGGGGCTCTTGTGCGGGAGGCGGTGCTTGGTGTCTGTCCTGGTGCAGCCGCGTCCGCCCCGCGCCAGCCCGCAGAGCCGCCCGCTGCCGCAGCTGTATGGTCCATCCCCGCTCCGCCGCCGAACCCCCTCCGGCAGCTCCGCGGCCTCCAGCGCCTCCGCCTCCTCCTGGTTCTGCTCTTCCTGCCCCCGGCGGTGGCGCCCGCACCCCGGCTGTATGATCAGGCTACAGTCTTCAATGAGTAACCATATTCCTGTGAGTGCCGTCCACCCGCGCCCTTCGCCCCAGCCCGCCTGCCCCGGACCCTTGCCCTGCCAGGCATGCGCCCCGCTGGCTGCCCCCCTGTGCCTGGCACCTGCGCCTCTCCCCTCCTCTCTTCCCTCTTTCCCCCTTGCCCCCCCCCCGTCTCCTCCATGTTGTCTCTTTGTTCTGTCGCCCGGGCCACGCCGGCTCCGAGCAGCTTCTCGCAGTGACGGGCTGCAGCTTCTTTCGGGCGGGCCGCAGGAAAGTCTAGCCAGCCCGACTGTGGCGCGGCTCGGCCTTACTCCATTCCCTGGCGCCCTAGTCCTACTCCTGCCTGGTGGTGCCCCTCTCCCTCTCCCTCTCCCCTCCGCTGCCGGAAGAGGAGGAAGGGGCGACCTCTCCCCGGCTCCCGAGCGGCCCAGCCCGGGCACAAAGCCGCTTTGTGAGCCTGGCTGCTGCCGGCCCCGCCCGCCGGTCCGGCCTCCCCCCGCCGGTGTCTGTCTGTCGGCGTCTGTCGGGCCTGTCCGTGGCACGCGGCCGCCGGGAAAGGCAGCGACCCTGCAGCCAGGGCTCCCACGAACCCTAGCCGAGTCAGGCCGGTGGCGCGGGGCCCGGGAGCCCCCTGCCGGGGTGAGGCAGGGGCCGGGCGGCGGCTCCGGGGGACAAGATGGCTCCGTGTCGGGAGCCTGATCGAAGCGTGATGCGAACCCGTGATCGCCGCAGCTGGGGCGACGGCCCGGCCCGCGGGGCGGTGTCCCGGTCGGGGCAGCGTCTGCTCGCTGGGGAGGGACAGGGAGACCAGGAACCCGGCGCCCCGCGGCGCTGGGGACAGAGGGCAGCCGGAGCCTGGGGCTTTCCGGGCAAGCCAGGGCTTGCCCGTGGGCGGCCGCCAGCCAGGTGGTGCGGCGGGGAGCGCGGCCGGGCTGTCTGTCTGTCGAGGCCGGCGCTCGCCCCCTGCCGTGGCCCCACGTGCTCGGCGGCCGCCGCCGGGGCGAGGGTGGCCAGGCGGCTGCTTTGTCTCGGGCGGGGGGTCGGAACTAGCAGCGAGCGAGGACGTGAATCCTTTCCAAAATGAGCTTTCCGCAGCAGAGGTGGGGGAAGCCGGCCTTGTTCAGGCTGGGTTTATAGATGGCTCCTCGGCGAGAGAAGTCCGCAGAGGAGTCGTTTAAGTACACGTTGTAGTGGGTGTTTCTGTAAAAGTCTGCTATTGATTCTCAGAAGCTCACGAATGCGAATACCTTAGTTTTGATCGAAACTGCTTTTAAGACCAACAGAGCATAGTGTGTATTTTAAGCACAAACAGTGCAAGGCTTGCTGGTGGTAGTAGACCCTCCAAAAGTAGGGAAGCGAGAGAGACAAAGCATTATCAAAAATCAAGTAATCTATGGTAATAGAAGCATGATTCCTGGTAGTTACAGACAGGTCTTGATTGTGTTTGCAAATATTATGAGCTGACAAATGCGTGGTCTCTGTGGCACAAGGGTCCTGTGATTCTGGTGTTTCTTGTTGCTTCTGGAGACAACTTTCCAATATGTCTACCTGCATCTGCAGTCTTTCCAAAGCAGTGACTCAGAAGTATGAACCCTTTCTCCTTGTGATCGCATAAAACTGTCAAATCAAAAAAAAACCCCGAAGGTGACACTTAAATGTCAGCTCTTATAATTCCATTCATGAAACGGCAAAGGGTTTTGAAATTCTCTTAAAGGAATAGAAGTGTTTCAGAGGGAAAACGTGGAAATACAGAAATTGCACAGCCAACGGAGGAAATGTGAGAGTGAAAGAAAAATAAGTGGCAGACATAGCAGAAGCCAGGGAGAAGGATGTAATTTTCTTACTGAAACTAAATGTGTCAGTAAGGCAGTAAATAAGTAGAATTTAGCCTTATCTAATAACTTCTGTCTTGTGAAACCTTCCTGTTATGACAGAATGTGTGCCACGTAAGTATGCTGGATCTATCCCAGTGTGTAGGCTGACTGTAAGTGATCACTTCTCTTAAAGACTAACCAGAACACCCAGACCTGGGTATTACTGATTTCTAAATGAGTAACATATTGTCACCTTATTTAAAAAATAAAAATGCTGTTAGATCAATATGAGAGATACTACATTTTTAAATGCAAGTCTGTAATTCCTTAAAGCTTTCTTCACAGGCACAACTTATTGTCACTCATACCTTTATTACACTCAGTAAAATAGATCAATAACTGTCTTTGCATATATATGCTAAATTTCTCATTGCTTAAAACATTATGGAATAATTTTCAAGTAGGATGACAGGATTTATGGGGTTTGCCATTGAAGTGACAGTGTTAAATCATTTTGAGACTTCTTGCTTTCAGA
>JANVCC010000018.1:27297098-27428220 GCA_025345505.1 Todiramphus chloris collaris
CATTGAAGTGACAGTGTTAAATCATTTTGAGACTTCTTGCTTTCAGAAACTCAAGAGTATGCATTAGACAAGGGGATGGAATGATTTCTGTGTCTTATTTTCTCCAATATCTGTTAAGGCGTCTTTGCATCGGTTTTTTTCATGGTCCAAGCAGAACTAGGAACACAGTCACATGGCCTCAGTTTCATCATCTTTAGAAATTGCATTGACTTGTTACACAGGAAGTTTTGAGATAGGTTTGGTTTTGGGGTTTTTTTTCTGTCCCCTAAAACTTGAACCACAAGAAACAACCTTCCTTCACAGAACGTGTCATAACAAATTTATGATAAAACTTTGGAATCTCCCATCTGTGATACATGGGTATTTTAAGCCATGGGTTGCTTTCTTTGGTCCAAAATGGGTAGTTTTCTCACTGGATATCATAATACAGGCATTCACATGCCCAATAGATAGGAGGTGCATCTTACCAACAATACCTCATGAAGATGTGCTTCTACCTTGCATAATGGCTCTGTGGTTTCTACCCCTTACCCTCACACTCCTCCTTGTCTGTGTTAGTAGTTGCTGGTTTGGCCTTGAGTAGTAAGAGAAAGTTAGGGGTATTTGTCCTTTGGTCCTGCAGTAACTTTTTGTCAGGTAGCAGGTTAGAACCATGAACTTACTTGTGTGTGTTCTCAAATTGTAATGAAATGTGGTTTATTACAGTTCTCTAGTTTTGATCCTGTGGTTTCAGTAGGTAAGCATATGGCTGGTCTTGACTTCAGAGAATGTGATAGATACCACTTATCTGTTTCTGGTTATGAAGAGGTGGATTGAGCAACTCTGAACCATGCTGTACGTCTGAAGGTAGAGTGAAGTGTCATGTAACCGTGTAAACAAGTATTTTTGTTTGCAAGCTTCTCAAGATACTACTGAGTTGCGAACAGGAATGTCAACAGCATGGGATAACCTTATACCTCTCTGCTTTCTACATATCAGTAACGATGTAATAGGTTACTTTACTAAGTTTTTCATAAGTTTTTGCCAGAATAGAGTGATTATTTCAAACCCAGAATTAACATCCACATGAATCTGCTTGTCAGTGAAGACAGATACTTTAGCTTCCTGTCCCAAAGAAGGGCATGAATTAAAGCGGTTTTTTTCAAGATGTCTTCCTTTTGCTTGAATAAACTTTTCTTTCTAACTTTTCCTAGCATAAGTGATATTAGATTGTACAGTCCTGGTTAACGTGACTTTATCCTTTATTGAACAGGATACCTTCTTTTCATAGGTGGTCTTGGCATATGAACCTTACTTTTGTTTCCCAAGCTTATTTTGATGGATCTAACGGTCTTAAATGTCGTTTGGCTTTCTGCTACTGATAGAAACTGCTGCTTCTTTTTCCAAAACCCTGATTCAGTGTTAATTTTCCTCAGTGAATACTCCCAGGTAAATTAAAAGGAATATGCTTGAGTGCACAACTTGATGGTACAAATGATGAGTTGGCATCATTCTGTTAAGGAAAGTTCTGCATACAATACAGTACATTTGAGTTTCACTTATGCAGCCTTATGATTTCATACACTATCCTGACTATTTTTGATAGCTCACCTATCAAGCAGCTGAGACAACATGGTAATTTTAAAGCTGTATTTCCAAGTATCTTAAAAGTTGCTTACATCATTTGAGTTCCCCCTAAGTCTGAGGTACTTTTGTAGCCGATTTCTTATCTTCCAGGTCTTTTTGGTGAAGGTGGGTGAAGCATTGTACTCTGGCTTAATGTCGTAACGCAAATAGCATGCCAATGTACTACTTGTCTTCAGCTTTCATTTGACTCCCACAACAGAACTAAACTAGGTTGGCAAAGCTGTCCTAGGGATAGTGCAGTGTGTTGCTGCCTGAAGGAGTTGGTCTGTATGTGGAGCTTTCTGGCTAGCAATGGTGAGAAGTGATGGCATTTACATGAAAGGAAAACGTGAGCTTTGCTCCTTTATAATGTGGCAGCAGCAGTTACCAAGGCAAACAGTGATACTCAAATACATGCTTGGTTAGGTCCTTAGTTGTGTGAATTAAAAACGCACTGATGTGTCTAATTGCTAACTGTTAAAGTTAGTATTAGCAAAATGAATTCATTTGTAGGGGTTAATTACACATAAATCCCAATCTTAACAGTGCATAATGTAGTTGCTTCAGCTGTGTAAGAATTTGAACTGTGCACCCTGTTTCTAGATGTGATTAACAATGTGCATTAAAAAAGTAGGATTTATTACTTAACTGATGCTTTGCTGCCTGCCCTCCTCCTTACCCCCGTGATGAGCTTGTCTGGTATTGCATTGAGTACTCCTAGTTGCATACTAAGGGCAGCCTGCCAGGCTGAAGGAATCCTGATTACTCCTTATTTCCCACCTGCCACAGTATGGGGTTGTGTGAACTGTTTCCAATTACTCTATGTTCTTTTTCCCCCAAAGTCTCCATCTTGCAGATTGAAAGGTCTTTCTTTTTTATCCTAGTGAAACCCATTCTATCTCCTTGAGCTCACTTGCATGCTTTTCTGACATCCTCCACTCCCTCATCCTCTACCAATGAAAAGGACTGGCTATGATTCCTCTTAGCAGTCTTAAGAAGAGATAAACATAAGATCTGCCAGTGCATGCAAAAAGTGACACAAGACCTTGTGCAGCTCTATCTGCTTAAAGCTGTCCTGTCCCTTTTTGATGTTCTGATTTTAAACTAATTGAAAGTGACTTAAAATAAGCTATCTTCATCTCTTTTTTCAGTTGCTATTTTAGATGTTCATAGGAGTCTTTTTAATGCATACATACCTTCTGCTAGGGCATGGCTGGTGTGACAAGTGACTGTTCTTGGGAGTTCTTCCAAGTTTGAATTCTCCTGGTTCCTGTTACTTTGTTGGCCTTTGATTTCAGAGGATCCTTCTTACTCGTTTTTCATGCCTATGTAGGTTTCTCACTGTCCCTCAAATTATCACAAATAAAAACTGAAGTAGTTTTTTTACAAGTGACTGGCAAACAATCCTACAGTCTTTAGAGAAATGATTGTGGTAGTATCTGGAGTGGCAGCAAAGTGTATGTGAAATTTTCCTGTTAGTTTCTTTCTGCTAACTTGTTTCTTGTATTTGTTAGCAGTTGGGGTTTGGGGTTTTTTTGTTTGTTTTGTTTTTTTTTTTTTTGCAAGCCATGTATGTGATAAAGGGACATGCTTAAAACTTATTGCCAGGAAGCTGTCTGAAAACATGAAAAGGATGTCTGGAGGTGTTTGGTCTGGTTTTTCTAACAGCCCTTTGCATTGTGTGATGCAGCTCTACCCATCTGCTACAGTCCAATCTCTTAATGATTTTTATATTCTCTGTTACTACTGCTCTGTTGCTGAGCTTCCTTTTCTCTGGATTCAGGAATGAGGCAAAGCGACATCTACAACATAAAGCATTGTTGCAGTTCTTTAAACTGTGGGCCACTTTGAGAATTCCTGTACTGCTGAGGTATCTCGATGACCTTTAAAGGTCCCTTTCAACCCAAACTATTCTATGATTCTGTACCTCTTAGAAAATGGAACAACTGTTAGTCTATGGATCATGACTTCTGCTTAATACTAATTGTTGTTAAACAGACTTGCTGTAGTCTTCTGCTGTGTGTTTTAATGCCTGCAGTGGAGTCTTGGTCTGACTCTTAACTCCTAGATGGCAGTTATCAGCCATGACTTATTTGCATGTAGTTTTTTTCTTCTTGCCCTTTGGTAAAGTGTATTAAGACATTTGCTGTTATCAGGACTTACTGTACAGTTGTCTTTAGGACTGGATCTGTTGAATTTGCTTTCTCATAGTTGAGAAGCTTTACAGCACAGGCTGCTTCTTTCATGGTCCTTGGAATGGGAAGGTGAGTTTAGAGCACTCAAATGCTGTCTATTCTTATATTTTTCTGTACTCTTGCCCTGGTTATGTATGTGGATGGATGCATAGAGGTGGTTTGTAGCTTATAAAAAATCTGAACATTGCTACAATGAAGTTACAGCTTCTGTTTTCTAGAATTAGATTTGTGAAGGCAAAGAACTTTCTAATTACTGTGTCCCAACTGGGGCTGGGGAGAATTTAAAACCAAAAAAAAACCAAACGACATTTCAAAGAAAGTAAGTCTGTGATAACAATTCTGTAATACTGCATGCTCAGCTAATCTATTTCCAAAGTGTCTTGGACAGTATTTTGTTTGTGCATAGAAATACATTGATTTCTTCCAGTGTTTGGAGTTGACTGTCCAACATAAGTAATTTTTGCACCTAAATAGCTGTAGGATCAATGGTGTGTCTCTAGTACCCAAGTATATTTAGAAGGCATTTGGGTCAGCTTGTACTTATTTTTTGGGAAACAAAACTTCTCTCTTCTTCGTGTTTGTTCCCTAGGCAGGTATTGTTAGCAGTGCCGGTACTGTGGCTGGGCTCAAAATTAGTTCCTCTGCTGCAAGGTTCCACAGTGTATAGAAGCTTGCTTCATTTGCATAGCAACATCTGCAAATGAATAAACAACTTGGAGAAGTTCTTCAGCTCTCTGCTTCCTGGTTTTGTCTTGCAGTAAATCTATATGTTAACTTGACCACAGCAAAATAAGACACCACTGGGCAGGTGTAACCCGTTCAACAAACTTCCCTGCATTACCACTATCTTGGCATATTAAAAGTCATGGTGTAAAATGGCAGTTAAAGGCAGATGAAAGTTGATGTGTGTCTTCAGCCTTCACTGTGTGAAATGTTCCTTAGTTAGAAATCTGTGTGCCTTGAAAATCTTAAAATATGTTCAAAAGCTCACTTTGTTAGGCCTCAAAGACTTTGCGGTTGCTTTCAAAGTCGGGCCACACCTGTGGAGTACTGTGTTCAGTTCTAGTCTCTGCCATACAAAAATGATGTGGACAGACTGGGGAGGCTCCAGAGAAGGGCCACAAAGATAATTAAAGGACTGGGAAGCTACCATATGAGGAAAGACTGAGAGAACTGGGTTTGTTCAGCCTTGAGAAAAGAAGGCTTAGGAGACACCTTATCACCATGCTCCAGGTGATAAGGATGGCTAGAAAGGAGGTAGAGACTCCCTTTCGGCAAGGAGGCACATGGAAAAGGCAAGGGGTGATGAGTGCAAGTTACTCGTGGGGAGCTTCTGATTGGACACAAGGAAATTTTTTCATCAGGAGAAAAATGAGCCATTGGAATAATCTCCCCAGGGAAGTGATGGGCCAGGGTGCTGGGCCATCTTGTCAAGACTCTGCTTTTCCCCAGAAGGGTTGGACCAGATGATTCTTGAGGTCCCTTCCAACCTGGGATTCTGCAATTCTGTTTGTGACAGGTTGATTTAGCTGGTTAGTTTGTTTGTTTTCTGCTAGCTGCTCTGTATGTAAATTAATGAAGCTTACATGCAAAGTAAGTTTTTAGCCTTTAAGACAAGTGGTTCTGCATTGATGTAGAGACTGGTAGTTTTGCTTAAACACGAGAAATTGTCTGATGTTCAGCTATGCTTTATATAAATACTGGGGTTCTTAAAACTGGGTATCTTGTTGCTATGTTTAGCACATTTGAAGTGGTATTTTAATACATTTCAGTTTTTGGTGTTGAAAAACCCCTAAATGGAAACTTTGTATTAAGTAAATGTATTTATTTTCAAGTAATCTTTGCTAAGAAAGGTAACAGGATTTTTATGCAAATCTAATTCTTGTATTAAGGAATAAACCTTGTGAAACTGCTTCGTTTCTCTGTTTTTAATTTTTCATTTTATAATGTTTGGTATCTTCAAAATAACCTTGTTTCACCTGTGCTCATTATGTTGTTGTTTTGTGTTGTTTTTCCCTCTCTTTACAGCAGTTCTGTGGTGTTCTTGGTCACACATTTATGGAGTTTCTGAAGGGCAGTGGAGACTACTGCCAGGCACAGCACGACCTCTATGCAGACAAGTGAACTGTAGAAATTCATTACTACTCCACCAAGAAGCCCCCCTAAGAGTGGTTGACCAGGATAAGAAGTATTGAATTGACATTGGCAGAGCATTTAACAACAGAATTCAGACCTGGATGGGGTAAACCTCAGTGCACTGCCTTTTTTTGCCTCAGTATTACTGGATTGAAGAATTGCTGCTTCTTGTTAGGAGGTTCATTTCATTTCCCATTGCTCCCGACTTCATACTTACAAGCACTGAGAATTTCACGTGGAGTATAGTGAAGTAGACTTCAGTTTCTCTACATCACTTCTGTATTAGATTTTTGTTTTTTATTCCTTTCATAATCTTGTTGCATGTTTAACTAAATCAATATGGCCCGAATGAACCGCCCAGCTCCTGTGGAAATCACCTACAAGAACATGAGATTCCTAATCACACACAATCCAACCAATGCAACCTTAAACAAATTTATAGAGGTAAGGCCATGACACAATTCTTACTGATGTGGGTTTGTTTTGAGTTTTTTTTTTTAATGCCTGAACAGCATGCTATATATTTTCTTTACTAGTTGATAGTGGCTGTGGAAGCCATATGAAGAGGTACTGAAACTGTTCGTGTGTTGACATTTTTCAGATACTGATGCCATGCTTCAAAGACTACAGACAAATCTATTCAAATATACTTTGGCCTTTACAAAAAACATACTTGTGAAAGTGAAACAAATAATTATAATGTATATTGTACCTTAAGTACATTTTTAGGTCTGAAAATGGGAATTATCTGGCAGTTATGTGTAGAACAATATAAAGTTCTGCTAGTAGTAGGAACTCTCATTTAGATTCATCTAAAGTGGTATAACATTTCCTTGCACCTATCGTATAGTGATTAAAAAGAAAATAATTCACTATACACTGTGGATCAGAACCTTAGGAAAAAATATCAGGATTGCAGTATGCTTTCACTGACTATATCCCTTCAGTATTAGCAGATCATGGTTCTGTTGTAGCTTAAGAGAATCCTCTACGTGTCATAGTGTCTACTTGAGTGAAATTTGTGGTGGTACGGGCTCTCTGCATCCAGAACTCTCTGTTTTGGTACATGCTGAAATCGTTTAATGACTAAAGCCAGGTGTCTTGGCATACACCATGAATATCTGAATTTATCACTTAAACCTTGCATCTAGCATATTTGAGCTATAAAGTGCACAGTTAAAAGTGTATGGATGTATGCTAACAATAGATTCCTCTGAAATTACCTCTTGGTAGGATCTGAGTTTGAAATGCAGTCCCTCATTAGCAAGATTTTTAGGTGTATTGTATGTCTATTTTGCACTCAGTGTGGGCTAATTTACAAGAAACATAGTGAGGTAAGATTTGATTGCCTTGATACTCTCACAAGTAGATAAAGTATGCTTAGGATATGCTTCAGTCATTGCCATGTTAAGTTAAAGCATGAATGATGGGTTGTTGCAGAGAAAATTAAGAGTGATTGCCTTTCTGGTTTTGGTTGGTTGGTTTGTTTGTTTTAATGGGAGGGTAATAAGAAAATGCAAAGTTAGATTTTGTTATTCTCTAGTTATAACTCAGTAACTGGAGTAATTTAGTATCCTGTGCTCCTAATTCTGAACAGTAAAAGGTCTTATAAACTTGTTGTTTTAAGCAGAAGGAGAGAAGGGGAAGATTAAAAACCTCAATCAGAATTTTTTTAGTGAAGTATGTAGCTTTGCAAACCAGGAAACTTTCTGTTCCTCTAAGAAGAATGGTCTTTTGGAGATGGACTGCTTGCTTCATCAATATTATCTAGACCTGATTTTAAAAGGAAAAAAAGCCCAATCCAACATCTGCAAACATACCTGACAGTTAAGTTTTGTATCTGCAAGGTATCTGTCATTAGCACACAGCTTTTCAGTTATTTAAGCTTTCTGTGTTCTTCACAAGGTGTCAAGAATTTGTATGAGTTTACTTACTGAAAATTTTGGAATGAGGTAATAAGCTAACCTACTGAGAAAATGAAATGTTAAGTGAAGTCAGTTTGCTCTTAAAGCAGTTTTTTGTTTGTGTCTTCCCCCCGCCCCCACCCCAGGAACTTAAGAAATATGGTGTTACCACAGTGGTAAGAGTGTGTGAAGCTACTTATGACACTGCTCCGGTGGAAAAAGAAGGCATTCAGGTTTTGGTAAGTAGCGTAGAAGCAGAGTTTAAAACCAGTCCACCCCCTCACACCCTCAAAAAAAAAACCTAAAAATTTTGCTTGACACTACCCTGTTAACTCTACAAGTGTATTCCAGCAGCTGATGGAGGTAAAATCTGTACAGATGCTCTTTCTTGTCAGGAAAAAATATCTAGTTTTGCTCAACAAAAACAAATTGAAAAGCATATATGCCTAACACTGCTATATTTATACTATTAGAAAACCATAAGCTTGAGTGGTTCCCTTAACTGTCAGCTCTTGTCTGTTGTGTCCCCTCCTTTTTTGTGTATGCACACAGCATACAAGCATAAAGAGTTCTACCTTACCTGTGTATGTCATGCTGTATTGTAGGATTGGCCCTTTGATGACGGTGCTCCACCATCCAACCAGATTGTTGATGATTGGCTAAACCTCCTTAAAGTTAAATTTCGTGAAGAACCTGGTTGTTGTATTGCTGTACACTGTGTTGCTGGTCTTGGGAGGTGGGTAAAGTTTTAATGATCTCTTGAATTGCCATCCCTGGTCAGACTTGTTAAGATCGAGTACAAAAGTTTGAACCAATGGTTAAGTCACATATTGAGTACTCGAATGACCTCATACTTAGAATTTTCTTGTAATCTGAACTACTTTTATGTCTGTATTAGACTTAAAGACCTTTTAATCAGATGATGCTATTATTACAGCTCTTACGCTAAATCTACTGAATTAAGTAAATATTATTCTTGTATCAAGCATATTGAACAGTGTCCCATTGATAATTTTTGTCTTACATTGTTTTTTTTCTAAATGGACTTGGTTTTTAGACTCTTCTGTAAATTTCCTCTTATCCCCATTTCAGCACTATTACCAGTGTCTTTGTACCAAGAGCATTGTAACTATTAGCCACAAACAAATAATGGTGTTCTGGCACATCAACTTTCATACACCAGCTATTTGGTTGGGGGATGAAAAGCTGAAACATGAAAAGACGTGTTCCAAAGGCCCAGAGCAATGTTTCTGTCTCATTTCTAACACTGAGCCTCAGAATTTTTACGGATAATAATTGTTCGCCACTTAGCTCAGTTCCCTCTGTCTGCTTCCACTATCTTTAAATCCAATTCCAACAGTTGTGAGAACATCATGGTTTTGCTGCTACTGTTCTAGACTACCTGGGAACTAGATCTGTTCAGAAAGTTGCCCTATTTTAGCCATGTGTTGCAGCGCATCCAGTATAAAATGGAGATTTCTGGTCTCACTGTCCATAAGCCTGGCTTATCTACTCTTTGCATTACGGCTTCACAAGTAACAAGAGTTAACTGTAGGGGTGAATGCTACCCAAAAACAAGTCCTTTTCAGCTGCTTACAATGGTATCTGTTGTTTATTCCTCAAAATCAGGCAGTTAACTAGTTGAAAAGATGATCCTAACTTTTTAATCATGCAAGATTTTTTAAGTGGTTTTGTGTGTTTAGGGACTTAAGCTTGCTACTAGATGCACAAGTTTGTTGTTAGTGTGTGGCATTGGGTTTTGCCTCCCCTCCTCCCCCAATAAATTTGAAAATTGTATTGGAGTTTCATTTGTGTCAAACTTTACTAACTGAAAAATATATTCTGTCAGATGAAAAATACTGTGGCAAGCAACAAAATCCTCAGGGTGTGCAGCAGCCTGGGGGTTGAACCTGTTCCTGAACTTGACACTAGTTCTATTACTTGTTGGGTTTTCTTGAACCTTCTTTGGAGTCCTGACTGCTTTTTAACATGCTTGCTTGTGGGAATAGAAACCAATATGCTTTGAAACAAATGGATAAAAATTACTTGCTGTTGTCCTCTCCTATACTTAAAGTCAGATGAACAAAGCTAAAGTTGGCCAGAGTTGACTTAAACCCCTTTCTTAATGAGGATTTGTGCCTTGGAAATAGATGATATAATGGCTCCGTTAATGTAGAAATGCTTTCTGCCTGTCTTTTTTACTTGTCCCCGGACAAAACATCAGGTACCCAGGACAGAAAAGAGATCTGGGGAAAGTAAACTTTTATGTGTTCTAAGTATGTATTGGCAAATGCTAAACCAAATCTGGTTTTGTTTTGGTTTTTTTGTTTGTTTTTTCCCGTGTCGTTGTTACCAGAGCTCCAGTCTTAGTTGCTCTTGCACTGATAGAATGTGGAATGAAGTATGAAGATGCAGTACAGTTCATAAGACAGTGAGTATGAAACTAATACCTAGCTGTCTCCAAGATTTAACATGTTAATATAATCTTGGGCACTAAAGGAAATTCAGAATCCTGTTCTTATATTTTTAACTCTTGCTTTTTTGTTTTTGTAATATATTTAGCGCATCTGAACTTATTAACATATATACTATGTGTTTAAAGTATCTGTTACCTATGTGTTCCTGTGGAAACCAAAATGAGTAACTAATTATATAAGCCTTTTTCTTTTTTTAAAAAGCAACACAAATAAAAAAAACCCAAACCATACAGTAAAAAAAAAACCACCCCACACCAAAAAACAAAAACCCCTAACTTTCCATTAGATCTTCAGGGTTCTCTTCATTATTTGTGTATGTGAGAAGCAGAATACCTTTGAAATTTAGATTCGGTCTACTTGCTAGAGCTAATGCTCATTCGTGTTTGTGGATCCTTTCTTCTGTGTTAGATCAAAGTGTGTTAAACAATTTCTACTAGTCTTTTGGTACCATACTGAAGAAAAATATTTCCTTATTTATTCCAACTTGCACACTCAATGCCTTAATTTTGCAAGTTTCAACTATATTTAAAAGAAGCAGCAGCTCATATAAATGGTATCAACAATACCATTGCATAACTGCCAAGCCATTAAAGAATTAATTTCAGCTTGCACGTCCTAACAGGCTTGTATATACGAAGTGAGGAATAGGAAGCCTAGTACATGTTCCAAATACTCAACAAAAATGTAACCTTCTTTCACACAATCCTGTTTTGAAAAAGCTAAGAAAGCTCAATTCCTGTTCAACTTCTTAGGAGATGTTACAATGTTTAGTAATATTATATTAATATTGCAATATTCTTCATAATTACTTTCAAAGACTGAATAACTTCCACTGTCTCACATTTGCTCTATAAATTCCTTTTGAAGTTGCTTCTAAAGATCTTAGTGTAAAATCTTGGGCTTTTGTATATCAGAGGCTAAAACGCTAAAATGCTATGTACTCCCTTGAGCATATGGTCCAATCATGTGTTTGTGAAAGGAAGCTACCACCCTTTTTCCTGGCAATTAACTTTTAATTATCCTTATTTTGGATACAGTCTTGGCTTAATGATTTTTTTTTTCCAGTGACCTAAAAATATTTTTCTCTGGTTGGTGATATTTCACTCGGCAGTAGATTAATGTTCTGTTTAAAATATTTTCCTCTTCCATCTAGGAAGCGACGTGGAGCTTTTAACAGCAAGCAGCTTCTGTACTTGGAGAAATACCGCCCCAAGATGCGTCTGCGCTTTAAAGACTCCAACGGTCACAGAAATAATTGTTGTATTCAGTAAAGCTCAACAGCCTATAGTACTTCTTTGGGAATAAAGGATGGAAACTAGAATTAAGCAGACTGCATGCCAAAGACATCAGTCTGATATTTTTATAGTAGTAAAGGAAGCTTCCTTAGGAGTATTTAATAGGCTAAAGGCTTAGTAGTAATGCAACTTCTATGTTTAGATCAATATCCATCTGTTTGGAGATCCAGTAAATGTTTTTGCTGTATGCTGTTTCTGAGCTGTCTCCTTGTTCCTTAATTACCAGTTCAAATATCCTTTAATCATGCCATTGAGTCTTACCCACCTTGTTTCAACTACTAAAAATTGGGATACTAAAATAAATCAATCTGTAGAGAGATTAGGTGCCAAAATACTCAGCATATCAGCTACATGTTTCTCCTTGTAAATGAGCGTAGCTCTGACGTGAGAACTACCAGCTTATCTGGACCTTACTGTCTGTTTTTCTACAGTCATTTCAATATTGAATAATACAGCCTCTAAGGTAGTCTTGCCTGCTCACTGTATGTTTTGTCTCCCACAATCGCACTAGAGTTATCAGGATTTGCACAGTCTGTGTTTTTAATACTATGAATTAACAGCAACTTTTTATCCCAGTGTCTGTACTTTTCTGTTATCTGAACCTTTCCATTTTACAAATCATTACTCTGGTTACTTATGTAGAAAATCTTTTGAATTGTACAGAAGCACACAAGTCTTTAATGTCTCCAGACAAAAAGCCTTACAGTAAAATTAATGTTGGCACTTCATGTGCAACTTAACAGAGGGCCTGAAAAGGTTGGGAGGGGCTATTTAATATTTCTAGTAAAATGTTGCCTTTGTCTTGTGCAGGAAGTATAGAATATGCCCTTTACTTTAGTAAATATTTTTTTAAAACGTAGAAATGCTTTGTTATTGTAGCTAAAAATTCTTAATCAGAAAATTTCTGAAAAATCTCGTAGTTTCTTTTACTGTACCTATTGAAAGTTGTTTACCAACTATTGCTTTGTTGAAGGTGTGATTTTATTTTATTTTTTTCTTTCGTTTTTTCTCCTTGAGTTTCTGCTATGATTTGGGCAGACCTCTGTAATATTTTGTATGCCTTTCAAGCTGCGTAACTTAATATTTGGATACTTGATAATTTGTTTTATTATGTAATTGATAAAATGGTGATGTGTATTAATGTTAGTTCAACCATATATTTATACTGTCTTGGGAATGTGTGGTTATAGTTCTGTGGGAGAAATAATTTTGCCAGTGTTCACCAGCTTGTAAAATCTAGTGCGAGAGCTTAAACATCTAAATAAATACTGAAATGCACTTACGAAGTTTGCTGAAATGCTCATGACTTTCACTTATTTTTGTGTACTTTGTCAGCAATCTTGAGGAGCCTAAATTCAGAATCTCTCTAGGCACCTCTCTTCTTTTTTTTCTTTTTTTTCTTTTTTTTCTTTTTTTTTTTTTAAATCTGGGCTGAATGTCCCCTTTGCTGTAATGTTCGCTGTTTGTTTTACTCATAAATAAATGTGGACAAAAATTAATAGTAGAAAGTATGCTATTTCTTTATATAGCTTACTTGTGACATCTCTTCCCCTGTACTAATATGGGTTACTTGCATAGTGTTCCTGAAACTGTCTTTGCAGTATATGCAGAAGAGTATATGCATCTGTCAAGCATGGACAACACTTGCATCAGTAGCATTATAATTTAATTACAAAATAGTGTGATATAATGCTTTATTGTGAAAACTGAAGCTATGTCCAAACTGGAAGGTACTCTCAGTAGCCAGCTTAGGTGCTGTTCTTACTGATGGTCATAAGCTCAGGCCTATGTCTGTTTAAAATTAACCTATGGTTAAATGTACTTTGTCTTTCTAAATGGTGAGGTGGGCTGCTATGTACAACATGAGCTTCAATGACACTTCAGAAGGGTTGCTTTTGGAAAGGTATAATCTCATAAAGAGCACTGTGTAATTCTGTATGATTTATAAGTGTCTCAAATTGAAAATAATTTAGTTTAGTCTCTAAAGTAGTAAAATAAACTCTTTAACTAGTTCATTTTTTTCTTTGGAAGTTAAACTTGGTTTAGGGATTATTTTGATTAAAGGAATACAGCTTCATTTGGCTGAGGGAATTAAGGTCTTTTCTTCTGGAAGGATATCTGAAATCAGCAATATTTCTGTTCCCCAAGTGGACTAGACTTTAGGAACAATCGCAAAGACAAAACCTTAAAATTCTATAACTTAGCAGTACAGCAAGCTGATGCAAGTACTGGTTTAACATAGATTACTATCCAAATTGAGTTAAAAATGTTTATTCATGGAACTAGGAGGAATCTGTAAAACAATTACAAGTAAAATGCCTGTGAATTTCTTAAAATTATTAGTGCAATATCTCTACATTCATCAGATGTTGCTGTGCCTTCACAGGATTTACATGGGTAAGGAGGGATGCATTTAGGTTAAGAGCTTTAAAAAAGAGCAAAGATAAAGTCAACTTCTGAACTGTTTCCACAATTGGGCATAAATCCCTAAGGAGCAGAAAATGTTTTCTTTTGCCTAAACTCTGGTAGGTTTTAGGGGCTAAAATGTTGACTGTACTCAAAATGTGAAGACAGAAGATGAAAGAACATAAAGCAAGTTAAATAAAATTCAGTGTGCTTTATATGAGTTTACAAATAAAAGGGAAGAAAAGCTTATATGGAATTACTCATATTTGCTTAAAGCTAAAGTTTGCCATGAAAGACACACTGTTAATGTTACATATTAATTTCAGATACTTAGAATTTCTGACTATATAACTGTTTCATCTTTTCTTCAGGAATTTTGTTGTGGCAGTACTTAATTACATGGTAACACATTATTGTTTACTAGACCATGTTGTGCTGTGGACCTGAGGGCTTGGGTAAGTATGGTTTGTAAATGGTGGTAGTATTTATAGGATTCCTTAGCATGTAGTAGAAATTAAATATTTATGGGAAATAGATGGAGAGCATGATCTTGCAATTACTGCCACAGAAAACTGATGGGGTCTCTGTATTCTGTCATGTAGTCCCTAAATAACACTGTGGAAAGATAGTCAAACAAGATAGTCTGTTACGGGATATCCAAAATCAGTTATAAACTTATATGTGGTTTTTTTTTTGAAACTGATTCTTGGAAGTGCTAAGCAGTCAGTTCCAACTGAAGCCTGTAAACACTGTACTTAAATATATGTGAAATTATAGTAATACATTTCTGAACAGTCCTGAAGCATTTCAGACTGATACACAAAACTAGTTATTACTTCTGACTGTTAATCTCCCTGGTCTTCAGTTATCTGCATAAAAATCCAATCAAGTCTTCGCATAAGGAGGGCAGTTGTGAAGATAAGCAGTAATTTCTGAAGTAATGAGGCCCATCTGTGTTATTGCAAAACAAACGGTAGGAAAATGTGTAATTCTGTATTGAGTACACATTCTAAATTAGACTCAAGATCTTCTTTGGCCATAAGTAGTATGAAGTAATCCTCACGTAATCATATGCTAAGAGAGATACCTAAGTAGGTTAGATGTAGAGCTCTTTAAAGGTGACAGCATAGTCTGCAAAGGGTGCATGGGATAGCAAATTCAGTGTGCAATGTTGGTATCTGCAGGCAGATTAAATAAATCACACCTAACGTCTTAAGTGCAATACTTTAAAGTATCAAGTGACGTATTGGGGTGTTTCTCTCAAAGTACCCAGCTTTTAATGTGCAATAAACATTTGATTTGATTTTTATTAATACGGATTTATTCTGCAGGTAACCACAGCAAGCCTTAGTAGGCATTATTTTCCTCTTGATGATCACCTGCATGAATGCAGTAATTTTGATAGATACTGTTCTAATGTGTTCTGTCCTCAATGCATTGATAATTCTCTCAATAACAACACAAGCTACTTATCAGTGGAAAACATCTTTGTGAGGTAATAGTGGTTAAATAGTGGTCTGACAAGAAACGATAGGGATGGTGCCAGAAGATCAAGTTGCCTGCTTCAATTTCTGATTCAAATGAGAACTCTTCCAAAGCGTAGCTGAAGAAAAACAGATACCACAATGGTTAGATACAGGGGAATGCTTAATCTAGTTTTAGGGTTTGACTGCCCTCTCAGTGAATATTCTTCTCTTGGTAGCTAGTCAGAATTTTCCTGGATGTTATTTGCCTGCTTCTTCCAGTTTTTTATTGGGACCTCCAAAAATCTCTCTTACCTACATCCTCCTGATAGGTAGCCAAGACAGCAGTAAAATTCCCTCGTCAGCTTCATCTCAATATACATAGATCTCTCAATATGCTTTATGTTACAAGCCTTTAATCATCTCAGTGATCCTCCACTGGGGTTCACTCCAGTTTGTCAATGTTTTTCTTCTTCTGGGGAGCTTAAAACTAGACAGTGCTCAAGATGTGGTGTATAATCGCTTCCCTTGACCGGCTGCCTGCTCTCTTTCTGATGCAATCTTTTTACTCAATTTGTCCACCAGGTCCTGTACACAGAGCTGATTTTGTCAGTTGACCCCCAGCGTGTACTGGTACATAGGCTACTACATCCCAGTTGCAGAACTTAAAAACATAAATTACATCTGTTTCTTCATCTACTGAAGCAATCACCTCATCATATGCTATCAGATTGGTCAGACATAGCTTGACCTTGGTAAATCCAAGTTGGCTTGTACACAATCCCTTCTTTTTACTTATAAATTATTTCCAGGAGGATTTGCTCCATAATCTTCCTGGGAAAGGAAGAGAGACTAATGGGACTGTATTTCCCTCAATCCACTTTCATGCCTTTTTTGAGGTTGTGCATGAAGTTTTCATTCCTCCCAGTCATCAGATAACCTCCCTAGTTACCAAGACATTTCAAAAATGAGTATAGTCTTAAAACAACTTCAGCCCACTCCCAACAGTACCCTTGCATGCATCTCATCTGGTCTGGTTAGCTAATTCTCCTAAACATTGCCTTTCTCTACTGTGCCTCAATGTTCAACAAGATGATTTTGTCTACAAAGTTTATAGAAATGAGATGTAGAATAAGAATACTTCACATGGAAGCAGTTTAAAAGAGCTTTGCATTTTCTAGCTGGAGAGACTGAAAAATGTCAATGTCCAAACTTGGAAAGAACCAACTCTTCACATTTCAAACTCATAGGCAAAAGGTGCTGATCTCTTCTGCCTGGTGTCTAGTGATAGGGTGTGTGGGAGTGGTTCAAAGCTGTGTCAGGGGAGGATTACATTGGATATTAGGATGTCTTTCTTTATTAAGAGGGTGGTCAAACACTGGAACGGGCTTCCTAGATAAGTGATCAATGCCCCAAGCCTGTCAATGGCAGAGGCATTTGGACAATGTCCTTCTAACATGCTTTAGTTTTTGGTAAGCCCTGAATTGGTCAGGCAGTGGGGCCAGATCATCACTGTAGGTCACTTCCAACTGAAATATTCTATTCTAATGTATCATGCCAAAGTCAGAGGCAAGTGCCCAGGGGCACAGCTTTTTGTCTGTTGTAGCTAAGGGCGGGACTGAGCTTTGCAACTGCAGTTGTCTCTCTACACAAACAACCTCACTCCCTGAGGAGCACTGGGAACAGAGGCCTGTCTGTCAGCAGGATGCCGAGGCTAGGAATGGATTTACTGTAGACTTTTGATGTGCTTGCGATGCACAGCAGCATCCTTATGAGCACTTCACATCATAGCTCTGCAGGTTCCCACTCATTCAGGCTGCAAACACAGTACTGTATAGCTGGAGGTTAGTGAGTTCAGTATCTATAGATGGGGGGGGGGGGGGGGGGGGGGGGGAGAGAAGGGCAGCTTTGGACCTGTGATAGTAACAAATTCTGAGGAGAAAAAAAATAGGTGGAATAAAATGCAGAATGGATTTTTCCAGAGGTGGTTATGCCATGCTAGAAATTATTAGACTGCAGAAGGCATTTTAGTAGAATAGTTTTAAGGTAGAGAAAGCAGGAGACAGTAACAGATAATAATGAAAAGCTGGAAAGAGACGTTGAGTGGAATTTCTCAATGATTCAGGAAGTGCACTCCTTCTTGTGTGTGTATGTAAATATATGATAATATATTATCATACATAAAACTACATACAATAATATATCTATATAGATACAATTTTTTAATTGCATTTTCATAAGACCTAGAGCATGATCAAGAATTGTGCTGAGGAAGATCGGAATGGCATGCCTAGTCCTTGTTACAGCTGTCCAACTGTGATGGTGCTCCTATCCTAGGCCATACTATGAAACCAGTACCATTGTTGCTTTGTTTTGCAATGTAGAAGCCTGGAAAGCACAGGAAACTGGGAAAGTTTGGTAGATCCTAGTGCCTCGTACATTCTGACCCTGTACGTCCACCTGGGAACAAAACAATTTCCCCACAACACCTGGAGATGAGTCAGGGAGATAGAATGGCTGGGCACCCTGCAACTATATCCATAACTCCTGAATACTCTGGACAGAGGCCAATGGGAGACCACAACCCCCTGGGGAAAGAGCCAAGCTAACCTGACAAGATTAATGGCCACAGTGGAAAAGTACTAGCCTAGTACTGACCACAGTCAATCATCTTGCAATCCTGTAAATACTGATCTTAAGTGAGACCCATTGGAGCTCTCTGGCATCTCAGTGGAATGAGTCTCGGTATCTCCCCCTGAGCTGGGACATCTCTCAGGACAGACTTTGACCATCTGCTGGTAAAGCTGATGAAGGGACTCATTCTCCATCTGTGAAGCCCAATGAAGGGAATCACTGTCTGCTTTTATTAAACTGACAAATGGAGATGTATTTACAATCTCTGGGATTTTTTTCAAAAGATCCTGTAGATCTGGGGGTGCTCAAATTTACTTTAACCTCTACAACTGTATACAACTGCATGTGTGTGTGTGCGCACACATGCATGTTTGATATGCTTCTGATTAGTAATTTTGTTAGATTGTATGTGAATCACTGCATTTACCGTGATCGATTCTTTGTTTTGATTCAGCATTATCGGCCTCCAAATTTTATCAGTGTTAATGTATTAGAATTGCTGCTACCACTAACTTCAAAAGCACAAGGTTATACCAAGCACTTTACTAGAGGTCTCAATACCTGAAGATCCTTAGACATACACTATTGACCAGGTCTGGAATTAGAGGCAGATCTAACCTTGTTCCCCAAAAGAGTTCAGAGGGCAAGGGGGTCTGTTCTGAACCTCATGACTTGATGGATTTCCCTTTATCGCTAATATTCTCAATCTCCCTGACATTCTTACTCATTAACCATTCACTGGGTCTAAGATTGGATCTAGCTGCACCTAGGTTCCTCTCTGAGAAGTTTTAGAAAGGAAAGGGGTCCATTGTGAAATCCTAGTAACTCAATGGGTGGACAACCCTTACACCTCCACCCCCCCATTTCCCCCTCCCAATCAACCCCTGTGAAAATCACCTTATCTCAGCCCCAAATCATTCTACTGCATATATATATATACACATTATACACCTACATTTATTTGCACAAGATCATAACCATTTTGTTTTCTTAGTTGCATATATTTACTCATATAAATATTGTAATCCTATTACTTTTTTTAGTCATTTTGCCTTGTAGTAGGTAACATAGTGACCTTGCTATCAAACTGGACCTCGATTAATCTTTGTTGTTTCTTTGCTATACTCTACAAAATCTACCTAATGTTATTAAACCATTAATCTTTCCTAATAAATTGTATGGCTGCTTCCATCTGTCTAAGGTGTGTTCCACTCATTCTGCAGCAAGCAGTCCTAAGGCTCTGAAACAAGTCATTTAAGCAATTTAAAGGGGAGCCTTTCTTGCAGACCAATCCCCACTACAGCAAGATAGATGAAATTAAACTAAAGCATTTATGTTTAAAACATTTCTTCTCCAGCAGCCCGAAAGACTTTTAGCAATATCAAATTCAAACTTTGAATCTTTTAAGGTCTTTTCATTTGATTTTTGCTTTCCAGAGTGATGTATCGTATATCCTTCACTCAAAAACTAATTTCATAGAATCATGGAATGGTAGGGGCTGGAAGGGACCTCCAGAGATTAAATCCAGCCCCCCTGCCAGCACAGGAACACCCAGGGCAGGCCCCACAGAAACAGATCCAGGAAGGCCTTGAAAGTCTCCAGAGGAGATTCCACAACCTCTCTGGGCAGCCTGTTCCAGTGCTCTTGACACCCTCATGGGAAAAGTTTTTCCTCATGTTGAGGTGGAACTTCCTGTGCCTCAGCTTGTGACCATTACCTCTCATCCTATCACAGGGTACAACTAAAAAGAGACTGCCCCTTCTACTTGACACCCACCCTTCAGATATTTGTAATAAGATCCTGTCTTCTCTTTTCCAGGCTAAACAGCCCCAGCTCTCTCAGCCTTTCCTCATAAGAGAAATGTTTCAGTCCTTTAATCATCTTCATAGCTCTCCATTGGACTCCCTCTAGTATTTCACTGTCTCTCTTGAACTGGGAAGACCAGAACTGGACACAATACTCCAGATATGGTCTCACTAGTGCAGAGTAGAGGGGAAGGAAAACCTCCCTCAACCTGCTGGACACACTCTTCTTTATGCACCACAGGAGACCATTGGCCTTCCTTGCCACAAGGGCACATTGCTGTTCCAGGGATAACTTCTTGTCTACCAACACCAAGGTCCTTCTCCATGGAGCTGCTTTCCAGCAGGTCTACCCCTAAAATTTTGTATTATTATTATTTTTTCTTAGTCTTTATTTATAAATAATCTTTCTTTATTTGGAATCATGTGATTAAACAATTTTCTTATTTCTCTATGGTGGTCACCTTAAGGTCTCTTTCTTCCATGCTCTGATATTCAACAGAACAGCCCCACAATCCAACAGTTCCAGCAAAAAGGCATTCTGACAGTCTCTACTTCCAGCACCATGCTTGCACCCCTGCTACTGGATGCAATATCACACTTGTTGGCAGGAAGAACACTTAAGACAACTGGTTATCAAACATACACAGACCGTAGAGATGAAGGGAGAGTATGTGTGCGAAGGAAACACAATGCTTAACTTTAGTGGAAAAGCCAAGAGGAAATCTCACAAGTCAGAAACCAGTCTTACAGAAAGCTTGTACAGCTTTTAATGCAAAATACATTGTGTACACACTACAATGTGTATGAATAAAGCTATAGGAATATATATAATGTATATGAATAAAAATTTCTTAAAATAATAAATGATGTGTCCTCAGACCTCTCTTTACAAATATACAGAAAAAACCCCTAAAACTCTGATAAATATCAAATGAGCATTTATTCAAAAGAAATTGTTTCACTGTCTTTTACTACCATATGATTTCCTCCACAGAACATAAAAGGCCTCTTTTGTTCTAACTATCATAGTTTGTTTTCCTGTAGCACTCCAAAACGTCAATCCAGGACCCTCATTTTTTTCCTGGTTTACACAAATCTTTGAAAATAACTGCAAGTCTGTCTTGTCTTATGAGATAGTAAGGGTTTTTTTTTGGTTTTTTTTTTTTTTAATTTTGAATCTGTGTATTCCATTGCATAATTCTTAATAAATAGCTTGTAGCTTCTGTACGTTCCATCTCTCTACTAAAACCTACCCTTAATCATACAACTAATGGCTAAACATTCTTTATCTTCTGAACATCACCTTTGTTCCCCCAGCTGTATTGTTACTTTTAAAAGCCACAGTCCCTTTCACCTGTGGATCTGAATTGTTTTCTGCTGCTTTCTAGAGTATGACATGCCATTAGTGTTTGAGCAAATGACTGGCAGCTGCTGACAAGTCTTTATGTGGGGAAAGAGAATGATCTTACCTTAAACCTGGTGTGAATTGGGTAAAGTGGAGTATGTTCCTGTATTAATTATGTCAAGGAAAGGTTGTCAATGAAAGAAAAAATAGTGTCAAAATCAGATATTCTTAATAAAAAGATGTGCATTTTCACTATGGGACTTGAAAGTTTTAGATTATTAGCTGTTATTTTTCCGAGTGTGAAAAGGTAAAAGAATCCTTAGTACAACACGAAATAGAAAAGATCTGAAGAAGTAAGTTGTATATTTTGTTAAGGATACTAGATCACAATAATTTACATCCAATAGACTTCAAATGAGCTAACTATATAGGTTCCAGAACTACTGATACTGGCAAATCCTGCATATTGTCAACAGGCAGTCTGATCTTCAGCCTGAGAAAAATAATCACAAATGTGGTATGAAAGGCAGTTATCTAATTATTAAGATCTACAAATGCAATATTTATGACTTTTCTGAAAACAGACAACAGAATAAAATAAGCTTGTTCAGTGTTGTAAATTCAGCAGACAAGTGCAACTGCTGCTGTAGTATATAGACTTTAATTTCCTTCAGAGGTCTAATTCCGCTTTGTATGACATTCTAAGAAGTTATGTAATTTACAAAATAAATGCAATGTTTGATTTTTAAAATCATTTCAATCTAGTATCTTGAGAAAATTCAAATAGACATACTCAGAAAAAAAAAATAAATCCTGAAACACTTTGCTTGAATAGTTATTGGCCTACTGCTACAGTATCTCAGCTTCTGACAGTAGCAAATACTACCTTGCATCGTGAGACAAAACCTGTTAGTCTGCTACCATATGCAATAACCTCTTTATCCGGTTAAGCATGAGGAGCAATCTAACTCCCTTCTACATTTTGACAACTAGAAAACTAGTAACTAACACCCAAAAGCGAGCCATGCTTAAGAGCAGTAAAATATTTGACTGTGTATAGTGTATTTTCAAAAATATCACTTGGAAAAAAACAAGGAAGAAAGGGGAAGGCTTTAAGCAGGAACCTCTGGAAAGAGTTTTGGTTGGAAAGAGACTTGGAACTATAAGCAAAGAAACTGCCTTCTGCTGCTGCGGCTTTCTCTTGTGGTCAGGGCACTAGTCAACTGTTTCCTGAAAATAAATGAGTTGTTTTCCAATGGAAACGACTTGCAAGATCTGGACTACTACCAAGTAGCTTAGGCATTAAGGGACAACACAATAAAAAAATCACTAGGAAAGATAGCAGATGGTGCAGCTGTTACCTGTGTATAGCTGATCTGTCATATACAAAGGTCTCTGTAACACTTAGTAAAAACAAAGAAAATGGCACAAAGGACAGTTTAATGTTAAAGTAAACCATAACATAGGTGCTACGGTTGCGCAAATTCGCTATATATGTGACGAGCAATTGTGACTGTAAAGTGACCGGCACAATGTGGGTCACAGCAAAAGAGAAGTATCCAAACTATTAAACTGAGATGGGTCACTCCAGTTATGTGACTTTTGAAAGTGTAAAGAACGAACTGAATAGGTCAATGAACAATGATGCGATCACTAGCAGCTTTGCCTGCTGCTTGTGTCAAAAGTAATGAGATCAAAAGGGTTGAATGCCAGAAAATGCGTGATGCAAATGTGTTTAACTGAATTTCACTTCAGACATCAATTTCATTTCTTAGTATAATCTCTATAATGTATCAGCGTTTTATCACCTTGTTGAAAGAGTGTGCCTACAATGGCTTTGAAGAAATTAGTGCCGCCAGCCCAGTAGCTCAGTTCTGTGCCATCATAAGAAGGCAGTATTTTTTTAAAGATGCTTGCCTTGGAAAGGAGAATTTCTCAAACCAGAAAAGCACAGAAATAAAATTGGGGAAATAAACCCTTGTGGAGATTTGAATAAAGTTGATTTAAAAAGGAGACAGAGAAAAAAAAAATTCAGTCAGGGTAAAAACTGTGTTCTGCTTCAAAGGTGTTACTATGTTGTTGCACCTACCCTGTGTAGTGGCTGACAATGTCCTCATGTTACCATGCCTTCAGTTCAAAGCCTCCTTCCTATCTTACTGTGATGGCAGCAAGAGGAGTATTTAATGTATTTCAGCCCTTATAGCGCCACCGAAGGCCCTAGAGAACACACATCTCAAAGACTCAAAACAGAATTGAAAAAAAAGAAACAAAAAGAGAACCAATCCATTTTGGCTTCCTCATCTTTTCGTTATTTTGTCTTGACATAGGAAGTTTGCATTTCATTACAGAATATGAGGAATATGTAACGGCAGTGTTAATATACATCCATTAAGAAGATAATTATCAATTTTTATTTTTAGAAATAATGTTCAAAATCTGTTTCTCCTCTGGGGCATATTCAATTTGAAAATTTGTATATGCAATAAATCCTCAGTATTGCATTTTATACCAGCTATATTGCTCTGAAAGCAGCATAATATATATTGCATTTAACTAATGCTAGAACGCAAACTAAAGAGTCTTTCTCAGATAACGTTACATAGAGACTAAATTACTTCAGGTTCTGATGACCTAACAAACTCACATCATAAAAGCACCTTCAGGGGGGACTTGTGTGCACATGTGCCACAGATACCTATAGTGCACGTGGAGAGATCGTTACCAGAAAAAGGCCAAGGAGAAATTGCGTTTGCGGAGGCAGCATGAGACACGTCTCTCCCCAGGACTGACGGGCTCTGAAGACTCTTCCTGTTCAACGTGGCAAACCGAGAGTTGAAGGTGTATCTGCCCAAGTCCGCCAGCGCGCAGGAAAGACCAACAAGAAGCAGGTTGTGTAACACGGACTGCGCAGAGCAGCGTGGCAGATGCTATTTGCAAAGGCCGCAGGATGACACACGCAACGTCAGAACAGTGCCGGGTCGGCCATGCTCAGCTGAGGCAGCGGCCTGTGCCCCGCTGCCCCGTGGTTAACGGGAAAACCTGCAGCCCTCCCGGCCACCCTCCACCGGCCCGCAGGCGGCGGCCTGTCAGCCGAGGCCACGGGGCCGCCCCCAAGCGCTTCTCGTTGTTTCGGCACCCAACCGCCGCCAGAGTGCCCAGCACCCTTCCGGGTGAGCTACGGAGGTCGGCCCTGGTGACAGCGCCTTCGCGGGACCTGACACGGCAGGGATATCACGGGTCTCACGGGGAAGAGGCCGCAGGCTATGTGAACCACCCGAAACACGCCTCCCACCCCCCGGCCCGGCCCCTTGCCCCACCGGGGACGCGCTCCCGGCAGTCCCCAGAGAGACACGGCCCCGGCGCCTGCGCAGCTGCGCTCCTGCCCCCCTCCCTCCGTCAACAGCGCCGTCACGTGAGCGGTCGGGCACGGCGCGGCGCCGCTCGCCTGACGCCGCGGGGGCGCGCTTACGGGGCAGCGGGCACGCGGCCGCCACCGCGAGCCGAGCCGAGCCAGGCCAGACCAGACCACACCACCCGGGCCGGGGGAGGGGAAGCTCGCGCGCACCCCCGTTCCCACAGGCCGTGGGGGTGCGCGCGCCGCCCTCTCTCCCTTCGGCGCGGCCGCCGTGTCCTTCCTCCGGGGCAGCGCCGGGCGGCGGAGCAGGGTGAGTTACCGCCGCCGGGCCGCGCCGCGGGCTGCGGTAGGCAAACGGGGGAGAGTTGAGGGTGAAGGGGCCCGTCGCGTCGCGCAGCCTCGCCCTGCTTTCGCTAGGGCGCGGCGGGTGGCCGTACCGGCCTGCGCTTAGGTGGGCCGGGCCCGGGCCCGGGCCTGCCGAGGCGGCGGGGCCGCGGCCTTGCTTGGCCTGGCCTGGCCTGGCCTGGCCTGGCGGCAGGGCCCAGCGTGGCGGATCGGCCCGGGGGGGACGCAGCCTGCTTCTGCCACGGCGCCGCCGGCACGGCCTGGGCGCGGAGGCGGCGGCGCCGCTGGTCCTTGAGCAGAGGCGGCCCGCGGTCGGTCTGCCTGCGGGCCTGCGGGGCGCTCCACGGGCGAGCCCCGGCTGCTCTGTTCCGCCCGAGCGCGGCCCCGCGGGGCTGGCGCTGACCTTGCAGAGGCTGAGCCCCGCGGGCCCCGGGCCGGCCGGGGCCTGGGCTCCTCGCCCTGCCACCTGACATGGCGCTCTGTCTCTGGCCTCGCTGCCTGCGGTGGCCTCTCCCCTCCCCGCCCGCACCGGCGTCCATCCCGAATCCTGCTGCGGGCTCTTTGGCCAGAGCCGCGGTGATGCTGGCTTTCCCCGACCTCCTTCTCTGTTCCTCATTTGCTGTGTCTTGTCCCTTCCTGCCTCTTGAGCCGCTGATGTCCCCTTTGATTGCCCCATACAAATCTGAGGAACAAATACTAATTTAGACCCTGCTGTTCTTTCTGCTATTGGTCTGACCTGTTCCGGGCTCCTCCTCCCATCTCCCAAACTTAGCATCATCAACAATTTCTGTGTTTAACTCTTGTGTATAGTACCCACTGTGGCAAGTGCAGGAGAAGATGTGGTCATCAGCAATATCCGAGGGATTCAGTGGCCTGGTGGTATTTCCAGATCCTATTTTTGGATTAAGTACTCTTTCTGAGGAAGTGTGTCCATGCTTCTTGCTTGCTACTGGAATGCAAATAATATCTGTAAGGCTGTTGCTCATGTGATTGTGAGTGTGCTTTCTATATGGTCTGCACCACAGAGACTTGTTACAGCCATGAGGTTTGGAAGAAGAAGGGCACACTGTGTATAGTGTAGGTTGAATTAATAGAAATAGCCTTCAGAATGAAGCACAAAATTGAGAAAGGGAATAGAGGAACATGGAATGACAGCAGCTGTACCATACAAATTGTAGTTGTGATGTTGTCTTCTATGTAGCTGTTAATCCATTATGTAATTTCTATACAGTTGCTTTTATAAAAATGGATACTATCGTCACTAAACAGTGGAAATATTGTAGGATTAAATGTAAGGATTGTAAACATATGGCATCTCTAACACCACTAATTCTTGGTTTGTTTTCCTTAATATTTTTTTACGGTTTGGGACACATTATAAGGGACATCTTGAAAACCTGGATTTTGTATCTATTGGAGTAATCCAACATTGAGTGGTCTTTGCACTTAGTATGTTGTCCACAATGAGCTGCCACTCAGCTCTCTTCTTGCTTTACCAAGTAGCTTTTGATTTTAATTTCATAGTTAGCTTTAAAGAATATACGTAAAGTGTGGAGTTCTGAACACCTAGATTTTTTTTCAGCTGCCATTGCCTGTTACTCGTTCAGTTTTTAAGTGCTTTTTGCATTTGCAAACTCTCAGGAATTTCAAGCAGCTGATAGGGCACCTAACTACAAACCATATTTGCTAGATCTAATTCAGTGTAGTTAACTGAAGTAATTAACACAATGACAAGATGTTTCTAAGAAAGCAAAATCTTTAAAAAGTCTGTTATTTTTATCTGATGTACTTTTATGATTTCTTTTTAGAAGGCTTAACTTTATCTCATGGAGTAAATATTACTCATGTTGTGCAAAGAGCTGAACTGGTCTATGCTATATGAATTCTTTTCTAGCTATTAATGGAAGTTTGGGTTTTTTGCAAATTGATTTTCCCTGGTCAACTTAAATATTGTTAAATCTAAGTCTTAAAAATACTAAGGGTAGATAAATTATTCGTAGGAATTAATAGACTCATTGTTATATTATTCAAGCATATTAGTTCAGAAACTTTTATGACAAGGGAATATTTTTTAAGGGTTATATTATGAAGTAACAATGATAAAGTCCTCTAAATTCGGATATGAATGTTCATTATATATCAGCAAAAGGTGAAAAATACAGACAGCTTCTGACAACCACCTGAGTGGTGTCAATGTAGCTACATGATGGATAGTATATTTCTGTGGAAAACTTCATGAGGCTCAGCCATTAAGCTTCTAACTATTTCTGAAGAAATAACTAATTCTGTGTTTTCAAACAAATCAGAAGAGAGATGCTGACAAATGAAATTCTGTCTGGGGTGACTGACAAGTAATCAGTGTAACCTGTTGTACAGTTTAACATTTATACTATGTTCCAGATGGAAGTACTTGAAACTTGAGGTACTTGGGGGTGGAGAAGAGTTGAAGAGATAGCACTACTGATGTAAAAATAATCTGCCCTCGTCTTTTTCTTTTCAGGGAAATGTATTTTGTTAGTAAGCTTAGAAATTCTAGAGATATATGCAGTGATGGAGAGATTAATACAAGTATGTATAATCTTTGATTATGTTTAATTTTTGTGGGATTTAAGAGTATTCATTGATGGAATAGTGCATAAAAGGAAAACAGTGTCCTTTGCAAAATACATTTGAAAAAATTCATAATGTAAAGATGCTTTTGTGACAGAACACATCATCTCTTGCAACACTTTGTGCCTCTTCTACCTGTAAAGTGAGGGTGAGGAATGTGTTGGGGGTTTTTTTTGTCATTGATTTTTTTTGGTTTTGTTTTGTTTTTGGGGAACAGTAACTCTCATCAAAAGATAACTGTTAAATTGATTTCCTGTGATGTAATAATTTGATCCTGTATGATTAAGAAAAAGTTTCTCTGGATATTATATTTATAGGACTAATTAGACATTGAGTGGTCTCAAATGCAGATAGTTTTCTGCATTTCTTTGTTTTCTAATTTCTTTGTTTGAAATTGACTTTTTCTTCTTGTTCGCTGAAATGAGGTACAGTTCTGGCTGACTAATATAATTCTTTTGGATGGTGAAGGTTTAATAAAGAAAGTGTTTTGAGCTGTCTCCTCTTCTTTCAAATGCCATGACAGCAAGTTGCAATGGGCCTGCTATGTTAGCGAGGAGAGCAGCATATACCTTCAGATAATAGATACGATTTTGTGATGTGTCAGACCATTGAGATTTCAGTAGCAAGATGATAAGACTTGGGTCAGTCGGTATCTGAAGACTTTAGGGTGGGTGAGGAAAACACAAAACTAGTGTAGAAGAGCTGGTTAAGAATGAAATGCTCAAGTTTGCATTTCTTGTTCTTTGATCTGTAGCAGGGTTTTGGTCTTGGTGCCACTAAAATATATTTATCTGTAATTTTAAATGAGAGATTAAAATAATAAATAGGGATTTAAATAAGGAAACAATTGGCATATAGATAGTTACGTGTTGGTGTTTCTGGCATACCTGGGCCTTCTTTACATCAATAATGATGTTTCAGATAAACTTGTTGAGTATGCGTTGCTGTTAGGCAAGTCTTTGACAGTGTCCTGTTTGATGAGAGTTGGATGAACAAGAAAGATCAAATTTGATTATTTTCAGAGGCCAAAGCTCAAAAAACCATGTTCCATCCAAGTGTTGTATCCTTTTTTTGAGAAAGGACAGTTAAATTTTCTTTTAACAGTTCTATACGCATTTTTGTGGCTATATCGCATTTCATATGGTCATAAATCAAACTGCTTGTCTGTCGAAAATGCTTTGTCAGTTAATTTCATTCTTGAATACTACCCTAGGTGGTGGGATTTGAGCTAGTGTGAACCAGAGTAGAAAGTGCATTGGCGTGAGAGTTGTAAAGTTGAGGTTTTCTTACCAGCTGCTATTGATGCACCGTCTGGTATTGGTTTCCTTTTTTATCCCATGACGTGTTTAGACTGTAAGCTTTGTTGGCCAAAATATGCTACTACAGAGGACCTGTGTCTCAGTTTAAGCTTTTGTTGCTGTAATATCCATAAAGATATTAAATATTCATACATATCCATAAGAGTAAATGCAGCTTCGAGTGCCTAAAACAGAGTCACGGGGCAGTTTAGCATTTATTTTAAGTTAGGTGCTTGTGACCTTCAACTTCAAAGTTTTGTAGATGAAGAAGTGGGAGGATAGTAAAAACTTTCCTGTGATCAGCATCAGAACTTTGAAGCAACGTTGATTGGTAGATGGGTTCTAAGTGTCAAGGTATTAGTGGGCACATTGGGTGGTCTGAATTTACAGCTCTGGTGAATAAAGTTTGATACCTTGAATGCTCTTTTTAGGTACAATTCTTGCCAAAAGACTCGTGCAACTGACGTTTGTGTCATTTTTTGTTTTTTTCTGACTGCCTGTGTTGTTAGCTAATTTCATGACAGTTAAGGTGCAATTTCCATCTTTTGCTGATAAGTTTTTGTCAGTTATTGTTACTTATGTGATTTCTCTGTGACACTGCTGAGTCAGCTTTTCCCATTTGTTTTGACATCTAAGGTGCAATTCATCCAAATAGCTCTGTTCCTTTTGTATACTTTTCTGACCAGCATTTATTACTACTACTTGAAGAAATAAATATAATATGGACCTTTTTATAGAGTCTTTTACTGTTGTTATGACTAGTCCCTGCTCCCTAGTACTTGCTCCCTGGCATTTGGCATAGGTAAGCTGAAGGAAGGCATTCACAGTACAAAAGGCTAAATCTTTAGACTTTGAGTGTTACAGTGTTTCCAACACAGTCCAGCCAATAACTAGATTAACAAAAGCTTTCAAAAGTACTAGACAGGTTCAATGAATTGGAATTTGTCTCTTAAGAGGAAGTCCTGGGGCTGTTTAGCCCAGAGAAGAGAAGGATCTTACTAATGTTTATAAATAACTAAAGAGTGGGTGTCAAGGATGTGTCCAATTTCTTTTCACTGGTGCCCAGTGATAGGACAAGGGGCAACGGGCACAAACTGGAACACAGGAAGTTCTACCTCAATATCAGGAAAAACATCTTTACTGTGAAGGTGATGGAGCATTGGAACAGGCTGCTCGGAGAGGCTGTAGAGTCTCCTCCTTTGTGGACTTTCAAAACCCGCCTGTGCATGTTCCTGTGCAGCCTACCCTAGGTGAACCTGCTTTATCAGCGGTTGGACTAGAGGACCTCCAGAGGTCCCTTCCAACACTTACCATTCTGGATTCTGTGAAGCAACAGACACTGTTCATAAATGTACATAAATGACATGGAAGGAATTGTAATGTTACTATGCAATTTTCAGCAGCTTCAGGCTCACTGATTCTGCTAGGTCAATAAAGTAGATAGGACCTTCAACATCTAGGATTTTGAGTACACTAAATAAGCAGTGTAGGCTTTTTTTTTCTTTCTTTGGTTAGGTTCTTTAGTATTTTTTCCCCCTCTTGTTCCCAGTGTAGGAATGTTTTGGGGTTTTTTTGTTACTTTTCTTTGTGGAAATATTTTATTTTTATGAAGTCCAACTTCTAAGGACTTTTATAAACCAGATTTAAAGTTGACAATCATTAAACATACAGGAACTTGTATTTTTATATCCTTAAGTTTAAAATATAAGCCAATATATGGAAGTCATCCCCTGGGCAGAGAGAGGAAGAGAGGAAGTTACTACAGTGAATGTTATTTAAAAGTATGAAACTTAACTTTTGCTTAGTAAAATAAATGGTGTAGGAATACTGTTAAAACTAAATAAAACATATGTAGAGGAAAATAATAAAATATTAAGACAAATATATCTAATAAAAATCCAGATATATAGTGGAGAAATTAAACACTTGCATATGCTTGGTGTTTAAGGGCGATATACTTTAGAATGCAATCTAAAGACAGAGTATGCTTTGCCTGTACACTAGCTAAGAAGCACTCGGGATCTCTCGTGGTATAAATGATTTGTGATTGCCTGTGCTTGAGGTGGATTTTGGATAAGATGGTAGAGACTTGCTGATAGAGTTGGATATCTCCACTAAATTGTTGTGTTCCAATAAGAAAATAATACGACAGGAACTGAAGCAATTTTTTGCCTCTTTCACAGACAAACTAAACAACGAGAAACCTTAAATATGTACAATGTCTCTTGTCCAGATATTAGTCTTCCTTACTCTCTAAGATTAGTTTGAAAGGATATACTTGTTTGAGATCTGAATTTCTTTCCTTAGCAAGTGATCATTCTGGGTATTTATCTTTTAGTTTTGGAAAGTCATGTATTGCTGCCAGACATGTCATGAAAGAGTAGTAAATGGGGATAAGATAAAAATCTGCCATATCAGATTCTACAGTATATTTATTTTATACCAGTATTTGAGGCAATATTGTGACATGCCTAACTTAATTAAACATTCGATGACTGAAGAAATTATTATTTTTTTTAAGCTGGAAAACTCAGACTGAAAAAGAAAATGTTGTATAGAGAATGAAGGGATTTTATGGTAAACGTAATGTGGGAAGAATTCTGGAAGTCATATTTAACTGACATGCTTTTTTTCTTTAACAGGGTTAGTGATGGATCACTTAATGATGAAAGTTGTTGGGTTGGTGGGTTACTTCTACAAGTACCTATTGGTGCAGTGGAGGAGGCTGATTGAAACAAATCAATCTAAGAAGCTTAAGAGAAATGTACTTTATTTAAGGAATTGAGGAGAATACTATCTATACCTTTAGCTTTTCTTGATGGTCAGATCTCATTGCACCTGCACTCCTTTATCCTGCTGTGCTGTGTGCTGTAGCAGTTTCAGTACATGCCCTGAATGCACCTCCAGGAGCCAGTGGGGGGGAGAAGTTTCACATCTGTCCAGACTCAAACTGACTGGGGCTTCCTCCTCTGTTATTTGTTCCTTTGCCTTGTTTGTGAATGCTCCTCTTCTCCATACATGAGATTGTCATATTCTATTCCTTCTGATTAACTACACAGTGTGAAAACACTTGAATTTTTGTACAATGGGAGTATGCTTGGTATGTGTACTTTGCTGAGTGATGCCAAGCCACGGGCCTTTAGGGTTCAGATGGAGGACACAGCTGTGTTCCAGGGTAGCAATGCATTCCTCCTTGGAGATGTTAGAATTATCTTTGGAAGTAAGTGACCATTAAAAACTTAACTATGTTTTTTACCTCTGGCTATTTTTCCTAGTGTTCAGGGTGTTTCAAATGCAAAATAAACTGTTCAAAATTAATGCACTTCAGGTATTGTGGAAGGAAAGATTTTTTTTTTTTTTTTTCTTGTAGCAACTGTTTCTTAAAATTTGCTGCATAGCAAGAGGTGTGTTTTTCATTGTCAGTCCCACAGATTCTACACTCCATGTGAAAATTAATCTAGTAAGGCTAGAAATAATTTTCTAAACTTGTTACTGTACAAATTATGCAAATAATTTTAACAGTGGTTTCTTGAACCAGGTAAAGCAAGATTTTAATTTCATGTACTTTACTGGGATAGCGACTCAATTAAAAAAAATATAGAGCAAATTCTTTAGATTTTGTGGTGGTATTATTTTTATGTCAAACCACTTTGTTTATATCCTTATGATGACTTTTTTGATCCAGAATTTGCATTAAACTTACACTTGATTATTAACTCATGTTCCAGAAGTAAAGCTTTCCATAAAATTCCTCTATAATTGTCTCTAATAGCTAGTTAGGTGTCCTTGAGGGTGCTTGCGGCCATTGCATGTGTAGTTGCTTTCAAAGTTATTTTTCAGTGCTTTTAGTGTTATGAATGGCTGTGTGATAGTCTTGCAAAACTGTAGGTGTTCATTTTTCATCACATTGCTGAAGACAGGTTAATTTCTCTTAGCAGTAATTTTTGTAACAATCTGCTTGAGCTTTGCTACTTAAACTGTTCTTAAGGAAGTGGTCAGCACTGCTTTGGTAACAGCAATGCTTGGGCAACAATGACATTAATGTTCCCCTCCTATCTAGAAAAAGTCCTTGAGATAAATTATTGTAAACGTGTTCAAAGCCTCTGCCACTCTAATTTTGAGTACAAATAGATTCTTACAGTAACTCAAAAGTGTTCTAATGGAGTGTCATTTGCACTTGTTAGTGTCAGGGTTCACCATTGTTTTATCCTGTGTCTGTTGCTCTTGTACTTGTGTGATGCTAATATGAAAAAAACCTGTCATTACAGAAAGGTGTTTAAAATACTGGGTTGGGGCATTTATAATTATTTTCTTACTGTGAGCTACTGAAGCTCTTGTAGCTTATCTTGTATAGTATCAGGATGTTGTAACTATATGGCATAATAAAACTAGATTATACAGTGCAGCACATCACTTCCCCCGTTTGCTGCTTTATTTGTTGCCAGATTTGGTAGTTATTTTGACAACTGTGAAAAGAACGTGGACTGCTATAGGTGCTAGTTGGCATGGTGTATATGTAGATGTGCTGCATTGCTTCATAAAAATAGTCCAATTTTTGGTGAGGGAGCTTTCAAATTATAACATACTTGCTGCTGTAAGACTGTTACCTGCTTACTAAATGCACCTGTTTTGGCCTGAATTTCCTTCTTGCTGGCTGTTTGGTTGGTAGGATGTTGTGTATTACACTGTTTTATCGTGGTTAGTGTGTAGATACTGTAAAGACACTGTGCTCTGAAAAGACGTCATGTCATACCTGACCTTATTTTTCTTCTGAGCTGCCCTGTGGGAGAAGTAAGAAAGACTGTCATGTTTGGTTTGTTTTTTTTTCTATTTAAAGGAAAATATTTGTCATGCTTACCTGTAGTTTTTGTAAATCTATGAAATTAAATAAATTGCATAAATAGGGTTGAAATTGTAGCAGAGCTCTTTAATGCATTCATTCGAAGAAAAAGAAGAATCCTATATAGTGTGTGGGAGGAGGATGATGAAGGAAGGATCAGGAGACAACTTAGATACCTTTTTTGTTTCCAAATGTTTTAACAGCTTTGTGTGTGCCGAAACCAGTCTCCCAGGCTTTCCTGTATGCCAGATTAAGGCAGGCACTACTCCATTTTCCTTGCGTCCATGACCATAGTTATAATTATCTCTCTCCACTTGGAGTGTATGCTTACGCTGAATTTATGAAAAAAAAACATTTTGCTGACTTTTTTTCCAATCTGTTGTGTAGTTACGCTCCTTTTTTTAGTTGAATCTCTGCTGCAATAGTGTCATTTCTACACTGCAAAGCGATCTAGAAAATAGGGAGTGCCTTCTTGTAAAATGTAGGTGCCATCTTTGAATACAGTTCCTTAAGTTTTACCTTAACTTCTACAAAATTGAAGTTTCTAAAAGGCTCCTGGCCCTTTTGAAACCAGCTCAGGATTCTTATGTACTTGATTGATTTTCATATAAAATTTCTGTAACTTTGTTGAATGTAGCGTTAGGTGAAAAATAATAGAGATAAGGCCTTGCTGCTTAAAAATAGTTACTTGCTATGAAGTACTTGGTAGTTCTTCTTTGAATGGAAATATAGTCCTGTTCAGTTTTGGGCCTAGTATGGCAGGCTCCCGAGCAATCTCTGCTCCAGTGGTGTTAGTGGAAGCTGACCTCACATTTTTACATTTAAAGGTGAAGAAAGATGTGCGCTCACAGTGCTGCTAACCCAAGTTCACTTATTCTTGATTTCTCCTTCCATCTGGTGTCCCACCCTCTTGGCTTGATTAAAGTTTAAACAAATTTTAGAAAGGAGGTGTTTTAGATTTTAGTTGCCCTTGATAGACACATTCTAAAGAAGTGGCAGCAATCTGATGCTGATAGCAGAGTTCATATTGATTCATATTTAGCATGGGATTAAAAAAAGTTAGAAAATTGATTTTGAGATATGCAGTGGACCATACTAAATCATAAACATTTTTTAATTTTGTTTTGTTACAATTCTAAAATACCTTTAAGCATTCTTTATAAAGCATTCTTTATAAAACACAACAGCCAAAACAATTTGCTGGTTTCTTAGGTGTTTTACAATTTGTAGCTTATTTTCTTATGGTATTTTTCTTGTCTTTCTATAGGGCTGAAAGACACACAGGAGTCTTCATGGATATAGTTGATACATTTAACCATTTAATTCCTACTGAACACTTAGATGATGCCCTATTTCTAGGATCCAACCTGGAGAATGAAGTCTGTGAGGATTTTAGTACAAGTCAAAATGTCTTAGAGGATTCGCTGAAGAACATGCTCAGCGATAAGGATCCTATGCTAGGATCTGCAAGTGCCCAGTTCTGTTTGCCTGTTTTGGATAGCAATGATCCCAATTTCCAGATGCCTTGTTCAACAGGTAAATCTTACAATTTTTTAAGATTACAATTTAAAATACAGTTATACTCTAGCACCAGCTTTTTTTTTTTTTTTTTTCTTTTTCTTTTTTTCCTTCTTTTTTTTGTTTTTCTTTTTGTAATGTAGAAATAATAATTTGGGGTTTCTGTCTCCTTCCTTTTTTGTTGCACTGCTTACATGCCTGGCATGTAAACTACATGCAGTTCTTTTTAATTTCTGTTGTGTAACATTAGAGGAGGACTCCTAATCTGGATAAGAAGTAATTTAGGCTTTGTTTTGAATACATGTAAAGTATTCCCAGTTAAAGTCATGATTTCTGTAGTGTTAAGTACTATTCCTGATCAGTGAAGTTGCTAGCTGTCTTAAAAAAAACGGATTAGCAGTAGGAGCATGAGAGTTGTGCCAATTATTGCTCTAACCTCCGGGTTATTCTGTTAGTCCTAGACCTTCTAGTACTAAGCTGATACCAGATTCTGGGTATTTTGCTTTGGCTGTCTTCAAACAAAACCCTGGAATGATAGTGTGATTTTTTCATTATTGTTTGGAAACACCTGATTTGGAACCAATTTAGAGGAAGTTTTAAAAAACCCTAATCTTAGGAGCTGTGGAGTAGTTTTGGAAGATTAAAAAGAAACAAAGAAGAAAAGGTAATCCAGTCCCTAAAATTATTTATATTGATGAATAATTGGAATTATTGAACTGAATTTGGTGTAAGAGACAAAATACACCCTATTAAGTGTAGTTTGATCTTTTTCTTGTTTAACTGAAAGTTTTTAAAAAAATATTTTAAGTTCATTACTCAAAAATGTTGTAGATGACTGCAGATAAGTTTGATTATATCAACATTTTAACTTTTCTAGTAATTTTTACAAAGTATCTGAAAATCTTGATGATTTCCTGGTATATATATTTTGTTTCTACTAAGAGTAAGTTCTCACCTTCACTAGATTAAGTGGTATTAGAATACGGAAAACTAAATCAAAAATGATACTGACTGAGGCAATGGAAAAGTAAATTACAAAGCTAGAACAAGATAATTTGATCATTTTAATACTTTAGGAGAACATTATTTGGACCACCCTTAATGTTTTTGTTCATTCTTGCTGTAGCAGATATCCTAATATGTTTTTGTCTGTAACCCACCAAAACTGTATCAATACATGTGTGTATAAGACTATACAGTGTACACAATTAAATCAAATTACTCCTCTAAATATTTTTTCCTTCTAGTAAAAGTGATGCATATTCTTGTTTCACACTGCATCCTGTGCATCCTCCAGTAAATATATACTGCATTTAAAATTTTTAAATTAACTCATAGAGTATAGCTGCATACTTTGTAAGTTATAAGGAGGCTTTTGTGAGCTTTTTGGCACATATTTCTCCTAGAAGTGATTATCAGTGCAATAATTAATAGTATTGGTACTTAAATAATCACCATTAATTTTGAAAGTCTGTTAAAATAAGTGAGCTGACTCATTTACTTAGGGGCTACCATTTAAGGCTGTCTACAGACTAAGGGAATCAAAATTGATTTGATTTATGCCGAGTTCATTAATTTAATTTTTTCTTTATAAATCTGAAAGCAAGAGCAGAAACACATTTCAGTAAGTAAATTAAAAGATGCAGTTTGGAATTGGTGTAATAGGTATCCAAAACAACATGAAATGTTCTTGCTGTTGCTTGTTCTTTGTAGGTCTTGATAAGAACTGTCCTTATTCTGTGATGGGACCACAGTGTGTATTTATAGGTTTGGTTTTTTTTTGTTGTGAATGATTATCAGTTTGAAACAAAGTTTCTTTGCTTGTCATTCTTCTTTGAGTATTCGTATATCTCATTATTTATTTGATTTGTTTGAGACTTTAGGTGACCTAACTCAGTTAACATATTTTGTTGGTAAGAATGCAATCATGCAAGATGGTGATTCCCTTGGTAGAAATTACTCATCATCAATTTGTCCAAAAAATAAGAAAAAAAATCATAACTATCCCCACAAAACTTGCCTGCCTTATATCCTTAGAGCTACAACACCATTGGTGTGTCATATAGAATTGATAGTTTGTATGTACTTATCCTTCCAGTTCTATTTTTTCACCACCTTTGTGTAGGATCTCATTATGTATATATTCTGTAGTGTATTTAGCAGTATGGTAACAGAATGGTTGGTTATTAGGTCTTTTTTTAACCTTTCCCTGGGGTTAGAAGTGTACCTAGAAAAAATGTATTTTCAGTAAGGTTTTACTAGGTTTTGGTATGTTTATTTATGTTAAGTAGGGTAAAACCTAGGAAATACTGAAATACTGAAATAATAGGTGATGGTGTTTCCTGCACTCCTAACTCTTTTCTTCAGAATTTTTTTTTTTTTTTTTCCTAGAGGAACAAATTTATTTACCACAATTTATTTTGGACCTTATATAGTATTTTGCATAACCCATACCTAGATTATTGAACAGTTTAAGAAAAGAAGCAAAATGCTCATGTAAATTAGTTTAGAGGGCCAGCAAAGGACAGATTTATCCTGCTTTCTGCTCCATGAATAACTAGAACATGCTTTGTCCTGTCCAGTTTTTAAAGTGGTGAATATTTCATGCTAGAGCTTATTTGATTGCCGTGAGCAAGATGAAGAGATATAGGTAAAAATAGTTGGGATCGAGGAGGTCAAGTATTTGGCTAAAATGGTATTAGGTCTCATGGATAAAATGGAGGAGCAGAAGCTCATTAATACTTCTTTGGAAGCCTGTTCTGAGCAGAGTGTGAGAGTTTTTCTGAACTTGTGCGTATACCAAGATACTGTTTCTATATGCCTTGGACCCAAATAACTTGTACTGTGTTCTAAATATGAAATTTCTTATGTTAACATGAGTATGTGTGAGTGGCAGAAGCTTTGAGAAAGGCTTGTTTCAGGCCTGCTTCCACATACCAAATTTTGCAGGATTGAGACATTTTCTGTTTTATGTCAGAGATTGTTTAAGAACCTGTTCTCTCTTACTCTTAAGTTGGTTTTGAGTATGGGTTTGTTTTCTGCTCTTCTTCTTACTGCTCCATTGATATTAGTTCTTGTTAAGTGTTATTTATAGGCTGGTCAAAGTTATTACTTATCAGCAGTGCTTATCAATCATTGCATCTGTCTTGCTCAGCTTTAGGTTTATATTGCATGTCATTCATGATGAACTAAGCTTCTTGTTACTGCTAAGCTCTTTTTACGTTGAATTACCAGTTTTCTGACTGTATGTGATGGATTGTATGTCCTTTAAACAGTTCAAGTACTTGTCTGTAAGAGAGAAGCACATAGATTTTTGAGGCTTGAAGTTTGATTTCCAGTCACTGCTTGATAGAGGCATCTACTGAGAAAAAGCATGATTTGTAAGTTGGATTATAAATGCTTCTCTTTGGGAGGATGCTAATAGAAAATTATAGAATGGTTTGGGTTGGAAGGGACCTTTAAAGGTCATCTAGTCCAACCACTGCAATAAGCAGAGTCATCTTCAACTAGATCACGTTATTCAGAGCCCCATCCAACATGGCCTTGAATGTTTCCAGGGATGGGGCATCTACCACCCCTCCGGGTAACGCATTGCAGTGTTTCACCACCCTCATTGTAAAAAATATCTTCCTTATACCTAGTCTCACTCTCCCCTCTTTTAGTTTACAACTGTTACCCCTTGTCCTATTAGCAATCCTATTGCTACCCTACTAAAAAGATTGTCACCACCTTTTTATAAGCCCTTCCTGAAGGGACCTTTTATAAGGTCTTCCTGGAGCCTACTCTTCTTCAGGCTGAAGAAATTCAGCACTTTCTTCACAGGAGAGGTGTTCCGTCCTTCTGGTCATTTTTGTGGACCTCCTCTGGACCTGCTACAATAGATCCATGTATTTCTTGTACTAAGTGTAGAATCACAGAATCGTTTTATTTGTAAGAAACCTTTAAGATCGTCAAGTTCAACTGTTAGCCCAGCACTGCCAGGTCAGCATTAAACTATCATAGAATCATTATGGTTGGAAAGGACCTCCAGGGTCATCAAGTCCAACCTTTGTCCTAGCATTTCTCTAACCACTACACCATATCCTCAAGCTTCACATCTAACATTCTTTAAACACCTCCAGGGATGGTGACTTCACCACCTCCCTGCGCAGCCTGTTCCAGTGCCTAACCACTCTCTCAGTGAAGAATTTCCTCCTATGTCCCTAAGTGCCAGATCTACATTTCTTTTAAATACCTCTTCACCACTTCCCTGGGCAGCCCAATCAAGTGCTTGATAACCCTTTCAGTGAATAAATTTGAGGCCATTTTGACTTGTCCTGTTACTTGCTACATGGGAGAAGAGACTGACCTCCACCTTGATACAACCTCCTTTCAGGTGGTTACAAAGAGCAAGAAGGTCTCACCTCAGCCTCCTTTTTTCTGGGCTAAACAACCCCAGTTCCTTCAGCCACTCCTCATAAAACTTGGGTTCTAGATCCTTCACCAGCTTTGTTGCCCTTCTTTGGACACACTCCAACACATCAATGTCTTTCTTGGAGTGAGTGGCCCAAAATGGAACACGGTATTCAAGATATGGCCTCACCAGTGCCAAGTACAGGAGGACAATTGCTTCCCTAGTTCTTCTGGCAACAGTATTTCTGGTACAAGCCAGGATGCTGTTGGTTTTCTTGGCCACCAGGGCATGCTGCTGGGTCATATTCAGCCAGCTGTTGATGAGAACCCTCAGGTTCTTTTCTGCCAGGCAGCTTTCCAGCATCTCTTCCCCAAGCCTGTAGTGTTGGCTGGGGTTGTTGTGACCCAAGTGCAGGACTTGGCACTTGGCTAGTTGAACCTCATATTATTGGCCTTGACCCATTGATCCAACCTGTCCAGATCCCTCTGTAGAGCCTCCCTACTCAAGCAGATCAAACATTCCCAGCTAACTTGATATCATCTGCAAACTTACTGAGGATACATCTGACAGTCATCAGTCCTGGTGCATGACAGTTATCAAGGAGCAGGAGAATGAATGTCTGTCACCTGTTTCTTGAGAGGAAGAAATGTATCAGTACCAGTAAAGCAGTCTTATGTTCATTTCTTGGCCTGAATCCAGTTTGTTCTGGGTCTAAATCGTTTCTTCAGTTAGATGAAATTGTTGGTCTTTCTGTGGTGTGAGCTTGCTCAGAAATTGCTACTGAGTGATAGAATGGGATTGTCTTGTTCAGCTTTGATTGAACAGTTACATTTTTGGAGAAGACAAGAGTCTTTGCAGATGATCCTGATAATGGCTTTGAGCAGAGGCAGAAGTAGCTCTTTATGACCCTCTGACCAGCTGGAAAGGGTATGGGTCAAATGAACATATGTTACTCTGAAATCCTTTCAGGATGTTTCTGTGAAGAGCAACTCCTTATCTCTAAAGCCATAGTGGAGTTGCTTGTTTATTGACTTAGACTGAGCAGTTTGCTGCTCTTACAGCCGCAGTTAGGAAATTTTCTGTTATTTCCGTGAAACAAGGTACAAGTTGTCCACAGATTGTAACTGTTCACTGCAGCTCATAGGAGTGTAGCAGTAATGGAGGCTATTTACAGTCCTGAAGTGGGTATTAGCAGAAAGACCTAATGTTGATAGTGGAAGTTGACTGGTTTGTTGTGGTTTTTTTTTTTTTTTGTAAAGAGTGACTGCTTTCTTTGCAGTTAAAGGACAGAATCTGACAAAATGAGGATTTTTATAATTAAATTAAGCCAAGTTCTTGAAACAATCCAAAGTGTCCCATATGATGTTTTGCGTGTCTTTCTGTTTACCAGTGTGGTCAGGTGACTGTTCTTCAAAGAACTGAATGACCAACAGAGGAGGGTGGACTATGTAGAACAGCCCTTGGATGTCTTTCATGTTTTGGCAGTTTGGGTGTGTGTGGATGTATGGTTTTGGGGTTGCTGCTTTTTTTTTGTTGTTGTTGTTGCTGTTTGTTTGTTTTCCTGAGCAAGTCCTGGATTAGAAGTGGAAATTATGAATTTTAGGATATGACATAGCTCTGGAGAGAAACACTTTTTTTTCAGCTTTGCATAGCACTCTGGTGATAGGTCTTCTGTTCTGTTTCTTTTCTTGCTAAGAGATATGCTGGAAGCTTATTCACTAATTTTATAAGCTTGTGAGCATAGCAGGTCAGACTGATCACATACCAGTGAACTAAATGGCCAGCATTCATACTAAATGGGTATTTCTCAGTGATCATGAATTCTGCAGTTTTTTCAGGATGTCATTTACTGGGACAATTTCATCTATTATATATGTAATAAGTACTACATGTATAATAGAGGGAATTTGAATTGCATGTCATCTGATGACATTTCTGGATTTCATAATACAATCAAATTTTTAACCAATTTAGTTTATGGGTATGTTTATCAATTCAGGTATTTCTCATAAATGATGAGGAAGACTAACCCTCAAAGAGTGTACAAAGACTGTTGAAAGCAGACAATTAAAAAATTGCACTTTTTTGTTTCTTTTTTTTTTCTTTTGTCCTTCTGGATTGCTGCTGGCAAAGTGCTTCCCGCAAGTGCACTCTGTTCTTTCTAGTTTTAGCTTGTGTTTTCAAAAGTATTGTTGAAAGCATCATTGCCTCTGCTAAAATAGTGATCGTCTCCTGAATCTTTGGAGCCAAACTAATTTTTTTTTTCTGGCTACAAATACTTATTTTCTTTAGCTAGTGTCCTGTCAGGCTGTGTTAGCCATTTCACACTCCTTTCACTGTAACCAGATGCATGTGTATTTTTCCTCCTGCCTAAGAAATAATTTTGAATGTAAACTTCTGACTTGAACCCAAAATTTGGTCTACAGTTGTTTCTTTCAGTTTTCTTACCTCTTTAATGCATTCTTTCCTCCATGCTGTCCATGTGAACAGTTGCAGTGTGTCTTGTGACCAAGGTAGTAACTTTCCTGTATAAAATTAAATTTACTGTATTAGTTTTATATTGAGAACCTGGAGAATGTTTATTTTGCGTGCTTCTCTGTTTTTAGGTAACAAACTACTAGTTTTCCCCATTTTAGGTCTTTCTGAAGACTACCTAATTATTCTTTTGGATCAGTTTTAGGGAGTTTTATGGATGGAGAGAGGTTGGATCTGTAAGAGGATTTGAAAGGTAGTTTATTTATGAATCACAGACCTCATCAAAAGGCTCTCTTCTTAATAAAATAATTTAATGTGGTTTACAGTGCTTGATTTGATGCTGTAATTTTACTTTGTTGTTGAAATTTGTGCTTTGCCACTCTTTATTTCCAAAGTGATAGGCTCCTTTGGCTAGAGAACCATAAATCAGTAGTCCTGTGATATAACTCCATCTTTTTTTTTTTTTTTTTTTAATGTAGATTCAGTCCTCTGTCATGCTGCTTAATACATGCTGTATTAAGATTTATTAATCCTAAATAATTTTCTTTTATTTCCTTTTTTTAATTCTAAAGATAGGAAAAATCCCTCTTTACAATTTAGAGATTAGTGGAGAATGGGAATATATGTTTAGGTAGTATTTCACATGGTACTTACTGTGATCCTTTTCTTGCACTGGACAGTCAGTACGAGGTACTTTCAGGCAAATTCTCAGTTAAACAGGTTACAGGCTTATAGGAAAAATTCCATAAGCCTGTTGCAATTTGGTGTTTTCTTACATAAGTTATATAATCAGTTATCTTATCTCATTTCTGTGGAAAAAAAGAAGTTTTTTCTAAGAGAGCATTTCTAATTCTGTTTCTTGAACATTGCTTCAGTAGAGCTTATTAGCTTTTCTTCAGGCTTAGGTACTGCTTTAGACTGTTGCTGCTCTTTGAATCATAGCATTAGGTTTTCGTTATCTGAAACAGTAGCAATTTTAAAATGTTTGACCATTTTCCTAAAATTTGTGATGCCTGTTGAATTATAATGTGTAATCCACCATGCATTTGCTCAGTCCTGCTGTTAGCATGATTCAGGAGGATGTCACATTACCAACAACAATAGAGTTGTGTTCCGTGTCATTAGTTCAGCAAAACAAAACCATGGCTAACATCTACAGAAAAGAAACTTATTTCTACACTTTATTTACCTTGATCAGTGTGTCCAAAACCTGAAGGTAATAAAGGAAAGACTTATGTTAATAAAGATTTATCAATTTTGAGGATTTTGATGATGCTTTTAGGGATATTATATTCTGTTTCTTCCTCCTCCCTCCGCAGATAAGGATTGTATGTTATTCTATTATTGTATAACATAAATAAAAAAGAAAAAATAGCACAGCACAATAGTCTGGAAATTTAAACACTTTACAAGTAATGGAGAGACGAAAATACTAAGCTGAATGCCAGCGGTGCCTCTTCACATATGAATATGTTGAATGTGACTTGTATTTTCCTTATTTGTAGCTTGTTCTGTTGTACACTGGCTGTTTTTTCTTTATTTTTTTCCATTATTTTGTATTTTATTCTTCTGTCTTAATTTCTATACTTAGTATTGAGATAATATATAGATACTTTTTACTAAGATCATCTATATATCTTTCTTTTTAGTTCTGCTGATTTTGCTTTTGTTGGTTTACTTTTCCCAGTGCTGTTTCTCTACCTCCACTTCTCTTTCATAATTTAATTTCCTAGTCTTCTCTGTCTGTATCTATTACTATTCTCTGTCACTTTTTCTCTTCCCAGCAGGGTCTGTGTCGAATGCTCCTCATCCGGGGGCCTCATGGGGCTGTACTAGCCGAGTTATAGCTCAGGTGGTTTGAAATTAGCAAGATTCTGTGCTTCAAATTCCTCTGTAAAATTAAAGCTACAGCACAGAGTCTTGTAAGTATGAAAATACTTTAATTCTAATATTTCAAACTGTCTGTCGATAGTAGACTGAATGTGTCCCTTTTGTTATTAATAAAGAAGGGTGTGTAAATTCAGTGACTTGAGGAAGAAAATTGTAAAGCCTGAGGCTCTAATGGCAGCTCTGAAATATGCTCCAGAGCTTTTTCAGAAGTTGTCCAAGTAGTTTTTTGTCATGTAGTCTTTCATAGCTTAGTAGTTTAGTTCTACAGTGAAGAAAAAGAAGAGGATGTGAAAGGAGTCTGCTTTGTCTGTTTCCAAATACTAGTTCTACATTTTGTAGGAACACTCTTTAACTAGAACACTGATACCAAAGTGCAGAGCTACTTTGAGAGCACATAAACAGGCAGACAGTGTCCATCTCGTTCAGTTTTCCATCTTGAACAATGTCCAGTATTTAGATATTTAGGGGGAAATAAAAACCAACAGGGCAGTTACAATGTCATCTTTTTGCCAGTGTGTCTTTTTTTCTCCAGTATGTAGCTTATAGCAAATAAGTGATTAAAGAACATTGGGATGAATGGAGTAAGACCAGCATTATCAGTTCTTTGCAGCTTGTGTTTGATATCTGTGTATATATGTATGCGTACCCAGGCATAAAGGTGGCTTTGTGGATTGGAAAGCAAAAGCTGACAGTAATTTATGGAAACACATTTTTCCTGCAAACTTATGTATATAATGTAGTAACTATAAATTATGATTGAAATAAAATGAGTAACAATAAACTGTCAGCTGAAGAAACTCACAGCTTTCAGCTCTTGGCAGCCATCTAATTATGGAGGTCCAGAGTGACAATTACCTGGTGCCAAGGTCAGCCTTCCTTAAGAGGCTGTTTAAAAAAATCTTTCTGATATTTGAACTTCAAGTTTATTATTCCCCCCCCCCCCCTTTAATTCTTCATGACAGGTGGCTGTGGATTGAATTTCACTCTTGGTAGACTTAGTCATCACCATTTGGCTTTAGCAGTGTTTACAACTACCAATTTTTGTTATTGTAAAAGTATGCTCATTATTGTAGTGCCTTCACAAGAGCAATATTTTTTTTAAGTTTGAAGTAACGTCAGATTTTAAAAGGAGCAGAAATTGATTTCTGATAAAGTCTAAAAATTCTAACAATTTCTGATTTCTATTAACTTCTTTTTGATTTCTAAGAAATTTGTATTAATTTGAGCCGGTTTTACCTAAGCAATTGTTAGAAACTTTTAGTTATCTTATTTCTGTCATGTGAGTTAGTATGTCTTAAAAATGCTTCTAGGTAAGTGCTTGAATAGTGAAAAATAGGCATACTTGGTTGTTTGAAGTCTGTGTCGTATTTGTCAGCCCCTCTTACATGTTTTGTAAGATCATTTGGGTGTTTGGCTTTATCTCACAAATTTCGCATCCCACAGGGACCGGGATTCATTAATCACACATAGGATCTGGGGATAGGAGAGGCTGCCATTGCAGAACCAAACTTAGAGAAAGTGAGGAGAATGTCTGGTACAGTGGCCTGACTGCCTGTTAGAAAACCTATTTTCAGGAGCAACCTCTGGGATCCTTCTCAGGTTAGTGGAGGATAGGAATTTGACAAAGACAATGTTTTTTGACTCTCCTGGGAGACTAGTGCATGCTGCACTCAGTGCTCTTCCAAAAAGTGGTTGCAGATGCAGATATGTGGTGTGGGTGGGATTTAGAATATTAAAATTGTATCCTGTGAGAAAACTGTGATTTTAAAACTTTTTGCACGTCTGGATCAGCTCTTTCTGCTGTTTACCTTTCTTCACTTTTTCTTAGGTGGGAAGGGACAGTGAGGGACAGCTGATCCTCTAAGACTGGGGACCTTCCTGTGGCAAAAAAACAATAAAAAAGTGAGTCCACCAAAAAGCTATAAGGACTATCTACAGAAATTTTAAGCTTTGGGTGATAGCTTCTTCTACACTGAAACTGCATCACATGGGAATTTTCTGTCTTGCTTTTCTTCATTTTTTTTCCCCTTTTGTTTGTTTTTAAATGGCCAATTTATTTAGTTTTCCCTGTCTCTTCCCCTGTCTTGCTCAGCATTACAGCTGCAACAGTTTTGATCTTTTTAAGTTTTAGGCTCTTTCTTCTTTTTTTTTTTTTTTCCAGTTATTGCTCTTGATGATATTATGGATGAAGAAGGAGTTAAAGAGAGTGGTAACGACACCATTGATGATGATGAGCTTGTTTTACCTAACAGGAATTTGAGGAGCCGTTGTGAAGAAACATCAGTCACATCACCAAGAAAATCGCCACGTTTAATGGCACAAGGTGATCATTCAATAGATTGTGTTTGCACATTTGAAGTCAGTTAAGTTTAGCTATGACCTCTGCTCCCCCCCAGCTCCACCATTTATAAGCTTAAAGAAAAGCTTTGCTATTTGATTGTGTGAATTCAAGTACGGACATTTCCTTTGTTTATACACTGCATCTAGAGGCTGGCATCCATAGGGTACTACTCGACTTGAATTCTTTTTTGATAAATATTTGATGTCTTTCTTATGGCCTGTGGTCCTTAAACTAACCTTTGAGATTTTGATCCTTTTACCTGCATCAGATCAGTACTGTGGCTTTTCAACAAAAGCATGTTGTACTTGCCAGCAGCATTAGAATGTTAGGACAGCATGTCTCTTTATTTCCAATTAAAAATTTAATTCTATTTGTTCTTATTTTTTATTTCTTTTTTTTTTTAAATTAGGTTATAGTAATAGCAGTCAAAATCTTTTAGCAAAATATCTCAATACACTTAAGAAATATTTTAGTCAAACATTTAAATTCTGTGTAGTAGTTAATTGATTATGGTTAATGTTTTTCTAACTTGTTGAACCAGTAGAATTATTGACAGCTCTTTTTCTTTCCCCTTAGAGTGAGTTAAGATAAAATTGCTTAATAAGGAAGTCAGAATTTAAATGAGCCTGTGATATAAATCTGATAAATATGCTTTTCTAAAAAGGCACTGTAATAGTTTCTTGTTTAGAAAATGTAAGAGATGCTGTCAAGTGAGAATGTGACTCGATCTCAGATTCATATACTGTCTTCTATAAAAGATTTGTAAACTTCACAGCTATACTTCTAATCCCAGTATAACTTGCTTGTGCAGTTTTTACTTGAGATAGAAGCAGCTGCGTAGTAGAAAACTAGAGTATTTTTTGATTGTCTTTTTATCATCACTTTCATTATATATATGTGTATATATATACTATTCAGAACTTTGCTAGCCATTAGAATAATGGAATTTTGCATCCAAACTGTGTCAGGTAAGTTGCACCAAGGGCAGTTTAGATTAGATAGTAGGAAGAATTTCTTTACTGAACAGGCTATTGAGCATTGGAACGGCTTGCTCAGGGCAGTGGTGGAGTGCTCATACTTGAAGGTTTTTAAGAGTCATGTAGACATGGTGCTTAGGGATATGGTTTAGTCAAGGACTTGTCAGTGTGAGGTTAATGATTGGACTCAATGATATTAAAGGTCTTTTCCAATCTGGGCAATTCTGTGGTTGAAATGCAAGTAATTTATAACTTTTTTAAGTAGGCAAGAAAGCTGGAGTGGTTTTTGTTCTGTTGTTTTTGTTGTGTGTTTGTTGTTTGGGGTTTTTTTAATAAACAGCTAAGTTGTATGTTCCGGTTGTGTCCAGTAAGCTAAACCAGGCTAAATCAGTTATATTCTAGGTAAGTCTCATATTTGCAAAGAGGAGAACACAGTATAACTAAGACATTTTCTTTTTCCCCTTCCTAGAGACAGTACGGAGTTTGCGACAGAGCACACTAGCCAAGCGTTCAAATGTTACACCTCCTGTTAATACCAAGAAATCATCTGTAAAAAGTGGATCTGCTCCAAAAACTGGACAGAAACAAGAGAGAAGTCCAGCTAAAGAGACAGATGTTGCTGCATCCTTGAAAACAGAGCAACCAAAAGAAGTTAGGCGTAGTACAAGGCGATCAGGACAGACAGAAGGAGCGGCATCATCAGTAACAGAAACCCAAAGTAATACAACATGTCTTCCTGGTCCCGAAGGGGTGAATGAAATTAAGTCTGAAACCTTTGAGCAAGCAAAAGTTGAAGAAACCTCCCAAGAATTAAGTTGTGCTAATTTAGCAGGAACCTGTTCTCCTTCTGTAGAAACGAAGGAAGTAACAGTGGTTGCAGCAAAGACTGAACCTGAGAATGTTGAGTCAGTTTGTTCAGTATCTGCAAATACTGAGATTACTGCAATTAAAAATGAAGCAAATGATGTGATTGATTCAATGGGCTCTGAAATTTCTTCAGAAGAAAAGACTGAAAATAAAACAGAGGATTTGGAGAAGAAAACAAAAGAGCATGATCAAAGTGGCATAACTGGAAAAGTTAATAACACATCTAGTGCTTGTGTGAATCCAAGTGAAATTTGTGAGACCTTTTCAAATTTGTCCAGCTCTATAGAAGAGGGGGTTGATTGTAGTTTAGGTTCCCATAGTGTGGAAGGTCCTGATGAAAATACATCGTCAGTAAAGGAATGCATAACAGAATCTGTAGACGATAAGAGTGTGGAGAAAACTGTTACTTCATCTGAGAAACTATTGGACAGTACAGAGTTTGATAATAAAGACTTGAAAAGCAAAGCGTTTACTTCTGCTGACCCAGGAAATAGCATTTTAGAAACCACTGTTGCTGACCAAACAAGCCAAAATATACAGCAACAGATCAGAAGTACTAAAGTAGAAGGACCTGAGGCATCAAAAATTCAGGATGATGATAAACAAACTAACATTTCATCAAAATGTGAAAAGGACATTAGGCCACGGCATAGTAAATCTGTAATACAGACTAAGCAAAATCTGACTGCAGGTACTCGACAGAAATCGGGTACAGTGCAACAAGAAATACGTTCAAGAACAAGAGCTGATCTTGCTGTTTCAGGTCTTCACAGTCCATCTTCAGCAAGTCTGAAGCGGAATGCTGATGAACAAGATAGTCATCAGCATCCAAATAATCCTGTTAAAATTAGGAAGAAAGAATCTGATCTCAGTTTGAAAGCAAAGAGCTGTGTTTCAGGAGTGACCATAAAAAAGCAGACCAGTACAATGCTGAAGAAAACACCTCGAGTCCAGGCTTCTGGGCAAGTACAGAAGTCATCAAATCAAAGAGCAAGTGAGAAATCTCTTACTCAGCAAAGCTGCTCTAAGGATACTCACCACTCTGTGCACTCATCAGGGCATGTTTCAAATCTTGGTCAGAAGCAAGCCCAGAGTCAGAAACACCAGCTTGGACCTGTGCTAAAAACAAATATCTCCACAAAGGAAGAGGCAGAGACAAAAGATGCCCCTGTTGTAGAACATCTGAAGGAGGATGATAAAGAAAAAAACAAATCAAAAAGAATTGATAAGAATCTGCAACCTCGCCAGAGAAGAAGTAGCAAAAGTCTTTCACTTGATGAACCTCCATTGTTCATTCCAGATAACATTTCAGCTGTTAAACGGGAAGGCTTGGAACATACCTCTGCTAGTGAAAGCAAATATGTTTGGGTGCCCAACAAGCAGTGTGGCTTTTGCAAAAAGCCACATGGCAACAGGTGTGTGTGGCTTTGTGTCTGAGAAATTTATTATTGGTCTCAGAAGATAATTTTCATTAATTAACTGTCAGTCCAACAATAAGAATTCCTTTATTACCACATCTTATTTTTTTTATTTAATATTGAAGTATTTTTTTCATAGTTGCAGTTCTACCTGCCATCCTTTTTAAAAATTTTTTTTATAATTTTAATTTTTTTTTTTTTTTTTTATTTCAAATTAAAGATTTTTCTGGTTAGTCTTTTGCTTAGTAATTACCTTAGTAATAATAGCAGTTTTCATTGAGTGTGCTTTAGAACTCCATATATCAGAGTAAAATAGGGAACAATTCTTTTTTGTGCCTGAGGTTTTTATAGCATTATCCAAGAAGTATGTATCCAAGAATCCTCGTGAGTTTTCTTGACTTACTATACCCTATCTGAAAAACAAATACATCAAGTTCATTCACTGTCCAGCTATAGTAACTGCATTAATGTGGCCTATTAAAAGAATTAATGCTAGATTTACTCTGGTTGATTAGTGAGAAATACTTGATTGAAGGGACACTCAAACTTATTTTTCTGTTTATTTTTTGTTTTGATTTTTTTTTAAATCCTTTTATTTTTAAGACAGTCTCTTTACCACTTGTACCTCTCTAATAGTGTTTAATTTTACTCAGTTTGCATTTCTTTAGTTTTTATCAAGCCATGTATTACCAAAGTGGTTAGAAGTAAGTGGCTAGCCTGTATTTCAGTGAATTGTTTAAATTCAGAGAGGCTGCTTCATGATATGAAAACACTTCTGTGGGTATTTTTAAAGCAAAATATGCATATTTGCGAGTTAAACTGTTTGATATCTGTCAAAAATCCAGCTTTGAGTTGAACATGTCATGTTTTCTTTATATTTTTTTATTACACTTTAAACATTCTTTGCATTTTTCTTGGTCTGAATGTCTTCTTAGAGTTCAGAAAATCTTGATTTTTAATACTACATGGATCTAACCAATATTCGGAATGTATAGCACTAAGGCAGAACTAAATATACTTAATTTAATTTATAAAGTCAAAGTAATGCTATAGAAGGTATACATACTGTACATTGATACAGGATGAAATGTAGCAAACCAGTTTTGCACTGCCAGTTCTTATTCTTAGCAGAGTAGTATAATGTATAGATCACCAGCTGAGGTCAGCCTGGGAGCCCATGAGTTGCTACAGATGGTGATGACTGGTATCCTCAACTCTATAATGTCAGTCTTGGGAATTTTTATCTTTTTGTTAATATGTCTCTGTTACAAAACTGTTGACAGAACCAGCAGTTTCATCATAAGAAGATAATTTTTTTTAAATGTAGAAAGATATTTAGTACATACAGAATTTTTTTATGTAGATTGTGACTGAGACATACTACTGGAGTGGGGAAGCTTGCAGTATTGAGCTCTGTGCTTAATAACAGAAGACTTAAGAATGTTGGTCCGGTGATTTTTATCATCACTATTCTAAATGATGAAGTTTTAATTTATTCAAATTACTTTTATTTTGTAGTTGTATGCTACAAATAAAAATGTAGAACTTTTTAGCTTCACTTGATGTCATCAAGATACAAGAAGTGAAACTCCTATCTCGAGTGCCGTAGTATTTAGTTTAATTGGTGCAAGAACAAGAAAACATTTTCAGTACAGTGCAAAAGAAAAAAGCTTAAGAAGCATAAATTTCACTTTTATCACTTGAAAAAGCATGAAAAGTATCAAAATTCACTATAGTGATAAGGGATTTTCATTTGTTTTGTGGATTGCTTTTGTAGCAGCCTAAGCTGGTCAGCCTGTTTCCTTTTTCTCTCTGTTGTGTTGGAGAAAAGGAGAAAGTGTGAGACACAAATATTGTCAAATAACAGTAAGTTCAACAAATGTTTCTGATCGTTGCTGTGCCTTTGACAACATTTGTGTTTATACCCTGTTCTATGCTTGTTTACACTTGAGACATTTTCATCAATGCACTTGTACAAATTACTTACACAAAAAGTAGTTGAACTGTCATTGCAGCCCCACGTTGAGAAATTATGTGCATAAGAGCTTTTGCAGGATATTTTGTTAATGAAACACATTTAGAATTCAGGCTGCAAAATAGTAGTCACTTGAACCTTTTTGTATTCATACAATAAATGCAAAACTACTGAGTTGTCATTACTGTAGTACTAAGCTTGGAAAATTGATTCAGGTTGCAGGTAGCATGTGGAGATAATGTCATGAGCTTTGTGTACAGAATCCCCAAAGGGGACGCAGGCCGTTCACATCACCAGAGTAGTCTTCCTGTGCCTGCTAGAAGAACAGCAGAAGGAGGGTGGTGCTTTTAGGTTATTTTATTTGAGAGTCATCACTGGACAAATGGAGTCAATTTATATCTTCAGGAATACGTGCAGTAGTTTTCTGGACATGTGCAAAGTCAAAGTATGCTTACCTTGCACTGCAGGTATAGTGGATTTGGCTGGGAAAGGAGAAATCCTTTCTTACAAATGTGACTTACATGATCAGAAAACTTTGCAAGTTATAATGTGTCGTGCTTTATAAGAGGCATGCTTGTTTGGGTTGTTTTGGGTTTTTTTCTGTCATTCTTTGGCACCTGAGCTTTGAACAATGACTTTTCATATGCTGTTTTCAGTTGTCTTGATGCTTATAAGCTGGAACCAACATACCTGGGTTTTATATCTTCATTACCCAGAAAGTGGGTAGTCAGTGCTTGGCTTTAAGACTAATATTTTCAGTCTCTTTGCTTGATGTATTGTGTCGATTTCCATTCAGAGATTTGCCTTTTCAGCATAACTGAAAAATAATTGTTCTTTTATATGAAAACTAAAACCTATGTTTCTGGATGAGTCAAATACTTACAATGTAACTTTTTGTAGTTAGTAATTTTCAACACATCTGAAACAATTTGTTGGGTTCGGGGTTTTTTTTCAGTGCAAAGTTTGATTTGTCATTGTGACTCGTTATAGTATTGCTTTCAACTTGTTTGACTTTGACGTTGCATTCCATATTGCTGTCAGATAATTTCTCATTAGCTAATAACACAAATTTAATGCATAAATTTTAATTCATCTGTATAGATGAAACGTATGTGTATGTATATGGATATGAATATCACATAGAAAAATGTTACAGACTGAATTTACTTCCTCAGCTTCTTAATGAGTTCAAGCGATGTTGAAGATGCTAAGCTTTGTCACAAACTATAGTTTTCTTCTGAAGACACACTGAGGATCTTTGTTAGTTGAAGGAAAAAAAAAAAATCAATTTGTTAGCATAGAGCTAGATGAAGATGGTAGCTATACAGACATTGAGATACCTGCTAATGCAAGATTTCTTAGTGTATGCAATATATGTATCCTTCTGATGTAAAGGCTTATTAGAAATTTTGCCCGTTTTCTGTACATGTTCAAGTTCTCTGCAGGCTAGAGGGGTGAACTCATTCCTTTCTTGTACAGATAGACAAAACCTATCATATTTTGCAGATTGTGTTTCTTGTCTTCACTCTATTTTAATGGAAGAAGTTCCACCAATTTCTGATTCATAATTCCCAGTACATAACTTGATATTCGGTTCCTAAGCAAATTTGCCAAGAGTCATTATATCACGAGGAAAGTTTGTAGCTTTGTTACTGATGACTTCCTCTTGATTTCTGTGGCTTGAATACAGTTTCTTTAATACGCTGTGGGAGTTTGGGTATTCTCTTTTATTGTTGTTTTGTGGGTTTTGTTTGTTTTTTGGGTTTTGTTTGTTTGGGTTTTGTTTGTTTTGTCGTGGTTTGTGATTTGATCATGAAGTTTATGAGGTCAGACACAAACTGGCCTTCTTAGAGGTCACAGAAAAAATTCATGCAGAACTGGAGTTTCACTTAGGGTCTTCTTTCCCCCCACATTTCCTTTATATTAAAGCAGAGTTGAAAAATTAGTACTGCTGTAAGATGCAATTAATTGAAAAAGTCAGGAGTTGATTTAACAAAGAAATAGTATCCCTTATTTCTCGCATACACATACTCACTAAAAAGTTTCTTTACAACTGTAATGCAGAAAATTACGGTGCCTGATGGATGAAGGTAGAAAAAGCCCTGAAAACTGTTTTCTCATGTAGTAAAGATTGTTATTAGTACTTTTTTTGGGGGGGAGTATTGTGCTAATACTTCAGTAAACTATTTTGGAACCAGATGATGGTATAATTTACACAGCCAATACAAAAGAGAATGGGTGAGGTAGGAGATTAAGGCTCCAAATTTATGACCACCCCTAAGTTACATGTGTGAATTTTCCTTTTAAGAGTGGATGCATATCTAGGAAATGAATCCTTTCTGTGGCAACATTCTTCACAAGAAAAATTAATTAGAATAACTATGATGACTTAATTGTAGTACATGTTCATGGAGTAGCATGAGGTTGTTAAACTACACATTATGCAAGATATCATCAATTTATAGCCGTGAATGATGTTTAAGTTTTCTGTTTCTGTTACAGTTTTCTTCTACTGTGAAAAGCCTTGCAGCATTAAAAGCTGTCATCCATGTCCACCCACAGCTGTAGAAAAACTGAATGACAGTTAAAATATCATTGTAATATCTAATTAACAGATGGAAGGACTCCACTGTGTATTATCTTTGCAGATGTTTCATTTTATTAGTAGATTTTTATAAGGATTATATTACTATGCTGCAGAATTGGTAGGATGATTATTAATATCAGTACCATTACGGAATCAGATGAATGGATAGTATGAGTTGTCTAAAATACATAATTTTATAAATTCTGTGTATATGTATACAGTTTTACAGTCCTGATGCTGCAAGATGCAACAAGTGGATGGAATCCACTGGTAATGGAGTGTACCATAATGATTGACTGTTTGTTGTTTGTTTGGTTTTTTGTAGTTTTTTGTTTGTTTTTGTTTGGGTTTTTTTTGACTTGTGATTCATGTTAGGAGATATATTGTACTCATTTTTTTTCAGGGTTTTGGGAAGCTCAGTGGTTTTGGTTTTCCTGTTTTGTTGTTTGGCACAGTTCATGCATTCACCTTTAATTTAAAGAGCATAGGTTTGCTTGCCTCCCTGCTTACACTTTGGTTTTGGAGAGGTTCGTGTAATATGAAAAATAAAGAACATTATGCCTTTAATGAAGAAATAAACTTATTACATGAAAGATGGGTTATTGAAATTTAGTACGTGGGAAATAAGTTTATAGTGTCTTTTTCCTATGCTGCAAATTCTGTGTAAAGAGATGTGCTGATAACATTTCTTTGAAGATAGGTTGTTCATGTTTTGATCTTCTAGAAGATCAAAACCTGAAAAATCATGTCACCTGTTAGATTTATACAAAAAGCAAACAAGAGGAACTTATCATATATATGTGCTATGAGACCAGGTAGTGCAGACACTTACTTCACTTTTGTTTTGAGTCAAACCTATACTACTTCACTGATGTGGAACATAGGCTCTACTAAAGCTACTGTGAATATCTTCTCTGCTATTGATGTCTTTATTAGTTGAAGGAATAACAGTTGCTTGCATGCAGTGTAATGTTTGACTGGACTGTAGCATCAGTCCAGCTGAGACACTGTTGTAATGTTGATAGAAATTTACAACAAATCTTATAGAATACTTGTGAATGGTGACATTAAGGAGTGAGAAATGCAGATGTGGAACATGCTTTAAATACTTAAGTCCTTAAAAAGTGCATGAACTCAGGCAAATTTGGGGTTAGGATAGAATTTTGAGCAGTTGTTTGTTTCTTTTTTTTTTTCTTTTTTAAGATTTGAGTGCTGTTGAAGTGTTTTCCCTATGCTATGTACCACAAATGCAAAGGACTAAAGAGAGGCAATTATTTCTGAAAAAAAAATATTTTATATGGCAATGCACCTTACACAATATTAAAATGCTGAATACTGGCCCATAATGAACTATTCTGACAGCTTCCAATTTCTTGTCTTTTATTTTACTCATAAGTATAGCTTTACAACAAACAATGGTTTTACAAATAATGTGGTTTCTGACCAATTTACTTGTAAAATATTATTTCATAGTAATGAATTTCATCTGGAAACTTGCTTTTGTTACATAAATTGAATGCATGTAAATTGATTTTAAAACATGGTCTATATATTTTGAAAAGAACTCATCCAAGTCTGAGTTGTAAATTTAATTTACTACAAATAACACATCAAAGAAAAAATCCCTAAGAGAGATTGTGGAAGGTGTGTATTGTTATCTCCCTAATTTTATGCATCACTTCCTAATTTTAAGGTGCTTCTTTTCTTGCTGATGTGTGGACTACCAAGAAGATTCTTTAAAGGAGTGAAACAAAAACATACTGTATGCAAAGGTCTCAATGAACTGTAGTACTGTCTGCTGTCACCTGTCAGCTCTTTTTAGATTTTTCCTGAAGGAAATTTCATTCTTGTATTGAAGTCCAGTGAAAGCAATTCTCTTACTGAATGTGGCATGATTTAATGTTTTAAACCACATTTTTCTTTCTCTTTCAGCTTTACATCTTCCAATCCAGCCTTACAACATGGTTAAAACTCCTGCACTTCAAACTTGAAGCAATCTACAGTCAGAAACTTTGGTGTTTTAATAGTCCAGGATATCAGAACCTCTTCAGTCACAACTCTGACAGCTGTGCAAGAGGACATCCTTGATCCTTCAAGACAGGCTTCATTTTCCCGTGACTCCCCTTCCTAGTCTTTGAGCATTGCCTGTTGCCCAATTATAATTGGTATTAAAAGTCATATTTTGTGTGCAGATGAGTGAAACAGATAAATATGTAAAAATGTCCTTATATTAAAAAGGATTATTTATGTTACTGGTATCAATACCAACATGTTCTTTCCGAGCCTCAGAAGTTGCAGTCTTGCAGCTGACTAGTGTGACAACGCTAGTAGAAATAGTGAATTTTGTAGGCAGGCTGCACCAGTGTTTTTATGACCATTTTGTATAACTAGGTTTAAACAATACAATTGCAAATACCCCATTCTGTTTGGTAGTACAGGGTTCATGGACATTTCCAGATTCTCTTTGTAGTCTTAGTTTCTGAATCCTGAAGTTTTATTGTTTGTGTTTAAATACAGTATGATTGAAACCTTATTGTGAAGACTGGAATGAAACCAAATGGGTATTCCATCTTCAGTAGTTTGCTTAAGATGGCTTGAATGACATCTGTCCATCTTGGTGTATATTCTTAGTGAAGAATGATATTTTCTTAGCTGAATTCATTATAGGGTTTTTACACTTAATTTTATTTTATATTTCTTGTTTGTTTGATAGACTTGAGAATAAAGATGTAAGACTGGATGCTTATCCTGGTACTTTGCTTACATCATACACCATCTCTGTTGCCCACTTACTTTGTGTGAGCTAAGCACAGAAATTCCACATGCTGTCAATTTAAAGGTGAAGCTGTACAGCATCTTGTGTGTTAGTCTCTGGAGTTAATCTCTTTATTTTCTGCAAATTTAGCCCGTTTTCTAAATATTAATCAATACTTTGTTTTGGTTGCAAAAAGTTGCAGTGTGCCTTGTTCACTTGATAAATTAGGCTCCAATTCCTGAATTTACAAACTGGGGGAAAAAATACATATATTTGTAAATAGAAATTAAATAGTAGCAGTTGTGGCTTCAAGATGCTGTATCGTTGGTTTTCTTTATTTTTTTTTACCAAAAGACATTAATTCATTAGTACACTGAAATATCCTTTAAGCAAGAAGCACTTGACTGTATGCTTTGATCTTATTTTAGATCTGTAGAACATCTTAAGTTTGGAATTTTTGTAAACAGTTTTAGTGTTCCCAAAGCTTTACTAGCATTTTCTTGCAGTGGTACAAGACATATCCCATATATTGCATCCTCTTCTGGATCCTTGCAGTTGTGAAATATGTACTCACACTGTTTTTGCTATCCTCACATGTTTGGCTCAGAAGTTCTCAGAAAGGAGCAATCGTCTTTCTTACGAAGTCCCATCGCTTCTCTCTTGTTTTCATGTTGTGTTTATGAATGCTATGTTATTGCTCTGGTAAGACCATCAGAAGCAGTTGTCTCCTAATGTTCCCCTTCTTGTATCTTCACTTGCTGGAACAAGGATCTGAAAAGTTTGAGATACTGGAAAAATATGAAAGAACCTGTGCCTTCCTGATTGAAACTAGTAAATAGATGCACAGATATTGTTTGCTAGTGATAAGTAATACCATAAATGCACTTTCAGCTCAGAACAAAATTGAAAATGAGAAAATAGTTTTCTTCGCAAACTAGATTAAAAATTGATTTCTTCAAATCTAGCAAACAGCATCATAGGGTAGCAAAGCTGGAAATGACCTTTTTCTCAAAGTGCTGGACCTTTAAAATTCTCAGACTCACTTTGCATCAAAAGACTATTTACTTCAGCAAAATTTACTCCTGATCTGTTTTGGATAAGCAAGGATAGAACATAAAGTCACAGTATTTTCCTCTGTTCTTGTTACAAATATCTGCTGTTAGATTGTAAGAATTTTCATCTCTTTGAGATACCAGTAGTTCCTAAACACAGTACCTGCATCAGGCCATCTGGAGTGTTAGTTTACAGTTCTGGAGAATGAGAGTTCCTCTAAGAAAGCTTTGCAATATTAATATGGCTTTGCAAAGGAGGTAAGTCAGCAGATCCTATCCCGAGTAGGAACATACATAGTTAGGAATAATTTTCCTTAGAAGCATCTTGCAAAAGAGATCTATAGGATATTAGATGAAATAAATGGTGTTTGCAGGTTAGTGTAATTTATCTTGTTGGATATATTGCTGAAACAACCAGCAATTGATAGCTTGTAAAATTGGATCTGTATTCTATGGAATTTAAAAGACAGTAATTCAGTAAATAATTTTTCAGTATTAACAAAGAACTCACACTTTCCATAATACACTTGCAATCTTTATGGATTTTCTTCATCCAGACAATATATATAATAGTACATATATATAATACAGTTTATGCAAGTATAAAACAAAACTAAAAGATAAAAAAAGGTCAGAGAGAATGTAAGTGGATAATACAAGAGCAATTTCTGCGTCATTTGAAGGCAGATGCTTAGTAATGATGTCAGGTTCATTACTCTAAGAAAGGATTGTAAAAAAATTACTACCTTGTAAGTCTCCTTAAACAGATCTATTGAGGTGTTTAACCTGTGTAACTTTGAAATTCTACATCCTTCCTGAATAGTTCTGCTGGAAATTCTACTTATCAGTGCAATTGGGTACTAGTTGACACCTAATTAAGTTCTCAGAATGCTTCTGCAAAACAGTCAGACGTGATTTAGACCAAGTGATCATTACAACATTTTGTAAATACTATCTGTACATAAAGTTACTTTTACTTTCAAAATAACAAAGTAGCTGAAGTAACTGAGATGAAAGGTGTCTTTTAAATGGTAGTCATTTTCGTGTTTGAAACATTCTTTAAATAACTTACTAACTGAATAAAATAGCTGAGCAACACAAGAGTAGTGTATATCTTACGTAAAACAAGCCAGTTACTGCAAGCTAGACAGGTGTAGTTGGATGCTAGACTTCTGGCCCTATATTCAGCAGTAAAGAGTATAAAACAACTTTCTGGAAGTAATTCACTAATAATGGTCTAAGGACTGCGATGTAAATTAATTTAGAATAGCTTGATCATTCTATGCTTACGTTATTTGTCAAAACACTTAAATGTCTCTTACTGTGGTGTTGATACATTTCTGCTGTAAGGATGATGACCATATCTGAAGGAAAGCAAGGATAATATAGTCTTGCAAGAAAATGCTCAAGTTTTCAAGCACAGGTTTACTGGGTTTGAGAGTTTTGGTGGTGTTTTTTGTTTTGTTTTGTTATGTTCCTATCTTTTTTCTTAATAATAGTCTGAAAAAGTCATGTCAGTAGCATTTGGGTGTAGGTTAGAAACACATTATGAGGTTATGATAGTCTCTTGGACTACTGCAAAAGGCAAAAAAGCCAAAAAAATTTTCTCAGGAAGATCATACCATGTCGTAAGGCTGGAGATGGATGTAAAGCTACAAAGAAAATCAATTACCAGGTAAGAACAAATTGTTGAGATGCACAAATCAAAACAAGGGGTATATTCTGTTTAAGTTACTGTATCCTCTTTTGTCGTCTGTACACTGACTTACATTTTCCTTTGTTTTCAGGTTTATGGTAGGCTGTGGTAGATGTGATGATTGGTTTCACGGTGATTGTGTTGGATTGAGTCTGTCTCAAGCACAGCAGATGGGAGAAGAAGATAAAGAATATGTGTGTGTGAAATGCTGTGCTGAAGAAGACAGAAAAATGGAGTGTTTTGATCAAAGCGTACCAGATAATCAAGCGAAACTTGAAATGCATAGAGAAGAAAAAGCAGTTGAGTGTGAAAAACTGGGGATGTCGAAGCAAACGCCTACTTGTAATCTGGCTGTAACAACTGAAAAAACAAAGCAAACAGAGGAAACTGGGAAGCACAAAGTCAAAATCTTCAAACGAGTGAGTGTTACTTTATGATTAGAGCTCTTTAATTTTGATGGTGGGATTATCCTTCTAACCAAGTGTCATTAAAAATGCCATGTTTCAAAAATTTGTATGAGTTTAAAACTTCTCGATAATTATTTTCAGAGTTACTTCATTTTCTAACTGGCTTGACTCTTTCAAGATTATACTGCTAAACTCCTCGTATATTGAGCAAAGTTATTTGCACATCATAGGTGCATGCTTGTGTGTATATACACCTGTATTTAGTTAGGTGTATTCAGAAATGGTGAAGAACTTAGTGCATTTTTCTTTCAGATTTCTAAACACTTTTACAGGATATCTATCAATTTGCTGTATGATGTAAAACACAGATCTTTTAAGTACCTGTAAAACGGTGTGAAAACAGTATTTTAGTTTTGATTGTTTTAACTTCAGATTGTATGTAGAAGACAATGCCTAACATTTTAATAAGGGCCTTTCTACTTTATTTGTATTTTTATTACCCAAAGGATGATTTGTGAGAGCAGTGAGATGTTTTTATTACAATTCTTTTAGAATATTGTGTCATTTTCATGATAACTAAATCATCAGTAATCCTTTTTGTCTTATTTACAAATAGTACTATCGTAATTCTGAGATGTAAGCTAATCTGCTTAATTTTGCCTTACATGTGCTTTCTAAATGTAAGTGATTTCCTGTGGACACGTGGCTAAAACTGATTAAGAGGTATTCATTGTATCTCTGACCTTTTAAAATAACTGAAAACCTAAGTGGTTTTCAACATAGAGCTTAACTGTAAATTGCCTGTTATGCGTCTTTGGCCAGTATTTCAAAGAGATTCTTAAACAGTACTTGGCAGTAATTTAGGATATGCAGTAACTTTTTAGCAAGTACTAGATGATGGTGCATACATGCAGGGAATTCAATATACAGTATACTTAAAAAGAAGACAAATGTGAAAAATATGTGGTGCATATAATAATGGTGCATCGTAGAATTCATCAGTAGCATGCTAACATGTGTAAATGTTTATTTCAGGAATCTGGTGATGGGAAGAATTTATCCGAGTCCAGAGACTCGGATACTAAAAAAGGGCAACATATTCCTGCTCGAAAAGGATCACAAGCTGCTGTAATTCCTCGGCGGTCCCCTGAAGATAAAAATGAAAAAATAAGTAAAGAATCCCTTGGTGTGATTGACAGGTCCACAAAATCAGGTAATGAGTTTTGGTGAAGTACTCCATGCTGTAATTTACATATTTACAGTGAAGTACGATGACCTTCTTTATAGAATCAGTTTTTCAAACCACATTCTGTAGTGCAGGTGGTACTGATCTGAAAAGCTCTTTGTTCCCATGATGTTTATAGTCTTCTCATTTCTTTTTAGATTTTATTTAGCAGGTGAATGTTTTCTCTGTAGATGCTTGAGTGTTTCATGTTTCAATAGTAGAGGAAGCTCACATTATCAGGAATGGGGGAAAAAGTACATTGACACATCTGTTTTAAACCTTCTTTAACATTGCAGGAAACTTTGAAATACTCTTCCATAAAATACTGTGAAATATTTCATGTACATAGAAGTATTTTAGTTGCAATATAAATTATACTTTGACTTGCTGATGTCTTTTGCACAAGTTGACAAATAATTTTATCAACTTATTTCAAAGGGAAACACTGTATTGCATACTAAGCCATCAGATTTTAATCTAAATTTTATTTGAAAGGTTGAAGGGATGTATTTCCCCTCCCAGCAACCTCAGCCTTAGTTTTCTAACATCATGAAATTGTTGTCATTTGGGACTGAAATCACAGCAGCAAAGCTGTGATTTTGTGTGAGAACTTGTGTCTTTATCTCCTAATCTCAAGCTTTGAATTCTTATCTTAAAAAAAAAACCACAAAAAAAAAAACCCCAAAAACCAAACACAAAACAACTCTTCTTGCCTTTAGTCAATGCTGATGAATTCTAGATGGTGGAAGAAAACAGTTGAAAATGTCAGGGTTTAATACAAATCTGAAGTATTGTGTCCAGTTCTGGTCTCACTTCAAGAGAGATGGGGAAATACTGGAGAGTGTCCAATGGAGGGCTACAAAGATGATTAAGCGACTAGAACATCTCTCTTCTGAGGAAAGACTGGGAGACCTGGGGCTGTTTAATCTTGAGAAGACTGAGAGGGGATCTTATTAATGTTTATAAACATCTGAAGGGTGGGTGTCAAGTAGAAGGGGTCAGTCTCTTTTCAGTAGTGCTCTGTGGTAGGTTGAGATGTAGTGGTCACAAACTGGAACACAAGAAGTTCCACCTCAACATGAGGAGAAACTTTCCTGTGAGGGTGACTGACCACCAGAACAGGCTGCCCAGAGAGGTTGTGGAGCCTCCTTCTCTAGAGGCTTTCAGAACCTACCTGGATATGTCCCTGTGTGTCATACCCTAGGTGATCCTGCTCTGACAGGGGGGTTGGATTTGATCTCCAGCCTCTACCATTCTATGATAAATCTAAATGTAAGTATTTTATACTGAATGGTGTCTTAGACTTCATATTCCTTGTTATTCAACATTCTGAGTCAGAAAATAATTGACATCCTTTTTTACTGCAAATTACATGAAGTTAAAAGAGACTCAGGCATCTATGAATAACTGAATTGTTCTAAAATATAGTAATTGAACTAGGAGAGGACAAAAATATTTTTACACTGATGATTTCAGAATATAATTGAATATAAAAATCATGTCTGAACAGAGGGGAGGATTGGCAGTCTCAGACAGCATAAAATTACTAAGCAGCACATTTATGTTGTTCTCTTAACTGCTCTGAATTTTGCTTCAAGTGGCATTGTTTATTGATAATCTTGCCTATCACTTACCTGTTACAGGGACTGTTTTCAGATGGTTGAAACTTTCCCAAAGTGTTACTGGCACGTAGAGGTTTTTCATTTCCCCTGACCCCCTCAGGCTACGTTTTTTGAAAGGTTTTAGTCCAGTTCTTCATCCTTCTTCTGAGGAGGAGATGAGCAAGAAAATATATTGAGCAAATAAAAGCATTATTAGAGCTGCTTTACTTAACAATCCTAGCATATGAATACTTTAGATCACAAAGCAGAATGTCAGCAAACATCTGTCTCAGCTCTGTTCCACCTTCCTGATGAGGAAGGGGAAAGGGAAAGCATTAGTTTTAATAGGGATCATAGTTGCATTAATGAAAGAGTTCATGATCCAATGATGCAGCCTTCCTGACAGAAAAGAAAATCTGTCTTTTATAGCTACTTGAAAATATAATTAGTTTGCTTCTGTTATTTATGCATTTTAAGCTGTACTCAAGATGTGAAAGTAATAATAAAGAAAAACTTCTTTTTATCATCAAACACTCAAGTTAGATCTTTTTCAGTCTTCAATTTGTTTCTTTTTTTCAGAGTACAAAGTGGGTAAATTAATATTGTTTATTTCCCATTGCTTTCACAATTAGGCTGCTGCTCTAAAGTAGTGACATGTTCATGTGTTGAGACAAATGAGCTTTCAGTTGACACTCTGAAAATTAAAGTTTGAAAGAATTTTGGGATTTTGCTTTCATGATTTTTAATTTTATTAGAGATTTCTATTACTTGTATTGTCTGTGACACAAACTTTATAATAGCCTTGTTGAAGAGTGTCTGTTACCTGAATCAGAAGCTGAGATTATTATAATTTAAATAATTTTGATTAACAGATACAGAAATGCTAAGTTTAATGAAAAACATTATTTTAAAGTAAAGTTTAATATGCTTATAATACATGCTTTCCAGTATATTATTTCTTGGTTTACACATTGAAAAATTAATCTCTGCCAATACAAAAATGCATATCAAAAACCCTACTTAAGATCAAACTAGTAGGGACTGGTCATTGTGGTTCAGCATAGAAGAAAATACTGTAAGTCAAAAAGCAAAAGTCTTTCTTGTTTCTGCTAAGAAAGTTTTTTGTGGATTAATCTATGTAATAAAAAATTCAGACCACACGAGGTAAAAAACCTAAACCGCGACCCTCTGAGTCCATTCCTTCTACTTGAAGGTTGATTCTTGGTGATTTAAAAATAAAACTTCATGACACCCAGCTACACTAAAAGTTTATAACAGTGGCTTGAGTAGCTTACAGTTTTTAACTCTGTGTGTTTTGATAGGTGTTCATGAAAAACAAGAAGTCAAGAAAAAGAAAAATGAGAAAGGATCCATTAGTGCAGCACACCCGCCAGCTGTGCCAGCTTCTAAGCCTTCTGCTGATCAGATAAGACAAAGCGTCAAGCAGTCACTTAAGGAAATTCTGATGAAAAGGTAAAGGTATATTATTAAATTAAAACAGTAATTTGTGTTGGTAATTATTTTCTTTCAGAAGACAGAGGAAAAATTATGCATTATTTGGAAACATTTAGTAATTTTTTCCCTTGTGTTGTGTCTCAGATTGACAGACTCCAGCTTAAAGATTCCTGAGGAGAGAGCAGCAAAAGTTGCCACAAGGATTGAAAGAGAGCTGTTTTCTTTTTTCCGGGACACTGATTCAAAGTATAAGAACAAATACAGAAGTTTAATGTTCAATCTAAAAGATCCTAAAAATAATGTAGGTATTATTTGTCTGTTGTACTTTACAGAAATCCTTTATTTGCTCTAGATTAAAGGGACAGCCTTCTCTGTAGATACGTTATTAATCCTTCCACAAATTATCCTGGTTTTTTGTGGGTTGTTTTTTTTTGTGCGTTTCCTCATCTCTTTGATGTTGTTTGTCCTTTTGCACACTTGGTGCTCTCTGTGTTCGTTTTCTCTTGTCCCCTGTCATTAATTCTTCAACTTCTTGCTCCCAGTGTACTTTTTATAGTGAGGTTTCAAAGCATAGTGGATATAGCTTGCCTAGTTTGTTAGTCTTTATCACTGATCTGTTATTTGGGTATACTTATCCTCTCCATAATTCTTTGCTGCTTACAGCTCTTAATTTTGCACCTTTATAACAGAAAAAAAAAAAAAAAAAAGGAAAAAAGTCAGCATTGCTGCTGCAATGGGCATATACTCACTTTCTCTTTTGAAAGAACAGCTACTTATACATCTGATCATTAAGTGTATATGTAATGCATTCTGTTATGTAGAATAAATGGAGCTCTAGAATTAAGCTTTTATAATATAAAATCTTGTACCACTTCCTACAGTGTTAGATAATTACAATGTCACGATCCATATAGCTGTATAGAGTATCTTGTATGTTGCTTCTCTGCTTTATTTCCTACTGCAGGCTGGTTTTGTCTTCATAGTAATTAACTTTTCTACTTTCTTTTAGATATTATTTAAGAAAGTATTGAAAGGAGAGGTTACTCCAGACCATCTAATAAAAATGAGCCCAGAAGAACTGGCTTCCAAAGAACTGGCTGCTTGGAGACAGAGAGAAAACAGACATGTGAGATTTTTGTCAACTTGGGTTGTTTTGTTGACTGCCTAAGCATATTTACCTTCTGTTTGCTGGTTAAGTGTATTTAGAAAGAACAGAATGCATGTCTCACAAAGCAACTGTGACTACTCAGGAGGATCTATAATTTATTTAGCATTCAAAACCCAAAGGGATTGTTAGAAGTGAAAGAAGTAGAGTAAATTCCTATAAGAGGGAAACCTAAGAGGGAAACCATGCATTTTCCTTTGCTGTGCAGCTTTGTTGCTGCTTGCTTGCTCTTCTCTCTCAAGAGTGAAGGCTTTTTTGTCCTTATTTCCAACAAATTTTTAAAGCTCTCGCTGGAGTTTTATAGCCACCGGTTTCTTAAAAAGAGAAAGAGATCCCTTTGGACAAACCAAACTGAAGTCATGTTGTTTATATCTTACACACTGATGTATCATGACAATTCACCCACCAAGAAGTAAACTTGAAGCTGAAAACCTGATCTGCCTGCCTGAAAAGCAGTGTAAAGGAAAAAAAAAAAAAACCCAACGAAGTGTAGGAAATTTGTTAGGATAGTTTGAGCAATTCTTTTCTTGAAAGAGAAAGATACACTATATTTATAGCTGTGTTGACAGTTTAGAAGAAGCAGGAATATGAGGAACTGTATTATTTTTACAGAGAATGCCTTTTTCTTAAATGTTGCCCTGTTAATTGGGCAGTTAGTCCAATGATAGTTAACTGCAGCTGCTTAGAAATGTCAAGGTTTCAGCATCCAGTTCTCCAGTTTACAAATTCTGTATTTGTGTTGGCTGAATCTTTGTTATTTGTATGCCATTTCATAGAACACAAAATTTGGGTAGTGTTAACTGGTATGTAATTTTTGTTTGGGTTTTATGATACTAGGGATTGTGGGTTTTATCAGATGACTTTCAATAAAAAAATTAAGGAGTAGGTTGTGTCACAAAGAATAGATGGAAATTCATCCTTTTGAATTTTGTGTGCTCAGGATGAAAGGATGTTCAGCAATAACTGATTCAGTACAGTGAGGTGCTGTTTTAGAAACTGCATTGCAACATCAATTTTTCTGTGTTGTTCTTGGTTTGTTTTTTTTTTCACATTGTTACTAGACCTGTTTATGGATCACAACTTTTTGCTAGTTCCTATGCAAAAGTAGATGTTGAATTCTTCTATTATTTCAAAGGTGTTTTGAGGACCTGGACAGGCATGAAAACTTTGTTTGTCTGTAGCTAAACAAACCCATCATTTGTAGTACCTTTATTACCTTTATTTTTATAAACATCAGTAAAATGCTGAAAACAGACCATACAAAACAATATTGCACTGCTCTGAGGACCAGCTTCAAAACAGAAGTGTATGCTGCTCAAAAATTACCAAAGGTTCTTAAATATTTCAGAGAAATACTTCAAAATTTCTAAAAGATGGAATGGAATGCAACATGTAAAATAAATAGCAGTGTATCATTTGACTGTATTTTTCATTCTCCTATTTAAGCAAGATTTTGAGACTGTTACTTAATTTTTTTTTTAAAGTTTCCCCATTGTGTTCAAAAGTAACTGTAGTTATTTGTCAGACAGATAAAGCTATCATGGAGTCCTTGTTTCCTTATGAAACCAAGCGTAAAATACTGAGGACAGCCAACATAAACTGTTTCTGTTTTAAGAAGTAGAAATGTTCTTTAAGAGGCAATTTTAGAAATAATGGATTATGGTTTTTTTGGTTTTTTGTTTTTTTTTTTTTGCAACAAGAGCAGAGCAGCAGTGCCGATCAAAAGTAGTGTTTCCGTTACTTTAAGAGTACTTTTCTGTTTTGAGGTAGAGTATTAGGTTGATGTACTAAAAAGCAAGCTCATTTTTCAGTGTTACAAATCTATATTCATTTATGTCCTACATTGTTGCTATTATTATGGGAAAAGAGGTGATGCATTTTTTTTCTTTAGCTCTTGGAAAATCAGAATTAGCTGCCTTTGAATTTAGTATTGAAAGTCTGCTTTATAAGTTTTTTAAATACATGCTTGATAAGTACTCACTGCACTGTAGGTGAAGGTAGACTGGCTGCTTGTGCATTTGCTTTATGCAACTATTTGACACTTGCAATACAAGAGTGTATTCTTTTTTTCCCCAGAGGGTTTCCTAATTGCAGTCCTATTTTTCTGTTGTTGTATTTATGAATTTACAAATATTGTATGGAATTAAATTTATGTAATTTCCTGTTTCCGCAGACAATTGAAATGATTGAGAAAGAACAGAGAGAGGTTGAGAGAAGACCCATCACAAAAATTACTCACAAAGGAGAAATAGAAATTGAAAGTGAAACACCAATAAAGGAACAAGAGGAAGTCATGGAAATTCAGGTAGAAAAAAATCCCATGGCAATACAGTGTATTTAGTTCGTAGATAAGATGATTGTAAAGTGATTTGTTCATAATTTTGTTGTTCAGATCTGTAGTTATATCTTAGGTCTGGTTTGAGTGTCATTTTTCTTACTGACTTTCACTTCTGGGCCTGATCTTTGTGTTTTCTCCGTATTGTGTCCATGACTGTATCATGAATTCTGGCAATAGCAGAAAATACTCTAAATTGTACCTAAAAGATATTTAGGAATACCAATTAATTCTTTTAATGCATTTGTAGGCTTGGGGATAGCATTTAGGCTACGCAGCTGAAAGGAAAGTTTTATGTTTGAAAGGAAGAGAATACTGTAAAATATTTAAGCAATATGAATAGCAATAATCAGAAAAAAGAAGGCTAGCTGAAGTGTGTTTGACTTCTCTTAGGAACCTAACGTGAAGTTGTTTGAGAAGTCAGAGGAAGCTGAAAAAGATAGAGAAGTGAATGAATCTGCATCTCCGGACACCACAAGTCAACATAAAAATCATCTCTTTGATCTTAACTGCAAAATCTGCATAGGTAACTTTGCAAAGCATGTCAAAATAAAGATATCGTGCTTGTGTAATGCTTTTCAGTCATAAATCTCAGTATACTTCAAGAATGTAAATAAAAGGTTTTTTTCCCATAATTTGCTGGCAAAAAAAGAAAAAACCACTGCAGAGAAAGAAAACCTTTTTATGTGTTGATTTCTCATTTCTTTATGCTATCCCATTACAGCAGCAATATTTATGTACAATATTATATAAATATGTACAATGTATAAATGTATACATTGCATAAATATGTATAATAAGTATCATTGCTTTATCCTACCCCACTTTTGTGGCAATATGTAGTATTTTTGGTGTGTCTTCCTTGTGTTCAGAGGAAGTCTTCTTTTGTTTCTTTAATAAAAAATAAAAAGCATTGTAATTCATTCTGTGCAGGCCGAATGGCACCACCTACTGATGATCTTTCTACAAAAAAAGTGAAAGTGTCTGTTGGAGTTGCACGGAAGCAGTCAGACAATGAAGCCGAGAGCATTGCAGATGCACTTTCTTCAACATCAAGTATTTTAGCTTCAGAATTACTGGAAGATGATAAGCAAGACTCATCAAAATCATCATTCACACCTCTCCCAAAGTAATACAAACCTTAGGAACAGTATTATTAATTGAAAGGCAGTAACATCTTAACAAGATTATTATGACTAACATTAGTTTTTTTTAGTGACATTTCATTAATCCATTTGTGTATTTGAAGCTGTGTAGCTCTTCTTAAGGTTCTCTGCTAGAGTAAATGATGCTATGCATTAATGTAAATAATACTACATATATTGTTGTGATTACAAACTTGTAATTACTGTATTTTCTTTTGGGGAAAAGTAAACTACCTTATGCTTTCTGGTGCAACAAGGTGTAAAAAGGCACGTGAGTTCACATTGAAAATGTCAGGATTCATATTGTATTTTGCTACTAGGGAATGTTCTATGTACAGTGCTGCAATTGAATTAATGTGTATATATAAAGCTAGGGAATTTGAGATTGCTCTAAAGAGAGCATTTATACTGAGAGATCAGGCTAGTTTCAAACCTGAAAGCAACGCTTTTATAGAAATGACTGTTAATAGTAGCTTGTTTGACGTTTCGCTATATATGCTATTATCTTCATTTTCTTCCACACTCTGCTACTCACTAAGGAGGGAATTGCAATTTGAGGCTGCTTTTTCTGGTTCAAGAGAGGGTTTTCTAGAAAAACATTAACTCCCAGTTATTTACAATTGAGCTAAGTTCATGCTGAAATTCTGCCTTCATCAAGACAGTGTGGACCTCTAGTGAGGACAGTGGACTTTGTTTTTTGAATAGCTTGCAGAAGATTCATAATAACTTCTAGTGTAGACAGAAAGAAAGGTAGGGTATTGTATTAACTGTAACAGCAGAACATCTGGTACTTCTGGGTGGCTACCTTGAAACTGCTAATAGCATGCCTGGAATATATTTTCCTAGAATAGAACAACACGGGAAATGCTAAAATGTGTCTGTAACCTTTTCCATGAGGAAACCCCCAGGGGAGAAACACTTTCCTGTGAATTGGTATTCAGAAGAGGTGCTTATAGAAGCTTTGGAAGTAATGTATGAGTGAGAAGAGATGAAGAGCCAGTTGTAGGACAAGGGAAACGGGATGCAGGTGTTGAGGTGGTGGACAGTGTTGCAACAAAATGTAGGAGCTAGGGAAGCAGGGTGAGGATAGGGCAGCAGGCATTATGTTATTTTCTCCCATCCTCCCTGTGTCAGCGGAAAATCATACTGGGTCTGCAGCACCTATGTGTTTGTGTGTCCTCTTCGGGAGCATTTAATATCTGTTGGACTGAACTTTTGCATTCTTAGAAGATACAGTAGTGAACAAATGTGCTGCTTATCTGATTGTCCTTTCTGTAATATGGATCCTACTTCACTTGAAGAGAAACATGGTTGTCTGCCTGCCTCTCTTCATTGACCCTGAAGCACGCTTAACTGAAAAAGAAAATTCTTAATGACACATCATTTCTTTTACAAATTAAAATCATGATTTACATTATCTTGCATGATATATCATGTTCTAAACAAAGTGGGTTTTTATTTGTTGTTTTTCAGGTCAGAAACACCTGGTACTGTGGAATGTGAAAGTTTGTTTCTGGCACGCCTGAATTTCATCTGGAAGGGTTTTATCAATATGCCTTCAGTGGCAAAGTTTGTTATTAAGGCTTATCCAGTTTCTGGCTCTTTTGAGTATTTAACGGAGGTATTTATATTTACTGCAATGAATCACCAATTCATTTACTAACTTTAGAGACTTGTTTACCTTGTAGGCTAGTAACAGTGTAGTGATGAAAGACAGTGGAGCATGATCATTGTACTGAGTAAAATATTTGTGTGATGATATAGTTTAAGGAGTGTGTATTTGTAAGTAAAATATATTTCAGTTTATCCTATGTGGACCCCATAGTTCATCAGGATTCAAGTTGTTTGATACATATTAAGGTATTTTGCCCTCATCTCACTGCAAAATGTTTCTTGAGGATGAGCAGTTGTATTTTTAGAGATGGTTTTATCAAAGTTGAACTGATTTTTGTTTATTATGGATCATCTTCTGTAACATAAAGTAGCAGGGAAAGACAGAACAAAATTTGCTACTAAAATAACCACCTTGGCTGCATTAATTTCCTGAATTAAATGTGAGAAAATCATAGCTTAGTTTTGAATTCAAAGCATTAAGTAAGTCAATACCAGTTTTTGAAGAGAAGTGAGTACCAGTGATTTCTCTTGACAGTGCAAGATATCTTCTCATCTTCTACAACAGAAATCTGCATAACAGAATTTTTTTTTTAATTATTTTTATTTTTCATCTGGTGGCAATTCCAGTTCTAAAATTCCATTCTAAGACTAAATTGTCCCTAAAAAGAAAAAAAGTTTATGTAGTGTTCTCCTCAGAATCTGAGAGGCAGGAAAAGGATGCAACTGCTTATTAAAAAAAAAGATCTGAGAGCTCATAAGGCTTAGTGTTACTTCTTGCTGGTGACGTAGGATGTATCAGCTTTCTAGTTAAAATCCTTAGGTATTCTATTAACATGATTGTCTTTGCTGTAAATCAACAGTGAAGTGCAGGTCCTGCGGTACCCTTTAATACGAAAGAATTGATTACAAATATGATGCACTTTTCAAAATTCTTCTGCTTCATTTAAAAAAACCCTATTTTTCCTTAGGTGTTCATAAATGATTCTGAAAGTATGTTTTTGTTGCTTGTGAATAGTGAACCCAATAGTATCCAAAACCAGATTCGTCTGTTACTTATATATATAGTGTGCTTAGGTTATGTTTTCCCCTCATGATTAAGATTTTGGAAGTACTATATATATATATACACACAGACACAGTTTGGGGTTCTTATAGCAGTTTGACCTTACAGATTACTTAACTGTACTGTGCTCTGGAAACTCTCATGTTTGTAGTTAACATTACTTTGGGGACGTATGGATGAACAGTATTGCATGACAATGATTTAGTACAGATCACTGACTTTGCACTGAATATCTTAATTTAAATATCCAAAATTAAAATTAGTTTGTTTCTAGTGTTCTAACTTCTACTGGTGTTTTAAAAATATAAATTAAGAACTAAAATAATGAAGTGCATTTTGAAAATATGAAACAGATTCTGGATGAAGGATTTACTTCTATTTTTTTGTTGGATTCAGATTTCTGTTGTCCTTTCTCATAGGATTTACCTGACAGTATTCAAGTAGGTGGCAGGATATCTCCTCACACTGTCTGGGAGTATGTAGAGAAAATCAAAGCCTCAGGGACCAAGGTAAGAATTTTACATATTGAAGGTTTACTATTTAACATGTGTCCTATTCACCCTAAAGATCCATCTTTTTTTCCCTGGAACATCTGTAAAATGCATGGCACTTTAGGATAACTGATAGTTATGATGAATGGGATGGATGGCAGCTGGTGGTGTTTATTTTCTTACTTATCTAACCTTAAGGTCTTATATATTGCTTGAGAATACTTGTATTCCTTTGATACAGTAACTCATTGTGAATGTTTGTACACCACACGTTGCAAGTGTTACCCTTTCATTTTGGTATTATTACAGTGTGCAAAACCATCTTAGTGGTCCTCTGATGGACTTGTCCCACTGCATGCAGGTTGTCATGCTGCAGAGATCACAACTAGATAGTGTTCTCCAGATGCTGCCTTCCAAGTGCTGAATAAAAAGGAATAATCATTTCCCTTGGCCTGCTGGCTGCTTTGGTTCTGACACCCAGCATGCAGTTGGCCTTCTCAGCATGGACGCGTGGCTGGTTCATATTGAGTTTCTGCACCAGGACAAAGCTTATGCCAAACTTTTTCCAGCCAGTTAGTCCCCCAGCCTGTCCTATCCATTCAGCCTATTCCATCTCAAGGTGTAAGATTTTGCATTTGTCTTTGCTGACCTTCACAAAGGTCAGCCCATTTTTTCAGCCTGCTGAGGTCCCTCTGAATGGCAGCCAGCCCTTCAGCATATCAACCACTGCTGCTGATTAGGTGCCATCTCAGTTTTGCAGGGGAGCCTCCTGTCCCATCTTCTAGGTCCTTAATTAAGCTATTAAGCAGTATCAACCCCAGCATCAACTCCTGAGCTGGGCTTTTGATCACACAGCCATTTTCACAGACTGAATGCTGGTCTTCTAATATTAATGGATATCCTGGACACAATAGACAAAAAAATAAAGCTTTCTGGTAATGTTTAGGGTGTGGAAGGGAATAATTAATTGGAAGTTGGCACACTTCCCTAAAACTTATTTAACTGGCTGATAAAATGTTGTCTCTTTTGTCATGCACTTTAATGATTTAATTTTTTATATACTAAATGCTTTTTACTTGTTTTCTCCACTTTCCCTTAATTACTTTTCACCCTGTTTCTGCTCCTTGCGTCTTATCTGTTGTTCTCTGCCTTCTTAGAGAGGCTGGTTTTCCTCCTCTGAACTGTGCTTTTAAATAAAGATAAGTTACTAAAAAAGTTACAATTTCAGAAAATGTATCTGACCATCATTTTGTCTCTCTTTTTATAAACAGGAGATCTGTGTAGTTCGCTTTACACCAGTAACTGAAGAGGATCAGATATCCTATGCATTGTTGTTTGCCTATTTCAGCAGTAGGAAACGTTATGGGGTAGCAGCCAATAACATGAAGCAAGTGAAAGATTTGTACCTCATTCCTTTAGGTTCTTCAGATAAAGTCCCACATCATCTTGTGCCTTTTGATGGGCCTGGTAAGTACAACTTGGAATTTGGAAATTTATTACCACATTGCTTCTTAAAGAAGTTTACAACAAATATAAGAGAAAATTAAATATTAAAGATGCCAGCTATTTGATTCAAACATAAGTTTTCCACAGTATTATATTAGCTTCCTTGAAAAGACATTAATTTCACATTGTAAGAGTCTTCTGATGCTTTAAAGTATTGTCAAAAAAATTAATGTGCATAGATTTGTTTAATGTTTAATATTTTCTTCCTCTAATGCAGGTGGCTTTGGAGGTTATAATCTCCAAATTGATACTGTAACTTTAAAATAGTATTTTTCATTATTTTAAAGATACTAATTCCTTTTTTCTCAAATGTTCCAAACCTCCTTTAAAATAAAGAAAAATACCAAACACAGAAGTTTAAAAAGCAGATAGGCAAGGAAGAAAAGATCCTGAAATGACTCTCAGTTGGATTGTTCTGCTTACACCTCAGTTATTTTGTATCACAGAATCATTTAGGTTGGAAAAGACCCTTGGGATCATTGTGTCCAACTATTAACCCTACTCTACAAGTTCACCCCTAGATCATATCCCCCAACACCACATCTAAGTGATGCTAAAACACCAGGGATGGCAACTCAACCACCTCCCTGGGCAGCCTATTCCAATATCTCACCACTCTTTCCATGAAGAATTTTTTTCCCTAATGTCTAGTCTAAACCTACCTTGCTTCAGCTTGAGGCCATTCCCTCTGGTTCTGTCACTAATTACCTGAGAGAAGAGACCAGCACCAGCCTCTCTACAATGCCCTTTCAGGTAGCTGTAGAGAGTGATGAGGTCTCCCCTCAGCCTCCTCTTCCTCAAACTAAACAGACCCAGCTCCTTCAAACAGTCCTCATATGATCTCTTCTCCAGTTCCTTGACCAGCTTCGTTACCCTCCTCTGCCCCTGCTCCAGCACCTCAATATCTCTCTTGTACTGAGGTGCCCAAAACTGGACACAGTTCTCAAGGTGAGGCCTCACCAGTGCTGAGTACAGGGGACAATCACCTCCCTACTTCTGCTGGTCACACTGTTTCTAATACAGGCCAGGATGCTGTTGGCCGCCTTTGCCATTCGTGCACACTGCTGGCTCATATTCATTCGCTTGTCACTTAGAACCCCCAGGTCCCTCTCCACCAGACAGCTCTCCAACCACACTGCCCCAAGCCTGTAGCTTTGCATGGGGTTGTTGCGGCCCAAGTGCAGGTCCTGGCACTTGGCCTTGTTGAAACTCACACCATTAGCAGTGGCACAGCCATCCAGTCTAAGTCTCTCTGGAGAGCCTCCCTGTCTGCACGCAGATTGACACACCTGCCTAACTTGGTGTCATCTGCAAATTTACTGATGGTAGACTCTGTTCTCATCAAGATCATCAATAAAGATGTTAAATAGAAACGACCCCAGCACTGAGCCCTGAGGAACACCACCTGTGACCTGTTGCCAGTTGGATTTAGTACCATTGGCCACTACTCTTTGGGCCTGTCCGTCTAGCCAGTGCTTGATCCAGCAGATTGTACTCTTATCCAGGCCATGAGCAGCCAGTTTTTCCATTAGAAATCTGTGGGGAACAGTGTCACATGCTTTCTGGAAGTCCAGGTAGACCACATCCACAGCCTTTCCCTCATCCAGTAGTTGGGTCATCTTGTCATAGAAGGAGATCAGGTTCATCAGGCAAGATCTGCCTTTCCTAAACCCATGCTGACTGGCCCTGATCCGCTGGTTGCCCTCTATACAACTTGTAAGAGCACTCAAAGTGATCTGCTCCATGACCTTCCCTGGTATTGAGGTCAGACTAACAGGTTTATAGTTACTTGGATCCTCCTTTCTGCCTTTCTTGTAGATCAGTGTCACATTTGCTAACCTCCAGTCCATTGGGACCTCCCCAGTTAGCCAGGACTTCAGGTAAATAATGGAAGGTGGCTTGGTGAGCACATCTGCCAGCTCTTTCAGCATCCTTGGGTGTAACCCATCCGGTCCCATAGATTTGTGTGCATCCAAGTGTTGTAGAAGGTCGCTGACCACCTCCTCTTTAATCATGTTGACATCATTCTGCTTTCCCTCCCTGTCTCCCAGCTTATGAGGCTGGATGTCCAGGGGATAGCTTGTTCCACTACTGAAGACTGAGGCAAAGTAGGTGTTGAACACCTCAACCTTCTCCTCATCCTTTGTTACTAAGTTTCCTTCCACATCCAGTAAAGGATGGAGATTTTCCCTAATTATTCTTTTGTTGTTAATGAAGTTATAGAAAGACTTTTTATTATCCTTAACAGCTGTAGCTAGGTTGAGCTGTAGCTGCACTTTGGCCCTCCTAATCTTCTCCCTGCATTGCTTCACTACGTCTTTATAGTCTACATGAGAGACCTGTCCTCTCTTCCCAAGGTCATAGACTCTCCTTTTGTTCTTGAGGTCCAGCCAAAGGTCGCTATTTAGCCAGGCTGGTCTCTTTCCCCACCTGCTTGTTTTTTGGCAGGTAGGGACAGCCTGCTCCTGCGCTTTTAAGACTACTCTCTTGAAGTATGTCCAGCCTTGCTGGACTCCTGTATCCTTCAGTACAGCCTCCCAAGGGACTTTGTCAATCAGTCTCCCGAGCAGGTCAAAGTTTGCCCTTCAGAAGTCTAAGGTGTCAGTTTTACTAACCCCTCTCCTTATTTCCCTAAGGATTGAAAACTCAATTATCTCGTGATCACTATGCCCTAGATGGCCTCCAACCTTTACCTCCCCCACAAGATCTTCCCTGTTTGCAAGGAGCAGGTCCAGGAGGGCACCTTCCCTGGTTGGCTTATTTATCAGCTGTGTGAAAAAGTTGTCCTCCACACATTCCAGGAACCTCTTGGATTGTTCCCTCTCTGCTATGTTGTATTCCCAGCAGATATCTCGGAGGTTAGTCCCCCAGAAGCACACAGCAAGTGACTATGAGATTTCTTTCAATTGCTTATAGAAAGCTTCATCCATCTCACTGCTTTGACTGGGAGGTCTATAGCAGACTCCCACAGCTATATCGGCTTTATTAGCCCTTAAGCTAACCAAACAGACTCAGTTTATTTTAGTTATAAAAATTTGTAGACGATATCTTGTTTTGAGATAGGCAGCTCTAACATTAAGAAAGGATGAGCTGCAAGTCTCTTTTTTTTTTTTTTTTTTTTTTTTTTTTTCAAGAACCTAATTTTTAAAGAGCAAAATATATAGTGAAGCCACAGCTAATAGTATACCTTCAAACGCAGTATCTTCCTGGAATAAGGGAAGCATTTTGGAAAGTAACTCTTGGCAAATGTTTGAAGTGTCTAACACAAATGGATGAGGAGACTTTGTGGTTGCAAGTGTACTGTTTATTTTTTTTTTAACATCTTGTGCTTTGCTACCACAGTTACCAGACTTCAGCTGTGTTAAACTAAAATGATGTTTAACTTCTGTGCTTTTTCTTGTGTGTGACTGGATGTCCTATGTAAATGTCTCATATTCTGTATTTGGGTGTTATACTTGGTGATGTGGTACTTAAAGCAATTTTAATTTGCGTTGTTGAAGTACCACTGCTAATACCTCTAAATACATTTTTGCTTAAGTACTGTGTATTGTGTTTAATGATGGAAATTTCAAGTGTCATAAATATGTCCTATAATATATTATTGAAGTGCGGAGGTTAATTTTGTTAAAATGACTGCCTTAACCAAAACATAAGGAGATGATAAATTGCTGTTACAATTTTGTACAGGGATTGAAATACATCGACCAAATTTATTACTGGGATTGATAATTCGACAGAAAATGAAGAGGCAGATTACTGCTGTTGCAAGTGTTACCAGTAGTTTTGTGGATGAAGCTTCTGAAAGTACCTCGAGTAACTTGCCACCAGAGAAGAAAAGCAAGCCAAACAAACCTGAAGTTTCTCATCATGAGTTGTCACTAGAAGAAGAAGAGGAAAATGATTTTTTTAATTCCTTCACAACTGTGCTACACAAGCAGAGAAATAAACCTCAGCAATCTAGCACAGAAGATGTTGCAACAGTTACTGAACCGTTGGTGGAAAGTACCAAACATGAACCACCAAAGCCTCTCAGATTTCTTCCTGGAGTCCTGGTTGGATGGGAAAATCAGCCTTCTACTCTGGAGCTAGCAAATAAACCATTACCAGTGGATGATATTCTTCAAAGCCTGTTGGGAACAACAGGGCAGGTATATGAACACAACAAGTCAGAAGTGAATCCCAGTGAAAACATACCATTATTAAATGAACAGGAAACCTTAAAAGAAGAAAACATGGATGTTGCTGATGTAACTTCTGAAGTTAGTGAAGCAAAGACTGGTTTGGATGATCTACAAGAATCCACTAACACTACTGTAACTGTGGATGCAGCAGCTGTGGAGACATCAAGTTCTGCAAGAAGTGCTGGATCTTTGATAGGGCTGAGCCTTAAGGGAAAACCTCCAGATGTCTCCACAGAAGCATTTTTAGCAAATTTATCTGCTCAGTCACAGAATAAAGAAACTGAAGAAAGTAAAGAAAATGACTCAAAGCGGCAGTTAACTGACAAGGATAACATTGCCCAGGAAGTCAGAAGGAATACAAATTCCAGCTTTTCTTCTTCCTCATCAAATGCAGGGAAAAAAAACAGTGAGAACAACGTTAATGTAGGCTCTGTTGAGGGTACCACTGCTAATACCTCTAAATCACCACCATTCATTAATCTTAAAAGAGACCCACGACAGGCAGCTGGACGAAGCCAGCAGACTAATGCTTCAGAAAACAAGGAAGGAGATGTTAGCAGAAATGGAGACCGACAGAATGCTTCAGGAAGTGATCAAATGGAACCAGAGAATAAACAGTCCTCTGGAGAGGTGGGCTTAAACCTGTATCAAAGTGATACACAAACCAGTGAGGTGCAACACAGTTCAACTGCAGCTAAAGCAGATAACACAGTTGCATCACAAGTGGAAGATACCAAACGCTCACAGGAAGATGCACTGATGCAAAATATTGAAACAGTGAATTCATTTAGAAGAGGACCAGCAGCAACTTCATCTCATTTTGAAACTGAAAACTCTTCTCGTTCTGAATTTATTTCCAAAGTCCCAAGCCCTATTAGTGGCAGCTTCTCATCTGTTAGACCTCCACAGCAGAATTTTCAACATCCTAAATCTAATCCGCCTGGGTTTCAGTTCCAGGCTCCTGTGCCTCATAACTTCCCTCCACAAAACAATCCAATGTTTGGATTTCCTCCTCATTTACCACCTCCACTTCTTCCTCCTCCTGGTTTTGGCTTTCCTCAAAATCCAATGATGCCGTGGCCACCAGTAGCTCATTTATCAGGTCAGCCACCACACTATGCCGGACCCATTGCACAGGGGCTACCAGTGGCTCATAAACAGTCAAGATTTTTGGGGCCAGAAAATTTTTTTCAGAGTAAAGACAGTAGGAGGCCAGAAAGGCGCCACAGCGATCCTTGGGGCAGACAAGAACCACATTTGGAAAGGGGGTTCAGTAGAGGAAAAAATGATCAACATAGACAAAGATTTTACAGTGAATCTCATCACCTAAAGAAAGACAGACATGAAAAAGAGTGGAACGATGAAAAATATTGGGAGCAAGATTCTGAAAGAAATAGACGCAGAGACAGAAACCAGGAAAAAGAGAGGGAGAGAAAGAGTAGAGAGGAGGGACAGAAAGACAAAGAAAGATTGCGATCTCCACACAGTGATAGGCCTGCTGATGGAAAAAGCCCCAGAGACACTAGAAATCCAGAAAAAAAAACGGAGAAGCCAAAAAGTGAAGAACAGGCTCATGAAAAAGATAAGGAGAGGGAGAAAAGCAAAGAGAAGCATAGAGAACGAGAAGGTGAAAAGAACAGAGAGAGACATAGGGACCACAGTGACAGAACTAAAAACAAAAGGTAAAAAGATGCAGGCAGTCTTTTGAAATCCTATTTAAATAAACTGTTAGAGTAATGTCATAAAACTTTGTATAAAAAAAAAAAAAAAAAAAGCCTGCTAGGATTGTGCCATCTTTTTTTATTCAGTGTTGGTGTTTTGCAGAAACAAGTCTGTGTTTTGGTACCACTCGATGTACCAATACTCATCCTTTTTTTCATTATACCAACTACCGCTAGAAGTAGGAGTTTAATATTTTTAAAAACTTTACATTGCTGTATATTCAACATTTTAAAGATTTCTTTTATTAATATGCAATAAAGGCTTAGAAATTTTCTTAGCTGATGAAGTTGGCTTTAGTCAAGTCTGCAATATAGTTGCTGCCTTTGGTAATTTGTGCTCTCTTCTGTTTTAAGATGCTCTGGTAATTTTAAAGGTTAATTTCATACAATAACCTTCTTTTTAAATTGCACTGTTTTTAAAGACTGTAGCAAAGCCTCAGAATCCACACACATTATAACAAAATACAATATTGGCGTGGTGTGAACAGTTTTTTTTTTTAATTATTCAGTCGTACGATAAAATAATTCAAGTGTATTTCATTAATTTTTCAAGTATTTCCTAAGCATCTGAAGCAGATTGTGACCAGAAATTGGAAGGCTGAGCTGCTGGAATGTTATTGCTTTAAACTGCACTTGTTTTAATAAGAAAGCATTTTTAACCTAAGTTCTTGAAAATATAATTTGTAGTAGTAAATTCATTTCTCCCACCATTTTCCATGCTTAAAAAACTTGAATACCTAAGCCTGTACATTACTTTGTGTTTTGCTATCCTTTTTACTGTAAAATGTAAATATTTTAAGGGATATTTTGATTCTAAAATGATAAAACTTTCTCACATACTGTGTGTGTTTGATTTTATAGGTGTGAAAATGTACGCTAAATGAATATAGCAGGCTGAGTTAAAGAGTGCCACATTTGTTATACACTTCATGGCTCAGTCATTTCAAGTTTTGGGGTGCAAAGAGGGTGGGAGAAGGGCAGAAGGGTGTTTGTATCATTGGGACTTCTAGTAAATTGATACTTTGTAGTGACTACCATCCATTGCAAAACAAAAAACCAAAACCAAGTGCAAATATGAAAACAAACTAAATCTCCTGCTCTTCTTAAATTACACTGGACTTTTTGTTGAGTCTGTCATAAAGAACAAAAATATTCCACCATATAAAGAAGAACTTACATTTTGTTTTGTTTTTCAGTGTTTTGTTTTTCACTATGAGTACATGACCTTATGTACTGGCATAGCATTTTGCACTTTGCTGTAGAAAAGCCTCTTCCTTCCAGAAAGGTCTTTGCAGTTTAACATCACACTAATTGCTAGTTTTAATTATTACTATATTTAAAGGTAAAATTTCATTTGGATACCTTGCGGGTAGCTTCATGGTTAAATTGCCCAAGATTAAAAATCTTGTGCTGAATAAAGGGAGTGGTAGGCTTTTATTAAGTAATGTTACTTAGACGCATAGTTGAGAAGATTCATATAGACAAAATCCTCAGTTTGGTAGTAACTAGAACCAATATTTAAAGGTCAGTGTTTTTTATAGCATGATAGCATGACATGGTTAAATTAGTCCTTCCCAAATTTATTCCATGGTCTGTATGGTAATACTGCCACTGAATATAGCTGGTACTATTATGGATATGTTGTATTAAATATTTACATCAGAGTTCTTTAGACACAGAAGTGCACCAAAGCATTGCTCTTGTTTTCGAGCTCTGTTTGTGAAAATTTTCTTTTGACCTGTTCAAAAGTGGTCTATTCCCCATCCACTGGTGAATCCATCTTACACATTCACATCCATGTGTACTCTAAAAATAAACTGGGAGCAATGAAAAGTGCAGCTGTCCACAGGGAAGGGATTGGAAAATGCTTTCTGCCAGAACTACCAGAAATAATTTGTTTGTGAAGAGTATGTAAACAATTTCCAAGCTCGCTGAGTGCTTTACTGCCTGTCTCATGTATATAGATCCCAAAGAGAGACACAACTCTTGAGGTTTTGTTAAGAATTTACATTTTTGTTAGTAGTTTAAATTAACAAGCAGTGACAGTTTTCAGGATTTTATTCTAGAATCTGAGTTAGTGTAATGGGAATAAATCCTGCTACTACAGGAATAAAGGATTTTGTCTTTTCCATTGCCTTCAGTCACTCTCCTTCCAACACTCACATTAGCTGCAAGTTCTCTGATTGTTTGTTACTTTATTTACACTGGAGCACTGCTCAGACCACAAAAAGCATTGTGCACTGATGAGGAATTGGCAGTATACCAGGAGCCCCAGAGAGAATAGGGTAAACCCTAAATATGCTTCCTTCCCCAGTATCACATGGCCATAAAAGGCCTTCCTGAGAGAAACTGGAAGAGAAGAATCTGGGACCAGTTCAAATGCCAAGTGGGCTTCATGAGCTGCCTGCTGGGAGGGGAAGAGCCTCTGTTGCATCAGGCTGATCACTTGAGGGCTTAGAGCAGCTGCAGAGGATAGAATGAATCAGGAGTTTAAATCACCAGGGACTCCAGAAGTTCACCCCAATTCTGGTTGCAGTGTTGGATAATGTCTAGTTTTTTCAATGCATTTTGTAGTAAGTCTGGATGGATGCCTGTGACTCAAGTGGAGTAGAACCAGTCCATAGAATTTCTTAAGAAGTTCCCTAGGAAGTGTCCTAACAATTTTAATGTTTTAGTTTTGATTTTCATTAATGTAAGAGTAAAAATCTCTGTAACTGAATGAACACGTCAGCAGTTTTCTTCCCCTCCCTCTCCCCTTGATAAGCTCCTGGAGACTTCTGTTATCAAGGCACTAAATTCTCATAGTTATTAGTCTAGAACTAAGTCTATGCTGTAGTCTACAAATATATATATTTTTTTCTTTTTTTTTAGTAAACAGTAGAGCCACTTTCTCTGCATTTCCCAACATTTCTCCATTTTATTAAACTGGATGGGGAATCTTAACTGTCATGTTTGCAGATGCTTATTAAAACATCTTGGAGCAGTTCCATCACTACCACCACCCCACCTTAATTATCTTCAAGTGATCTTGACGTGGCAGTGCATTCATTGATGCATACTAATTATGATTATGTGGAAGCTACTGCATGTCACTTAGTCACTCTGCTTATTGTCTCGACTCCATATCTGTTTTATGGAAAGACCAACAAAAAAAAAAAAAATCATAAACAGTTCTTGTTTCTGATGGGTACACACAGAAGATGTGTATTTAGAGAATTTCCATGCAAAGACGTGATGGTTTATTATGTGCTTTTGAGCAATAGTACAGGAAAAAAAAAAAAGAAAAGAAAATATAGGAATCAATCACTATCATTTTTATTGATATATTTTACTTGTATAGTAAGCCAGCAGTCAAATGAGAAATGTAGATACCATCATAAATCTTTTAAGCACATTAAAATAGAACTCAATTTATTTTGTTTTTATTGCCTCCTAAAGCAGACTATCACAAAGCTTTTTCAGGAGGAATATAATTTTTGCATTTATGTATGAAGAGATCTTTACTTTTGATAGTAGAAATTCACGGAAAATTATAGTCATGGGAATTCAATTTACTGTCACATTCCCACACTCCAGTTGTGAATGGTTAAAAGGAAAAGTTTTCATGTAGTCAAATAACAGACCTCTGCTGGAAAAAAACAGCAGGCATTTTTGATATCTGTCCAGTAATTAAGTTGAGCACCTTTTCTGCTCTTACAATAATTCTTCTTTAAGTGTAATATTTTAGCATGAAGACAGTGTGAGTTCTGCCCATCTGCTTAAATGCATATGTGTTGGGTAGAGACTCAGAAGGGAGGGAGAACAACTTCATTACCTGCAATGGAGTCTGTGGAGTTCACAAGAAATTACAGATGTTACAGTTTAAAAAATTATTATTACAATAAATATGCACTTTTTGCCCCAAGTACACATTTTTTCTCCCCAGTTTTAGTTTTTACACTTGACCTTAATAATACAGAATTATAAGAGAAACTGCAATCTAATAAAATTTAAGAGTTTTGATGAAACAGGTAAGTGGTCTATTCTTGCAGAGCATCAAAACAATACGGGAGTGACGGTTGGCTTTATAAGCTTACTACTTCCTGTTTGTTTAAAAAACTATTTCCAGCACAATAAAGAAAAAAAACCAACCTGCAGAGTTTCCCATTATTTTAAAGGAAGTACTAAAGAATATCTATAAGTAATTTATGAGTAAAATGTATTTTCTATATGTTGTTAATGCTCAACATTAAAAAAAAAACAAAACAAACAAGAATTAGGGACAATTTTGCCAGCTAACACAAGAAGAGGGATGAACAGGAAGTTTTTCACCTTCAAAGAGTCTTAAGCAATTTTTCAATTAATTTCTATAATTTCCATTGTAAATGTTATACCCTTCTGCATTCATTAGCTGAATCTTCTTAGAATCTTGGAAGAGCACAACATCTTTAATTTTACCAATGAATCCCTTCTGAAAAAGCCCTGTAGTGACTATGTTGACTTTTCTACCTATTTCAAACCCACCAAAATAACAAATGCCACCATAGTTTAAAGCAGTGTATTTTCTGTGTGGATCAATATCTTCAAAACAAATTAGTTCCTCATCAAGATACACCTTAATACAAGTTTGGTTTTGAACTACCGTAACAAAATGCCATTTTTCATCAGAACAGGTGGAGTATTGGCTGTGAATTAGAGGAACAGAGATTCTTTCTCCAAGATTAATCACAATTTTTAATGTTCCATTGGCAAGACCAATGGCAAGGAAATCATTATCTTCATCTTCGCCTTTTCCCATCCATAATATTAAGCCTTCAGTTTGATTGGTAGTAAAATTTAAGGAAATACGGCTATGCTCAAGGTCTCTCTTTCCATAATAAGGATCTGTGTATTTGATGTAGGAATCACCAACAAACTTTGCTATGAAAAATTTGATTTTGCTGTCGCAGTACTTACCTGACCAGCCTAGTGCACAAACACAGAGGTATGAAGACGACATAGGTTGAGGAATACAGAGAGCTTGAGACCCACACCTGTTTTGTGAACAGTAAACAGATTGTTCACATGTGCTCCCTATCCACTCTTGTGGGCAGGAACAAGAAAAGCCTGAGGTTTCAACTTTACATGTTCCATTATTTTTGCACACTGCATACCCACAAGGTGTTCCATCGCAGTCACCAATGTTGGCTCCATCTTTAGGGTCAGTCACGGTAAGCTTCAGTTCCCTGTTGTTTATAAGAATTTCTCGTATACAACCAGTGAAACCTGTGGGTTCATTTTCCACTGCCATTGAATTAACAAGGTTTAAGGAGGGCACCCCACCGACAAAAAAATCTGTGTGCACGTCTAGTGCGTTCATTCCAGGACTAGCTTTTTGAGTAATGTTGATACCATCCAGTTCTAAGTAACCTTCATTACCAACTCTTCCTGCTTTGAGTAAGTGCCATGTGTTTCCATTTGCATGGACCTTCTGAAAGGTCTGTAGGATGACTGTCTTGTCTCCAAGATTGTAGCGTAACTGTATAAATCCATTTACTAATGATATACATAGGAAGTCACCTGTAAAAAAAGAGTATAAAATGTTTTTACTTTTTAAAGCACAATGAAGAACAGCATGTTCATAATCCTGATGCTTCCATGTCTGTGCTTCCCCAGTTTAGTAACTTATTTTTGGTAGCCGTGTACCACCTAACTCACACAAAGGGACATGTTCCCTGGTGAGCTACTCTTTGGCTATTTTTTTCCTTTCATTATTGGAAACTGAGCTTGTGTTTGCTTCAAAGTAAAAAGCCCAACCTTCCAAAAGTCTCTGCTTTATTCTGTCTCAGAGAATAGGTTACAGTGAGATAGGGCAAAACACTTTGGCATCCAGTGAATGAGTTGGTGTTCTTGTGAAAGACAGCAAAGTTTTGGCCAAGCTACAAATGCCAGACACTCTCCATTTCCATATGCTGAATAAAGGCATGGTGGATTTGTCAGTTTAATAAACAGAAGGTTTGTCCACACCAAACAGATGCTGCTTTCCCTGGGACTGTTTTTGCCATGGGGATATTTTAGGTTTAATAATCTGACAACTGTAGGAACAGATAAAACTTCTTAATGAATTGTTCTTATGGAGACCTTCATGACAGCAAGTATTAGGATTGAGTTACCTTCTTTTGTACTATCGGTGTTCCTGGCTTTACAGACAGTGTAAAAGGCGAGTACCACTTCAAATTTTACTTACAAACATTAAGAGAAAAAACTGAAAGATTAAGAAACAGGAGCTGGAAGGAAAGCATGTAAGGCCAGAGATAGAGTCCGACAGGGGAAGGTGATAGGGAGACAGAAGAGGAAGAGTTTAAATGAAAGTTGTACTTGCAAACTTTGTGATGTTTGTGCAAGTTAAATTTTTTCAATATTGCTTTTGGAAATAGTAGTCATAAAGTGGTTGTTGTGGGGTTTCTAAGTAAGTTTATCAATTAAATTGATAAATACGTTTGTTAAACATGCGTATAAGCTTTTTCTTATAATAGTTATAACTAAAACTTTTGTTTCATACAACATTTTACTAATGAAGAAATACTTTTAAATTTGGAAAGATTCAGCATTCTAAAGGGGAGACCTGTTAGAATGAAGTTTGCTTTCTTAGGTGTTTAACTTTTCAGTATTTCTAATTCTTGAATTACATGGCCTTTCATGAAGTTAAAAGTCAATGGCTTAATTTACTGGTGGCTTGTGAAAGTTACTAAAATTAAACCTCTTTTCAGCATTTGTTTGGGTTTCCATTCAGGCAGGGTGGAGATGTCTCAGTTGTAGTAATGATTGTAGAGCGCATGGTTTATGCATCACTTTCCCTGCCCCAGACACCCATGGGAAGAATGAGAAGGCAGGTCTTTGAACTCGAGTCCAGCTATGGCAGAGCACTTCCTTCTAGTTTGCTTAATTCCAGTTGTGATGATCTGTTTTACTTCCCTGTGTTTAGTGTCCTTTTTGAGTACCTTGCTTGATTCTACTTTTTTTTTTTTTTTTTTAATAAATGACTGTAATTGTCTTCACTTCTGGTTTCTCTTGCTCAGTGCTGTGGCTTTAAGCTGTTCTAGTTTTTAGTGCATAGTTTGAGTGCACTCATCTCACTTGTTTCTTTGAGCAATGTACATAACCTGCTTGTCTATTTCTTTCATCAGGACCTCAATCCTAGGTTAAGAAAGAAGCATCAGAAAAAGTTTCTGAACTACCTCTTTGGCAGCCTTCAATCCCCTCTCCTACCCAGACATGCAGACTTGCATAAGGACTGAGTACTCATTCGTTACTGCCTAAAAAGAAGGAAAACATCTGACCAGGGTTGCTTGCTTGACAGATGTCTTGTAATCAAGAACTGGAGAAGCTGGAAGTTCTCCGAAACTTCTGGTCTCAAGGGAAGGTTTTTGGTAGCTTTGAGCATTTAACAAGGATTTGTTTGAGATGACATTAGAAAATAGTGTGTCGGTGATGTCTAGGAAAAAATGGACACAGTTTCACCAGTTGGTCATAGTGCTGCTGATTCAATCCTAACAATGTCTATTGCTATTGTACTTACAATCAGTTTTGGAGTCTTAGTCTTACTACGAGAGCAAATTTGTGTTAGTGCATCTGCTGTCTACAGTGTAAAGAGGTTATCGCTGTGTACTCTGGATTATGTTCTAACACAATTTTGAGGCTTCTCTTCAAATTGGAGTAGCTTCCTTTTCTGCTAGTTGTGAACAAAAAAAATTAAACTTTCCAATTCCAACTCTCTCTGAGGCTCTCAAGGCACTTTCTTACTCCCATGGTTAGAACCTCTTTTCACAAACGACTTGCTGGTTTAGTCTTTGGCAAGAACAGCAGAGTGTTGAGATAAATTTTATGACATGGATGTTGATCCCAGGGTTTAGCACAGTGTTTCTTCATGAATCATAGAATCCCTTTGGGTGGAGGAAACTAAGTTCATCAAGTCCAACTGTTAACCCAGCACTGCCAGGTCAGCACTAAACTATGTCCCTAAGTGCCAGATCTACATTTCTTTTAAATACCTCCAGGGATGGTGACCCAACCACTTCCACGGGCATCCAGTTTCAATGATTCACAACTCTTTCAGTGAAGAACTTTTCCTTAATATTCAACCTAATCTTCCCATGGTGTGGCTTGGGGTGATTTCCTCTTGTCCTATTGCTTGTTACCTGGGGGAACAGACCAACCCCCAGCTCACTACAACCTCTGTTCAGGGAGCTGTAGAGAGCAATAAGGTCTCCCTTTGGCTTTTTTTTTTTTTCCCAGGCTAAACAACCCCAGTTCCCTCAACCACTCCTCATAAGACTTGGGTTCTAGACCCTTCACCAGCTTTGTTGTCCTTTGGACAGGCTTCAGCACCTCAAATCAACGTCCTTCTTGAAGTGAGAGGCCCAAAATGAAACACAGTATTCAAGATGTGGCCTCACCAGTGCTGAGTACAGGAGGACAATCGCTTCCCTAGTCTTTCTGGCCACACTATTTCTGGCACAAGCCAGGATGCTGTTGGTTTTCTTGGCCACCTGGGCATGCTGCTGGCTCATGTTCGGCTGGCTGTCAACCAGAACCCTCGGGTCCTTTTCTGCCAGGCAGCTTTCCAGCTCTTCACCAAGCCTGTAGCATTGCCTGGGGTTGTTGTGACCCAAGTGCAGGACCTCGTACTTGGCCTTGTTGAATCTCATACCACTGGCTGTTGCCTATCCAACCTGTCCAGATCTCTTTGTAGAGCCTCCATACCTTCAAACAGATCAACACATCTGCCCAACTTGGTGTCATGTGCAAACTTACTTAGGGTGCCTTCAATCCACTGATCTGGATCATTCATAAAGATATTAAACAAATTTGGCCCCAGTACTGAGCCGTGGAGAACACCACTTGTGACTGGCCACCAACTGTATTTAAGTCCATTCACTGCCAGCATTCTCTTGTCCTGGCCATACAGACAGTTTTTTCTCCAGCAAAGTGTATGCCCATTGAGGCCACGAGCAGCCAGTTTCTCCAGGAGAATGCTGTGGGAAACTCAAAAGCTTTACTGTTGTCCAGGTAGACAACATCCACAACCTTTCCCTCATCCGCTAAGTGGGTCACCTTGTCACAGAAGATGATTAGTCAAGCAGGACCAGCTTTTCATAAACACATACTGACTGGGCCTGATCACCTTCTTGTCCTGTATGTGCCCTGTGATGGCATTCCAGATGATCCGCTTCATAACATTCCCTGGTACTGTGGTCAGACTGACAGGCCTGCTGTTCCCTGGATCCTTATTCCAGCCCTTCTTATAGATGGGCACCACATTTGCTAACCTCCAGTCCACTGGAACCTCCCTGGTTAGCCAGGATTGCTGAGAAAAGATGGGATGTGGCTTGTTGAGCACTTTGGCCAGCTCCCTCAGTACCCTTGGGTGGATCCCATCCAGACTCATAGACTTGTGTGTGTCTATGTGAGCTGTAAAGTTTATCATGCCTTAGGTACTACTCAGGGACAACTGGCTGAAAACATTTTAGGACTCTATTGTAAAGTGCTTCATGCTCAGTGTCCATGAAACTTCCTCTCAGAATGAAGGCAAATTATGGGTTTGTCTTTATCCCTCTTCACTTCAGCAACCAGTGACTTTTTCAACAAGAGACCTCAATTTGTCCTGTATCTGAGGGACAAGTTGCACAGCCGAAGCTTGTGTAGGCTTATGCCATCACAGAAATTGCATCACCTTTTTAAACAAATTACATTCTTGCCACTGAATTTCTCCTCTCTGAAATCTCATTATGGGAGACCATGAAGTAAGGTGGTTTCCACTGTTTCAGTTTGAGCATTACTCAAACCTGTCCCATATGAACCTAACTGGGGCCAAAGACCTTTCTGAGAAAGCTTACTTTTGTTAAGGTTCAAGGAGATGACATCCTCAGGTTTTCCAGGACTAGACTTCATAGCTGGTCATTGCTTTCTAGAAGATATGACCTGTGCACAGGACACACAACTTTGCTTCCATTTTTTCAAAGTAGCACCTCATCTAAATGGACTTCATCAGTAGTGTCACAAAAAAGGCAGAGAGTGTCCTGAGGCAGGCCCCCACAGTCGTTCTGTGTTGTGCATGCAAGCCTTTGTCCAACCTTTTGGATGGTGTGTATGGAACTGTAAGGGAATCTGTATCAATGAGGTTGAATCTTCTTTAGAAATAGGCTATTGAAGCTTAGCTTTGGCTCGAAACTGCAATGTGTCAAGACCCTGGGTGTTAAACAAAATATTCAATGCTTACAGCATTCAGTTCTGTTCTGAGGCACCTTCCTGACCCTGTCATCTTCCCTATTTCAGTAAGATAAAAAGAAGAGGATTTTTTTTGGTAGCTCAGATCCTAAAAGATGGTTTCTTTGTCTTCTCGGGGGATTTTTTAGCAGGTGTTGCCTTAAGGGAAGAACTGTTCTGTAGTTAAAATAGCACTTTACTTGCAAACTGTAGTTGAGGGTTTGCAAATGACTGAGGGCCAAAATTGTTCCACCTCAGGGTGGCTTGTCACTGTGCCATAGTAGAAGCACTCCAAAACAGGGATCAATTTTTCCTGATCACTTAAGTATTCATGTTTTCGTTATGTGTACAAGTCTCACCTGCTCCTGTGTCAGATGTCAGTCAAGTCAACTCTATGTCCTGAGAAGTCAGTTCCTAAAACTGGGAGTTAATGAAAAGTGTCCTATAAGTACATCTGACTACTACAGTGAGATCGGGATTATCCATGATGATATCTGCTTATATGACTTCTGATGAATTCCAAATGCCTCACAAAATTTTTCAGCTTGCTGATACTCTGAATAAGAATGCGAGTCTGTAAGCAAGCTGGTTACTGTCACATAGTCAAGTTTTAAATTCTCCCATATGGTGACAATGCCCTGTCTTTTTCAGCCTTTATCTAGACATGCAAGTGTGTCTGTATATCCCTGTCTTGAGAGGGGCTCATGCTTAAGCAGTATCAGGTCACCATGTTTTTATCTTACCACAGGAAATTCATCTACATCACAATGCATCAAAGCCTTTTACAGTTGGAAACACTTGCTGGGAATGCTGCACTCTATTCTGAGATGCCCTATTCATGCCAGAAGCATTAACATGCGTAACAAATGTGATAGTGTTATATTTACAAATTTACACAGCTGTGCTGGGCAAAGATCTCTGTCTGCAGCTACTGCCTTCCAAGTCTCACCTTTCCTAGGAAGACTGAATACAATGTCAGAGGATCTTAGACTGACTGACAGACCATGGTCAGGGAAGGTATCCTGGGTGGTATTTTTAAAATTTCTATTTCAAGGTTTCTTCTTGTGCTCCTTTGTGTGAGGCAAAGCCTTTATTACCTGTTAAGAGTACCTAAATTTATCCCTACACTCCACTGCAAATTAACAATAAAGAACTATTTGCCTTCTAATGTTTAAAGCCAAAGAGGCTTCCCAAACATCCGTGTAACTTTGGAAGCAGTGGATGCAGTCTTCTAGTCAGTGGCATTCACCTTTTTGATGCCATTGTCATGCCCCCAGCAATGCAGGGATGCAAGTTTCTCAAAAGGCTCCCTTTTTGCTTCAAACTCACTGTTCCTGAACTACTGAAGGTCAAGATTCCTTTACAAAGACTCATGAGACATCTGATGCTTGTCCTTTGTCTTGTCCATGTTACTAAGCAGAAGCCTCTATGCTATGCTGGGGACAGAGGCTTTGATGAGCCTAATACTTCATCAGCTTTTGCAGGGTAGGTGTCTCAAAAGCTCTAGGAAGTGGTTTTCTGGTTACAGAATATCTTCACTCTTGCTTTCTTCAGCCATTTCAGAGCCCTGAGATAGTATCTCTGGATGTATGTTTGGTGACCTCAGTCTATGCCTTCTGTTGCTTTTACCTCACCTTTCCATCCTCTATCTCAAGGCCAGAATGTCAGCTTCTGTCACTGTGGTATCAGGTAGCATTTTGTCCCCTCTTCTCCTTCCACCTCCCTTTTCAGAAACTTTTATTGATCACTGGCATCACCTCAGTGACAGAGTGCATATCTGAACCTTATATTGTCATAAGCAGTAACATTTGCAGGAATCATTCCAAGTTAATGAAATCTCTTACTGTAGGTTGGTTTCAGTATGTGCTCATCTTCACTCCAAGCTGACCTCTGTAAGCCACCATAAGAAAACGCCTGTGTCTCCAATAGTATTACTGCCTCTTGCTGGTATGATACATCTTATAACTATCACAGCTCCAGGTGTATCTTTGCTCACTGCTCTTTTCTGCCTGCTGAATTCAGTTCACATTGCTTTGATTTTTCCTTTTTTCATCATCCTGTTCTTCATAGATTTCCTTCCACTCTGCTCTGCTATCCTGTATGATTTTCCATGGACTAAATCATGTCCTCTTATGCTGTGACCCTTTATGTATTCTTTCGGGTGCAGAACTTTCCTCATCTAGTAGGGGTTAAAATAGCCATGTCAGCCTCCAGCTGAATGGCTGGACTGTATGGCCAAAGGAAGAGGATATGCCGTGGTCCTCATGTGGGAGGGAACCTAACCAACCAGTAGCTGTCCTTCACAGCTAAGCTGATCATTTCCTGGAGCCAAAATAAGGCCCAGGGCCAACAAGAGAAAGTAAAGCGGAAGAGAAAGGACTATAAACGTAGAACAAGGGAACAAAGGACAGAGAAGAGGTAAGCCTTATTCACAGCCTTCTGCAGCCTCTGCCACTAATTGCTAACAAATTGTCCACATGGTTGAAGTTTGTTGTCCTCCATTTAATCTCTTTTATTGTTTTCCTTGGCTTAAGGGGTTACTTAACCTTGATTCTGTCTTTGTCATGATCTTGAGTGTGTACACACAATTAGGTATCAATCAGCTGACCCTCTCTAGCAGCTTGTTGCAGCTGTTGTTACTTGATCTTTTATCCAGTGATGACCAGTCCCTCTAATGCACACTTACAGGAGCCGCCCATGGACATGCTTTCATGGATTATTATAAAATGATTCTACTCCATGTATGGAGCTGCATCTCACAGCTAATGTAAGACTGAGAACAGATATCAAACCAAGCCTGTAAATCTCTCAAACCATGTGAAAAATCATTGTGGCAATAGGTGGATTCCAGTTTCCACTTGGCGCACCATCCCAAAGCAGAAGGGCGTAAGTAAGATCCAGAACAACCTTGCAGACAAAGTGATGCTCTGGACAGGGTGGGCAATTAGCTATTTGTAGGTTAGACTATTCAGCCTTACCTTTCAAAAATAATGCCTTCCTGTGTGAAGAAAAAATTTCTGCTTCCCTTTGTCACTACAGTTACCCGGGCATATTTTGGCAGCTAGAAGATGCCACCTTTCTTAAGCAACCTCAGTTTTCCAGCCTCAGTTTTGGTTTGCTTGCCAGTGGCAAACAGGTAGCAACAACACTTCATAGTCAATAGATTTCAGGTCAATGGGGATGTCTGTTCAATCCCACAGATAGCTGCTGCACTTCTGCTTCCCACACTGCTAATTCAGTACATACAAATGATCCCAAGACTAGTGACAAAGTAGAAATGATGTCCTTGTTGGCTAAGAGAGAAGTCTCATGGCTGCCAAGAGAGAAGACTCAACCACTCTAAATTTCTGTTCTAAAAGTGGGTGGATAATCAATTTCTCTTATTTTTGTGCTTTAGGTTTTTAAGCTGAAATGCCTTAGATATCAGTAGTTAGAAGTTTTTATTTTTTTCAGACCAGGGAGGTAACATAATCCAATTAAAGAGAAACAGAGTATTGGTGTTGCAAATGTTGAGTATTAAATTAGAGTGTGAGTCATCTCATTCCATTTATTAACCTGGCTTCCTTCTTAGTCACCCAGCATAACTGTTCTTTCACATCTCATTGGGGAGCAAACCTTTCCATCACCCTGGCCTGAACTCTGGAATAGTGCAGACAGTCTTAAACATATTCCAATTTCACAAATAAATGTAAAGCTCCAGTAATGCTGTGACTCAACAAAAAAGTAATTCTCCTTACTGCCTTTTGCCCAGAGTGCCAAGGCCTTCAAGCACATAAAGTGGTTGCTATGTAAATGGACTGAATAATATATACATTGTTCCAGCAGTTGATGGGCATCCAGCAAACTCCATCTGAGCTAAAAGCTATTTATTCAGTGGGGGTCTTGCACTTTGATTGGTAGAAATAGGATACACTACATTTGAAAAAATGTGAAGTGGGCTGGCCTTCTACCAATGCTGCTGAACTCCACAAGAACACTATTATTTGCAGAGACCTGACTCAGAACCAGTTCTTATAACTGCCTGCATCTCCCACATTTTTACCTCATTGGCATAAAACGAGTAATCAGAGGAGAGATAAAAGTTCCATTGACATTCTATCTGCAAGTTTCCAAGTGAAGATATGCATAAATCACTTTGTTGGGTTTTTTTTTTTTGTTTGTTTGTTTGCTGTGGGTTTTTTTTGTTTTTTTTGTTGTTTTCCACAGCTTATTATTAATATAGCTATCCACAAAAATTTTGCCAAACTTTGGAAATTATTTTCTTAGGGCCTGCAAAAATCAATACTACCAGATGTAAAAGTCATGATACATATTCAGACACAGCTGACAAAGCAAGAAAACTAAGGACTGACAGAATTATAGGAAATTTTGCTAACAGATGAAGATTCATAGGAAGTTTTCTATTTTAGGACGATTTTCCATGTGTTTAGATGTATGTAATGGGGTAATAACATTGAAATGAACAAAACCAGAAGGAAATGTTTCCATGTAAGTCTCATGTTTATATCTTCATCCACTAAAGATTTTGGTTTTGGTTTTTTTTTTAATGGTGGAAGGATTATTTGGCAGGGCCATGCCCCTGAAGGGAAATTCCTAGTGTAGTGTAGTGTTTACATGGCTGACAAGCCAAGCCAGGATATAACTGTGTAACCCAGTATCACTGTTAAATTAGCTGCACAGTCAGAGCTGATTTCTTTTTTTTTTAAAAAATACACAAGAATTACCTAGTAAGGAAAAAAGTATTCTAATTATTTTCTATTAAAAAGGAATTTTAGAAAAAATCTTGTGATTCTGGCAATCAGTTTATTAAATGTTACATAACTGTGCAGAAGAAAAGGCTTTATGTAAAGTGCTTTCTAAACTAATCCCCAACAGAAAGCTCTTTCACATCTGCTGGCTGCTAAGAATACTTCTGAGTCGTTCATCAGTCTAATATTGTCCGGATTTGACAGGATTATATGAAAGCAAATATAAAAAGCCAGACAATTAGCTTTTCCTAAATCTTTCAAAACTTCAAGGCAGTGAAAATGGAAGAAGGAAATTAATAAAGAAATTAAATTGCTCTATAGAAGATGGTTTTTATTTTGAAATGAAATTAATATTACTCTAGAAAGTGATTTAAAGAAAATATTCCTTCCTGTGGAAACTAAACATTTCTGAATGGCAATAGAATGAGGGTAAGCTCGTGCTAAACCACTCCCAGCCCAAGTTAAACAGACTTAGCGCTCTTTTTGATGCTTCCAAAAAGATATTTAATTTTTTTTATATGCTAGGTGCTTCCATGACCTCTGACTATCATGTTGAGATCCTTTTTTCTATTTTTCATGGCCCATGTAATGCTTTATACAGGAGAGAACTATTTGCAGAGAATCTCAGAATTTGGCCTGTAAGTGGTAGAATTATAGAAGATTCATTGTAGAAGGCAGAGTTCTTTGCAAATAAATGTATTTTGTATTACAGACATTCCATATATTTTTCTTTGAAACTGCTTCTCTTTATGTGGTTGTAATTAGAGCAAGGCAAACAGGAGGTGCCAGCAGTGTGTGATGTATTATTGGTCTTACCAACAGGAGCAGTTAAAACATCTGTTTACAGGATAAGAAGGCAGTAAATTTGGCATATGTGTTTATATGAATGTGTGGCTGAGTATTTTTCTTGAAATGTCTCAAAGATTTAGGCTTTGAACAAAGGAATGTAAAGATTCGTGATAAACAGTCAGGTTGTTTTTTTCTTGTCACTCAAAGGCCCATTTTTACATAACATAGTACTTAATACAAGTGGAAAATTTGCTTTAAGATCGTGTTTTGAATGATATGTAATGCTTCTGTTTAAAATGCGCAAGACACCACATAAGTACAATGTAAAGATGAAGTATGTGAATAAAATAATTACAAAAAATTATACCTTAAAACTAAGTTAAAAAGTGTGCTTACACTGGTTGTCAAATTAAATTTTCTTGCCATAACATTTTAGGAATGTTAACTCAGTAAAGTTTAAAATACTGTTATATATAGTAGAAATATTTTATTTAGATTTTTTTTTTTTTTTTCCACTCTGCATATCTGGCACATGCAGAACTTGCATATTTTGCATGCTGCATCAGTAAGCTTTTCTGCAGTATATAATAAAAAAGTTAAACTTCTGATAAAACTCATTAGGTCTCTCATAGTCTGTTCACTTTCATTTAACTTGTGTGATCACTTTTTATATTGCTTTAATTTGGGTCTTGTTAAACACTAGTCCAAACCTCCAGACTGTGATTCCTAGTGTAGCTTTCCTGAAACTGTGGGACCAGTATCAGTAAATGTCTGCTGAAAAGCTGGCTGTCATAACTTTTCAAGGGAAAATGGTTTCCTGAACCACTTTGTTAAATACTTGCCAGCTTTGCAATAATCCAGAATTTTGTTATGCTTTTTTTTTTTTTTATGAACTTGATTATTCACATTTCAAAACCCAGTCACAATGGACAATGAGTTACAGAGACTAAATGCCTGAATCACTTCAATGTACTGCCTTTTTATTTTCAAAAATGTAGCTGGTTGTATCATACTAGCAAGCTGGAATATCCTTACCTGACTGAGTACCCAAATGCTGTGCAGTGTAAAACAGAATACCATCTGGAGATAAAGGCTGAAACTGTAGTTTGATATGCGTCTTATGCCGGATATAAAAGGGTGCAAATGACATCCATGACGATTCATTACTTCTGAAAGATGGATCACTAATGACAATATCTGAAAAAAATAAGAGGAAATGTCTTCTCAAAAGATATTTTCAGAGGACTGCATTATTATGGCACCAGTTGTCCACAGTTATTTTGTAGGGTTCAAAATGCTGTGCATAATACTTTCAATTTTCCCTTTTCAAATTCTAAAAATAAACTAGATACAGAATAAGACTTAGATAATAGCAAATCAATGCTATTATAATTTTTTATTCAATGAATCCCATAGTTGTAAAGCAAAATGAAGGTGACCTTGTTGGTGTTCCTTTACAAATAAATGTAAGCATAAATTTTACATTGTTTAAAAATTCAAACACAAAATACTTTTGCAGGAGTCAGAATAAATGTTTGTTTCTTCACTGTACAGATGAAAACCTCAGTTGAGGATTTTTAATGAATTGATTTATGTGTCATAAGAATGTGCATTTTAAGTGGAATATGTTCATTAATTGCTGATGAAATCTGTGTTTAGGATAATCATATGGAGATGCTTGATAATTCAAATTGCCCTAATTTATAATGGAACAGATCATTGTCACACAATTACAGTGTACACAATTACAATGTACTCTTCTGGGCTACACAGAACTTCATCATTCAGTCTATCACTTTTCTCAGTACTGATTTTTCATATACCCCCAAGAAATTGGGCTGGTTAAACTTCCTTCAGCCAACTGCTAAATTATTATATTTTGCTGTGCTTTCTATGTCACTTGAAACTGTTTCCAGTTTTCCCCACTATAACAACATTACATATTTAAGATAAAATTATATTAGTTATTGGTGGTTGTTAGTTTAGTGTATTTGTGGATTCACTGGAATAAGTCAAGCTATTTAGATGTGCAGGGTACTTTTAAACCTGTTTGTGATAAGCCCTTTTACCTACTTAGTTAACAGCAGTATTAAATACCTGAAGTATAAATGCTGCCTTGCTCGCTTTTCAAGGTGTTCCTGATGAAGCTATGGTGTTTCTTTTCTAAGAGTCCAACATCTATCCTGATTTCAGTGCTCCCAATTTCACAGTTTTATAGTAACATGCTTTCAATCAGATAAACTTTCATGATGTCCTTGTAGTGCGTTCCTAGGCAGCCTTACGCTATCTTTCCACACTCAAATTTTCTGTATAGTCTCTGCTCATGAATCCACTTGCAATCCAGTTAGACCTTGTATTGCCGATCGCAGATGGGCCTTAGTTATTAGATTGGTATACAATCAGCATGCTGCAAGGTTTTGTAATTTTTATATATGTCACACCACCTTTCTCAAAATAGGATTCAAAGTGTTCCTGGTGGACTGTGTCCAGTGGACATGTGCACCATTATACAGGCTCCAGATCTATCACAATGACATAAAGATGTCTCTTGAATGGGTAGTAACCATACAGCTGGCCATTTTGTTAATTTCCCCCACTAGATTACAGTTAATACTTCAGAGGAAGGTGTGTGGATTTAACCTCACAAATTCTCAGTAAGTCTAAAAGTAACTTTTAATCTGTGCACTACCAACTATAATGGATTTATGAAATTCTTGAGTGATCAGAATCAGGCTTTTGATGAGCTGTTATTCAACCTATGTATATATTCTCATGCAAACACATTACATTAACAAATCTCTCCCATCCTAAGCATCATAATGGCTGCTATGATATCAAGGCTAGGCAGTGTCTGTAGTAATATATTACATAATGTCAGGAATGTGAAGTTCCCAGCATCTATACTTAAAAAGAAGGCAGAAATAAAAAGAGCTTTAAGAGTAGCAATTACCCTGGAAGATAAATAGTAATAAAATGTGCAAAATAGGTGATGATGTGATGTAAATTTTATCACTGAAGCTTATAAACACTCTCGGTTACAAAAGGCAAAATAATAATTTTCATATATATTTTTAGGTGCCTGTAATTTTTCAGTAGTTAAGAGACAATGTTCTCCATTAGTAGTTAAAGAAGTAATCCCTATACTGATGTCTTCATATTTAAAAATCACACAGAAATAATAATACACTTTGTGCATAGACATTTTTGATTTATGCATCATTGGAAGTCAGTCTTATCAGATTTTTGTACAGCGAGACTTATATATGGAGGGACTATGCCACAACAGTTGATCTTATATTAAAATATGCTGCTGCTTGAAAGATCATACCAAGTGAAGTGTACAATGAGGCATCTGAAAGTTTCCGTGTCAGATTCAGTTTCACTTTGTGAATGTAGTTATTTCTTTACTGCTTATGAAGGAAGCATGGACAATGAATGGTGTGAAAGCAAAATGTTCAGCTGCAGCAGGATTGAAATGCTACACAGCTTATCATTGGAAGGTACATAAAAGGAAGATTACAATGATAAAAAGCCTTGGAGCAGAGAAAGAGAACAAGGATAAAAAAGGTGATTTTATAGCATTACTCAAGAGAATGAGTTAAATCCATGGCTTTACATTACAGAGTGTTAAAAAATAACACCCACATCTTCAGCAGCAGGTATTAGAATGCTTTAGAAAGGAGGTGTTATCCTGATTTATAGATGCCAAAGAAAATACTGTATTTAATATACTTCATTCTGAAACTTCTAAGACACAAATATTTTATTTCTATTTTGCTAAAAAGGTGGGTTTATTCCCAAGAAATATATCTTAACAAATGTCAGGAAGTAATATAATTTGCCACAATGCAGCAGGCCTAACTACAGGAAGTACTAGAATGACTTCTCATTTGCCTGTAAATTACCTGTAGATCCTTCAAGTACTGATTATATAAATGTAACAAGTCTAACTCAACAGGTACATGGAAAAGTGCACCCATATCTCAGAATCATAGAATCATTATGATTGGAAAGGACCTCCAGGGTCATCAAGTCCAACCTTTGTCCTAGCATTTCTCTAACCACTACACCATATCCTCAAGCTTCACAACTAACATTCTTTAAACACCTCCAGGGATGGTGACTTCACCACCTCCCTGGGCAGTCTGTTCCAGTGCCTAACCACTCTCTCAGTGAAGAACTTTCTCCTAATATCTAATCTAAACCTCCCCTGATGCAACTTGAGTCCATTCCCCCTTGTCCTATCATTACTAATTTGAGAGAAGAGACCAACACCAGCCTCTCTACAACCTCCTTTTAGGTAGTTGTAGAGGGCAATAAGGTCTCCTCTCAGCTTCCTCTTCTCTATGCTAAACAAACCCAGTTCCCTCAGCTGCTCTTCACAGGGCATGTTTTCCAGCCCTTTCACCAGCTTTGTTGCCCTCCTCTGCACTCGCTCCAGCACCTCGATGTCCCTTCTGTACTGTGGTGACCAAAACTGGACACAGTACTCAAGGTGCGGTCTCACAAGTGACGAGTATAGGGGTACGATCACCTCCCTGCTCCTTACACGATTTCTGATACAGGCCAGGATGCCATTGGCCTTCTTGGCCACCTGGGCACACTGCTGGCTCATGTTCAGCCGCCTATTGACCAACACCCCCAGGTCCTTTTCTGCCAGGCAGCTCTCCAGCCACTCCTCCCCAAGCCTGTAGCGTTGCTGGGGGTTGTTGTGATCAAAGTGCATGACCTGGCACTTGGCTTTGTTAAACTCCATACAATTGAGCTCAGTCCATCTCTCCAGCCTGTCCAGATCCCAAATAGAATGCTTTAACTCTACTGAAATGCACAGAGATGATCAGTATAAAATATAATTTTTGCAAAATTGCATCTATAGATAGACAAACTTCTGAGGTGAATAATAAGACAATTTAAGCTTTTCAATTCGCTTTTATGGCAGGAAAAAACCAGCATGTCATGTTAAATGCTGAGGTACTTTAGTGTTGTTTTCTTGGCAACAAACTTTTTTCCTCACCTAAGATAAGAAAATACAAAGCTCAAGTAAACTTGCATAAGACAGTTCCTGTGTGACATGTGCTTGATCGAGAGAAACTTTGCAAAAGCAAATAAAGTAAATGGATGACTTTGCCAGTCCTATAACCTAAATTTGTAGGACATGTGCTGTGTAACTACTACATTACTCACCAGGGTGCTCAACATTATGTGGTGCATTGTAAGCACAACAGGCATTTAAGCAAATATATCTGTTCTGTATCTGATTAATGACTCACTTTTCTATGCTGAGTACTAGTATCTGATGAAGCTATACATTTCTAAATGATACCAAGAGAAACTCTAAATCCCTTTAGACCAGTTAAAGCTATGGCAGTACAAAGTTCCTGCAAGTACTACTGCTGATGTATGCTTCTCTTTCCCTCTATTATACATTAATACCTTTCAGGTTCCTCCTGCTACCCTCATTTGATCAGCCCTGTAACACCCACACATCCTGTTCAACTGTTGTTATAAACAAAGCTTTCTAGGTTATTCTTGCAGCTGTATTCCCACCACTGAAACAGAAATGCTGTTACACATTTCACTCTACATTTTGATGGAATTACATTTTGATAGTTTCTTCAAGTTGCCTTAAAACTTTCAACAAGCCCATCTTGCTATTCATCATATTAAGGAAACTTGCAGTGGAAAAGTAAAACAGTCAACATGACAAAACTGAACTCAAACCCTAAGATGAAAGCACAGAGGCTTTAAAAGCAGGGATGGGCTACCCAGCAGGAATATAAAGCCAGCTCCTGAGTTGAACATGGGTAGAATTAGGAGTCAAAACTCATCAGAGGTTGAAACTAGAAAGGGATGTAATGGGAAACAAGAAGGTCTTTCAACAAGAAGCTAAAAGAAAATGTGAGGCCACTCCTCAAAGGAGTGGGGACCTATTAACAAAGGACACAGAAAAAATCTAAAATACTCAAAACCTTGTTTGGCTTATATTTTACTTGATAAAGTTTGATCAAGCCTCACAAGTCCCTGAATCTCATAGCTGATCTTGAGGAAGTCAAATGTTACTTATGGCAGAAGAATTTGGGAACACGTCAGCTAATCAGACATATGTGTGAGCAGGATACCAGCCAGGATGCACTCCTGAGTGCTGAGGAAGATGGCCAATACCACCATTAGTCTGCTCGAAATCAGCAAGCTATGAAAGGTCATGGCAATCACCAGAAATTCCTGACAAATGGAGGAAGGCAAAACATGATGTTATCTTCCAACAAAGGTCAGTAGGATGATGCAGGAATTTAGAGACCAGACAGCCTCACCTCACTTGAGAACTATCATGGAACAGAAGCTTTTTTGTCACAATATCCAAGCACAAGTACAAGATGGTGATAAGGTCAAATTGTGTGTGACCAGCCTGACAGTTTTATTTGAGGAGATGGATGGCTTACTGCCAAGTTGAGAGAAGAGAATCTTCTTTGCCTTGACAGACTTCAGGCCTCTGACAGACTTTCATAGTAACCATATGTCCAAATTGACAAAAAATGGTTTGGATGGATTTGTCAGTTTGTGGTATTAACTAGCTGTATGAGTTTACTTGGCTTTTCTCAAATCCTTTTTGCAATTAAATATATTAAACTGGATTTTTCATAGAACTGGATTTGTCATAGGTCACTTACCTACTGTCTTGAATACAAGCCATAACTTTGTCTCAGTATTTGTTTTGTTTTGGTGGTGTTAGAAGCCAGGTTTACTGTCAAGGAGTAGTGAGGGCTATGATCTGGGAGCCAAGGGCCAGTGATATAATGTGGCTGGAAGGGTAGAAGACTCCCCAGCTAGGACCCTGTCCAGAGTGAAGCAGACAGGAAAAGCCTGGGCAGAGCAGCCAGGTCAGCTTCAGAGACCAGATCACCAGGCAATTCCACAGCGATGAGGCAGGTGTTAAGGTCAAGCCTGAAAGTCAGCCTGTGGGTCAGAGTCCAGGTCCAGATCAACATGGCCAGATAAGGCATGGATGTAATGCTGCTGCAGTATAGGATCAAGGGCAGGGCCTTTATTTATAAGCTGCTCGCGGAACAATGCAGCAGGACTCTCCTGTTGGGACTTCTCAGCAAAGCTGTCTTCGAAACCAGACACCAGACCCATCTCTAGGATGGCTCTTAGATCAAGCAGACAAACTCTCAGGAAGCAGTGGGAGGATGCAGCTGGGGCCCTGGCACTTAAAATGTAACTCTTAACAGTTCATTAGTAATGAACACCGCTCTGAAAGCTTTAAAGTCCACAATCAAGAAACTTGCAGCGGTTTTATTCCTTCACAGAGAAAGAGAGAGCAGCTCCACCAGTTGCTTTTTTTCATTTTGGAAAACAATGGAAAATTTTGCTGTATGGAAATCTTCATTTTAAAGTGCAATCTGCTTAAGGTTGTAGCTCAAAGATTACTGATATTGCATGTGTAAATATTTGGAAAAAATGAAAAAAAGAAAAAATCAATTTATCTAAATGGAAATGTATTTTTCTGTTGGATTGTCAGTATTTAATATTGGAAAAGCTAGCTTTTTATAACTTATAAGCCAATTAATGTATAGTAAAAACATAGTTCAACTTCCATTTTCAGTGCAATAATGTGTAGAGCAAACAGTGCTGCTTATTAACACAAGTTGAATATAACAGTCAGAACAATGCCAGACCTGAAGCCATTAGTAATCCTTGCTGTCCCTAAAGAAGAGAGACTGAGGCAAGCATTATTCTGAGCAACACTGAAACAAAAGATTGCAATTTTGTAACTGAAGTCTACAGTTTGTTTGGTTTTGTTACAGTGGATTTGTAATCTCTATTTAGAGATCTCATTAGCTAAGAAGTAACATCTAGGAGCATATGGCTAAATCCCTAAAGAGATCTCTGGTTTTCCAAAGCCTTAAATAGCTATTACTGGACACAGTCGAAACAGTAGGCCTTGGTGTTTTAGTACAACACAGTAAGAGAAGAGTGCCTAAGAGTAAGTCTTGTGAGCCAGCAAATTGTAGTGGAAGTAGGTATAAAACCTCAGTACTAGGAAATCAATTGGACCAGAAATCTGAATCTGATTCTCCTGTATCTGAGGATATGGATATTATATCCAGGATATGGATAATTTCTGTTTCTTATGGCCAATGAATATTTCAGTAAACAAAAATTTCCTAGAAGAGATTAGATGGTAGAGGCAAAAAGGAAAAGTTTACATACTCAGTTGCTCAGTGGTTATTATATTATTTGAGGATATGACAGATGCATGTTCAAATATTTCCATCATAATAGTGAAAATGAATGCTTAATCACTAGGCAATTTGGAAAATGTGATGCAAACAAAATCTACAGAAGTTTAATCCATGCTTTGGTAGTAAACTTACTCTAGGTACTGAAATGCTGTGAAGATGCTTCATGATGGAAGGAACACCCAGTCTGAGATTTCCTCACTGGGACCATCTCTGCACTGGAAGCCTTTTTGCTAAAGACTAGGGACTGTGAGTATCTCAGTGAAGCCCAGTAAAGCAATTGGTAAAGAATTAAGTATCTAAAATTTTATTAGTCTAACTTCAAATTCAGATCTTCGCTTACTCATATCTTGGACTGGATTTGGTCTCACAACAGTGCAAGTGTGCTTTGAGGAGGGCTGAATATAAGAAAACTGGTATTCCACATAGTATTTATGAGAGTAATTAAGTCAGGGAAATAAGCTACTAGAAAATGGAAGGGATTTTTTTTTTTTTTTTTTTTTTTTAAATTTTGGCATTAAGACACTTACATTTAGCTGTCTACCCATATTATTTATAGACATGAAAATACCCATTATGGTCAATTATGACTTAAATATGTTTGTCACCTGCCAGTGAGATGCTTTGGCATATCTCGGCTGCCCACATGGGCCTGGCTGATACAAACACAAACACAGGGCCTGCTGCAGTTGGCATCTGGAAGCTGTGAGGGATATATGTCAGCATGTAACCAAGTCGTTTTCAGGCAGTGGAACAGCATTGTTATGCACTAAGTCAACAGATCTAGAAAGAGATTCACCTTATCCTGAAGCAGCCTCCTCTATGGCTCCAATCAATTTCCTAAACATAGATAGCTACTATTACTTTTTCACAAACTCTGTAGTCTGACCTTTGTGAACCATTCCAGAAAGGCACAGGTGTCCAACAGGTCCTGTGCCATATCTATGAACCCTCTCTGGATGCTTTTGGATACAAGTATGAAAGCCAGGGCATCTCAAACAGCACTAAGCATACACCTAGAAAAGCTTCTTATTAGATAAATAGCTTAACTGACTCTATTAACTAGACATTCATTAACCATAATGGGAACTTACATTTTGAACTCACAGGTAGACACTTCAGTCTAGGTGTCTCACCTTTAAAGCCAGTTTCTACCCTTGGCACATTTTCTAATGCTGAACACCTTCACAAAATAAGGTGACTAGCCCATTTTCAGCAAATCATTCATGTTCATAGTGGAAGTCTGAAAATAATTCCAGAGCTATCCAGTTAAGTGCTAGTTAGTTTGCTGTATCTTGTGCTTGTTCAGTTGCATAACTGGAGGGAATGATAAGTGCATGACTGAATTTTTATTGGGACACCATGTCACCCATGTCTGATCTGGTGTGGAGGGCATTACTGTTGTACTGCATATCAATTCCTTCATTTTGACATGTATGACTTTCACTTGAGTTTACATATGATTAATCCATGGCATGTATTTAAGAAGGCAACTCACTTTATTCTACCTGACATTTGAAGTGATACAGATAAATATTAAAAATGCATGTTTTCATGTGACTACCATGAATATTAAATTTACTGAACTGTTACTGAGAAATCTGAAAGCTTGGATTGTTTTTCAGGTAAAACCGCACCTTTTATCCTTGTAGGACATGACTGCTATAGCTACTATTGAAACATTTTCTTATGTTGTCACAGGGTTTCAAAAAGTTATAATGGAAACAGAAAGCTTGATGGGACCAATATTGCTTAAATTACTAAAAGAACACAATAGTCACTGTGACTCAAGACAACAAGCTAATGAGTGCCTTCAATTGTCCTTTAAATGATTAAATATAGAAACACAAGTTTTCCAAATAAGAACTATGAAATAGGTTGTTCATTAAGCCTGCAAGTTTAACTGGATTGTCAGATAAACCTAAGCCAGATAAATTCGTGCATGCACTTATGTGTGCTTGTACGTAAGGGGTCATACCATATAAAAGTCTTGAGTTAAATCATACTGTGAATTAGTTTGTCTTACAATAGTAATCAAAATATGTCAAGTAACATTCAAGACTTTGTAGAAAGAAAAAGATTTTTGTAGTAAAAATTATTCCAAAATTCAGTTTCTTCCATTTTTCATTAATTCATCATGACTACGGAGATGGATGAGATAGTTAATTTTTTTTTCTTTTTTTTTTTTTTTCTGACATTTTAGCATGTATTTTCAAAAAACTGCTGGTTTTGTATCAGAGAAAGGAATTTGAAATCAGAATAATATCTAGAAAGCTTACTTGAGTTGATAAACATAGCCAAAGGAAGTTGTTTTTCATTTTTTTCATCAAGGAAATGGCTTTATTGCTTGACAAGCATCTCATTAAATTGAGGGTAGAACAATGAAAAGCTCTTTACATTTGTTTTCATTTCTTCAAGAGCTGTACGTATTTGTAGCTATGGAATTCAGAGACTAATATATAGTTGAAGAAATCTATTTATTAACTTATTTCTTTGTGAAAAGGGCAGTAGCATTCCATTATGATGCCTTGAAGTCAAGAAAAAAAAAATTAATAGATTTTATGAAATTATGTGGTACAAACTAATCCTGCTAAAGAAAACTTCTGAATAATTTAAAATTTATAGAAATAGTGTGATGAAGACCATGCTTATTTTATCCACTGACAATTCTTCTCCAATACTGCCATCTATAGAATCTTTCAAATATTACATTGCTATCACCTTAAATGAGAACATTATTAGGCATGTGAAATCTCACAATTATCTAATCTGAAATTACAGATCTTCTTCATTCCTCTGCAAAATCCAGTAAATTATCTAGGACATAAATTTTTTATGCTTAATATCTAAAGGAATTCTAGTTTATGTGTAAACATATCTCAGTGCTTAACAGAATGTCAGAGGAAATTCATTGACTCCAAATTTATTTTTGTGCAAGTTTTTCACTGCCTTAAGAAATACTGTTTATGTCAAGTTGAGAGACTTGATTTAATCCATAAAAAAAATGGCAAGAAAAAGGAAAAATAAGATAAGCCACAAATGTTTGGATGCCATTAAGACTGCCTCAGGGAGATGTCATTTATAGTTGCTGTTAAACTTTTCTCTGAACGTTCCTTATTGGCCCCTCTTAGACACAGGATTACAGGTCTCACACAGGGACAATGTTGTTATAAGAGGAATAAGATGCTGAGATACAATTTAGTAGAGATTAGAATATAATTGTGGACAGCCATTATGGATAACATGTCTGTATTTCTAATGTTCACATCTCTTAATAATGACTAGTTATGTAAAAGGTATCATGTTCACATAGATAATAATGATGTCCTATAAATCAAACTATTTGCAGCAAAATGGTTTTAGACTGTTGCTCCTTCCCCAGGAAGAATCATCCTTGACACTTGATTGATCAAGTTTTCTCACAGTATTTAAATAATCTAATTTAACCAGAATTAAATCTTCTAAATTATATGATTTAACACACATCTTATTGCAACCTCCTGAGAAGATTGCTCAGTATTTACACTTTGGCAATAAGCGTCATGACAGTGAACCCAGTAAGCACTGTGAATTTCAGGCCATACGAGCCATTAAAACTACATTCTTTAACTGATTTTGCTTGCCCTGGATTTCCTCTTGTTTTAAACTAGTTTTCCAACTACTGAACACTTGTTAGTGCAGCTCTGAATTCTAAAGTTTAACCATAATGTACCATATGTCTACTCTTCCAGTCATTGCATCCTCAGTGGTTTGAGTTGCTGATCTAAGTAGAACACATCACATTACTCTTTAAGAACAGCTACATCCTCATCTGCGCATATGCTTTCATCTCTCATGTATGTAGTTCATAAAGAACCACAAGGATTTTTAGTGTTTGCTAGGTCAGTTAGTGCTTGATTACTATCAGTTTATGTTTAAGTAATCTTGATTGTTATTGTGCTCAGTGTACTTTTCCCTATTATTGTGTTTCTACCCCTACTGCTGCATTTACTCAATTCACCTGACTTGTTCCTGTGTTATCCATATTGTTGTACTGTATTGACCAATTGCTATTATTTGGTATGCCATAATTTGTTCTTACCCTTTGTTATTCTCCTCTGCTTTTTTTGCCTCATAAATATCTTCTGTCTTTTTCTCATACTTTTTTCCTTCTTTCTTGCACATTCATTAATCTCCATCATTTAATTTCCCTTTCTTCTCTCCCAGTCCCTTGGGCTGTTCATTGCTCTCTGTCTCTTTTTCTTTTGGCTTCAACAACCACCATCAATCCAGAGATGTGATATTCAATCTTGATAAGTAGCTGTTTTTTAGCAATTTGCCATCCACTAAAAGTGCAGACTGTGCTTTGAAAAATCTCATGATAATTCATTATTCTGCTAGAGTAAGGTGAAATGCAGGGCAAAGAGTTTGGTCAGGACCCATAGTCCCTATCCATAAAAAGAAAGCTTTTAAATAAAACAGAGAGGGACCCTCTAATGTGTTTACCAGGTGGAGAAAGTACTAAAAGGATGACAGTCTACAAGAAATACAATTTTCTGTTGCTCAAATATAAGCTATTTGTACTGGTAATAGTGGCCATCAGAAGAAGATCCAAATCTATTCTGAAACCAAAGCACAGGAGTGCTTGCCTGATTAATTACTTGCTTTATGTATAGCACATGTCCTGATGATCAGTGTCTTGAATCCAGATGGCATTACTTTTGAAAACCTCACTCGGGACGAGAATTCAAAGTTGAAAAGTTCATATAAAGAGCCCTAAAAAGCTGTTGCAGCAGAGGGAATAGAGCAAGCGCATTACAACATGGAATAAAGAATTTAACAGTCACTTCCTAGAAGTTCTATTGTCTTTGATTTGAGCCTACCAACTGCAAGTGCTTCCTCTAATGGGATTTGAAAACTGTACCCATCTACAGTGTGAGTTCACCTTGTCAGTTTTGTGCTTGAAATTTACTCTGAAGGGACAACAAAGGAGGCTGGACCTTGGCAGGTAGTTTGAAAAGGGAGTTGTTTAACAATAACTGGAGTTCTCCAAAAGATGTACAGAGGGCTTCTCAAAGGAAAAAAAACATAAGCTTGTACTTTATTAACTTGAATCTAAGAGCTGCAGAATGGAGGGTGCAGACTGTACTACATCTTGCACACAGAAGCACTTCAGACACAAGAAAAGTCCTTGAGCTTGCAGCACCTGTGTATTCACTTTGTTGAATATTCATTTGTGCAATGTCTCAGAGAAGAAAACAGACAAAGGATTCCTGTTCATGAGGTTAGAAAATAAAGACAGCAAACTGAGGACATATTTTGAGGGTGACATGGTGGGAGAAAACCAGTGAGAATAGACACTTGAAGACTATTTCAGTAATGTTTGCATCTTTTATCATCATTCTCAGGGCATCTCTACCCAATAGGCAGTGAAGTCAACAGGAACTTCTCCATTAGTGTCAGTAGAAATTGGATAAGGTCCCAGATACTTCCTACCTCTGAAGTATACTTACAAATGTAATACTGAACTATTAAGTATATTTCTCAACATTCTTCATTATGGTGAACTTGTGAATTGAACTAAGCACTATAATGCTTCTCTGCAATTCTTCCTGTCCCCTCGCTATCTGACAAATCTGCACTGACCATGAATTTGTTTGAGTGATTTCAAAAAAAGAAGCAACAAATGGCGTTAAAAAATAAATGGAGTCAGAAAGCAATATCTAACTATTAATAGCTTTAAACTACTTGATTTTTATAACAGAAAGGAGCACCACTTTCTTAAATAAAATCTATTTTGTACTTTGTGTCTCTATGCTACATTTAATTGATATATGATGAACACTGTGTTTTTCTGCCTAGCACTATTGCATAACTTTATGTACAGTGTACTATCCATTTGACATACCTTGTTCACAATAGGCACCAGTTGCTCCAAGAGGACAGTGACATGTGTAGCCATTAGGCAGCGGCACACAGGTACCACCTTGCTTACACATATGTGGAGGATCGTGCTCAGGTTCACATACTGACACCGTTTCTGTGCAAAATGCACCTTTCCATCCAGTGAGGCAGTCACAGCTACAGTGGGTAAGTGAAAGGAAAGAAAGTAACATTTATTACCAAAAGAATTCAGCATGTCAGTAGCAATGTAATCAAGATTTTCAAGTTTGGATACTTGTATTTAGTCATCTGATTGAAAGTGGTTAACAGAAAAGTGTAGTAACAAAGTTTCTCATTTAACTTTTTGGTATGTTTATTTTATTGTGAAAAATAAATGTACCTAATAGGAAACATTTTATTTGCATCTCAGCATTACAATATTAGCATCTGTAAACAAAACAAAACAAAACAAACAAAAAAACCCCCAACAAACAAACCCCCAAAAATCTTGTGAATTTTTTGTGTTTTTCTCTACAAATAACTCAAAAAGGCCTTGGCTTCATAAACTAGGAGTGCTCAAAGTGGACATTAAAAGGGAAAAGAAAGCAGTGAAAAGCAGCCATAAACACACACACACACCCCCCCCTCCCCATCGTCAGTGTAATGGAACTGCTACCAATTCCAAATTTTGGCCAGTAATAGGACTCTTGTCAGCAATTACTGTTCATTTAGACATTATTCATTTGATAAATTCCTACAATGGGCACATCAAAGGTAGGTTTGGTGAAGCACATGATAGAAAAGGGGTTAGTGGATTTGCCCATGAAAGAGGCTGCAATCTGAGTGTTGTGTATCTATGATTACAAATCTATGCCATAAGCAAATTTTATAAACTGACTGAATCATTGGACTTGTTAGTGCCAAATACTCTTTATGCCTTTCTTTTATTGAGGTCAGGAAAATATATGAAAAATCCACACTAACCTGTAAATTTAAAATTAGTGTGAATTCTATATAAATTGTTAAATACAGAATATGCTTGGTGCTGATGTCAAAAATGCCCTCCTTATTAAAAAGAAAAATCTCAAATAGTTGAAAAGTTAGACCTATTTATATTTTAGAACTTAGTAGCACTTTATGATTAAAAAAAATGTTCCCCTGAATAAAAACATTTATTGATTTTTTCCCCTGATTTTTTTTTTTCTTGAGGCTAAGAATGAAACCTCATGTATTTTGATTTATTCTTAGCCCACATCTTTTTGTATATGCACAAAGTCTCGATTTTTTTTCTTCAAACTCACTGAGCTACACTTTTTCCATTAATCAGCCCACTGTTTCTGGCAAAACATAATGAGGTGTCTGTGAAACTGCTGTTCCACCAAACCTTCAGATCAGACAACATGTAAACAAAGCACAGCCAACAAGCCCTTCAGAGTGATAAACAGCTATTTGGAGTGAAGGGGAAAAGAGGACAGGATCTTGCAAAAACACAAGCACCTCAATTCATCAAAGTCAGCATGCTTTCTGTCTCAGCTGTAAATGTTATGCTTTGATGCATGAAAGCTAACAAGAAAGGAAAGTAATTTAACTCCCTGACTGCAGACAGAAATGTCCATTTCTAGGGCTGTGAAGCAGGGTGTTTGCAGCTGAAGCTACTGTTGTTGGGCAGCATACACAAAGGTTCTTCCCCTTTCCCTTACTTCTGTCTGCATGTCTGTTTAAATTTCTTTTCATTCTTGTCTCTTAGGAACTAGTAAAAGTTAGGTTTTTAAATGAATTGAAAATTATTTTCACTGAGATGAACATGTTTGCACTGGCCTGTAGTGGCAATGGTCTGTGAATGAATGCAACCTCCTCTACCTAACACTCCTAAGCAAGTTGGATTGGGGTTGAGAAGTTTAGATCTAAAATTTCCTAATCTTTAGAGCTATAAGGGAAGAGACAGCATTTCAAATCCTTTTTGTCATGTGGCGCCTGCCATGATGGTCTAGTTTTCTCTGTATTTTCTTGTTTGTGGTTACTTCTTGTTTTTCTAGGCCAGGAGAAAGAGCCCAATGGCTTGCAAAGACCTATTAAAGACCCATTTGAAATCATAGACTATATCAAGTTGGAAGGGTCCTATAAGGATCAAGTCCAAATCCCTGTTCCTCACAGAGCTATCTAGAACTAAATCACGTGACCAAGAACATCATCCAGGTGATCCTTAAATTTCTTTAGATAGAAGAGGTGAGATTCATTCTGAGATCAAGACACCTAATTTTATGTTACATTAGATTCCCAGATGACCTCCAGTTGCCTTCCTAGAGGTATGTTAGATAGGCAGCTTGAGATCAAGATCCTGACAGAGACCACTGAATGCTCAAGTTTAGTCAATGTGATCCTCAAGGAAGTGTACCTAAGCTGATGAGCTAATCAATAGTGATCCAGCTGAAACAGTGGAACTGAAGCACTATCCACCCCACAAAAAAACACCATACTTGACTCTAATTATGAGGTGCTGCACTGGATTGCCTCAACACAGGCATTTAATGCCATCTGACATGACATGCTCTATTTGTGAGATCTCTGTGAAAGTAGCAGATAAGACAGAAGAACCACAGAATAGTTCTTTTCTGGACACCCTATGAAGACCAGAAAAGGTATCCCAGGATGTGTGCCATTAGTATGCCAGTATTTACACAACTGGAAAGGCCTGGACACCTGTTAACTGTGATAGGATCTTACACATTCAGATCATCTGGAGACATTCTAAGTTCATGTGTCTTACGAGATACATCACACTGCAAGATGCTTTCCTATTTTGAGGGGTTTTGAAGAAAGAGGTTTAAACTGGTTCTTCTACACTCCAGCTTTTCTGTTTCTCAAGAGCAAGTGCCAAAATCTCTCTTATTTTTTCATAGCATATTTTTTTGGTGAAGAAAGGATATTAAGGCTTTCATACATAGCTATTATAGTGTGTCTAAGAGGAAACTGGTTAATCATGAATCCCCCAGTTTTACAAAGAACTCTTAATAGGGTGCACTTCACAGTATATACATGGCAAAGTCAGCTAGTTCAGGAAGCAAGAACTCTCAAATTCACTGCTCCCAGAGAAACATCTGAAACTTCCAGAATTGAAAGTCTTTTGTTGTGTTTCTCTGGAAAAAATCAATTCAAGTTCTGTAATCTTCATAATTAGGAAGTTCAAGTATTTTTTAATTTATTTTTTCTCTTTCTTGTTTGTTTCTTGTCAAATGCTTAACAATGTTACGCAGTGTTCATAGAATGACTTTCCAACCTCCAAGTCCCTTACCATAGCCAAACTGAGCTCTCAAATAAGTGAACGCAATTTCTACTTTAGCAAGGACAACAAGTTTATGTCACCATTAATTACATACCAAACTCTGAAATTTATAATATAAAAAATTCAGGCTACCTTTTTAAAAAAATAGTGAAGTGATTTCATTTTATAAACTCTGTAAGCAATATATCTATATGTTACTATACAAAATCCTAATCAAACCAGAAGTATTTCTTGAATCTTATAGGAAATTAATAAAGGTTCTTAAGGATTTTTGTGAAGGAATTAGAATGTTTACTTATATCTAATGTGGTTTTCTAAACTAAACAAAGAGCATTCTTACGTTAAACATAAAAATTATAATGTTTGAAATGTCTTATTCAATGCTGAGACCTGCAGCTTCCTATAGTTATGTAAATGTGGTGTCAAGTCAAATAAATAACTCATAGTAATAAAAGAGGGATTCAGCTCTGCAAATTTGGACACCTGAATTTAGGTGTCTACATGTAAGATCGTCATAGGCTCAATTAATTTACCTAATTAGTTAGGCCATCTGAGACCAGGGAGACGTTTAGTCCTCTGTGAAACACTCTAGTGTCTCTCTATCCTCCAACTACTATTCCAGGAGTAACTGTCACATTTCTTAACATCATATGGGTATCTCAGATACTGCAGGACATCTCAAATTCATATTGGCCTGCATTGGCCATATCAGGCTACTGGACATTTCTGGATATAGTTCTTAAATTTGTATTGTATTGGAACTGAAAGTTTCTTAGCAATGGAGATCTCTAAATGAAAATGACTTTGAATTCAGTCAGTAGAAAACCAAAGCACAAATGAATCAGGCTAGAAGGTAAATATGGAGTCTGAAGAAATTAAGATTGGAAGGAATTTAATTTCATTTAAACAAAGAGAACAATGGAATGCCGCAAAAGTGTCCTACTGAATAAATCAAATTGGATGACAATTTTTAGATAGCAAATCCACTCCTAAAGATAAAAACTGTTACCTATAATGATTAGAGAAATACCTTTTCCCTTACAAACTATAAAAGTATTAGAAATGGTTCTGTTCTTGCACTGAAAATTTGTTATAATCAAACCTAATGTAATAATGAAACTACAACAGCTCATTTTATAGGCTATTCCTCTGCCATAGCAGGGTATGATTTAATTTCCTAAACCCAAGCGGCTAGTGTTACTTGAAAGTTATAGAGTATTGTGAAATCCACATGAGGCTTGGAGATATGACAGAAGACTTAAGCAAGTCCTAAGCTCTTCTGAAACAGCAGCTGAAGGCCACCTGGTCTATCTAGCAGTATCCAAAGTGACACTACATGCTTACATTTAGCAAAGTGAATCCTGCCCATTATGTCTGATGTTCTGTTCAAAGTGCACACAAGACATACTTTTTCTGTTACTTCAGCAATAAGCAAAAGCCATAACATATCATAGACAATCTTGTTAAATATAATTTTCTATTTGGCACGATTTTGTGCCATAAATAAAATAATGGAGGATATTATTGTCTCTTGAAAATAAAATTCTTCATTTTATTATACAAATATTTCCTCTATATTTTGTTTAAACAGAGGCCAAGGCCTCTGTGTTAGGTTAATAATCAGACTTGATGATCTTAAAGGTCTTTTTCAATCTAGGCAATTCTGCACTTTTATGAGTCTATAGTAGTTGTGCTCTGTGGCTGGCCAGAATGTAAAGTTTAATGCTGTGTATTTCTGCTTCTATTTAAATCAAAGCATTATCACTATAGCAACTGAATCCACAGCTTAACAGCATTGCACACTTTCTGGCAGGGTGGTGAAAGCAAGATGTAAAATTAGCTCAAGATAGCAACAGATACCTCTGGAGAGATCTCATTTCAGTAGTAAAAAATACTTGAACACAAATCCAGTTCACTGAAGGACTCTGCTTCTCAAAGGAACACAGATTATTTGAAACCAGAAAGATGTTCCCTCTGATAAAATGTGAGATGGCATTGGCAGCTACTATACATTGACAAAAGTGATAGGCATGCTACATCCACACCTCTTTGGCAATAGTTCACTTTTTCTTTCTTTCTTTTTTTTTTTTTTGTGAGAGGAAAAAGTAGACATTACTGCTACAAGCATGCATATATACACAGTCTGTGAAGATCTAGCTGTCCTGAAATATGAGGAAAGGAATATAATTCAGTGGTGGAGCACTACAGAGTAAAACCAAACAAACCAACCAACACCAGGCAAAACAAATTACACCACCCCTCCACCCCACAATTTTGGGACAAAATCTACCAGTTCTGGAACACAAATTATGAAACTATAATGATGAAAATGAACTTTGCCTATAATATCAAGCTTCCATTGTAGCTATGTCACCAGCTGCCACTCTAGCCTGCCACTTGCTTTCTATATGTTCTCTAGATCTTGCTGGTGGTGACTTTGTGTACCATATAGACACAAAGATGACTTAGCACAACTGGGTAAGTTGCTGAAGCAAGGATTTAGAGTGGTGTAAGTGGACGGATTGGAGTGGCATGTTTCAGCCCATAGTACTGATTTTTTTTTTTTTTTTTTTTTGCAGTTTTGGTCTTGTATCTCCTCTGATATGTTCATAAGTGGAAAAAGAACCATTCCCTTTTCTCATTCTCCAGAGAGAACAAACATTCTGAATGTCAAGGGTTTAACAGTTCTGAAAGGACCCTGCAAAATGCAATAGTTTGGATATGCTGTAGCACAACAATTGGAATGCAATCTCGAATTCTTTCAAGACATTTTCTACATTGTATATTTAAGAGAATATAAATACACTTAAAAGGGGAATGGGAAGTGAACTGCATGCTGCATCTCAGGGGTGAATTTTCCAAATTTATTACAGCCTTACTAGCTTTAGAAGCACTAGTTTTATACAGGTTTTCTTACAGATAAGATTTGTTTCATGGGCAGCAAACCCAATTACCATATAATTATCTTTCCAGTGTAGAGTTAGTAGATTGCTTTTAGCTTGACAGGTATGCAAACTCTCTTCTTTGTTGCACAGAGAGACAGGTCTTTGTTGTTTTGAAGAAGAATCATACACAGAGGCTCCACAGTGCAAAGCCTGCTTTTTTCTTATCTGTCTTGTCTGCAGTGTTTTCAGTCACTGTCTTTATATGTTTTAAATCAGCATTAAGAAAAAAAATATGCAAATATGTGTAAATAAACAAATACATGTGGAAGCACATGATGGGAAGCAAGTATAATTAATCGTGGCAGATACTTTTAAAATTAAAAGTGCTCCTCGGCAAAGATTTTACAGCTGAGTTACAAAGTGTTTGAAAACAAGATTTATTATAATGGAAGTGCTGACATACAACATCAATTTTGAACGGCAAATGTACTTCCTTCTTGTGTACCTTACAGTGTGGACACTAAGTTCCATCCACACTGAGTGATACGTTGTGAAAGATCATAGACTTGTCTCCTGGGCCAGCTGTCCTCACCACCACTTATTATCCTGTAGATCAACCAAGTGAACAGCTTATATGATGAATTGACCTAGTTGAAATAATTTTAAAATGAGATCCTTACTAACATGCCTTGTTTTGCTTGAAATGGATTAAGAAGGTCTTACATGATCAGGCCAGCCAACAGATCTGGAAAGGCAGTAGTAAATGAACATTTGATATTGACACGGAGAGTGACGAGGACAGGAGCATTTGAGAGTCAGGAATCTATCCACAGAAATCACATCTGGATGCACAGACAACTGCATGTATTAGGGAGAAGCTGAATAGGAGAGAAGGATGCCTAGGTGATAGGAAAGGTAGCTTCTAGGGATTTAAGTTGACTCAGAACTTTCTGATGTTGGGCAGTCAGTCGTTTACTGCAGAAATAGGTCCTTAGATGAGCATACTGATTTCTAGGAAATAGAAGTCACCAATTTTTGTCCCACCAGCAATGTTCAGAAATTAAGACAAGAGAGGTTTTTTTGCTATATACTCTCTGCTAGCTAGGCTGTTCACATAGTTTTTAAAAAATACCTTTCTTATACATGTAGTTATTCCCATGAATTTTGTAGCAAGTCTGGATGCCAGTGACTTCAGTGAAGCAGAACCAGTCCATGGAATTTTTTAAAAAGTTCCCCAGGAAGTGTCCTAACATGATTTTAATATTTTAGTTTTGGTTTTATTAATGTAAGCTAAAAATTCTCTGGGGAACTGAACAAACATTTCAGCAGTTTTCTTTCTTCTCTTTCTTTCTTCGCTTTCTTCTCTTTCTTTCTTCTCTTTCTTCTCTTTCTTTTCTTTCTTTCTTTCTTTCTTTCTTTCTTTCTTTCTTTCTTTCTTTCTTTCTTTCTTTTAAGATGATTGGCTCCTGTATATTTCTATTTTCAAACCACTAATTAGCATACATATTAGGCTAGAGATCAGTCTATGCTGTAGTCTAAAACAAAAAATAAAAATAAAAATATACTTACTAAACAGTAGAGCCACTTTCTCTGCACTTCCCACCATTTCTGCATTTTATTAAACTGCATGGGGAATCTTTACATTGTCCAACACTGCGACCAGAACTGGGATGACCTTCTGGAGTCCCTGGTGATTTAAACTCTTGATTCATGCTGGTGCGCACTTGAACATCAAAAATGCAACCTTAAAAGTAGAAAAAAACCCAAGCCATTAAGCTTAAAACTGATACGGGAATTCAAAGCAAACCAAACAATAGGATAGTGTCAGTCCTCAATGAATGGGTTTTACCAGAATGTTTTCAGTAGATGGGCAACAATAACATCTACATGAACTAAGTGTATGCTGGTTAATTTCTACTTAGGCAAATGAGTGGATGAATGTAGGTTCCTTCATTTAATGATAGGTAAAACGACAGAAGTAATTTCTCAAGGAACAGATAGGATACAAAGTCAGTGACTAAGGAGTGATTAGGTGCAAATTTGCATTTACACATGCATGCTTTTACAGGAATGCATCTATACCAGATAGATGTGGTCAAAAACAAACTACAAAAAAAAACCCAGAAAAAAAAGATACAATGAAATGTTTTTATAATGTAAAATATGTAAGAATCCAGAGAACACTGACTAATATAATCCAGACAAGGGATGTGGACTTTAATTTGCTTAGTCTGAAAAAAACCTCTTCAGAGAGAGAACCCCCTTCTTAAATGAATTCAGTCCCTGGTACATGCAGATCATATTGCACATGAACATGTTTTAAAGTAGGTTTATGCTACTTCTTTAGGCTCTTAATTTCAGAAAACAATTAAAAATCTTAACGTATAATAGTAACGTAAACACTTCCAGGGCTTGTTACTTGGTCCTCTGGGCAAGTGACCTAGTGTAGTCATGATGACATTACCAAACTTTTTTTGCTTTTCAGAAAAGTATAGCTGCACCCAGACTACTAGGGAAATGGTCCCTAGATTATTGTAAATCCATAAATACACCAAAGAATTATTTGTAAAGATGATAGTTGTCACAGACCAAATATTTGTCAGGGACCATTGTAAGAATTTATTTGCAGAGATGATTGAGTGCCAGTCTATGCATGTCTATTCCCTGACATGCATTTAATCTGCTAATACATTGTCATCCCAAGTGAAATGAGGAGCCAGAGCTTCAGAGTGAAGCATGGATGTTGCCTACTTGTTACCTTCAGGCAGCTACTCCTTAGCCTGTGGGCTTTCTGAAGATTACCCCTTTGAGGAGTCTTTGCTCTTCCTAGTGACAGCCTTATAGGTCTAACTTAATTCATCAGTGCTTATTTATGTACTGCAAAGCTGCAGATTATGCCATACATTGTATCTCTTTGTTTCATGTAACTTTTAAAAATCTATCTGAACATCCAAGTGATTTGAAGTGTCATTTAAAGGTGAACATTTAAGTACTTGAAATCATGAGAATAGTAGGTATTCAGCACTGCATGTCAGAGGACCTCTGCTTAATATTAAAAGCAGGGAAAGGTAATTGTAAGTAATCACAGTTTTTATTTAAAAATCACTTAGTATGAGTTTTTGCATGATTCACAGAATCACATAAGAAAAAGACTTGCAATTCAAAGACACAATGAATGTCCAACTGTGAAATTTTTATAATCACATAATTTGTTTTCAAAAGAAAAGTAATATTTATAGCAAGATAACCATTTTAACTACAGTTAGAATAATGTTAGTAGAAGTAGCTTTCTTAGAGAGGCTTTTTCCATATTACACACATTTTGTAGTTTGTTTTATATTGACACACAACTGGTAATTCAAAAACTCATATTAAGCAATTCAAAAATAACCTAGTTTAATGATTATTTGCCATCTTCATATTATTGCTGCTTTGCTTTTAACAGTATTGGGTTTAGGCCACCATATGCTCAGTAAATCCTGACTAATGTTTCATCTGTTTATCAGTAGCAGATAAAGCATGTCCTGTTCTCCTGAGTCTTGCTGGAGTACTAAGGAAAAGCAGCCCAGAGCTCTGTATAAACAATGAAAAGCACACTGAGTACCCAAGAACGGGTAAGGTCATCATGGAAAATAAACTGGCATTTGTGTTGAGGACTAGTTTAACTGTACCAGTAGAACATCTAGGTTAGAAACAGTTCTTGAGCACTTGTAAACAAAACATATAGTAGATTAAAGAGTATTTTGGCCCAGCTTTATGTGTTAAACTGAATTTTTCATTTAATTTTCTTATTTCTTCTACATGTCAGTGGGATACTGATGAAGGACTCAGAGCAGCAGTTTGAGTCTGTTGTATCCAGCACTATACAGCTTTCTGCAGAAGCATCAGCTGATGAATGTGCTTTCTTTCTGACCCAAATTCCCTTCACTCTGCCAGTTCTGGGCCTCTTTTAATGAGTGACTGCCAACTGTTCTGAATAATGGAGAGGTTTTCTGACAGAGCTGAGTTTGCAAGAAGAACTCAAGTTTCTAAATTTGTGAGTTAAACTTGGTTTGATTCTGAAGATCAGAGCTTGATGCCAGTAAGCTGAAATCAACTACAACAAGACAGTGTACTCACAGAGGATATATTACCTTTTTGTTAGTAATATTTTTTCTAGTGACTTCTTACACTACACTTAGAGCTTTCTGTCAATGACTCTTTCCTTATTACTCTCAATTTACTTTACCACCTCAGTCAAGCAGAGCTCACAAACCACTAAAGAGAAACGAACAATAGATTAAGGGAACTTCAGAGATTATAATAAAAAATATAACTTCATTACTCAAGTTTACTTTTTTTTTTTATATATATATCCATATCATACAAAGAATTTTTACAAACATTTCTCACTATTCTCCATTTCCTGATCGTAAGCACTTAGTACTAATTTGACTAAAAATTACACAAAGCAGTCATTTTCAAGAAGATGTACTAAAAATGCAGCAGGAAAACTGTCAGAAATTGATATACAGATAAACTGGTCTATCTGAAAGCAGTACTGAATTTATGCATTTCTAAAATTCTACTTGTCCTGAAGTACTTTACTTTTTCCCTGTTTTTTTTGACTGCCTGCAAGTAATGGAGTATTTGTCTACAAGAGAAGATGGCCCTCACAGTGATTATCTGGCACTGCTCTGAGCTGTGACTCAAACATGCATAGGGCCCATATGAAGAATACCAACCCATGATGCAAGAGGCAACACTGATTAAGAATTATTTCAGAAGTCACTCTCCTTCTGTGACATCTGTGATGCAACAGCATAAAAAAAAGTGGTCCTTGCCCTGTCAGGCCTCCAATATATTCTAGACTATTATGAACACAAACTTTGACTGTAAGGCTATATTTGTATCTATTTGGAACTCAACTGAGTTCTGGTTTTATTATATTTTAGAAAGTGATTGCAGTAGCTGGAGTTTTATTTACATTGTTACACAGTCATTTATGTGAAGAGGTGGCTCTCTCAGTGTGAAAGAGATTCCTTAATAGTTCATCTTTATGGTAAGAGCTTATTTTACCTATTTATTTCTCCATTTAAAACTATTTGCTGTCAAATAACAGGTTGCTTTATAGAAGCCATACTTCATCCTATTTATGAACAGGACCACAGGAACAATTAGTTGCTCCTCCCTCTCTATTCTTCACATAGTTCTATATGCAAGCTCTGGCTCTCTATAAGTTTCTTCTATGGCTAGGAACTTCATCCTGCTGTCACGGTAGCACAGAGCATAAAGCATCAGAAATTTACCACTGTTTTTCTCCATAACACCAGTTTTCTCTCTGCCTGTCTCAGAGATGAGAGGTCTGGAAATTCAGCGTTAACTGCTGTTTTTTTCCAAATAATTCTCCATCTCATTTTATGTAGGTCAGTCATAGTGTTGAATTGTTCAGACCTGAGCATGAGACAGTTGGTTTTATACTCCGTTTCAGATTGTCCATAATGAGCAGGCTGAGTCTCTTTGGTCACAAGACTTGCAGCTACCTAAAATACACACTGACATTTTAGACCAGCTACAGTATGCTCTGCTACAGACCTCAGAAAGCTATCAAAAATATCTTAATTACGCTGTTATAGGACAATAAAGAAAGCTGCCTACTTAAGTAAAGTATCCCACAGATTCCCATTTACAAAAGACTCCTGTGAGCCCACAAGGAGCTACAAATTCAGATGAAGCTCAAAATTCAGAGTACTTCAAATTCCACATGAACTTATCTGCTTGATCTGAGCTTTACCTTTACCAATTTCTTCAGTTTCTCACTGGAGCTGAAGGAAGTTTTCTAAATTGGTCAAGGTACCATCAAGCATTCTTCATCCTATCAAGAGTCTGTAAGTGCTGATCTCCAAATTTCCTGAACTTAAAATTACCTAACATTTCATGAGTAAATTACACTTTTATTAAAGACATTTATTTTCTATAGAGCTTCATATATCATTTTTGAGGTAGGAATTATTAACTGTTAGATAAATAGCTGAAATATTCCTAACAGGAATTACTTGGGTCCTGTCTAGAGACCTAGATCATGATGTCAGGAAAAAATTAATTTAAAAAAGTCATATTTCCTGATTCTATCAGAAAGAAGTGTTCATTGTTATCCACCTGAGAGTACTGACGGAGCTGGCAGAAGAGCCCCCCAAGCCACTCTCCATCAGTTATCAACAGTCCTGGTTAACAGGGTGGGTCCCAGATGCCTGGAGTCTTGCCAGTTTGATGCCCATCTACAAGAAGGGCTGGAAGGAGGATCTGGGGAACTACAGTCCTGTCAGCCTGACTTTGGTAACAGGAAAGATTATGGAGTGGTTCATCTTAGGTGCACTCACACAGCAAGTGCAAAGCATCCAGGGTATCAGGCCCAGCCAACATGGGATCATGAAGGGCTTGTCCTGTTTGACAAACTGATCTTCTGTGACCAGGTGACCCACTCAGTGGATGGGGGGCAAAGCTGTGGAACCTGTACTTCAGTAACGCATTACACACAGTTCCCCACAGCCTTCTGCTTGGGAAGCTGGCAGCTCATGGCATAGGCATGTGTACTTTTCGGTGGGTTAAAAACTGCCTGAATGATCTCAGAGAGTTGTGGTGAATGGAGTTAAATCCAGTTGGCATCTGGTCACAAGTGGTGTTCCCCAGGGCTCAGTGCTGCGGCTGATCCTGTATAACATCTTTATCAATGATTTGGATGAGAGGATTGAGTCCACCCTCAGTAAGTTGCAGATGGCACAAAATTAAGTGGGAGTGTTGATTTACTTGAGTGTAGCAAGGCTCTGCAGAGAGATCTGGACCTGTTGGATCAATGGGCTAAGGTCATTTGTCTGAGGTTTAATAAGATCAAATTCTGTGTCCTGCACTTGTGTTGCAACAACCCCATGCAACACTGCAGGCTTGGGGAGGAGTGTCTGGAAAGCTGCCTGGAAGAAAAGGATCTGGGGGTGCTGGTAGACAGCTGGCTGAATATGGGGCAGCAGTGTGCCCAGGTGGCCCAGAAAGCCAAGGGCCTTCTGGCCTACATCAGAAATGGCATGGCCATCAGGAGAAAGGAAATGACTGTGCCCCTGTACTTGACACTTCTGAGGCTGCACCTCGAGTTCTGTGTCCAGTTTTGGGCACCACAGTACAAGAAAGACATTGAGGCACTGGAGTGGGTGCGGGGATTGGAGAACATATCTCATGAGGAGAGGCTGAGGGAGCTGAGATTGTTTAGCCTGAAGAAGAGGAATCTTAGAGGAGACCTTATTGCCATCTAAAGCTACCTGAAAGGAGGTTGTAGTGAGGTGGGTGTTGGCCTAGTAACTAGCAACAGGATAAGAGGAAATGACCGCAAGTTGTGCCAGGGGAAGTTCAGATTAGATATTAGGAAGAATTTATTTACTGAAAGAGTAGTTAAACATTGGAACAGGCTGCCCAGGGAAGTGGTCGAGTCACCATCCCTGAAGGTGTTCATAAAATATGTAGATGAGGTGCTTCAGGACATGGTCTGGTGGTCATGGAGGAGGTGTCAAGAAGGTTGGATTTGATGATCTTGGAGGTCTTTTCCAACCTTAATGATTCTATGATTCTGTGAAAACAATTACCCACATCAGAACTACCAGTGATGATGGTCAGAGCTAGATGGGAAAAAAATCTAAACTACTTTATCTGAGAGAAATGAAGTCCTTTTGGAATGATGTTGTAGACCAGGGACAGATAAGAAATATCATGGCAAACTTCCATTTTTGTAAGAAACAGAAAGTATTAAAAATATTTAGCAAATACTTTGCAACATATTTCTTGGTTATTGTAGCAAAATAATGAAAAAGCCACAGGAACTTCAGCTACGGGTATACTAATGTTTCCTTATAGAACAGAGATTTTAGATCTTTATTTCATAGGGAACCAAAATACTCTAATGCATGTATTAAAAGGAATTGAAAACAGTGTAATCTTTACCTTGAAAGCTGTTCTTAAATCTGGATCCCTTTGGTAGGAGTTCTGGAGTATACTCACGATAGCCTCCTAAATAAAACTGACTGAAGACATTGAGTCCAACCAGTCTTCCAGGAGAAGTGATAGTTTTATTCTTCTGATCATCGACCTTGCAATGAAATATTTATATTTGTTACAACAAAGGAATTTACCTTATTTAGGAAATCCTAATGAAGACAGTCCTCCAAACTTAACAGGGAAACACAGAAGTAATTCTTTAGCTTTCCCTATAAAATGTGAAAAAGCACTTTCAACTAAAAGCTATCCTTCTAAAGGAAATAATTTCTTACCTTCAGCCAGCCTTTTTGGAGATATCTACCGAGATGGATGACATGAATATTGAGTGTCAGATCAAGTGGTTTAGTAATGATTGTTGCTGTTCCAGACCCTAGATTGTAGCTATATACTACTCTTCCATTACGGAGGCCTAACTCTAAGAAATCATCTCCATTTAGTCCTGAAAACACAAAAATATAATAATTACTTATTCCAGGATTTAGCAAATACTGATGTATAAAAGTCCACTAAAAATGTATCAGTTGAGGAAAATTTTTGCCAGGAAGATTTTAAGTTTTGTATATAGTTTAAATATTCTATGTTTAACTTGTAATACTACTTCCGGTATCCTTGTGGATTAAAAATATAAACTGCAGAGATTTTGAACATATTTGTAGGCTTTTTGAAGGAAACTTCTTTTCACACTAGAGTAGGGTAGTGACATCTACAAAATCTGTTAAGCCTGGTGGATTTAGCAGTCATTGCTGTTCCCTTCCCCTGCAACGTGAATAAATTCTCAACTTTCTCCAAAATCTTAAAAAAAGCAAACTGAAATTCCATTTCGCATGTGAGAATAGTCCATGACTTCATTCTCTTCCAGTATGCTTTTAGCTTTCATGCTGGGTACTTCAACATCCTCAAAACTTGAGGGACCCTGTTGCTATGAGGTAAGGGGAGCAACAGGGACATGAGCCTGAGGAAGTTCTTGCAGCTTTTATCAAGCTCAATCAGCTGTCCTTGACCCAAGAGTGCCTGGAGACTTTACTGCAGCTCCCTCTGCTTAGGGTGGCTCTAGAGTATTTGTTACTGAAATTTCTATGCTCAGAAAGCTTCATGATTTAATTTTCTGAAGTCTTCTTAAACTTTCAGGTTAGAACTCATTCATTTGCAACTTTGCAGTAAATAATTTAATTTCTTTACATTTAGGACTACATGCTATATCTGTAGTCTGTTATTTTCAGGTACAATACTATAAAATCCTATTCAAAAGATTTTAAGTCTGACATAAAGCCTATGAATAAGAATTCAATTTCTGGACCCATTTCTGGTCATCCAAGTAAATGAAGTTTTACGCTGGCATCTTTGAAGAGAATTCATTCCCTCTTCTCATGTAGGCAAGAGTGGAACAAACATTAGTTAGAGAAAACAGAAGAAACTTTTTTCTATTTACAAACCCCACCTTTTCTTTTACATATGCTCTTAGTAAAAGAAATGGGATCCCCAGCCTTGGATTAGGATTTGCTGAATTGAAATTCAGAGCCATCAATGTTTTTTTACAACTGTCCCATGAATTCAAGCAATTCAGTGTTCAATTTCATGTAAATTGTGTTTTATTTAATTTCATATTTTATTCTGTTTTCCTAAGGCTATCTCATTTTTAACTTTTTTTTTAGGGAAGGTCTCTTCCTATTTGTTCTTGCAGTGTCATACAATTGCCTTCATTTCAAACGTCTGTCTTGATGCCCCTGCCCCAAATCCATGGGGAGTTTGCTTCATTTGCAAAAGATAAGGTATTTTTTTTCCCCACAAGAAACAATGATACGCATATCTCAACTTTCAGCTAAAGCTCTGGATACTGCTGTTTCATAGCCAAAGCTGCCATATTTCACTTATTTCATAATGCTGTAAATGAACATGCTGCATTAGCAACGTGGGGAGTTGGGGTGGGAAACACTACTCTGCTTTTTCTGTGCAGAAGTTTGATTTTCTCTATACAGATAGTATTTTGATGCAACATGAATATATATAAAAATAATAGTTTATTGCAAAGAATTTGAATACAAAACCTCCATAGAAAGTATGCAGTTATATTCAGTTGAATAAACCCCATTTTTATTACATTAATTTGTTCATGACTGAATGAAACCCCATGGCCTTTGGTTAAACTGGCACATTACCACTGAAGGACTTCCAAACTGAAATTACCAATTTTTTTCAAGTCATTAACAAAGTTTCTATTTTCAGCAGCATCCACAATGTACTTATGTGATTTGGCTTGTGAAACTACGGGAGGATTAAAGACAAAGTGTTATAGAAAATGCTGTCTGAAGTTTTAAAACTCTTCTTACTGGAATGAAGTACCTGAAAGAAATGCAGGTGTCAGCATTCTAAAAAAAATCAACCTGGTGGTGAAGATAATGTTAATTAATTGTCTGCATAACTGAGACAGTTTAAAACTGTTCTCTTGTTTTTGATTCTTTTGTCTTACTCCTTGTTCTAACCAAGAATGCAAAGGAAAACTGACTCTTGGGTAGGCTTTAAAGAAATAAGACCATCTTAAATTCACATTCTTTTTGTTGATTTCTGTTCCACTTATTTAGAAATTAAAAAATGATTGATTTCTATTTATGTATTAGTCTTACAATGACATAATTTTATTGAATTAGCTTTTCTTACACTAATATAACTACAAATAGAATCAGATCCTGAATGTTTTAACATTTTACTTTTTCAGGTTTGTAAGTTAAATGACTTAAATATCTTAGCTATGAAAACCAACGGTGGTTATAGAGTATACACTAATAGATTTTAGGAAGGAAAAACATCCTGCTTTTTTATGCTTTTGTATCTGTTCTTAGCTCTAGACTATTTGATACTGAAGTTTCACTGGTCAGAACAGCTTTAATTCCCTGAAGTCTTCTTCACCTTTCAGTTTAGAACTAACTTATTTGAAAATATGAAGTAAATAATATATTTATATTTAGGACTATATACGCTATCATCACCAGAAAACCTTCAAAAGAAATTTTTTTTTTGGGAGGGGAACAAGCACAATGTCTTTTAGTGCAAGAGGGTAGCAGAAATGCATTACTACTGTACAGCTGTGTTAATGAAAAAAAGTTATATGCAAAATAATAAAAAGCTACGTTTCTGCCTGACAACTCCATAATAAGTCAAGGATGCTAGTATTCTAGTTAATAAAAATGACACCAATAATGACATTTTTTAAACTCAGTTCAGCTACATACGGTTGCAAGACCTACACTTCACAATGACTTTGACAGTACAGGGTACATACACCCTGCAGGCAGGCCTTTTTCAGATAAACTTTAGTGTGATAAACTTTAGTGCAATATCACTTTTAATTGTAAGCAGTTTTATTTGGTGTTCTCTTTTGATTGTTGTAGCTGGAAAAAAAAAATCATCAGGTTATTTTGTACCATTGGTATCCTGCACTTCATATTTGCATTTTTTCTATCCTGAGTAAAGGCATTGGACAAATTGGTATAATTTCTGTTTGCTTATGTTTCCTACAATTTCTGTAGTGACAGTTTGACATTCAGTTCCCAAGGTTGCAGAAACATGTCTGAATGAGGTGGTTCATTCTTGTCATTGAAAAGAGTGTTCCAAATATTTGTATTACAGAAGAGCTATGTATTATTCTTATAAAAATTTCATGATGAAGGCACTTGCATCTGAAAGCTGCTTTCTAAATGACTAGCTGGAAATGTTTTAGGTAATGTCAAGTCCATGCATCATTTCTACTTGTCTACCCAAAAAAGAAAGACAGCATTTCCTCCATCCGTAACTATAAAAATAAGGAAAGACTTCCTGGGAGTAATCTGTGATAGCAAGTGAAAGGAAAAGCTTTTTGGGAGTGAATGTTGACTGTCATGGGAGTAAAATGTGTCATGAGGGGTGTTAGACCTGGATGCAGTTAAAATAGTGTTGAATAAAGTTCAGTTAGCAGGATCACCCGGGCCTGACTGCATTTTGCTGAAGTTTGGGAAAAAACTTAGCAAACACTAATTCATACACAGAAAGAGGCAGATCAAAGTTGGAGTTTAAATACACTCACAGTGGTTCAATACTTATTTGTGTTAGGCTAATTGGGATTATCAACTTGCTAAATTAAGTAAATAGGTTTGTGACTGTCTGTCCATATGCTTTACCAGGGTTTCATGGCACACCAGTTTAGCTGCACTAGCTAAATTTGACAGAATCTTTGCAAATTAAAAATAATAGGCCTAATTTTATCACAGATATGTAAGTTACCAAGATGCTGTAAGCTAACATGTTTTATTTTGCATTGCAATAGACTAACAGTCTGACTCTTGGAAGTCTACCCCAGGGAGAAAGGAGAAGCCCCTGAGGGTACAGAAACTTAAGTAAAGAAATTTGATAGAAAATACAACTTAATAAAAAATCAAATGTGTTAAGATTACAAATGTATCTTGCTGATGTGATGCACTGCAATTGTTTTGTGTAATAAGTATGTAACTGTATAACGCCTCTACAAAATTGATTTTTAATGATGTAGCTTGGGACCTCAGTATCTTAAAACTGTTAATAATAATTTATCCTCTCTTTCATCTTCCCAAAGTAGTAATTTTCTGATACTGTTCAGCATAATCATAGGCTTCTCATAAGTTGTGGGCCATATCTGCCAAACTGATGTGATGTTTTACATACAGTGAAGCATCTACTGTGGCAGTAGAGACTTACATTTACGTACCTAAATCCTTCTCCTTCTGTGATGGCTTTAGACCTAAAGACACACCACCAAACATCCCTTCTAGGCTTCAACAATCCCACAGGACAGCTCCACACCCAAAAGTTAGCTTGTGTTCCAATTGAAGAAACAATCAATAATTAGTATTTTTGCTATGTCTATCAAATATAAAGTAGTTTCTACCCTGACTGCTTTAAGTCTATGTTAACATTTCGGTTTTTTTTTTCCTCAGCTTTCATGAATGTTATGAGTTCTGTGTGTACAGTAATGTTAAGATAGATAGAACAGAAGTAGTGTTGCTCTTTTACCCTATTTCAGTGCTTAGGCCATGCCAGCCTGCCACAGTGGGGTGTTGTGAAGAGATGCCGAGATACCCAAAGTGTTGCTAAAATCTTAGTACAAATATTGTAAGGAGATTTATATAACCTTCTTCTCAGCAGTGTTAATCAGACCAAATAGAATAATTCACTATACAGATTATAGGAAAACGTATTCATAGTTAGCCTGGGTTAACTTGCATTGAATGATTTTAGGGATTAAGGTCTCATGTTATGTAAATAACACAGAGTCTGATTCTGGCTGCCACAGGGTGGGATTTCAGTGTTGAGAGTCCTGTGGGCCACCGAAGTGCACCCACTGTGACAACAGTATCAGTTCATGGCTGCTCTTCTGGAAGGTCGTTTGAGGACACAGGTGGAGGAAATGGCAAGGTGGCTGAGGTATGTTGGATGGATGGATTGATTTTCCAGTAAAGATTTGAGGCAACATTGCTCAAAACTGCACAAATAAATGTAATAAATAATGAAATACATGTTTAAGATTGAAAAGAGAACATCTTCTGGTTGCCATTTATTTTGTTTAGAAATATTCTACCTCAAGCACCAGATTCACTGTTTATTACTGGAAACAGTTGTATATTTAATGAAAATAGACATTTAAACGATCTGATTGTTTATTCTTTGTTTACAAAAAAGTGCAGAAGAGGTTATTTTCCTCCTTATGAAATTATATCCTAAAATGAAAGATCTTGTGTATATTTTTATCCTACTTGTTTAATGAATATTTGAAAGCCTGTAAGGATAGATAATAAAAATAAAGCTTACCTTGGCCCTTCTGTCCAGTGAAAAAAATCAGGTTGTCTCGTAAAGCTGAGTGATGGTTTGCTAACTGAAATTTTAAGCGGAATTCATAGTAGAAGGTGATATTTGAAATTGTAGAATAAGATAGGAATGATGTATAGCCAAAGACATCTGTGCCATTGAAACTTGGGTGACTAATATCAATAGCTGGAATAAAAAACAACACCCCCCCCCCCCAAAAAATAATTAATTATTTAACATGTATTTGCATGTTCTCTTTAATAGCCCATTTTAGAACTCAAAAACTAATTAATAATACTAATAATTCCATATGTTGTAATATTTTACATACATGCAGTTATAGTTTGGGTGTAATCTCTTTTCAGCTTTTGTAAAAAGGCTTATTTTACAAATGAATTATTGGCACCTACTGCCATCTCCTGGCTTCTGTATAACATTGTTAGAAGTGCCCTGCAATATTTACTCAGCACTGAGGTAGACAAAAGAAAACATACAAAGAAAATCTGCTTTTAAAAGAAATGCTATCTCTGACACACATCTGAGTGAAAGTAAGTGCAAGGATGTGCTGAAGAGGTTAAGGAATAATAGTCCTTCACAGGTAGAGAAATAATAAAAAGAAACAACATAAAACGATGAATTTGCAGCACAGTGAATAGGACCTGTACAAATGGTTCACATTATTTGTTCTGTCATTTGAGCTCTCGGAATATTCATGAATTGAGTATCTAAAATGCATAATTTATAGTACCGACAAATTATTTAAACCTTTTTTTTTTACTCTCATTTAGGTTCAATTTAATGAAAATTTCCTGTAAGTTGGTCATGGAAAAGGTAAAGCATGTAGCTTTTTCTAAAATACATTTGCCCACTATTTACTCCTGCTTCCTCCAAAGCTGTGAATGCTACAAGTTCATTCAAACACCTACCAGTTTTGTGACATAGAAGTTTATAGTTTATACTCTTTAATTAGTATAATTTTTGCTGAGAAAACTGTGGGATTAAAAAAAAATAACAAATAAAGTCAAGTCTACACACAAATCTGTACCTGTAAGTAGTCAATAGAGCAGTGGTGCTAGGCACCCACATGGCTCCAAAGAATGTTTGCTGGGGCTGAGCAGCCAGACTGCTGTAGTCAGTTTTTGTAGTGATGCTCAGAGCAGAGATAACATAATGCTTGTATTGACAGTATGGTCTAGTGAAAAACAGGAGCTAGAGTAAGAATAGCTGCCTAAATCTTAATCCTGGAAGACTGGGTATGAGACTAGATTTAAAGTGTTTGAGCAGTTAATCTCCAACCAACATGAACACCAGAAGTGACTGAATCCAGCAGTACTAATGAAGGTAGTAGGATGGATTGGGCAAGGAAGGAATACAAGGCTGTCCTACATACAAACCAGATTGAGAAATCCTAATAATGAATTATAATCTTTCCCAAGCTAGTCTATGTTATCATGAGTACCTTTAAGAATTTGGCCCTAAATACTTATAGTGTGAGATAAAAAATCACATGTAGTTGCGAAAATTCTATCACCATCTCTAGCTGGTGGAATCTGTTTCTAAATCTGCACCTTGGGAAACTTGCCATATTGACATTGAAGTGGCAGATATTGTCTTAGTATCTGCATCGACAGAAGGTGCAAATGTAGGCTCCTTCCTTCCTTCCTTCCTTCCTTCCTTCCTTCCTTCCTTCCTTCC